>JARJEE010000016.1:11378000-12067000 GCA_030180105.1 Hyles lineata
TTTTATCTCCATTGACCCTAAACTCATTACCGAAATATTGAGTGCTCAAGGCGAATTTGAATACTCTCAAATATGATATTGAAAACGTTAGTTATGTAAGTGGCCGGCATGACCGCGCAACGGGATTACAGTCACGTTCCGCTAATATTTGAGAACCGCCGCTCTGGATTGTACCATTTCTATAATTTTATTTAGTTTAAACTGCCGTTTGCCTGAGGATTAATTTTATTGGAATTAACGCCTTTTCTTATCTACTTTCAGTGGGTTTATGGCTTAAATTACTCGCTTTTCGACTATGGGGCTTGCAAGTGGATGTTTTATCGTTGGTATCTCTGATTTGTTAGTTAGCCTGTTGGCAGCGACTATAGAACTTAAACTCTGAGGCCGTGGGGTCAATTCCACGGTTGGGCAAGTATTATGTGCAATGTTCTTTTGTTTAAAAAATATTGCTTGAGTTGCTCGGGAATATATAATATAACAAGCCGTACCCGCGACTTCGTCCGCGTGGAATTTAACAAAAACTTTATTTTTCTAAAATAAAAGATTTTTTCTAAAATAAATGTAGCCTAAGTTACTCCCTATTATATCAGCTACCCGACAATAAAAGTCCCGTCAAAATCGGTCCAGCCATTTCAGAGATTAGTCGGAACAAATAGACAGACAGACAATAAAATCTAAGTTCATTTTCGTTATAGGTATCGTGTATATAATGATATATAGTTGGACATTTTTTTTTATTTTTACTTTACAAACAGACACTTCAATTTTATTTATATGCATGCATATATAAATTATAGGGAATACCAGTTCCCCACCATGGACCATATTTCGTATTATTAATTAAAAGGCTGCCGTGCAAATAAATTCACGAATATGTACCCTTTTTTATATCAAATAGGAAAAACATATTACATGAATGGAGATTACCGGGAATCGACAAAAGCTTTAAAGCAGCCCGCTTTTATGTTACGTTTTGGTTTTAATATAGGATAATGGCAAAAGAGAATGTTAATAATATTTATGTACATTGGCGAAGCATTTCCGTGTAATAACCTCTAATACTTACAAATTAACGAAAGCAAACAATTCTGTGGAATTAATTAATAAATCTATTTCAGTACGTGCATGGCTCATTTTATGAGATAATTGTGTATTCTGAGTGATGATGGAATTTCCTCGAACTGTTTACAACGAGACTGCCTCGGTGGCGTGTCTGTACTGTTACGATTACAACCATGAAGTCTTCGGTTCGAATCGCGGGTCGGTTAAAGTAATATTTGATTTTTTATTCATTATCAGCCCGAAGTCAAGAATTTGTGCCCGATATGGCGATGGACTTGCCACCTATTATATCATATGACGGAAAGTACAAGGCGAAACGAAAGGTTGTCCTAGTAGAACCTCCGCCTACCCCTTCTGAGAAAAACGCGTGAGTTCACGTATGTATTTATGTATGTATATAATCAAGACTTCAGTAAAATAGACCAGAATAAAACTATCGTTTGAGGAGACATATTTGTGATTTTTCTAACCCAATCGATGCTCCAATGGTCTGCGCATACCATTAATTGCTAGTAGAGTTCGTGCCGGCATAAATAGCTGTATGGGGCTTTAGAAGTGGTCAATGTATGTCCGACCAGTACTCAGAGACATTTCGACCCTGGTAAAGCTGATCTTTGGCTTCAGCTTTGTAGCTTGGCTCCATATCACCTTATAAGTTGTTTGCTAGTCAAACTTGAAAGTGAGGCTTAATAAAATTACATAAATACATACAAACATAAACTCACGCTTATTTGCCAAGAAGCGGTAGATAGAAAATCCAGGGCACACACATTTCGCCTCGTATGCTCTGTCCAACAATGTAATAAGGGGACGAGCCAGTGGTCATACCGGGTTCAAATTCCTGACTCTGGGCTAATAATGCCTAGAAAAATCCAATATCACTTTTCCCGACCCGGAATTGTAACCTGAGACCATCCGGGCTGATAATGAATACAAAATCCAATGTAATTTTGCCCGACCTGGGATTCTAACCCAGTATCTCAGTTTTGTAACTGCCCCGTAGTACAATTACGCCACCGGGGTAAGGTCAATAAAATTAATATTATATACGTCGGTAACAGTAGATATTAAGGCCAATCTAACTACATAACTCTATCAAAAGCAAAATCTCTCCATAATTTTATAACAAATTTTCCATTCAACAATTACTATTTCAAATAGGCTTAAAGTCATATAACTTAGACTTAATTATAAGTTAAAATATTAACAAGTTATTTATGGTAAATAACAAGGGTCACTTATACCAAATTAATAGTTGAATTAAGCAGAGAGTTTATGGCTCACAAGGTTTCATTATTCGCCCGTTTGAAGCACGTGGCTTAGTTTTATTAGGTTATTATTGTTTCTATTTGTGGTTAGCCGTAAATACATTTGCTAAGAAAGATTTGTTTGGTTAACGTAATGAGATGATGACTAAGTTTGTACTTCTAATATTTATACTGGTGGTAGATAGAATTCTGTATCAGCCCATGTAAGTTCCACTGCAGGACACGGGCCTACTCTACAATCGAGAGTACGATTGAGAGTTGTTAGTCCATATAGTCCACCACGCTGGCCTAGTGCAGGTTTGCGGACTGACATACCATATAAATTCTTATAAATCGCTATGGTATGCTGGTTTTCTCACGATGTTTTCCTTCACCGTTTTTAGTGCATGTGTGAGTGCGTGGTGGCCTGGGGATAAACAGACCAGAGGCGGCTGCCAACATGTTCACGGTGGTCGCGGGTTCCAATCCCAGGGCACACCTCTGACTTTTCGTAGTCATGTGTGTTTTGATAGTCAAGCAGAAAGAGAAATGTATTTATTTATTTTATTTTTATTGCAATGAATGGTTAGACTAGCATATCATTTGCCTATTGGTAAGCGATACGAATGCTCATAGACAGTGCCAAAATCAAAGAAGTTTATGGTGTTATGAATTAAAAAGCAACGCGTGGCATTTCACTGCGTTCGCCATCATGAGACATAAGATATAAAATCTCCATCCAGTAAATACTCTGAAATCGAGGTTTATTAAATTAAATCACGGAACAATAAAGCTTTTATTTTCGCATGGCGAAATGTGCGTCATACTATTTTTTTTTTTTATTTCGTACGGAACAACATTTCCGTACACTAAGATTTTGATTTTTTGCTAAGACATCAATATCCCAAAGGTCAGATAAATTTAAAAATCCTAATGTGGCTTTGTAGTATAGAACCGACCCATCTTGTAAAGTTGTCATAGAAATACAATTCTCTACGGCAAATCGTAGCATTACCGTAGCACACCTGCTACGCTCGTAGCACCATTGTAGACATCTGTAGTAAAGAATATTGTAGCATGTATATTTTTGAAATACGAGTATAAATTAGTAATGTTAGCCAAGTTCAAATTCAAGAATCATGTAACCAGCCCTCTAACTACACCCCTACTCTTGTAGCTATAACAAACAACTGAATCAGTCAATCAAGCGGGTGGTAATTGGCTAGACAAAAATTTTGTCAAATGGTCCCTCGTGACTAAAGGGTTAATAATACCCCACGCAAAAATCACATATAGTCTTGACCCCACGCTAAGACCGAGTCTTGTGTCGTGGATATCAGGAACTACGAGAGACTTTTCGGTCTTACAAACACCCAGATTCGAAACCAATACCTGTGGTTCACACAAATATTTTTTTGCTGTTAGGATCGAACCCACGGCCTCTCGTTTCACAGCCAGCGTCTAAGCAACTGCGCCACGGAGGCTGTCGATTGTAATAACCACTGCCTTAGACCTTAAGTAATTTTGCATCAGCCCTTTACGAAAATCTTAGTTGAAAACCATACATTGAGTAGTCTCGGCATGAAGCTAACAAATAAACCGTGCTCCTCGCAATAGTGACTCGACACAACCTCATCCACGCCGTGAGGAGCTTATTAATTTCAACCCGACTAATCCTGTAACCAATAGGGATGGCTCTTTGTGTAATCGATTTTATAATCGATACATATCGAATACAAAGTAGTTAACGATTTAATTGTAAAAGAATTTAGTTATATTTACTAATAATATAATTTAGTTATCTTATATTTCTGACATAACTAAAGAAATCGACAAGGGGAGCCAAATAGATGCAGTATATACTGATTTTAAAAGCGCCTTTGATACAGTTGACCATAGAATATTATTGCTAAAGTTAGAAGCACGGGGGATACACGGTCCATTATTAGCATGGTTTAGATCATACCTCAAAAATAGACTACAGGTTGTTTCCGTAAAGGGATATGAGTCCAAAACCTATCCAGCCACCTCTGGTGTGCCACAAGGCTCCCACCTCGGACCTGTACTGTTCTGCTTGTTCATTAACGACATCACCAACTGTATCATCAATTGTAAATACTCGCTATATGCAGACGACGTTAAGATCTACCATACTATCACTTCCGATAAAGATATTATGTTAGTGCAAGATGACCTAAATAGGATATATGGATGGTGTAATCGTAATAATACATTGAAAAGTGTTGCTACATTCAATTCACCAGGAAGAAAAAACCTATCCTATCTACTTATTCAGCAAACGGCTTAATATTACGTAAAGTTAGTGAAATAAAAGACCTCGGCATTACTTTAGACTGTAGCCTAAAATTTACGACTCACATTGACTCAATAGTTAAAAAATCTACCAAAATTACAGGCTTCATAAAACGTAACACCAAAGATTTCAAACAAATATCCACTAAATTGTGCCTTTTCAACTCGTTAGCTCGTAGTATACTGGAATACGCTAGTGTTGTCTGGAATCCCATGTATGCCGTTCATTCACAAAGAATCGAAACAGTGCAACGCTTATTCACGCGCTCACTAGCCTTCACCAGCCCAGGTATAACACACCGATGTCCTTACAGCCAGCGTTTGGCGTTTTTCAACATCACATCACTTCGTCAACGCAGATATTGTCATGATGTTTTATTTTTACATAAAATTATCCACTCACAATTGGAAGACTGTTCATTATTATCAACAATTAATATTGCTGTGCCCGCGAAGACTCCTAGATATCCCATTACTAACATATTTCGTCCTGCACCATCTAAAACAAATCTAGGTCTGCACTCGCCAGTCTCTAGAATGTGTACTGCATATAACTCTCTTTGCAAATCCGACGGTAACTTCGACATATTTTCTGACTCATACAAAACGTTTAGGCAAAGATTGCTTAAACACTTTGATCACAACGCTTCACATTAGGATTGTTTATGTTTATTTTTATACTTTTTATCTGATTGTTTATTTTTATTCATAAATTTTGCAAGAAGTCTAATTATGTTGTTTAGTTTTGATTTATCTCTTATTCCGTTAATTCGTCCTATTATGTAATAGTAGCCACTGATTTGTTGATTTGTTTTTTGTCACTGATTTGTTATTTTGTTATTCTAAGTATATTCTTGTTTTTGTTCACGTGTGTGTAATAAAATAAGTGTTGTGTACTCCTTTAAGTGGTACATGCATCAGAATGTAACTGTAGTAAAGAATGTCTTAGTTGTGATAATGTATGTATCGTTGGAGAACCTAAATTTAATAAATAAATAAATAAATAAATATTTATATGTTGGTTTATTTCAAATAAATATATATTCTTGAATGTTTTTTTTGGAAATATAAATGTATCAGGTAATGCATGTATATGTAATTATGTATCATAGAGGAAAATGCAAGAAAAATAAAGAATCACATTAATTTAATATTTTGTGCTATATGCAAGGTAGAAGGAATATCAATTCGTAATATACATACAACTTTTAATAGATGTTATTTCTTTATTTATTTTATTTATTTAGAAATTCTTTATTGAACACCACATACAGTAAATAGATAAAAAATATGACAACACGTTTGAATAAAGGTGACAATTGGCGGTCTTATCGCTTAACGCGATTTCTTCCAGACAACCATTAGATGGATTAGGTTGAAAAAAAATAGCTACAAAGAATAGGGTGGTCATAAAAAAGTTAAGAAAAAAAAGTAAGAGAATAGTAATTATAATTGATAGTAATATGTACAAAATATGATATGATATTCTTTATATTGTTATGTCCTTTTGTTTGTGTACAATAACGATTAAATAAATAAATAAACATAACACAATCATTGAATATCATTTTTTTTTATATTTTGCGAGTAATGTCTTAATAAAAAACGTAATAAATAAATCAGTGTCACTTACACTTTCTCCAAACGATCGATCCCAACAAAAGCAATTCCGACCTACCCTAACATCGATTTAATGGACTACCGATTAATCGATTCTCACACGTAATCGATATAAACACATATAATCTAAAGTATCTGTAACACGAGAGCACGTAGCCATACACCGTGAGATACAAGGATCGTGGTAATCTCATGAGGGCATTGTGTTTTAACCTAATTTATAAGAAGAGGATTTATGTGAGCGGGTAGCGGGTACATCACGCAACTAGTCTTGGGTACAAAGGGTATTAAGTCGGGTATTATAAGTATCTGGTACGGCCAAGGCACGTCCTACTATTTATCTCAACGTTGCTTCGACAAGAACCTGTAGATGTGCATTTGATATAAAAAAATAACTTGCCTTGAGAGACTCGTATAGCTTAAGGACTTTTAAGATTGCGATTATAAATACAAGGTATATCAAGACTATACCATTCTCAATCGTAATGTCGATTGTAGAGTAGGCCCGTACCCTGCAGTGGGACGTATATGGGCTGATATAGATATCAAGACTGCTACCGAAAACGAACCTGGGTGGTAGTTTTAGTGACTGCAGACACATTCCTGGCTCCGGGCTGATATTGAATAGCAAATTTAATATCACTTTATCCGACCCGGGATTCGAACCCTAGACGTCAGTTTTGTAACCGTACCGTAGTACAACTACGCCACCGAGGCAGTCGAAATTCACCAACTCCAATAATTCACTATTTTTGTGGCACAATTTCGGCCAAACCTGCTTCTGCGCGCTATAGATAGCTGGGATTAATAATTAATACTTAATCCTCATTATGCAATACTATATTGCGGATCAAAGCAAACATAATTCATATAACATATGGAAATCGGCGAATTAACGTAATCACAACGGTACGTGCACTACAAACTAATCAATGCTAAACTACAATAATTGTTATATCAATACTAAATGTCGGTGCAATTAGCTACTTCCACGAGCTGGCTCATTGCAACGTGTTTCAAAGGAACATGGTTTATGAGGCTTATGAGAAATGCAATTGAATTTATATATAACTAGCGGCCCGGCCCAGCTTCGTCCGGTTGCAAATAGATTCTGAAGAATAATATGTACGTATTATACATATACACATTCCTTTTGAATCACTCTATCTATTAAAAAAATCGCATCAAAATCCGTCGCGTAGTTTTAAAGATCTAAGCATACATAAGGACAGACAGCAGAAAGCGACTTTGTTGTATACTATGTAGTGATTTCGCAACATAATATACCAGATGTATTAGAATAGAATAGAACTAAAACTTCTCAAAAGCGACGTTTTTATTCTAATATCGTGTTTGGGTTGTAATTACATAGTTTTTGCATTAGATGTTTGTTTTTTTTTTTTTTCATTTTAAAAGACGCAATCATACAAGAATTAAAATTATTATATTAGAAAATCTCGATGTATTTATGCGCCTAAGCACGATGAAAAGTGAAATAAAATAGTCGCTTTTTTGCGAAATATTTAGTTACACAGGGTCGTAAGTCACTAAAACTCCCACCTGGCTTCGTTTAGTTCGCAGTCTGGTTACAACCTTTATAGTTATGACCTGGGTCGACGAAGGACTGCACCGCATCTCATAGTAACTATTTTCCAAAAGAAACGCCATTAAAACTGCCAAACAAAAAAAAAATCACCGACCGTTTATCTCGTTTTTCTCATTGTGGCAGAAATAATCTGGATTTCAGTAAAGAAGGAAGCTGCAGATATTGGCTGTAGCTACATGTAATTAAAGCTTGTATTAAATAACTCATTTCAAGCCGGATTGCTCACATTGCGCTTCATAACTTATTCCACAAACATAATTTCAAACCTTTACCTTTCCTTAATCAGCATTTTTAGCCAGATTCAAAAAAGAAGAAGCTTCTCAATTCGTCTGAATCTTTTTAAAATATAAATATATTAGGTTACATTGCAATTAGCCATCAATATTTCAAATAATTGTTTTTACAAATCCCATTGCAAAAAAAAAGTTTGGTAATCAGGTAAACCAGTACAATAACCACTCTCAAAGGCGACGGAAATGAAGTAGCTCCCTTTTTAATGCTAAGTTGTAAACTGAATGACAATTATACCTATAGATCTGTTGTTGGTGATTTGCGAGGACAGTCGTTACTGACCATTAGTCATTACAGAGTAACTACTAAATGTATTGAGGCTTAACATCTTATGTCTCAAGATGGTTAGCCCAGTGGAATTCCAAGCATTGTGTTGTAATTTATGGTGTTGCATTGTTTTTCTACTGTTCATGAGCGATCGGTTACCATTAGGCGAATGGCATGCTTATCTAGCCATTCAGTCCAATAAAAAACATGATTTATTTATTTGCCTACTAATCATTTCTAATAATATATGTTATAGGGCAATTTGCCTATTCGCCATTTACCTGTAAATATCCATAGATAATACGTTCATATATTATGGAATTTCGACCAAATATTTGTGTTACAAAGTAAGGGTTGACAAGCAACTCACTCTCAAGTTGAATTCTCAGAAGTTATTAATTGACAATTTAATAACGTCTTGTGCAAATATGGAGATCTTAATTCTGATCCGATATTAATATCATGGTTTCGTCATCCCACGGGTTTTATTTACTTTGGAAGAGGTTTATGTTTTCATGTTCAATTTGTTCATGAAACCGACAATAAGCGGTGAAAGCTGTGCCGTAAGATAAGAAAATACTAAGAAAGAATTTTCTCTTCTTTTTGAACCGATATATAGACGAGGTTCAACTACCTTTTGCCTGTCGCCACCAATATGCTGCCGTCCTCAAGCTAAAATACCGTTAAGTACAAAAACCGCTTTTTTGAGTTATGCACAAAAAGTTAGCTTAGTTAGCTAGTTAGTGAACTAGCGGCCCGTCCTAGCTTCGACCGGGTACAAATAGATTTCTGTACAATAATATGTACGTATTATACATATAAACCTTCCTCTTGAATTACTCTATCTATTAAAAAACCGCATCAAAATCCGTTGCTTAGTTTTTAAAGATTTAAGCATACAAAGGGACATAGGGACAGAGAAAGCGACTTTGTTTTATACTATGTAGTGATGAAGAGGCGACTATTCTATAACGGTCTTATTCATAGAAAGTTTATAAACCTATTTTAGCTATCGAATGGTTTGTCTTCATCGCCCAAATTGAATTCAAAAGTCGTTCGAAAGGGACAAAACATTCGATAACTAAACTAGGTTTAATTTTATTTATTTCAGCACATACAATGGTAATTACATTGTTTCTTATATCTAACACTTACAATTGTGTAACATGCTAAATGCACTACCTGTAAGCGTCTCAACATCTATTGAATAACAAATAACCGATAATTAATACGAGAAACAAATTAAAAGAAAATAAAACACAAGGAAATCCATAATCATAATTAAAATTTAAAATTATACAAAGTATTAACAAAGTTAGAAGTTAGAAGAAATAACAAAAGGAATTAAAAAAACAACTTAAGTAAAAACGTTTTAAAACTGTCTATGAATAAGACGTCAGTTAAAAATATTAAATATATTGTTGTAAACGTTAACCTTCTCAAAGCCCATAGTCTCAAAGACACCTACATTGCAAATATCAAATAATACCTCCATGTAATTTGCGATTTTTAATTACATTTATGGAAATTGAAAAGGCGAGACAGACAGAATATGGCGTGCGTCCAGGAGGCGGCGAGCCCAAACGCTACACGTTTTGCAGATGAAACAAAATACACATTCATTAGCGCACCGGTAAATTACATTACATCTGGTACTTGATTATGAAATCACCGGGTATATTGCTTGTTCGAGCTTACTTTCAGCGTCGTCTCTGTACGATGCAATTAGTATATTTCGTTTTACGCCTCCGGGTTTTTACTTCAAATCATTTTTAGTATTTCTGACTTTAATATTTTACCTGTGTTCTAATTAGATTGGTGATTTTTGTTGTTTTTTTATTATTTTTACCACATTTTGTACAGATGGCAGAAGGAACACAGATAACCAAGAACAATTGATGGTTACTGGTCTAGTTGAGGGCAAATGTCCGATTGGCCGATGTCCCATCAGGTGGTAGGACCAAATCAGCTAGACCCTTAACATCAAACTTCACGCTGCGCTCCACTATGCCAAGGATAGGAAAAGGTGGCCCAGCATAGTCAAAACAAAGATTGCTCCATATTAAGGGGATCACGACCCTCAGCAATGAGGAAAACGATGCGACGAGGAGGATTTAGACGGTTGGTTTTTTAAATGTTTTTATTTCATAATATTAATTATGTAAGTCCAGATTTGACAAAAGTGTTGCCGTCACATACATAGTAATAGCGATATAATTAAGCAACGGGCATCTAAAATTCGTATTCCTGGTACTCTCCGTCACGATAAATGGTTATAGAGTTATTGTAGTTATTGAGTTATTGTAGAGTAGGCCTGTGCCCTGCAGTGGGACGTATATGGCCTGATACAGAATGATATGATAGTTAACCACAGCATGATCGCCACGGGTCAATAAAATACATTAAAATTTGTAAATTAGGTGTCACATGGAACTTCAAAAATAACCTGTTGCGGAAAATAAACACTGGCAGCCAACCAACCTGAACTTCATGCCAACGTTTAACTCTATGGTGTTCGAGAGTTTTCGGCGTTCTCTGTCAATTGTAACATAATATATAAGGATTGTTATGCAAGAAAAACGCCATTCTATTCTTTCGACTCAATTCTATATTTTCGGCCACGTAATTATTATTTAAAACTTAATTACTATTTACATAACATACATAAACTCACGCCTTTTTCCCAGAAAGGGGTAGACAGAGGTGCCAGGATGGATGGAGGAGGGGATGGGAGTAGGTAGGAGCCTAGATTGATATCCAATAAGGAGAAATACTTACATACATAAACTCACGCCTTTTCCAGGACACCCACATTTCGCCTTGTATGGGACGGAACCCATAATGTGATAGGTGGCGAGCCTATCGCCATGATTAATATTATTCGCTTCGGCGCTCTTGTCGGTAAATGCCGGAGTTCCACAGGGCTCGGTGCTGTCGCCCACCTTGTTTATTCTGCATATCAATGACATGTTGTCGCTTGGCAACATTCATTGCTATGCAGATGACAGCACGGTTCATGGGCGATACCACTGCGGGCCTCCGGGTTGCCGAGTCGAAACTGTGAGGGGACGTGAAGATCTTGTCATTGAGCTCAACCGGACCTTGGATCTCATTTCTACATGGGGTTCCAGGAATATGGTTGAGTTCAATGCCAAGAAAACTCAGGTGTGTGCGTTCACGTGCAAAAAATCCCCGTTCTCTCCCCTCCCCATTCTTCAGAGTACTCCCCTGTCAATGCGGAATGACCTGAGTATCCTTGGTGTGGATATCCGCTGTGATCTCAATCCAAGGAATCACATCGAGGGCGTAATATCTGCCACGTCACGCAGGATTGGTGTTCTGAACAGGGTGCGTCGGTTCTTCACGCCCGGTCAGCTTTATCGTTTGTATAAAGCGCAGGTCCGGCCGGGTATGGAGTACTGTTCGCACCTCTGGGATGGATCCGCCCAGTACCTGCTCGATGCCTTGGATGGATTGCAGCGGCGGGCCATCCGCATTGTGAATGATGCAGACGTTATGAGCAACTTAGAGTCGCTACAACTCCGGAGGGATGTCGCCTCTCTAAGCGTGTTCTACCGCCTGTATCACGGGGAGTGCTCTGAGGAATTGTTCAACTTGATCCCCTCCTCTCCATTCCTTACCAGAACCACGCGGGCTGGCTTGCGAAGCCACAGCTTGTCGGTCCAAACCATCCCGGCGCGAACCAAACGGTTCTCTAATTCTTTTTTGTGCCGCACCGTCAGGCTGTGGAATTGTTTGCCATCTCACGTGTTCCCTCCTTCCTACAATCCTGGGTCCTTCCGCCGTGGTGTGAAGAGGCACCTTAGCAGGCCGGCATAATTGTTTCCATTGGCATGGGACTGCCATCCGATGCCAATGGATACTCTGCCTGGGCGGCATTTGCGCTTACCAGCAGGTGCAATGCCGCCACTATGTCGGGCCACAATAAAAAAAAAAAAAAAAAAAAAAAAAATTTAAAAATATAATATTTTACACATTTGTTATTATTTCTTTTACTACAAAAAGTATATTCCTGCATATACCCACAGACCTAATATAATATATTTCTAGTAAAATGATATGCAGTGAATACATGATGATTAATTAATAATATTTTGTTGTTGGAAATGCTAATGTAATACGTTATGTGTGATTCCAAGTATTTTTTATCTCCATATCCTTAAATGTATGTAGTACGTTTTACAAAAATACAGATACAATGAAACCACCCTGAAAACGGAGCTGTGGTTAATGTACAACGTTTATTAAATATTCACATTCGAAAGCTAATACGATGGAATAATTTAGAATTATATAATTCAAATTAAGCTTGCCTTAATTAATTAATTAGAATTATTCCGTTGTTGAAAATAATGACATTTTTATTATTTAAATTTATACTAATAAACATATTTAGCTGAAGAGTTTGTTTGAACTCGTTAATTTCAGTTCTTTTTCATATATCCATCCTATAGTTATTTGGCTGAAATTGTTTTGAGCCATAAGACCGCCACTTTACATTTGTTTCTGTTATTTTCTTTAGTTATAATTGAATTAGTGTACAACAAAGTGTTAAATACATAAATAATTTCAAGAATTATTAGTTCTTATATAACATTTTTTTACTAGTGAATAGCTTATATATCGATGAAGACCAAAGACTATTTTTATTCCCGGAAAATATACAATGGGACTTTCCCAGAAAACATTTCAATTGAGCGAACCCGGTAGCAATACTAGTGGGATACAAAATAATAAAACTGTGTATTTTAGTCGAGTATATTCCTGAAACTACTGCGCATAAATGACGTGGTTTCGAATCTAAGACCCAAGATCACGTTGAGTAGTAAAATCTCAAGCTTCGTTTACTTCGCAGTGCATTTTACTCAATTCACACTAATTGTTGCCATTTTACGACGAGAGTTGCTATCAAAGGTAATGCCATGACGTATAGTTGGCTCAAAATGATGCGTCACTAAAAATAATTGAATTCTTCGATTTCCAAAACATTGTCAGCAATCACTCTCCATTTTTTCTTAACAACAAGAAGGTTAAGTCACTATTCACAGCCTCCGTGGTGCAGTTGATCAGACGCCGGTTGCGAAACGAGAGGCCGCGGGTTTGATCCCCGCACCGAAATAAATGTTTGTGTGAACCACAGGTGTTTATTTCGGGTTTAGGTCTTTGTGAGTTCGAAATGTCTCTCGTAGTTCCTGATACTCACGACACAAGACTCGATCTTAGTGTGGGGTCAGAACTGTATATGTGACTGTTGGGTGTATTCATTTATTTATTGCCTTAACTACCTGTGTACACGGACCCGTTTCCGGTTTTTACATTCCTGGGCTAAACAATGCTTTGCCTCAGAAACAATTATTCAATGTATACTCACCGCCACAATAAATTCACTGTTTTCCACAAACCTCTTCCAAAGAATAGATATCCGAAATAGGTCTTTATGAAAATCCTTTGGAGAGGCCTATATTCGTATAGTCCTGTATATATATTTTGTTTTTCATTTACATAAATCATAACATGAACAGCATCAATAAAACCACTAAGATTTATACCAGAGCTGACATGAGTTAACAACAGCACAGTTATGCTTAATAATTAATCTTATTAAAATTATCGATCTTACAATTAACATAATACAGAAAATTATGAAATTATATTGAATATTCTGTGTTCGAAACAAGAACCGACTAAATCTCCTAAAATTTAATACTCTTTGGAACCTCCTTCAACGCCTAAACTTGGAAAAACAATAACATGAACATGACGTAACTTCCAAGTTCTCTACATTGTTGGGAATAACCGAAACGTGTTGGACCTTCAACAAGAACCTGTCTTAAGTAGTGTTCGAGCTAAATGTCACGTGTCCACGTGCGCCTTTACTAGCTCCCCCCTCCCCCTGGCCACATAACCTCCCCCATTTTATCACCGACGCATTAAACGGAATTAAGTTGACCTGCAACGTGTGATATGTCTCGCATAAACGTGATGCCATAAAGTGCCTGGTGTTGAGGGCTTTGAAAAAGGAAGTATCTCCTTTAGACTTAATGATGGTAAGGTTGGATTTAATAATATAATCAGTTCCAAGATCAACCATTCATTTTCGTCTGTCTCTTTGTCACGTTTTTTTTATTGCGATGTATGGCGAGATGAGCATGTGCTTCGCCTGATGGTAAGCGATATAACCACTCATAGACAGTCGCCAATACAAAAATATAATGAATTACAAAGCAATGCTTGGCATTCCACTACGCTCGCTATCCTGAGACATAAGAGGTTCAGTCTCGATATGTCCAGTAATTACTTAATGTCTTTCGAACCGAAAAACAAAAGTGCAAAACACAAATGTTTGACGTGGTTACGTAAAAAGAAAGAATATATATTTTCATGTAAAGGCGCTGTGTTGAACTTCAAAGACATACTATCAAATCACATTACCTATAAAGTCACATATTTTATCTAGTCCAGTAAATAACAACTGACACCATCATAAATATTGAAAAGCATATCGTGCATGCGTTGGTGACCGAGCCATTCCGACCAATCGAGTCGACACTCACAATCGCATATCAAGTGTAACAGATGACCGCTCGTCGTGCGGATGGCGTGTGGTCCTAACTTTTTCTTTATGACGCAGCTGTTGACAAATTAACACGTCATCGGGAGATAAGCCTGTGTGCCGACCGTCCGTCCGGCCGCGCCACGCATCAATACCGGCGCGGCGACCATTACTCAATATCACTCAAGTGGAACCGCCCAATTTACAGCTACATTTAACTGATTTGATCGAATCCACTCGCCGTTATCACGTTTGAGCCGCGCTTATCCGAGTGCCATTTTTCCGGCCTTCATCATATGCCACTTATGCGATCGTTGATATTTTTTGTGTAAAATGATTGCGTTTTATTAATTTATTTTTATTTCTGTAATTAGCCTGCGTAAAATAATTATTAAAAACCCTAACAATGGATAGTACCTTTCAACACTTATTTATAAGAATGTGTAGAGGTAAATTACAACTATCATTTAGATTTTTATCGTTGGCAAATGTATAATTAAAACTACAGATAAATCAGATTAGCGCTATGAGTTGTAGAAGCAGAAAGAAAAAGAAATAATGTTTTATAAGTTTAATTTAAGAATATTTCACTGCATGTCCCATTAGACTACATCTGTAAGTTGATACCTCTATCGATTTGTCAAGTACATTTATGTTTCATTTCAACTCTACTTGAAAGAATTCTTTATATACAGCAAAAGCCCCACTTCATACCATTCAACTTACATTGTAATTCAGACATAACAAGGAACTTGTGCAACAAAACGTTTAATAGTTAATTCAGCTGATAGTTCGGGCTAACTAAATGTTCATACACTAGACCTGAAGTTAATATTGTGTAAGTTGATACTCGTTAAATAGTTCGGGAAATAGCCGAACAGAGGGCTTACGGCATGTTTGGAAGCTATCGCTAGATTATTATGGTATTCGTGGGGTTATTTATGTTGTAATATATAGCTGCCACATATAATTACTTGCGAGTGACGGTATCTTTAAAATTAAGACCAAGCGGTCTCGGGTTGGCAACCACGCAGTGAAAATGTAAAACAATATCCACGGCTATATTGATACAAATATATATTTTTAAATTATTGTTTTGATAAGCAATGCAAATTTTCAAATATATATATATTGTCATGAATTGCGAGTCGAGCATGCCGTTCGCCTGATGGTAAGTGATAATAACGCTCATAAATAGTAGCAAAACCAAACAACAACTTGAATTACAAAGCAATGCTTGGCATTCCACTGCGCTCGCCATCCTGAAACATAAGATGTTAAATCTCAATATGACCAGTATTTACTCTGGCTACAATGTCCTTCAATCCGAAACACAACAGTGCATTTATACTGCTGTTTGGCGGGAGAAATAGACATTGCGGTGGTACCTACGCAGGCGACCTCTCACATATTAGAGACCTACCACCATTAAATATAATTATAATAATCTTACTTATTCATATGCTTTTCAGGTGTTTATGTTAAGTTCTCATGTGATCATCATCATCATCATCATATCAGCCACAGGAAGTCCACTGCTGAACATAGGCGGGAGGCCAATGATCTCCACAATGACCTGTTGGAAGCGGCCTGCATCCAGCGACTTCCTGCGACCTTAGTCAGATCGTCCGTCCACCTTGTAGGCGGGCGTCCGACACTTCGCTTGCCTGTACGTGGCCTCCACTCGAGAACCTTTCGGCCCCAACGGCCATCGGTGATAATACAACTAAAAAAATAAATCAGAGTCTTAAGGATATTTGACAAAAAAATAAATCAGATCACAATCTTGCATCCACGGTCTCCAGGTACGAGCACAAAATACCCCAAAAATGCAAAAATCGCATTGCGTCTAACTACTACTATCTTCCGTGACAATTTATATCGCATTTTTAATGATGGGACTGGATTGGACCGGGCTAAAGCGACGCGAAGATTAGTTCCGAGCGTCATTAGCTATAATCACTGCCATTAACAATATTACCCGGGACATTTTTAAAATGGCCGCCCGTGTATCACGTAACCTACATACTTCACTGAACAATATATGTTGTTATTAACCTACTTTAAAATGTTTTAACAAATCTTTTAAATTAATTGTCGGGTGAATGTTCTACTTTTTTGTATTTTAAAATTATATTATGATTTTAGAACTTGTTTTTCAAGCATTAACGCAGGACATCGTGACCAGTGTAACTAATGGACATAACATCTTGTGCCTCAGGATGGCGCAGTAGAATGCCAAGCATTGCTTTGTAATTCGTGGTGTTGTTTGGTTTTGTTGTGACCATGAGCGGTCGATTTGCTTACCATCAAACGCATGGCATACTCGTGTGGCCATTTATGCAATAAAAAGAGCATAGGTATCCAATAAAAACGTTTTTGGGACATGAAATTTAACACACCAAACTTTTCCATTGCTTTCTATCTTTGACCTCTGTGCTTATCGTCACGTGTCCACATGATATGTTAAACTCTCAAAGTAGAGCAATTTAATAACATAATCCCGAGCAAATCGTTAGTTTCCGTTTGGACCGCACTATGAACCCTTTCGTTCCGCGCTCCTGCATACTAATCCTTCGGAAATTTATTCAAACACATCCGACTTAATTTCCGATTCGTGTATGTTTTGGTTTCACAACTGTTAACAACAGCGTATGTTACAAAAAACAAAATAAGCCCTTTTAGTACTGAAAGGATTATTGTAATAGGGTTATTTTTAGCGTCTATAATTTTAGATACAAAAATCATTTGCTAAGCGTCTGTCTCCAATGATTTGCACAAAAAAATAATAAAATTGGCCTGCAACCAGCTGTCTCATTCAACCTTCATCAGGATTTTGCCCTCTACGTGGGCGTCTGAAACCACGACAGGATTTCCAAGATGACCTGCAGCCAGCTGTCTCTCTCAACCTTCATCAGGATTCTGCCATCTACATGAGTGGGCCTTAGACGCTACGTGTTCCGGAACCTTAGGCCCGACTGACTACTTTACTTCATCTTGCTGATCAGCTGGGCTTTGGCGGCAACTTTTGTTTGTGCGGTCTACTTATTTCTAACTTAATACCTTGGGAAAATACCAACTAATAATAACTTCTTGAGTGAGCACTGACAAGACCAACTCAGTAGCGAATATTTTGCTAATAATTATAGCTAAAATTGATTGCAGTTGAAAAGCGGCCTATGTCCAAAATTGTGTACAACAGCATACGACCTTTTGAATCTGAACCGGAGCTTTACAAGGGTACTGGTTAATATACTGAAAATATCAAAGTGACGTTAGAAAACAGGAGGTTACCTAGTGGTGTATGAGAGTCGACATGACTTTGATGTATCGCGGAGCGCTGGTTGCTAGGCCCTGAATATTTACGAGTTGGAGGGCAAGGGAGGCGTGACGGGGCCCGACGACCCTCTCTGCCGGCCCCCACGTGACCGATGCGCGATAATCATCAATTACACGCGACATGCGCGACACAGTTCATTAACTATAGCCGTTTACAAAAAGTTTGAGAAGTGTTTTAAAGATGCTGCAAAATGTTTCTCTCCTGAACTACGATAAAAAACTGGATGATACTTTGTAGTATAAAGACAGGCATAAAAAGGTTGTCACCCCGGTAAAGTTTGGGCGTTTACGATCCGTCCGTCCGGTGAAATTTAAGAAGCCAAAGAGAAAACAGTCATTTTCACCTAGTCAAAACAGATAGATTGGCAGATATTTCACCTTCGTACATGGCGGTCGCTACTCTTACGTATACGAATATCCAATTATAATAGGCTTCAAGCTCTCCGGCACTCTCTAGGGTAATTTTCTTTAGGGTATTTAAATTTTAACAGGACGTTCAAAAAAATGACTATGGTCCATTAGTAATATAAAAATAATTAAGTATTATTTTTTTCTAAATAATCTTTTTTATCCTTACAACACAAAATATATAGACCATACACACGACCATAATAAACCTATTTATGCCCATTCATGAACTACTGAAGCGCGCGCACGCATCTATAAAATAACATGACCGGCGACCGAACTTGTAGTAGACTTTGAGTATAATTTTGCCATTGATTGGAATATTTTGAAATGGAAAATGAATTACTTCCTACATGTGTTATGAATATTTTCCTACATGCGTTAATAAGTATTATTCTCTTGATTTCAATAAACAATTTACAATCGTTGAGAAATAACTCTGTATAAGACAGTGGAGCCATACCGGTCGAGCTCAACCATATTTGCTTTCCGGTCGACAGCAATATTCTAACACGTATATAAAGCTTTCCCTTACGACATAGACACTTCCATCTAGCGTGGTGGACTGTATGGCCTCGCCTCTTTCAATACTACTCTCGAATGCAGAAGAAGCCCATGCCCTGCAGTGGGACGTATATGGATGGGCTTATACAATATACGTATTTCAGTATCGTTCTTTGTGATCAAAGCACCTGAAGCGACATTCCCTTTCAGCGTGGAAAAGGTAAACTATCGCATTTTTTATAATAAAACCCATATTCATTGGCCATTTGTCATTCGCAGCACACTTTTGTCATAAAATATAATAAATTGTATTCAATGAGAGTAAAACAAAAGGATTAGACCGTAATAATTTTTGCCGTTGAAAATTTTGTGTTTTTTTTTTTGCTTTATTGGTAGTATTTATCAACGGGTGCCCGCGGCGGCGTTTAAATAGCTCGTTTATAACCACTACACACGGCGTATTCTACTACTTCATGGAATTTTGATGAGTTATAACTACAACACTTAACAGCTGAATGATAAAGGATAATGGGCGTTTTGGTCCCCATGTCCAATCAAAATGAATTTACCCTCGTTGGATAGCTTTTTTCAAGAGAAGAAAATAATATTATGGCGACAAACCTGTATGTATTGTCCGTTTTGAAATATAGTCGTCAGATGATATTGGATATACACATGTAATAACCGACCGATTCCGTAACTGTGTAATGTGTTGAAGAGGGCATGTATACCGAGGCTGATATAAAGTGCGCATTTTATCAGAAAACCTACCAAGAATACGTGCATAGATATACGAGTAGTTGAATTAATTCGGGAAAATGCTACATTAGAGGTTAATTGTCATTTAACGTTTTAATTTTCGTTTCCTTTTTTGTATACATAGATGCATACACAGTGCATACAAACTCACCCCATTTTCGCAGAAGGGGTAGGCAGTTGTGCTACCAGATCACCCACGTTTCCAGGTTTTGATTCCAGGCTGACCATGAATAGAAAATCCATAAAATGAAATGAAATGTAATGAAAATAATATATTGAATTCATTTAGATGATCTACGTCATTTAGAATCAGTCATTTTTTTATCTGCCCCCTGGTTTACAAAGCGGTTTTCACGAGAGAATTTAAAATATTCTGCAAATTGAAATTATTCTACAGTGTTGTTCTTTTCAAAACCAGTTTACAATATAGTGATTATAACAAATGTTACAATTGGTTTAAATCACAGCAGTTCATTAATAATTGGTTATACATTTTAAATCCGAACATGTTTAATTTATATTTAATATGGCTGAGTGAAGCAAAGTCAAACGAACGAAGAATCAGTCATTAATTGCATTGTTGGTATTTTTGCACTAGACGTACTGCAGAATAGTTTAATACAATTTTAGACTAAAATACTTTACTACGAAATGCAAGTCCAGATCGCAGAACCACTTTGGGTATTTTTTTGACAAGAGTACTCACTGGAGTATACAATGTAAGACTTGGAATATTGTTTAATGTCAGGAAGAAAAGTCTAACGCCAGTTGGCTCTTGAACGAGAGTGTCCTAGAATTAACTATTTTATGCTTCACAAGGGTTTCGATCACGTACACAGAGAAAATGTCCTTGATAGAAACCTCAGGATTCCTATAGCACTATTCGGATTTGAGGAAAGACGGATACATCATAGAAGTAAAAGGACCATACGCTGCCACTAACACAGATGCCTGATTTTATGAACGATGAGAAAAATCCCTTGCACATATTACATTATACTTCATCACAGTGATGTATTTATTATAGACTGTGAGATAAGTGACAGTTTGGGCAATATAAAAAATATGGATACGAATACCACGTCAATGCCACGTTTCTGTGAAAGAAAAAACCCGGGGCATGCACAGCTTACCACTCTTCATGAGAATAATTCCCAACTGGTTACAATATGCCGATGGGTAGTGGAAGTGGTTAACGGCCGAATAAAAAGATATTTTAAGCTGATGCGGCTGAATATTTTAATTAATACCATTCATAATATGTTTGTGGACTATTGACTGTTTGCAGCAGAAATAATAAAACACTTCCACGTGCCAATTGGAGATGGCCAATACGCAGAAGGTTTTTTACAAAAAATAACTGAAAAAATGTAAATCCCACATTGTACAAATATGTAGAAGAAAAAATATCAAATAACAGAAGAACCACTTTTCAGAGATAGGAAGCCAATAATGTGGCCGATTTTGCACGATTAAGTGAACAAGACGTGATATTAATGTATTGGGGACGTATCAGTTAAAACTAGCACCTAAATAACAGTTTAGGTATATATTATCGAAACTTATAGAGAAGCTGCTATGGAGGATAACTGACGACGGAATTGAAGAAGATGTGTGACTTTTGCGCGCACGCATACAGCAGATATCAAAATGTGAGAGTTACAAACTATACTTTAACAATACCAGCCGATATACGTCCCACTGCAAGGCACGCCTCAGCAATCAAAATATCGATCAAGACGTATCAGCCTATAGTCAACGCTAGCCAAGTGCGGATTGGCAAACTTCACATAGACAGAAATTCTAAAATATATCTATAATATTCAGGTTTCCTTTATGATGTTTTCCTTCACCCTAAAAATGCATGGTAATTGACTATCACTCTACACATGACTTCGAAAATGCAGGAATGTGCCCTGGAATTATAATAATACCATGCCAAATAAAGAAAAAATCAATAAAAGTATAATATGTACTTAATATGATGAAACGAAAATGTTAAACTATAAAGTACGATTTCTTCGATTGGACAGTGAATCAAGTCTAGCGCCCTACATATCTTTAATCTACACAAAAATACCTTTCCAACGGTGTATCACTCATTTCGATTGGAGCTGGTACCAGGTTCCATACATTTGTGCCCATTGTCCTTTAATTACCAATGTCTTGCGAGAAGAATCTGGGTAATTACTGGTGGTAGATCTCTCAAATGTGAGAGGCCGCCTAGGTAGGTAACACCACAATGACTATTTCTCTCGCCAAATAGCAGTGTAAATTTACTATTGTGTTTTGAAGGTCATTGTAGCCAGAATAACTACTGGACATATTAAGACTTACATCAAATTAATATTTTATATCTTAGGATAGCGAGCGCAGTGTAATGCTAAGCTTTTTTTTGTAATTCAAGGGGTTGTTTGGTTTTACTACTGTATATCGTCGCACCTTTTACCTTCAAGCGAATGGCATGCTCGTGTTGCCATACAATGTTATCTAAAAATCATTTATCGCTCAAACCAAATTCATAAAAAGTGAAAAACTAGGATTTGGATTAGATTAGTAAGATTGTAAAAAAAGCTATATAGACTCCTAAGATCCTACCGTTCCTTTTAGCTCTTAGCCGCAGTCAAGTAAAAGACCTGAGCGGAGTAGAAAGGACTGCTGAAACCCTAAGAACTATTCACTTTATTCATAAAGCACTTATTTCACTCGGCGTCTTAGACGTGACCCTTGAAAATAGACGAGTAATCCAGTGACAGGGTTATTTATAAAAGGTCTGATACAGTCTAGACTTAGGAATTACTTTGCATTAAGCCTAATCATGACACTCGTGTATAAAAGTATTTTGGTCACGTTCTCGCCAAAAAATAATATATAATATTTTTCGCTCTTAAACCTCCCAATATTAAATTTTAAATAAATTAATAAAATAAATAAATAAACCCAGGAGTCACATACATAGTTCAGACCTAACACTAAGATCGAGTCTTGAGTCGTAAGTATTAGGAACTACGAGAGACTTTTCGGTCTCGCAAACACCCAGACGCAATAATACATTTTACACAAATATTTGTTTCGGTGTGGGGATTGAACATACGGCCTCTCGTTTCACAGCCGATGTGCTTGCGGCGTCCAAACTAGGTATAGAAGGATTGAACCAGTATTTTTATGCATGAAAAAAAGTTATAGAAAGAAAGAAAATTGATTTATTAGTCACAGACACAGGATAAAAGTATGTAACATGCGAGTGGCATTGGACATTGGACAACTCTCTACTACATACAACTAATAACAAAGTACAATAATAGTAAATTAAAATCAAGCAAAACCCATTTTTTTTTATTGCTATGAATAGCGAGACGAGCATGCCGTTCGCCTGATGGAAAGCGATACGACCGCTCATAAACAGTAGCAAAACCAAACAACACCTTGAATTACAAAGCAATGCTTGGCCCTCTACTGCGCTCGCCATCCTGAGACATAAGATGTTAAGTCTCAATATGTCCAGTAGTTATTCTGGCTACAATGCCCTTCAATCCGAAACACAACAGTGCATTTACACTGCTGTTTGACGGGAGAAATAGATACTGCGGTGATACCCACCCAGATGGCCTCTCACATATGAGTGACCTACCACCAGTAAATTAAAATAAACACAAAGCAACACACAAAAAATAATAGTAAAATCACAAATAAAGGTCAGAAAATATGTAAAAAAATTATAATAATACAGTATAAACAACATAAAAAAGACTTATAAAGTGCAGTAAGCAGTAATAGCATGTCGTGGCTGTGAGAGGTAGGTAGCCGCTCAGCATTAAAATGTGTAGTGGCGCGAACCACAACACGACGCTGATTTTCAGCGACCACCCTTATAATGTCGGGATTTGTACATCGTGTACGATGTTCCCTATTATGACGGATATGAACCTAATACCAGATTTATGGTCTTCGGCATCTCACTCACTGAACGAAACGCAACAGCAGAGTTGAAGCTTCCCGTTGGCTGTGTGTATAGTAATCGAATAATATAGTACTATAAGACAATAGTGCTTTACTTTTGGTAGGTCTCTCATAGGTCAGAGGCAAACTGTGTATCGTGTCGTCGCAATATCTATTCTTCCCGCTAAACAGCAGTATGAAGGCACTGTTGTGTAGAATCCGAAGGACATTGTAGCCAGAGTAACTACTGGACATGTTGAGACTTAACATCTTATTTCTCGGGATGACGAACGCAGTGGAATGTCAAGCATTGCTTTGTTGTTCGTGGTGTTTGGTTTTGCCACTCTCCATGAGCGATCGTATCGCCATCAGGCGAACAACAAGCTAGTGTCGCTATTCGTTACCTTAAGAAAATATTTCGGTCTAGTCTTTCAGTATTAAAGTAAAAACAGAAAGGCTGTTTACACTATAGTTCATAAAGTGATATGGTATATGTATATGTACAATTAAGGGTCTCCATAACGTATGATTTATGTTCTTTATGAGTTTTGGTAAGGCGCGGAATTCATTTCACGTGCGCGGCATAAATCTTACTATGACGTCTTGATAAGGTATCTGCAAGACGAAGGAATTTTTCACGGAGCTTGTCTTTCCTGGCTCTGGGGTACAAATTACTTGTTTGGAAGGAATATTAGGTGAACAGAAAGATACAGAACTGTGTAAAAATGCCGTCTTTTTAGCAGGAATAAAATATTTTTACGATTTTACACAGTTATTGTGTGCAAGTGTTAAATTGTCTTATTTCTTCAGTTTCAATTGTGGTAATAACTTTAATTTTGGATTTAAAAACAGTACTTTTACACAGTTCTGTATGTGTAGTTATGTACATTATATTTAAGACCTTATTTAAGCGACCAACGCATGAGCTAAATATACATGTGTATTAAAAATAATACTCAAAATCCCGTACACATTAACAACAAATCCCACCTTAGCCCGGTTTAAAAAATTCACACAAATTTTAATAAAGTTGTAATTACGCTCGGATTTTACGCCTCAGGTGTAAAAACTTGTTATAAACCGTGTCGATAGTAAAATGTAATTATTATAAAATCGCATTTGGAAGACGCGCGCGGCACGCTGAGCCGGGCGTAACACCGTGCAAATTTACCTTAAATAAATTCTTCGTTGATGGCGAAAATACGTTCAGCAACAATATTACCGTATCGACGCGTCACATATTATACGGTAATGGAGGCATTAGATGAGAGCTTGATTTTACTGATATAAACACTGTGGAGGGATGTGGGTAGGGATTCTGAAGGAGGAATGACCATGATTGATGGTGTGAAATATTATATAGTCTGTCTTAACCTCAAAGAACTAACCTAACCAGTATGTCTTAATTATGATAATTTATCATTTTTTATTATACAAATATTCTGCCAACACCTAATCAGCTACCAACAAATCGTCTTCAATCTCATATATTGAACGAAATTCAACGACAAAACTGTGATTTTTGTCAGCATTGAATAACCCTAAGCATCCCGGTCGAGCCGGACCATTCCTACACTAATCAAAGATGTTCCAATATTCTTTGAAACTTTCCACAAAGATCGACTTTTTTTCATTTCTACACTAATCAAAGATGTTCGTGCTGTACTTGAATAACGTAATTTTGCCACGGCCCTGTATCGTGTGTGTAGGAAACAGCCAGGTAGAATACCGTGCGAGTAATAAATGATTAGAACAATTTATAACTCCGTTTAAGAACAGTGGAGGTGGCCTGAGAGCAGGGAATTTAGCAACACGAAAAACTTTGCGAGCAACATGCGCCACCCGGGGACTCGGCCACAACAAATTACTGACAAACAACTTCCAAATAAATTAACTCTCAACTTTCAACCGTTTTACTTTCTTTTTGCGCGGTGAAAAACAATTTCCTTTGTTGTGTTTAGGTGTTTACGCCTCCCCCCGCGGCTCGTAAATAAACCGCTCTGATTATAACCTCAAGTAGCTTGATTTGGATGTCGTTTCTTCAGAAATGTCGTTTGTACAAAATGGAAATACGCGTGTTGAAACTTAAATGTTTACTCGTATGGTATTCATGCATTTTCGAAGAAGGTGTAGGAAGGGTTGCAATTACAGTGGTTAAACTTAGAATAAACGACGGCGAATTACAATCATCGGTTTGACTATCTTAACACCAGACGGCGTAAAATTTTCTATTGGTTTTGCAGGTTTCTCAATTTTACGCAGATTAAATTGTATACAGATAATATTGGCCCTGAATTTCTTCTAACAACATTGATTAGCAATTTTAAAGCTTTTATTTTTTATGAGGATGCATACGAATGTTGAAATGAGCATTTTTATGTTCGCATTTCCATACAGAATAATTTGTAACTAGATAAGTATCTCAAATAGACAAAATCTACATTGATGTTGTTAGATTTAATTCAGGTCCAAGCCTCCTTCAATCTTTTCGTAGATACATATACGTAAGTATAGATATATTTCGCCTTGAATTGATGGAGTGACATCTCTATTTTAGCATGTAATATGTACTCTGTGGTTGCAACCACTTTTGGTTTAGTATCTATTTTTAAACAACAAACAATCCATCGCAACATTACTAATGAAGCCAGTCGTTTGCATAAAGGTCGATTTACTACAAAAGAGACACCGATTTACCACCTAATTAATAAACATTTTAGATATTGTTACTCGTTTGGCTCAATTATTTGCTCCTAAGAAGCGTCGAATCATGAAGACCTTATCATTTTGAAGACATTTTAAGGCTACACAACCTTTCTTTCCCACCTTGTCTTATTTCATAAACATGGCTTCATCATCTCAGTCCATTAGTATGGTATTCGCCATTCGCTGACGTTACTTCTTTTATAAAAACACGGTGGTCATTTTGTAATTATATCTATATCTGCCTATACACGTCCCACTGCAGGTCACGGGCCTACTCTACAATCGAGAGTACGATTGAGAATGGTTAGGCCATATAGTCCACCACGCTGGCCTAGTGCGGATTGGCGAACTTACATACCATAGAAATTGTTATAAATCGCTATTATCGCAATATTATAATTATATATTACTTTTAAATTTCACAACTACGCAAATGTCACCATTAAGTATTCCAAGAATAGTATGTAATAGAATACTTTGTATGGTTTCATGTTAAACAGTAAAATATTGTGTAAAAAGTGACGTAATAGCACTGAAGTCTTGTAAACTATACTAACTGCAAAGAGCAAGTGCCGCACAATATTTATAGAAGCCCAGAAACGGTCTTGGAGAATAAAAGAGAAAATAAAACTGGTTAAGCAAAGCAACTGTATTGCACATGATGGTATATGATTACTGTCCAAAAAAAATATCATCAGTATCAAACAGTATCTCTTCAATTCGCACGTGAACAACAATCCTACCACTTTTGTTAATTAATCTGCCCAACTTGTAGTCGACCTTGCTTTTCATAACTATTGATCTAAAACAATTCCGACCCATCAACCATCACTTTTCAGCGATATGCCCCACCACAACCAACATAATACTTTTTAAATCGAGATCGTTAAACGTAACAATGTAAACAAATCTGAGTGGCGAAGCCTTAAAGCCAGATACAAAGCCATGCATAAATCGCTTTTAATTTACCAACATGTCCATAATACATGACGGCACTCTGAGGAATCCGAAGGCGTTAATATTCAGAGCTCACCCGAACACGTAATCACTTCACTCCGGGCGCCGCGAACCGCTGGAAATTATTGCTGTCTTACATTCACACGCTTTCGTATCAACCTGGTCGTGTACAGTTTTAGAGTTGCGTATGATTATGGTTTTATAAGTTCAGCATTAAGTTCGTTTTTATGAAACAAAAAAAAGCTTTATGTTCGTTCATTATAAAGTAGTATAAATAGTTATTAAGTTAGTTTATATTATGCAAAAAATAGTATTGCTCATCAAACAACATCCTGTGATTATATGGGCATTGGAAAACATATAGTTAATAAAACAGTACTTTAAACCCTAGTATTGAAAAACAAGAAAAAATAGTCAGATGTTGATTGCTATCTTTTAAAAAAAGGCGAGTCTTTTATTATGTGAGATGTTGTTGTTTATTCAGTCCTATCAAAATTTCCTGTGAGTATTCCGGAAGTTAATATAATTGCTAGAAGACTTCCAGATCACATGATAAATAGTGTGCCATTTTCACTTTTTACAATACTTTTATTTATTTTTAACCTATTTACTACTGTTGGGTTAAAGTCTTGTCATCAAAAACCGACGATAAACTTCAAAACCATAGTGTCCGGTCTAATATCAAAAGTTTAAATCCACTCAAAGGCGGACCTTACTTAACGAGTACTAATACTAAAACAGACTAAAATTTACGAGCCAAGCGACGTATATTCCAAACGAGAGTTGCTTTTACAAGCTTCATAAACTAGATTTTTAAAATATTTGATAAACTCGCCTCGAGTAAAAAGAAAATTCAATTTTAAAATGTTCTTAATACTGGCGTATTGCCGACATTTTGTTGTCAAATAATCAAGCCGGGTGGGGAAAATTTGATTTAGCTTTTGATTTTCCGAGCGGGTAAAACAAATTAATTTGCACTCGCCTATCGTGCGCAGTATCTATCGCTTTTAATGGATATTGACAAACGAATTTGTATTATAAACGTTAATTAAACAGGTATCCGGAATCATTATCTCTGCTTCAACTTGTTTACATAATTGTTATAAGGAAATGATTTTCCGAGAAATGACAATAATGACAGTCTGTAGGTTGATTAACAAAAGGGATTTTCTAATTTGTTTAATACGGTTGGTAACCATTTTCTCTTCAAGTTCATCAATAAAATACTAATGGGAAATTAATAGCTATAATCAAAATATGTGAACGCTGATGGAAAAAAAGAGAAAATTTACAATGTACATTTCTCCCACCAAACAGCAGTGAAAATTAACTGTTGTGTTACGGATTGAAGGACATTATAGCCAGAGTAACTACTGGACATATTGAGACTTAACATCTTATCGCTCAGGATGGCGAACTCAGTGGAATGGCAAGCTTTGCTCTGTAATTCAAGGTATTGTTTGGTTTTGCTTCTGTTTATGAGCGGTCCTAAAACTTACCATCAGGCGAACGGCATGCTCGTTTCGCCATTCATAGCAATAAAAAAAACCCTAAAGCAAGGCTTCAAAGCAAGGCCGGGTCGCCGCATAATAAACACAATATTTCGTTTAAATAACGCAAAAAGTTTGAATACACGAAGCATCAATGTTTAATAACAATGAATCTCATTGTCAAGCGTATCTCTAATGCAATCACGGAGAACCCTTTAAAAGAATATCTGAATAAGCAGGCAATCTCCCGTCCTATAATAGTCCGCAGGCCGTCCCGCGACAATACAGATTCACACATAAATTGCTATGCGATTCCCCTTTATTGTACCAAATTGGACATTCAAACTCGGTCAAGAGCCCAATTTTGAATGCAATTTACGGCTAATTACACTCTTAAGTACAGAAGCTACAGCGGCCTGGTCTCGAGGAAGTTTGCAATGGTCGCCTTAATGCCGACGCGACGCTTTCCACTTACCACTTGCGAAATTGTGAACTGTTTCTAAATTTGAGATTGCTGTTTATCTGTTTATAGGCACCTGGTTTTATAGGCGTCTCGGTGGCGTAGTTGTATTACGGTACGGTTGCAAAGTTGAGGTCTCGGGTTCCAATGCCGGGTCGGGCAAAGTGATATTGGATTTTTCATTATCAGCCCGGACATTTCTTCCAGAAGGGATAGGCAGAAGTTCCAGGACTTCCACCTTATATGTTCGGTCCCTCGATGTGATAGGGGCGAGCCTATCACCATATCGGACACAAAACCTGACTCCGAACAGACAATTAACAGAAAAATCGAATATAACTTTGCCCGACCCGGAATTCGAACCCGGGAACTTTGTTACCTTACCGTAGTACAACAAGGCCACCGAGGCAGTCGATTTATTATACGGAGTTTATAAATTACACAAATATAATTAACAAAAAATGTATACGGATTGGAATCGTAAACCTCCCATTGGCTTCCCGTACTCGTGTAAAAATAAGACATTATTATTATAAGATATGAAAATTACCGCTCGGGCGAAGGTTAACTAAAGCCATTAATATTTAACCCTTCCCTTAAGTAGAAATTACGCATCGACGGGTTTGGTCGGCGTAAAAATACAAGCAACATTAATTTTATTGAATATCCGTCTGTATCAGCCCATCTACGTCCCACGGGCGTCGTCTACAATTGAGCATAAGATTGAGAGTGGTTAGGCCATATAGTCCACCACGCTGGCCTAGTGCGAGTTGGCGGACTTTACATACCATAGAAAATGTAATTGTATGCAGGTTTCCTCACGATGTTTTCCTTCACCACTATAGTGCGTGGTGATTGACTATCATTACGCACATGACTCCGAAAAGTCAGAGGTGTGCCCTGGGATTCAAACCCGCTACCACCGTGAACTTATTGGCACTATTGAATGTAAATTTATTAAATAACATCAATATAATAAAACCGCCAACGTATTTGGACTAGAACATGTTCTGGATCCATTTGCTAAAAGTATTTTTTATATAATATTAATATTAGTTACATGATGAATAAACCTAGAATTTGAAGTTTGAAGAATTTAATATAATCGCATTTAGATATGAAAGACGATCGTAAAGTATTTTTCTGTACAACAAATATTATGTTGTCACAAAAGACACAGTTTAACAAGATTTTTTAGTATAAATATCTATCGGGAATGTACTTATAATATTGCTTCTTTGGTTCCTAAATAATTTCAGCAGAAATATTAATATATAAAATGACATAATATTTAAAACGTGCGTGGTAGTATGTTGATAAACGGGCTAGACGTAATTGCCAACATGCTTACGGTGGTCGCGGGTTCAAAGCCCAACAGGGTACACCTCTGACTTTTCGGAGTCATGTGTGTATTGATAGTCAATCACCACGCAGTTTAACGGTGAAGGAAAACATCGTGAGGAAACCTTACAAACTATAACAAAATTGTAAGAATTTCTATGGTATGTAAAGTCTGTCAAACCACACTAGGCCAGCGTGGTGGTCTATATTGCCTAACCACTCTCAATCGAACTCTCGATTGTAGAGGAGCCCGTGCCCTGCAGTCAGACGTACGAGACTGATACAGTATAGTAAGATAATATTTGAGTAACGGTTATATAAGAAAATTAAGATGGGCTACTAAATTGTATCTGTTCACGATCTTATTCGATACTATCGAGTGTTTTGTCCCTCTCGAACGACTTTTGAGTTTAATTTAATCGAAGACGACAAAACTACAAAATTAAATAGTAATCCTTATCATCAGGCGAATGGCATGCTCGTCTCGCTATTTATAGAAATAAAAAAAATACTGTTGAGGACTTGGTGTAAACTTTAGTTTACACGCCGATTGATACTCTGATTGATCAATTTGATAATTATTAGCTCTTCCAGTCACATTTACTAACTCCAATGGAGGGTTTACCGCGGTTTAACGAATATAATTATAATCAAGAAACGACCAGCACCGTAGCGTAACGACAACAGGCACTCTACAGTGGCGCCATTAAACTTTATACACGCACTTAATCCAGCATTTTAATGAAAAACAAACATTTTAAACTCGAAATAACAAAAATATATAATTAAAATTAAGAGATACAGAAAACTTTGTCCATTCTTAGCGTTCCATTTGTACCCTTTGAGATTTTCTAAATGACTTTCGAACTTTTCACTCGGCACGACGTCGCCAAGAATCGAAACGAGAGTAACATTTTTACAAAATTACTTGTCCCCCATCAAAAGCGCTAAAAGCGTTCCAAAGCTTCTTGATCAACGGATTGCGAATATTAATTTAATTAGTTAAAAGTTTAAGTTTAAGTAAAAAGGTGGGGAAAAAATCTCAGCCGACGAGTTTATAAAAGGAATGCCTGCCAAATTTTCAGTAACGTTATTTATCTTATCCGCTCTGAATCAATTAGTGAATGAAGGCCCACCTTCTAGCTATCTTGTTTACACAAAACATAAATGGAAATGGTATAATAACTGATGTATATTCATGCGGCGAGGCGGCGAGGGGTGTGGGCCGGCGCGGGGACGGCGCGGGGCGCGGGAGGAGGCAAGATATATTACTCAGAGCGTTAGAGTAGACGGCGTTCCACACTAATAATCGTGTCACTTCGCCATCGTTGTGTTGCAATTGATATAGGGAGCATAAATACCAATGTCTTTGTGAAATAATACCTCGTTCCCACGTCCCATCCGGTCACATTATACTGTTGATACCGGCAGGGGACTTGCAAACGGACTCGCCCCGGTAATCCTCTTACGTGGTAATGTGTAAGATCCTTGAACAAACTTTCCGAGAATACTGAAAACTTACGCCTGATAAAATCAATTTATCAATCAGGTGCGTCGGGCCACTAAAATCCAAGCTTTTTGATTATAACACCTCAATAGAAATATTTATGCATATTGCTATCCTAGTGTAGACTCCAAAGTATGACATATTAGACTTTGTTTTAATAAAAAAATAAATGCTTCCCGTCTGATAGTAAACACCACCTTTAATGGACCTTCAGACGGTCTTTAAGACTCGTTTGAAAGACATGGTTGGCGCTCGGGAAACACCGTAGCAGGCGGTTTTTTCTACTACTTGCACGTGTGTGGTAAAAAAAAAATCAGAATAGTTTCTCGCGTTTCAGATTCGGGGAGGTTACATCGTCACGAATTTCGAATGATCGGAAGTTGAACTACATAAGAGATAAAAGTTTACCACTTCTAAATATCAATACTATTCTTTATGAAACTTAACATTCACTTCGAACTTAGTCTAAGATTACGACGTACGATACATTCAAACATTTTGTAAGGTATTTAGGCATATTCGTACAGTTTCACGTGCGATGTTCGAGCATTCGTCGTCGTGTTGGAGTACAGAGTAACCCTACAGCCTGTAAGTATCCGACTTCGGGGTATGCTGGCAAATATGTCGACATATTTGGTAAAATACGGTAAAATACCACTCACCACCAGACTTATTGTAAACGCTTTTGTGCTACGAAAAAATAAATAATATAAATATTTAAAACACGTTCCGAAATTGTATTTCAATAAACAATACTTAAAAGAGTTGGGGCGATCCAGCATTTACCGAAACCGTGACAAACAATGGCTCGTTATTAAGGTAAAAACTTGAAATTGCATTGCAAGTTTGAACGCTGCACAGGCGAACCGGAATAGTTCAGGGCACAAGTTGTTATAATTTGAATAAACAAAATATGAGTCCTCGCTTCAAAGTAAGCAAACTTGGAGACTGTTCTGTTCTTAAAAGGTAAATAAGTTGAAGTCGTTTAAAGGATATCGCGACGGCGCGGCCGACTCGCTCCTTTGAATTCTTAATGAGCAACCGTTCCAATAATTAAAATTATTTTTTATGTATTCAAACTAAATTATGCCCCTAAGATTTAATTATCTTTATCAATGTTTATTTTCGTAACGTTCTGAGAATACTTAAATAAGCCGATTAATTTGTATGTATGAAGTTTGTGTAAATGATAAAAACGTTAATGTTACAAAAGCCAGCCTAGAGGCTTTTCTATGAAGTCGGTTGAATCATAGCAAGATAATGGTCCTCCAAAACATCAAATGTAGTCTTTTTTTCTGATATTTAGAAAATCACTATCTTTGATGTCATTAATTTAGAAGTTCACTTTGACATGACACATCTTTGACATGATTCAAGTGTATGTATTAAGAGTAAAAAAATCGGTAAATACATTCGCAATTTGGAAATGCAATGTTGATACCTGCGCTGTTTATTATAATTTAAAAATAATTAGTTCATAAATAAATAAAAAAATCACATACATAAACCTGGCCCCAAATTAAGCCTTCAGTCGTCGATATCAGAAACTACGAGAGACTTTCCGGTCTGACAAACAGTCTCTAGTTTCACAGTCGGCGTCTAACCAACTGCGCAAAGGAAGCTGTCAAATTTTCAATGCATAAACCCTGTGTCCGTATCTGTATCAGCCCATATACGCATCCCACTGCAGGGCACGGGCCTACTCTACAATCGAGAGTACGATTGAGAGTGGTTAGGCCATATAGTCCACCACGCTGGCCTAGTGCGGGTTGGCGGACTTACATACCGTAGAAATTCTTATGAATCGCTATGGTATGCAGGTTTCCTCACGATGTTTTCCTTCACCGTTTTAGTGCGTGGTGATTGACTATCAATACACACATGACTCCGAAAAGTCAGAGGTATGCCCTGGGATTTGAACCCGCGACCACCGTGAACAGTGGCAGCCGCATCCGGTCCGTTTACCAACAGGCCACCACGCACTTCTGTGTCCGTATATCCTTACTAATATTATAAAGGTGAAAGTTTGTAAGTATGGATGTATGGATGTTTGTTACTCTTTCATGAAAAAACGGCTCATCAGATTTTGATGAAATTTGGTATAGTGATAGCTGACACCCTGGATTAACACATAGGCTACTTTTTATCCCGAAAAATGTAGTGTTCCCGTGGGATGAGTCAGGAAACCAATCAGATTTTGATGAAATTTGGTATAGTGATAGCTGACACCCTGGATTAACACATAGGCTACTTTTTATCCCGAAAAATGTAGTGTTCCCGTGGGATGAGTCAGGAAACCAAATATACATATTTTCTACTCTTTCAAATTCAAATTGTTGGCACGGGATGTCCTCTCCTACGGAAGGGAAATATATTCGACGGCACGCGGGAAATATAGTTAGTAGACACGCGAAATAATATGTTCTTGATGTGGATTGGACTCAAAAACTATCTGCACCCGGGCGAAGCCGGGCCCGACAGCTAGTAGTATATAAAATTTTAAAATGGCAAATGGTAAATTCTGTCAGGAAACTGCTAAATTAAAATGACATACATATAATACATTAAAATGAAATGCTTAAATAAACATTGCATTCTCACTAGTCTTATAGCTACCATTGGTTACCTCAACATTTCTAGTACAAGTCCATGGACATATTCATACTACTTACTCCTGGACACAACAAAATGTAACAGTTGTGTAAAATACCTTTACGCTGATTTAACTGTATTTTGAAAACAATACCAACACTTGGAATTGTTTCTGGTATTTAATTTATTCACAAAAGCATTCATTTATAATGTATTTCCTAGCATTATCACTGAATTGCATACCATTCGTAGGAAATATATAAGTTGCATTGTTTGGCCTAGGCTCTAATGGTTGGCCTATCACGTGTATAGAGAACCTAGTTCACACTCTCTACAATACTCTCAATGACGCTAAAGCTAAGCCAAAATAGCCTAGGTAAAATAGTTCATCCTTAAATCGTGTTTGGCCCGTAAAAAATATATATTAATAACCCCAAAGCTGGTGTTAGGGTAGGGCGCGGTTGGACTACGGACCTAGGGCGCCAGTGCAAAGGGACGCTGAACGCCGGGATTTAATGTAACCTATAGTGTATTATCTATGATTTCCTGTCAATCGATTGGATTTGGATAGTATTATTGGAGACTGTCCCGCCCTCACACCCGCCACTGCAACTACTGTAAGCCAGGATCAACAGTGGCACGCAATGTAATGACGCCGAGCATTGAAGCTCGGCGAGTCTCCGGGAATGTCTAACTTGTCTTTAACCCGCAACGAAATTAATCAGAAAGTTAAATGAATAGGAGGAGTTGGAAATAAATAATGTCCACTTCCCTCCGTGCAATGCGGGTGACAAAACATTGAACTAAAGAGGTAAATAACCTCACAAAGAGACTTTTACAGCCGGAGAAGCCAGCTGTAAAGCACCACGGAATTCATTATTACATATAAATGGGACCTATTGTGTGAGCTGTTATACTTGATTCCAGTAATATGTATGGCAAAAACGCCGGAAAGCACGGAAATTCGTCCTAGTCTCCACTAGGTCGATGTAGTATACGACTCCGGATGATATCTGCATACTATCAAACATGATTTTACGCTCATTTTGCCAAATACTACACTCCCAAAGTATATGATGCGCGGACTGTTCATATTCGCGATTAGGTGTTGAACATGGGCATGCAGGCGAATCAACGAGCTTAAAAGAGTACAATTTAGACTTAAAGTTACCATGGCCCGCAAGGAACTGTGATACGCAATAATCGACATCTAGCCAAGTCTTTGTCAAACGATCACGCACGCAAGGAAAATATTGGTATAAATGACGTCCCTTCAAAGATACCTCCCATCTATTTTGCCATTCATCTAATAGTTCGCTATATACCACTGAAGGCGGTTTAAATAATCTGTCAACTTTTAAAATTTCACGTGGAGTTAAAAATCTTCTATCCATGTTCTCCCTAGTAGAGTAATACATGGCGGCGCGACGTTGCACCTCCAGATCGACTGGAAGTACACCCGCCAGGAAAGGCAATGCTTCGGTACTAACAGTTCTATATGCCTTACACAAGAATATCAACGCCAAACGTTGGCTCTGGAGCAGTTTTCTTCGCACAGCACCGATAGTAGCCCTATCAGCCCATACGGGGGATTCATAACATATACACCCTAAGTAAGTTGCTCCATAGATGATTTTTAATGTATTAAAAGATAGTCCCCACGTTGATGTCGATATTCTTGTCAAAGCGAAAAAGTTCCTTTTCGATTATTCCCCGACGTTCTTAATATGCTCAAGAAAAGAAAAATATATATATTGGATAGTATTAACTACTTATAGGGCGCCGTAGAAATCTCACCCAGAGCGTTGATCCTACATCTGCTACCGAATACTCCTACGATTGAAAAGGCGTTGATGATTTTCTTAAAAGGTTCTAATCATTTTGACATCAAATGAACTAATTTATTTGCCGCTCTTATAAAAAACATACTTTAGACTTAAGATACTCTCTGTCTACCCCATCAAGAATGCAAGTGTGAGTTTATGCATGTACTAAAAAAGAAGAATCTTGTTATTTCACTATTCACGGGGAGTGGATGGGTATATATTATGTATGCATAAAATACAGCGACAGCGCGGCTGGCTGTCGTAACAAGTGAATAAAAGGGAGCATCTGGTAACGCAGTAAGGGGCTGCGCACTCACTAAAACTTCCGATTTGAGTGTAAGCATCTCGGTAATGGTGTCCAAAATAGCTATTTTATAACGTAAATACATTCTCCGGCCAAATAGTAATGCAAATGCACTGTTGTGTTTCGGATTGAATGATACTGTAGCCAGTAGTAACTACTGGACATATTGAGACTTAATATCTGATGTCACAGGGTGGCGAGCGCAGTGGAATACCAAGCATTGCTTTGTAATTTAAGGTATTTGGTTTTGGCACTGATCATGAGCGATCATATCGCTTACCATCAGATGAACAGCATGCTCGTTTCGCCATTTATAGCAATGAAAAAAGTAAATATCATCACCCACCTACCAGACATACAGTCTAGAACTCACAGTTAGATACCAATGTATCCTCTACATATGACTCCTTTAGGTTTTTTTAAATCTAACAACACCTAGATTTTAATGAGTCCAGACCCGAGACAAGTATCAGTAGGCCACACAAACATTTGCCTCGGTGCGGGGATCAAAAACACATTCTCAACCAACTGTGGATATGTACATTTACCACGACTGACACAAAAATATTCCAAGCCTATCCCCTGAACAAGGTGTAATAAAGCCTATTACAATCGAGCAGAAATTATTATTACAACTTTCTGAAAAAATCAACAACTTACTCAGAGAATGAAACGTTAAACGGTCCATAATTGAAACTTAAAACAAAGCAAACTTTTATTAAATGTTAATTACTGTCCAATATGAAATTTAAAGCTTCATAATTATAAAATAATAAGGCTCATTATATTTGCCCGCCTTCGTGGCGCGTTCGATTAGACGCCGCCTGTAAAACGAGAGGCAGCGGGTTCGATCCCCGCACCGAGAGAAATGTTTGTGCAGCCTACAAATATTTCTTACGGATCTGGGTATTTGTGAGACCGAAAAGTCTCTCGTAGTTCCTAATAGCCACGACACAAAACTCGATCTTATTTCTAGTGTGGGAAAGGATTAAGTAAGTGACTGTTGGCTGTTATTTATTTATTTAGTACGTGTATTTTTTATATTTAAAAATTAATTTCCAATGAAATAAAAATACACAAAAAAGAAGACGAAGGAAGTACAAATAGCCCATTGATTACAAGTTATTTTTATTATGCCGCGATGACAAAGCGGGGGGCTAGTGAGTTGACTCAATAGTTAACTTCGTGTAAACTATTCCGCTCCGTACAAGCTTTGCTACGGAAATGCAGTGCGCTTCGAGAGCTCGACTTATAAATTATTCAAGTTGCGAGACACTTCAAATATAGCGCACAGGCTGCGCGTTATTTTGAGAACAACGACTGCTCGGCCGCGCCGCTGCCACACGCCCGCCCCGCAGTCGCCGCGCTGTCGTCCCGCAGTCGCCCCGCACTAGCCCCGCAATCGCCCCGCAACCGCCCCGCAATCGCCCCGCAGCCGTTGCCGCCGCTTGACCCCGTTGCAGCAGACTCGACGTCCAAAAGAGTAATATTTTTGTAGGCCGCACGCTTGCATTATTTTAAAATCAGATAGCTGATAGCTCCCAGTATAGCTGACGGAGTGACGGCTTTAAAATTGGTTTAATGTGTGGATTCAAAATTAGAATTGTCATTGTTGCGTCCATTTTAATAACTGATTTTATGCATAGCTTATTATTTTGTTTTCCATCCAAACTCATTAAAAATAAATAGAATGATGGCGCAAACTCTGATTTTACATTGAATAAAATTAATACACAAAAAAAAAGATAACTTAGTAGTTAAAAAGAAAGCAAACTAATTATATCATATTCATTAATTATTAATTTATTATTAATTGAACAACATTAATGAATAGTGGGATGCTGAAGGCCACAACCCACTGATTAAAAGGGGTAGGCCTTAATCCAACAAACTAATCGTGTAAGTATTTCGTACGTGTATTCGGAATTTATGGGAACATGTTCTTTGGGTGCCACGTTTATTCACAAATGTTTTCTTTAACAATGTGCTATGTTCTAAATAGGTATAGGCTTTAAAAGACAAGGCACAAACCTTAGGTGCCCTTCCACATTATAAAAAAAAACAGAATTTTGTTTAAAGTGAAAACTGAATATTCATTCAGTATCTTAAACCCTCAATTCCCTCAAACACAAGTATACTCCACGAGATTATATTATGACTAATAAATACATAGTGGCTCTAGTTTTCAGTTGAAAAATTGTGTGAAACGTGGAGATCTCAAGAATCTCTTTACCCGCCGTGGAAACACAAGATTGTTAGCGAGACCTACTTGCCTAACTCGCTAGATTTTGTATTCTCGAGTGGGCGAGTGGAGCTATCTCCTACATGCTGTGTTTCTTGAACTAATTTCAGCCTTTGAACCTTTTCCCACCTCATAGTACTCTGTCTGCCTATTAAAAAAACAGCGTCATTTTTAAGAAGATCATCTAAAAATTGGTATCAACGTGTCTTTATTGATTTAGATTAGATGATCAATCAAATTGAGATAAATTTTGAAAGTTTCACCATTTGACACATAGCCTAGAGGTAATAATAACCCGAATTGGAACAGTGTATTCAGAAGCTAAAACTGAGTTTAAAAAATATTTCTATTTGATCGAGATGAGGAACTTTATTGTTTTGTAAAGTGTCGTACTAACACATGAACTAATAATTTTAAAACATATACGATTTGCTATGTTTTCAAACAAACAAATTAGAAAACATTCATAAATTGTTTCGCTAGTACGTTCAAACCGTCCATGCGTCGTCGCAGTGAACCGAAAAATCTAAAACTGCCCATGTTTGTTTTTAAACGTTAAAATCTGTGCACAATACCGGAAATATTTATTTTTTTAGCTTTTCAAATTGTTGCGTTCGCATTTCAAGCTGTGTTAACCAATATTGAAATGACAAATGCAAATTTTTGACATGCGTGCGTTTGTGGTCGCCTCTTTTGTGTAGTGGCTGCGTTTGGGCTGCGAACCGTGAGGTCCTGAGGTCAATTATTAAATAAATATCTAATTAGTGGTTTTCAATAAATATTTTTTACAGTCAGTTGTTTATTTTCTTTGTTTAATAGCATGACCAAATGACAACCTTGGTGGCGCAGTTGTACTGCGGTATGATTGCAAAGCTGTGGTCTCGGATTCGATTCCAGGTTCGGGCAAAGTGATATTGGATTTTTCTATTCATTATTAGCCTGGAGTCAGGTATTTGTGCCCTATATGGCGATGGTCTCGTCCCCGATCATATTATGGAACGGAAAATACATGGCAAAACGTGGGTGTCCTGGTTGGACCTCTGCCTACTCCTTCACCGTATCAAACGTGTAAATTAAGAATTCAGGTAAAATTTAGATAGACTGGATGGTACTTCTACTGCCTTAAACCTTTATTACAACTTAAATATCGACTTTTATTGGGTTACAAATACGCTTAGGAGACCCATAATCCTTAAACCTCTTCCTTACTCCCTCACAACATTTATAAGCAGTCCAGTGCTCTTGGACAATTCTAAAACTTATTTAATAGAATATAATTCATAAACATCATAAACAAACTTGAGAATTTAATTCAACAAACATTTTGCTCGCTTCAACAGATTGTGAAACCGGCGATTGTTACAACTAGGACCAAGCGAATAAAACTAACTGCAGTTTCAAATAAACAGTACAAAATACTAGAATTCACAGATGTAGACCAGCTATTGTGGGCCGGCGTTATTTATAACAATACGATACAGTTGAGTTAAATACATTTCTATGCACTTAAGCTATACATATTTAAAAGCATGTGGTGTCTATTCTTTCTTTAATACATAGAAAACGGGACAACATCGCCTGAAGGTAATAGATTATTGCTGTTTTAGATTTTACTGTTTGTACAGTTGATTTTTTTTTTTATGTGAGATGATTTTCTTATTGCAATAAATAGCGAGACGAGTGGGCCATTCGCTTGACGGTAAGCGATACGACTGCTCATAAACAGTAGCAAAACTAAAAAATACCACTAATTACAATCAATCTTTGGCATTCCACTGCGCTCGCCTCCTTGACACATAAGAAGTTGCTCAATATGTTCAGTAGTTACCCTAGCTACATTTTCCTTCAAACCGGAAGACAACAGTGCATTTACACTGTTTGGCGAGATGAATAGACGTTGCATTGGTACCTATCTAGGCGGCCTCTCACATATTAGAGACCTACCACCAGAAAAACTTTAAAATAAATACAGGTTACAATTGTCAATTCCTCTTTTCTATACCTAGTTATATTTAACCGACTTCAATAAGGAGGTGATTCACAGTTCGATTGGTATTTTTTACGTCTACGGTTTCAGTTGCCCACGCAGAGACATGTTGTTGAAATGGTTTCCATCTTGTTGTCAGTTGTTGTTGACAGCCTCCGTGGCGCAGTCGGTTAGACGCCGCCTGTGAAACGAGAGGCCGCGGGTTCGATCCCCGCACCGAGAGAAATGTTTGTGTGGCCCACAAATATTTTTTCCGGGTCTGGGTGTTTGTTCAGGTTCCTGATACCCACGACACAAGACTCGATCTTAGTGTGGGGTCAGGACTATGTATGTGACTGTTGGGTGTTATTTATTTATTTATTTATCTTAGTATATTCGCGTGCGTTGTGATAGACGCCACGCTACATCAGCAAACTGTGTACAGCTACACTGTACAAAGATTTATAATGCTTGGCTAAATACGTACTCGTAGGTCCGATATCGGCCTCTCAAAATCCAAAGGAAAAAGGTAGACAGAATGGTAAAGGTACTGGGATTCTGAAAATCTGACTCATCGAACCTAACACGACAGCAAATCCGTCGGTTTACTGAGAAATAGAGATACCGGTTCGGAGGATTTCGTATCCGCAGTAATATCGTAAAACATGAATGATTTTAAACAAATAATAAAAATTAACTGAAACCCTTCTACTTCCGACAAGAGAGTGAATTTTTTTACTAATTTATTTGCCGTTTTCTGCAAAATTTATAAATGTGAAATAAAACGTAATCTACACGATTATAAGCTATAAAGATTATTATACTTTTGTAGAACTCCTAAAAATATTCTCTACATTCGTAGCTAGTACAAGTTGAAATATAACTATGATAAACAGGCAAACATCACACAAAATAACCTTCCCAAAAGAGCACATCATAAAGATTTACCACCATTTTATTAATCCCATTGTAACGGAATATTCTGAGGTAGATATAAGTAGGTAAAAACGCTTGGCAAGCCGCTGTGGGCTTGTATCGCTCTGTATAATGAGGCAAAGGCTTTAAGAACAGCTATTATCTTTTCTACAGTCTACTATAGCTCACGAGGCCGCAGCTTACTTAACATATTTCGCTGCGGGCGTAAACTTTCAACACAAAACCTTAATGCCATCCGGCGTATTTTGTCAGTTTTAAAATTCGTGCGCTTTAAGAATTGTTTGTGTTGTGTCTTTTCCTTCCGCTGTCTTGATTTAAAAAACGATTACGCTGTTTGCTTATTTATTTGCTTTAGTAATTCCTTTTCGTAAAGCTGAGTAATGACTGGTGGAATAAATAGAAAAGTGTTTTAAATTTATAATAAGGCCTATTATGATATAACGCACATCTTTTTTTAAATTTAATAAATTAATAATTTTTAGGCTAAGATCATAAGTGTTCTTCTATATGCACTCCGCAAGCCCAAATAAGCATACAGAGATTAATAATTCAACAATACAAATATTTCAAGTACGGAAAAAATAATGTCTAAACTACTTACCGAATTCCCGTTCTCGCAGTTGGATGGTCGCTCCAAACGAAAGAACCAACTGGTCACCGACGAGATTTTAATAGCACTACACATCAGTTACACAAGATTAGCCACAAAACAACTGAATTAAACCGAAATCTTGCGAGCAACGTAGCCCACGACTTGCATTTAGAACCGTATACGCGACTAAACTCAACGCATCGCGAAGTAAACTACCAACTACCCTCAACAGTTTTATAAATAAAATAAAAAATACAAGAATGAAAACATGATATTAAAAGTGTCACTTGACCTGATATCTAGTTGCGATCAAACAGGCGTAATTGGGTATTGGACTATGCTCGATTTTTTTATTATATGCGAACACAAATATCATACAAATAAAAAAAGACTGTCAAAACAATATGGAAGTAGTTTGTAACATGAGGCAAATATTAGTATTTTAAAATAAGAGTAAGTAAGGGAACATCTTACTGTCCATGTAATCCCTATTAAGATTAGTGACTAGTTTTGTTTTGCATCTCTTTTCTTTAACTCCCACGATTTAAAGGTTTAAACCCTGTTTAAATTTTAATAGATTTACAAAGTACTTTGTCTGCTAGATTTCGTATATAGATAATTACGATATAAAAAATGGAGTTTTTTTTATTTTTATTCTGGCCCGGCATAATGGCCGCAATGCGCCTGGGGAGCGCAAATGCCGCCCAGGCAGGGTATCCATTGGCATCCACCATATTTTATTGATACAAGTAAACTGTTATATCTTGCTGGTCGATACTCTATTTAAAATGCACTGTCTTTACATTTGAAAAACTTTGAAAATTGCTTTCCGAACCGGATTGTAGAATAAAAGCTACTGAATCTTCATAATGCTTACATTTTATGGGTTCAATAAATTATTTTAGTTTTCATTTTTCATTTTCTTTTGATGTTATCTCAAAAGTACGCTAGACAAATATTATTTTATTTCACAGTTAAGTCTACTCAAGTCTTTAAGATAAACATAACATCAGTATTTGTAAATTGCATTTAAAAAATACCGTTTCGAATGGGCATGCATGCGGTATCTCGTCACTACAGTAAGAAAATAAGGTCACACCTCACACCTAACTCCAATTATCCTCATATTCCATTCTAATTGAATTATAAAATCACGCTTACACAATATTACATAACAAAATTTCCAAAGTAAGTATAATATATAAGTTGTAAATATACCAGCTTACACAAACCGCCGCCGACTTACCCGTACTTACCAAGATTCAATACTTGTACTACGCCGTGTCATCATAAGGAATTCTTCGCAAAGTTCGGGGGAACCGTATTAATTATACTGCCTTTAGCAAAACCTTTCTAAATATTTCAAGTATAACTTTTAATTGTTATTGTTTGTTTTTCATTTCGTTGTTTACTTTTGTATTTTGGTGAACGAATGAGATTTTCTACAACTGAGTATTATAAATAAATACACCCAACAGTCACATATATAGTCCTGACCCACACTAAGATCGAGTCTTGTGTCGTGGGTATTAAGAACTACGAGAGATTTTTCGGTCTTACAAACATCCAGACACGAAACTAATGCTTGTGGTTCATACTAACATTCCCAGCCGGCGTCTAACCAACTGCGTCACAAGGCTGTCGAATGAGTAATAGCCTGGTAAGGTTTAAAATTGGCTGAATGTCAGAATGAGGCAAAGGTCGAAGGTATCTACACTAAAAGAGTAAAAAAAGTGATATGAGAAATCCTGTTAAATTCCAAAAGGTATATGTGTATACATTATATAAATCGCTAAAAATCTACATTCGAGAATTCTACATAATAATTTCATAAGGTATGTAAATTTCACTATCCCGCACTTGGACAATGTGATGGACTGACGCATAAATCTTAAGTCCTTAAGAGTAGAAGGGACAAGTAATCAGCAAAAATACATTTAATATCTGATAGTAATACATTCTATACAATAATCAGATGTACTAATAAACCGAGCAACATTAATCAAAAAGATAATGAGCTGTAGTAACGTACATGTGGTATAATATTTGAAGAAATAAAGAAATGTTCGTACCCTTGACATATATACAAGTTCTCATAATAACTCTGGCGCCTCCATCGGCCAGTTCAGCCATTCATTTAGTTTCTAAATCTCTCTGTGTGTAATAATATTAAATATCACTTCTATAAAATGATATGTACAAAATACGAGAGGGTATTTTTTTATTGCAATTCATGGCGAGACGAGCATGCCGTTCGCCTGATGTTAAGCGATACGACCGCTCATAAACAGTAGCGAAACCAAACAACACCTTCAATTTCAAAGCAATTCTTGGCATTCCACTGCACTCGCCATCCTGAGACATACGATGTTAAGTCTTAATATATAACATGTCCTTCAACCCGAAACACAACAGTACATTTACACTGCCTATTGTCGGGGGAAATGGACATTGCGATTCTTACCCAGGCGGCCTCCCACATACGAGAGACCAGTAAATATATAACAAAACGGACCACAGCATTTAATAAACACAAGGTACCGTATAAATGGCTATGAATGCATAGTTGAGCGGCAGTTCTTAACACGACCGCGCGAGGCTCGCGAGCTCTTGGCGCCGGCTCAAGACCCCTTCATTCCTCACGTCTCGCCAGTAAATAATTGCAACTGTACGCGAATACCACTCCACTTGACAATTACTTGTGCTTTATTTTAACTCCTGCGCCCCACCTGAGCGCACAGCTAACGCCTTGATGTAGCGCTGCGGACGCTTGTTTCGCATTTATCACCCGGCTAGATCCGGTGGGTTTTCAACCGAGATAAGTGGTTGGTACATTGGTGTTCATACATAGCACTAGTTAAATAACTTAACTAAAATAAATAAATAAAATTACGAACTTATTTAAGTATGATACAGATATTACAAAAAAATATATACACACGGGAGCAAAAAAATCGACTCAGAGCGCACCTTTGCACTAAAATGTCTCTAAGACGAAAACTTTAACATAAAATAAATATTTGCGTTCAAATCCTTAAAGTTCTGAGTCTTACCTAAAAGTTCATACCAAAATTTTGCAGTCTCACCTTTTCGGCTACTCAATAGGCCGCTGTGATAGGTCAAGAGAAGATATTACACTCATTTGCCCTGCATTCATTGTGAGTTTATGAGTCCTATAAAAGCCCATCTGTGAGCCTAGTTCCTATCAAGTGCCCTTTAAACGTCACCCTGTACACATGTGCTTAATTACGAATAAACAATATTACCTGGAAATGGACACAACAAGTGAAATTGCGGCCCAAGTGGTTGCATTATTGGAAGAAGGAAAGACACAACACGAAGTTACTCGAGTGCTGCACATAAGTCAGTCTGCCGTTTCAAGAGTATACAGAAGATACCAGGACACTAGAAGCTTTAGTAAGAGAAGAGGTTCTGGCAGACAGCGGTCCACATCAGAGAGAGATGGTCGATTCATTGTCAGCACTTTACTGAGAAATCGGGCTCTATCAGGCGTCCAAGTTCAACAACAACTCAGAGAAACGCGGGGTTCGTCTGTCAGTAGGTGGACAGTAAGAAGACGACTCAAGGTAGCCAACCTTACCCCAAAACGACCAGTGAGAGGCCCCAAACTAACCACAGCCCACCGTGCAGCTCGTCTTCGTTTTGCTAGAGAACACGTTGATTGGACATACGATCAATGGCGCTCCGTATTTTACTCTGATGAGAGCAGAGTCTGTCTGCATGGCAGCGATAGAAGAGGACGAGTGTATAGAAGGCCAGGAGAGGCATTTGCACAATGCTGCATAGCTAAAAATGTGGCTTTTAGGGGAAGGTTTTGTATAGTGTGGGGTGGCATTTCAATCGAAGGGAAAACCGAGTTGGTTTTTGTAGAAACTGGAGGACGGCAAAGAGGTCTGACTGCAGACCGATATATTGAAGAAATTTTGGGAGAACACGTTATTCCTTACGCAAGATTTATAGGCGAAAACTTTATTCTGATGCACGACAATGCCCGCCATCACACAGCAACCTGCGGACGACAATACCTGCAAGAAGTGCAAATTAAAATTATGGACTGGCCAGCGCGTAGCCCGGGCTTAAATCCTATTGAACATTTGTGGGATCAACTCAAAAGGAAAGTTCGAGCTAGAAATCCTATCCCAGCAACCAAAGACGAGCTTAAAGCTGCACTTTCGGAGGACTGGGACGCTATACCGTAGAATAACGTTGTCAAGCTAATTAAAACAATGAAAAGCCAATTGTAAACTGTAATTAGGGCAAGGGGAGGTAACACAAAATATTGATAATGTTTCGTTTGTAATTTAAAAAAAATAACTGATACAAACTTGTTTCCTTTTTTATTTTTCGCTTGTCATTTTAGTATTTTTCCGATATTTAAAACTAAAGCTGATATTTGAAAGTGAAACAAAGTATTAATTTTATTAAACCTAGGCTTATTTAAAAGCTAAGACCTAGAATTTAAAGAATTTAGGTTAAACATTGGTATTTAGATTTTAGTTTTTTTGCCAAAGACGTTACAACGACAGTTTAAAGTTTGAGTCGATTTTTTTGCTCCCGTGTGTATTTATGAGTATTGTACAAGAAGCATAATTATTATAGTATAATAAATTTTAATATGAAAAATTGGACATGTATGAAAATGTTGTTTTAGTAAGGAAATAAACAAGGTTTTATTATTATTATTACATCGGTTTTAAGACGGACCTGAGAAGATGCTACGACGTGGTTGAATATTCAGTGCCTAGGCTTATTCAAAATAGGGTCTCTTTATGAAAGAGATACAATATTATTTAAATAATTTATGGCTGTCTGAAAGAGATCGCCAAGATAGATAAGACCTGTACTTTTTGTAATTGTTATATCTAGATTGTTATTTTTTTATCTGTGTATGTTCAGTAAAGTATTAATAAATAAAATTGACAATTTACAACTAAAAGTACTATTTTTGAAATACGGTCACTCTATTTTAACTCCATAAGTATGCTCTAAGGTAAAAAATCTCAAAAAATAAGTTTTTATTTAAAAGTTACAAAAAGAAGAAAACTAACTTTGAAGCAAATCAAAGCTCATTTGATACAATCCAACAACTCTATATTTCTAAAAGCAATTCAATTTGCCAGTTTACCGCCATTAAAAAATATTCTACTTGAGCCGAAAATAGAATCGGTAACCCTTACAACGGATCACTGTTTGCAGCGACAGCTACTACGAGCCGCCCGCTTTGTTCTCCAACCCCTTGTAACTCTTGTATAGCCTTACTAACAACTACCCCTTATACGATAGGGTAGTCATAGAGTACAACTAAAAATACAGGGTATATCAAGACTGCTACCGAAAAAAGCCGGGTGGTAGGTTAAGTGACTACAAACACAATGCAACTAAAAATTTCGTAAAGAAACGCGACAATTTTTTTGGATTTTTTGTGTTATGGTGGTGAATCCATAGTTTGTGCTTAAATAATAATTTAAGCCCTTACGTACCATAGCTCATTATAATAAAATAAATAAATAAAAAAAACATTTTTTGTAATTTTTTTAGATTAGGATTTTATCTGAAGTCACTGAAATTACCACCTGGATTCGTTTTTGGTAGCAGTCTTGATAATATATACCCTTATAATAAATAACGTACTCAACAGACCCACTCAACAGACTGCCTCTGTGAAAAATCCAGACTCGAATCGAACGCTTGTAGTATATTTGTTCCGGGGTGAAGATCGAACCCGTAGCCTACCTAACAGCCATTGCCTAACCACGCCACGGAAGCTGTCGAAATACCAGCTACAGTTCTACATTACTTCATGGAAGCTAAAGTTGTTTTTTAGAATCCAGAATCAGTTTAGGATTGGACGAAGTTTTTGATACGACCGATCATAAATAGTAGCAAAACCAAACAACACCTTGAATTACAAAGCAATGCTTGGCAACGCTCGCCATCCTGAGACATAAGATGTTAAGTCTCAATATGTGCAGTAGTTACTCTGGCTACACTGCTTTTTGGCGGGAGAAATAAACATTGCAATAGTATTTAGAAGCTTAACCTACCCAGGCGGCCACTCACATATGAGAGACCTACTACCAGCAAAACGTAAACGTTTTGTAATGTAAACTGTGACGTTTTAATTTAAACTAGTCCAACGACTATTCGATACCGTTTGAAGGTAGAACTATTGACTGTACGTCAATATACAATATGGAACCACAATATAGCTAAAATATTAGCCCAATTCGCAGGGCAGGCTCCTCTAGAACCCAACGTTTAATTTAGATGTCAGAAACCGTATTCTACCATGCTGGCTTATTGCGGCTTTGTGGACTCAACATCATAGTAATCCTTGTAAATATAGAAACCTATAGTATTGATTTCTTACAAAATAATAAAAAATTAAAGTATTGAAATATAACCTTGAACAATCACATATTATTATTAGAAATGATACGGCCACTGTTGTCATATCAGCCACAGGAAGTCTACTGCTGAACATAGGCCTTCCCCAAGGATCTCCACAATGACCTGTTGGAAGCGGCCTGCATCCAGCGACTTCCTGCGACCTTAGCCAGATCGTCCGTCCACCTTGTAGGCGGGCGTCCGACATTTCGCATGCCTTATTATCGTGTTGACAGCTTTATTATCGTGTTTCATTTGGTGAGTGAGTATGCCGGATGCCTAAGACCCCATTCCTCTTCCCATTCTCTTCCCGCGTTTTTCCTTTCTACTGTCCTCATGATTTGATAGGCCGGCAACACATCCACGATATAAGCATTGTGCATAATCATGGGGGGCAGTAGTCACTTACCATCAGGTGATCTATTTCCTTTTTAATGGATCAATGCAATAAAAATATATATAGTAACAACTAGGTTAGAAGGTATATCGAAGGATACAAAGAGCCAATCTCCAAATTCGTAATTTTTAGTTCCAGAGCAATTATCAATGACATACATTTCAGTTTTGGTGCGTATATCTTTGGCATGCCGTTTCATTACCAAGTTCTCGCCACTGTGCCGGTTTATCGATGACTGTGGCGACTGTGGTTTAATATGCCTGTAACATTAATTTAAAATGGATCATGCAATAAATAAAATATGGTAAAATCATATTCACAAAATATGATAAAATAATACTAGTAAAACATTTTCATGAAATGTAATAAAATGATATTCATGTGTAAAACATAAAACAGTATTAAAGTCTGTATTCGGTTCATCCAATCAAGCCTCAATTAAATCGAAACAAATATAAATAAATTATTTACACGTCCACATTTATCCAATAGATGTTTTAAATCATATTGCAAAATGTATCATATTTTAAGCTTTAAAGACATCCAATTTCCCAGCGACCGCTCATTGCAGATGGCAGCTCGCTAATAAAATGTCATTTGGTACTGATTTATTCATTTTTAATCAAATAAAAGTGTGTACTCATTGGTTTAAATAGTAAATAACTAAATACTTAATGTTGTGACGGACTCAATGGCACGGCTGCGACAGATCTATAAGGACAAGCTGTTTCAAGGGCGTAAGAGGTTTATGTTTCAAGGTGAATCAGTCGGGCAATTTGAACTAATGGAATTTGTCTTGAGAAGCCGAGTAATGAATGGAATGAAAATTATAATTTCAGCTTATGTTATGTTTTAGAAGATGTATATTATTTCAATATAATGAGACGTAAAGATAGCTCGTCTTGATATATAGACAAATAAAACACTTAGGACTTTTAGAATAATTATTAAGCATTGAATGATACTTCATCTCGCTCCTAGACATGTTTTAAATATTCTAATGTTGCCATGTAGTAGTTAAGAGCGCTATTATGTTCCAGCTTAAAGGACATTGTAGGTTGTGTATTTGTAAACTTAAATACATACAAATTATTTTCTTCGAAAATACTAACAATGTAGGCTCTATAAATGTAGCATCAAGTAATACCGAACTAGGTTGAAAACGTGTAACTCAGCAAACGTTACTACTCAGTAGTTTCACGAGTTGCAGGAGCCTTTTAAAGGTGGGTTTCACGATACAATATGCAAACCATATTAAAGTATTCAGTTTAAAGATAAGGTATGTTTGGTAATACAATGGCCAGTCTTATCGCTTATTTCTACCAGACAACAGTGGATAAAATAGTTGAAATAGTGGCAAATGGTTGTCAACAACACAAAAAAAGAAAGCAAACAAAAAAGATAAACTGTTTAATAGCATACTAATACTTATATCTCATAAACAAATAAAGTAATACATGTTCATAAATAAATAAAATGAAATGGTAAAAAGAACAACTAATTATTCCAGCCCCCCAAATACACATGACAAGCCCTCAATCCATATAGTTTGACAAAGTACAGTTGTATCAAGTCTGGTATATGTGCGCGGCCGTCCCGAGCGACCTAATTCAACGCGTCCACAATACGCCACCGCTGGCAGAATGAAATGAATTCCTCAATCCGTACAGATAATACTATAAAAATAACAATGCGGTGGAGCCCCGAGCCCCGACCTCGGAACACCCAGACAATCTCGCGAATTAGACCTGCAGTAGATACTATTTTAGCTGATGACCTTTGATTTATTGCTACAGATCGATGGATCAGTGGAATTAGTTCGACTACATAAATGTCGTCTGATCGGGCTATTAGCAATCTATTCGAATTTGACTATAATTTGTTAACTATATACTAAGTTTTATTTCCGACTGAGGTGTCGGTAGCGTTTTCAATTTCCAGCACTCGGTGAGAGTAATTGGCCATACTTCACTTTATTTTAATGACACTGATTGGTTTAATACATAAAAGGCTTTGGCCTGGCATACATTTTAGACCTGAAAAAGGGAGATTATTACACCCAAAAAACTGGCATATTTGATTTTTCCTACTACCAATAGTGGTATATACCAATAGTGGTGTAGGTATAGACAAGTGAGCCACAATCCACCCTTTTTTGAAAAGTGTTTTAAGTTGTTCCTAAGGTAACAGAAAACTATTTAAAAAAATATCAATTTTTTCATTCGATCGGCAAGACCCATAAAAATCCATTTTAAATTTATATTTTAAATTTATCCGCGCAAATGTATGAAAACGCTAGTCGCCATGTTCCATAGAATGACACGTCACTCCACGAGTAAAAAAACTTCCTTTACTTTCAATAGACATGAGTTAGTCTAATTAAACTCTCCTTTAACGAAACCGTCGTTCATTATAATATGTTAAAAAAAAATATCGTGGGGAAGAATACTGTTACAACTTCTCTGTTTACTGAATAGGTTAATGTGATTCTACCCGCGGAGTGACGTAATGACTCCATTATGGCAGCTGCCGTTTCGCATCTTTTTGGGACAGATAAAAGAAATGAAATTTTCAAAACGGATTATAAAATTTATTCTTTAGAATTATAAACTGAAATTAACTTAAACTCAGATTTATTGTTTTTAGATTTTTTCTCTCTTATAAATACCCCATTATTCGCAATTAAATAATTTAGAAATGTATAACATTTCAAACATTTAGTAATGCACAACCACAGAGGGAGTGATCTGTGTGTACAACATTTCAAACAGCCTCCGTGGCGCAGTTGGTTAGATGCCGATTGTGAAACGAGAGGCCGCGGGTTCGATCCTCCAAACGAGACCAATATTAGTGTACTGTATACTGCATCAGCCACGCATTGTTCGTATAATCCAGAGATATATGTTTTCTTGATGTTTGTAAAGTGGCAGTAGAAGTCAACTCGCCTTCTGTCATAAAGTAAAAAATACATAATAATTTCAATCAATTCCAATCCCTAGTGATAGACTATTAAACACAAAAGCGACATCCGTCAGGCTGAAGTTCCTAATTATCCCGAAGAGCGCAGGAGGCGGGCAAAGTATTTTTAACGAAGAAACTTCCAGTTCATTTGACGTCACCCGAGCCGTTGTGTACAGCGTCAAATTTATTTAATATCTGCTTTGCTTGGCACCTCATTCACTCGGCACTCCCTTTCTGGTGCGAAATTTTCCACGAAGCCTACTAGTTATTTTGTCTTATTATAGATTATAGACACTTGTTACTCACTTTTTAAATTCAGAGAATAAGAATGAGTTTATGAGAATGTAACCCTAAGGGAAACAGGTGAGAAACTTTTTCATACTACAGTAATGGCATCGCATCCTCAAAAAGCAAACAGAGTATCCATTGGTGAAAAATGTCACTGTTTAACACAATTATGCCGTCTTACTCAAATACATACAGACATACAGGCCGAACCAGAGACAGCCTGACATTTGGGCAACAAACTTTAAGGATTTCCACCTTGACACAACGTGGTGTGGCTATTGAAATATATAAAAAAATCTAAGCATACTGTGCCACCCACGGTTTGTCCAAGTCATTTCTCTTCCAAGAGGTAATATGAAGCAATCCTATTGCTATGCCAGGCGTGGTTTTTATTTTATAAGGCGAATATTATATATACTAGACTAGACTCTAAAGCTTATGTTGTGTAATTATGTTAAATAAAATACCATTATATTCATTTTATCTTCCTCAACGTCAATCCTACCACAACTTCAAAGAATTATAGATAAGTTCAACAATAAATATAAATATAATTCGATTTTGACGCTAAACCTAGCCATTTCTTTGGTGCTTAGAAACTGAATCCGGCTTTGCAGTATACAAAAAGTAACGGATATATAATGAAAGGACGAAAAATTTCATTTTAAAACCATTGGAGAAAATAAAAAATCTTATTCACAAACCTCCCCTATCCCTTATTGCCTGGTAGTCGAGGCTTATGAACCCTACCTGTTGAAAAGCGGCAAACGCAAGTAGCTGGTCATGAAATTCAAATCAAACTGCAGCCTCGAAAAACAATGTCATATAGAGATGATTCCTGACAAGCGGGATAAGGGCAGCACGATGTCTACTTCTCCCGCCAAACAGCAGTGTAGATACACTGTCGTATTTAAGTTTGAAGGATATTGTAGCCAGACTAACTGGAAGGAAAGGAAAAGGAAGAATTGCTTTGTAATTCATAGTGTTGTTTAGTACTGTTACTGTCTACTGATAAGCGGTAATATCGTTACCATCAGAAAAGAAAACAAAATAAGTATTTATTACTTTACTTAACGACAGGTACTGTTACAAATAAGTAATTAGCACACCAAAGACATCATTCAGAAAGACAAAACAATAACAAATTCGGAATAACATTTCAAGCGCTCCCAAATAGGTAATATCAATAAATCTTTGATTTACACGAATGTTACACATTTTTATTTTAGAAGGGCAAAAATGGTATACAATAAAAAAACAACTTATTTTAACTTAAAACTATTAGTAATTATATACTCAAAAACATTACCCACAAAATAACTATAGTAAGTACTACATAAACTTGCTACAAAATTCATAATAAAAGAAAATCAATGTAGGTTACTATTACCTATTAACAATTAAAATAAAGCTATTGTTTACAGAGCGATCTGAGTCCTCCCTGTGACCACAAAAGCTGTAAAGTAATCGAAACATCGGGAAGTTAAAAATGTAAAAACTATATCTGCGATGAAATCCGTAAATAACATCCGTTCTGTCTCAACTACCACAAAATTAATACTCCGAATGAGTAGAAAAGTAAAGGGTATAAGGAAAAAGGTAAATATAATGTTCGACGCAGGAAACATCACAATAATAAAAAGGAAGACAGCGCGAATCCCGTAGCAGTAATAAAAAAATAACTGTTTCCAAACAAGCCTTTATGATTGAAATGAAAAAGGAAATTAAAAGACAACGGACAAAAATAAAAGTAAACTGCAGACTCGGTTTGTTTATTTAAATATTAACATGAATTAATTTCATGACATTTAAGTGCGGCACTCACAGCCGCTGCAAATATTATATTTTGTTGATTAAGCAAACATTATTCTTATAAGAGTATCCACATGCCTTCAAACTCACCCCCACCCCTTCCCCTTCCCGCCTCGAAGGCTATAAAATGCTCTGCATCTATTGAAAACTACCAATGATGTAAAGATTTATTCTATTACTTTTTTATAACATTATTTTACCTGCGTGGGTTTTCTACGATACAAGTAGTAAATTATGTTATTATTGACTGAAATTGTGGTATTGTAAAAAATCACTGGTACAATTTACTGGTGGGAGGTCTCTCATATGGGAGAGGCCGCATGAGCAGGTACTACCGCAATGGCACTTTTCTCCCGTCAAACAGCAGTTTAAATCCACTGTTGCGTTCTGGTCTGAAAGACATTTGGTGGCTTTTTATTTTGTTTATTTTTATTTCATCATTTTAATTCAATTAACTAGGTTACACGCCTATTACATCATGTGAATAGTATTCTCATATTTAAATACTTAACATACGTTTTTTCATTACGTGTCAAGTTGGCGAGTGCAGTGGAATGCCAAGCATTGCTTTGTTATTCATGGTGTTGTTTGGTTTTGCCACTGTCCATGAGCGGTCGTATTGCTTACCATCAGGTGAATGGCATGCTCGTCCACTTCTCGTCTTACCATTAATTGCAATTAAAAAAATATTAGCCGGTAAAACTGAGGAAAATTTATTACCTGATAATAGTTTCCATTGTGGAATCCAGACCATTAAAGCTATTAAACTAGGCCACTAATTTTCTAGATAAAATAGTTTTCAAGAGCGGGTTGGTGGTGTTCATATTTTAGTTAATTACCCTGCAACCTTCAACAAAGTCATCGCTATTAACAGCGAATTATAAATAGTCTAAGAGCTGATAACATTACAAAAAGATATATAGGCACTGTGATTTCTTGTTTTTTTTTTTAAATCATTTATAGTTATGTAGAGATTACGATTGTATTTTTGCTTAATCGGCTTGTGCAATATTATTGTTACATACATAAACTCACGCCTTTTTCTCAGAAACAGTAGGCTGAGGTGCTAGGACTCCCACATTTCGCCTTGTTTGTTCCATCCCACGATAAGATAGAGGGCGAGCCCATCGCCATATTGGGCACAAATTCCTGATTCCGGACTGATAATGAATAGAAAAATCAAATATCACTTTGCCTGACCCGCGATTCGAACCAGGGACTTTGAAACCGTACTATAGTACAATTATTAGTATAATATTGTTAATATTAGTTTATCGATCTTATTTTCTTACTTTTTTATATTATAGGAGACAAATGAGCATACAGTCCACCTGATGGTAAGTGATCACCGCCGCTCATGAATATCTGCATCACAATAGGGCATGGAAATGCGTTGCCGGCCTTCAAGGTGGGAATTTGCTCGCGGAATTGGTTCACATCGTTGTATTGTGATACAGTACATCACTTATTATTGTATCACAAACTAATTTACAGCTACAAATTCTATGATAAAAGTAAACTAAATAATATTATTTCTGTTAGAGTCGAACCCGTAATCTCCGGTGCAGAAAAACAACTTACTAATAGTTACACCAATCTGCCCATAAAAGTAGCACAGCAGGGCACAGGCCTCCTGAATAATCGAGAGCACGATTGAGAGTGGTTAGATCATATAGTCCACGACGCTGGCCTAGTGCGGGTTGGCGGCTTTGCTTTCGCTTTGGTATGGAGGTTTCCTCACGATATTTTCCTTCACCGTTTTAGTGCGTGGTGATAGACTATCGATACACACATGACTTCGAAAAGTCAGAGGTGTGCCCTGGGATTCGAACCCGCGACCACCGAGAACATGGTGGCAGCCGCGTCTGGTCCCTTTACCAACAGACCATCATGTACTTAGTTACACCAAACGATCCTCAAATTTGTAGTATGATTAATATGAATATTTTTCTTTCAATAAGCAACAAATACCTAACCTTAATTGGTTGATAGCTCTTCGACTTAAAGGGCAGACGAAGTTTATATAAACAAGTTCTAGAACCTAACCTTAAGATTATGAAATATTTAATTAACGAATTGTTAACGTTAATTATGAGTAGAGACGAGGGCTATCAGCCTTATAAATATTTAGTCCGTGCAAATACCAACTAGACTTTAAGCGGATACAATATTGATTACAATATTAATTATGGAAAAGTCATAACAGTGACAAATGCATACTTAAAGATCTGGTGTATTGTCAATTCTTTATATTAAGACTTAACATATTTTGTCTCAGGATGGCGAGCGTAGTGGATTGGCAAGCATTACTTTGTAATTCATGGTGTTGTTTGGTTTTGCTACTGTCCATGAGCGGTTGTCTCGCTTGCCGTCAAGCGAATGACATCCTCGTCTAGCCATTCAGTGTAATGTATGAAAAACATCACTATCACTACATAGTATAAAACAAAGTCGCTTTCTCTGTCCCTATGTCCCTTTGTATGCTTAAATCTTTAAAACTCCGCTACGGATTTTGATGCGGTTTTTAATAGATAGAGTGATTTAAGAGGAAGGTTTATATGTATAATACGTAAATATCATTGTACAGAAATCTATTTGTACCCGGGCGAAGCTGGGCCGGGCCGCTAGTACTCGTATAAAGAAATCTCACAACAATTAATTTATTAGTCTTACCACGCTTCTTTTATCTTAGGCCTATATTAATATATAATATTAAACTTATCTCTAAATAAATTATTACTATGGTATTAATGTTTAGTCATCAAGGCATATTTTGTTAATGTTAATTGTATTAAATTGACTTTGATACCCAAATTAAGTGGATTTAGAGCTTAGATGCTCCCAAATAAGTAATTGGTCTCTTTGTATTGTTACGTTTGCAATTCACTTCAGTAGACATTTGGAAGACCGAGAAACTGGATTTATGATTCCGTATTAAAAATATATCTTTTTTTTTTTTTTTTTCATTGTATGGCGAGACAAGCTTGCCGTTTGTCTGATGGTATGCGATACGACCGCTCATAAACAGTAGCAAAACCAAACACCTTGAATCACAAAGAAATGCTTGGTATTCCACTGCGCTCGCCATCCTGAGAAATATATTAACTCTCAATATATCCAGTAGTTACTCTGATATTACGGCATATTGTTTAAAGTATGCAAATCACTCTTCCAATGATAAAAACATTCAAATGAAGTGTTACGTTTAATGCTTTTGTTGAGTGCAAGAATCAAAGCCGACTAGATGTGTAGGGGAAAATGGGACGAGTTCCGTCGTGCCTGTAGTTTATCATCTCGTGACAAAACAAGTGGGCCGTGAAATAAAAAACCGCGCGCGCAAGCGGCGTATTTGTGCCAGGGTTCTGTAGATGTGTGATAATGTTTTTGTAGTTATGATATGTTTGAGGAGAACGTGCGAGTGATACCATCGTTTAAGAAAAAAGATAGTGACCACGATCGCTCTGCCAGAAGTGTAAAGAAGGAGATATTTTAACAGTGTTCATAAAAATATGTTACAAGCAAGGTTACCGACATAGCCCATAGGATTGGCAAGTTGAAGTGGCAGTGGGCCGGGCACATAGCTCGTAGAACCGATGGCCGTTGGGGCCGAAAGGTTCTTGAGTGGAGGCCACGTACAGGCAAGCGAAGTGTCGGACGCCCGCCTACAAGGTGGACGGACGATCTGACTAAGGTTGCAGGAAGTCGCTGGATGCAGGCCGCTTCCAACAGGTCATTGTGGAGATCCTTGGGGGAGGCCTATGTTCAGCAGTGGACTTTCTGTGGCTGATATGATGATGATGATAAAAATATGGCTGAAGTGTGCAAATTGATATAAGCTTTCTTAAAAAATAGGAACGGAAAATTAGAAACCGATTGATATTTACACAATACTTTAGATAGGGAATCGTAAGTAAATTGGATACAACAAAGGAGAGATTTTCAATTATGTTCATAAAATTGAATTCATAACGGCACAACGCCATATTTTTTCGTCTTAAAACTTGATTTATAAACGCTCAATCTGAAATGCGACATAATCATACTTGCCTTGATCACTAAGGGAGGTTTTAACCATTTTGAATGGCGTTCGATACCAGGACGACTACCTGCCAAGACCCTTTAATTTGCTTGATTTATCATAGCTGTACTATACATTTTAATGGTGGTAGGTCTCTCATGTATAAGAGGCCGCCGCTAATGTCTATTTCTTCCGCCAAGCAGCAGTTTAAATGCACTATTGTTTTTTTGGACTTTTGTAACTAAAGGACATATTGAGACTTAACATCTTATGTCTCAGGGTGGTGAGCGCAGTGAAATACGGGCGAACAACAAGCAAGTCTCGTCACTCATTGCAATAAAAGAAAAATGGTTCAATAAACCCACTGAACCCTAAAAACCGTAAGATTGGTGGCGAGGAGACAACAGTTGAACTAAATTTTCAAGCGCTCACTTAGTGACGGGCAGTTTGCTTCTTTCGTTTCGAGACATTAAATATTTAGAACTAAAGCTGTAGCCCGAAAGAAGTTTAATTCAGATAATAAATTGTTCTACATTATATTTGAGATTCACTTTATTACTGACATAAAAATAAATGCTTGTGTTAATTTAATTATAAAAGATTTAAAAATTAGTAATCTAGTTACTGCGACCTTTTATTTCTTAATTTGTATACCGGGTATCTCAAGACTGCTTCCGAAAACGAAGCCGGGTGGTAGTTTTAGTGACTACAAACACAATGCAACTAAAAATTTTGCAAAGAAACGCGATGATTTCCTTTTATCATTTTTTAAATATCGTCATTTTTGGGTGGTAAATTCATAGTTTTTGCTAAAATAATAATTTAAACTCTTTTATACCTTAGAGTTTTTTTAATTTAAAAAGGAATGGTTGCTTTTTTCCAACATTTTCTGTTGCATTGTGTCTGAAGTCGCTTAAACTACCACCCGGATTCGTTTTCGGTAGCAGTCTTGATATACCCTGTATAATTAGAGTATTTATATTTAGACTGGTGGAATACTATTTTTTCTATTCTTGTTTATTTCACGTTCATCCTTTAAAAGCAAACTATAAAATTTACATTTATATTAATTTACATTAATATTTTGTCTAAAAATAGACAATATTCACATTAATTTCGAGATAAAACATAATTACCAAGATTATTTGAAACTATAATTTAAATTTAATTTGATGAATAGAACTCAAAAGTATCCATGTATCTTATTAGAATTCCGCATAATTGTACCATTGTTTGTTTTGATTATGATTACCGGACTCCGAGAATTACGGTTATTAATAATAGCATCTACAGCGCAATGAGATGAGAATTATTATTTTATCGAGTTTTGTTGGTTCGTTACTACTACTTCTAGTCTAGTTTTTCTTTTTTTTTTTGTTGAGATGAATAGCGAGACGAGCATGCCGTTCGCCTGATGGCCTGATAAGCGATACGACAGCTCATAAACAGTAGCAAAACCAAACAACACCTTGAATTACAAAGCAATGCTTGGCATTCCACTGCGCTCGCCATGCTGAGACAAAAGATGTTAAGTCTTAATATGTCTAGTAGTTACTCTGGCTACAATGCCCTTCAATCTGAAACACAACAGTGCATTTACACTGCTGTTTGACGGGAGAAATAGACACTGCGTTGGTACCTACCCAGATGGCCTCCCACATATGAGAGACCTACCAGTTTTATTACATTATTATACTCAAATAATATTCTTTCAAAATTTAAACGTTCATTTAGGTACCATTGCAATACCAGGCAGCCAGGATCACCAGATGCACACAAAATATATACCTCAAGCTCCAAAACCCATTACTATTTTTAGTTGCCATATAAACTGTCAATCATGAAATCCTAAGTTGTAATCTCAACTGAGACAATGCCTACATATTATCCCGGAACATACAAGGTATATCAATACTGCGACCGAAAACGAAGCAAACCGACTACAGACACAATGCAAATATTTTTTTTGTGATATTTTCAATATCTAAAATAATAATTTGGATCCTTACGTACGATACCGTCTTGAAAAATAAAAGCGTGGGCATTATTATTTTAGGAAATACTTAAATACGAGAATAGGAAAAAAATGCTAGAATTTTAATTAGTTAATTGCAACATTTTTAGCTGCATTGAGTCTGAAGTCACTAAATGTACCCGGCTTAGTTTTCGGATGCAGTAAAGTCACCCATACATCAAGATGTACCCCGTACAATTTGCGTTAAGCACATTACAAGGTAGCCACCTAAATATTACATTGAATATTCCTACAACTTGCGTTATTGGCAAAAAATACATAACATTACTGATATACGAGTAAATGTTTGAGAAGTCGACAGTACATGTTAGAAGGCTGATTTATAAAGAGCAGAACGTCAGTAGCGCGGCGTGCTCAGTGACCAGTGAAGCAATCATACGGGCACCGGATAAGAAATACAACCCTATTTTATACAGCTGTAGAAAACGCAGTATCGCAAGAGAATAATATAAAGCACCCACTGATTTTATTATCAAATAAAAACAGGAGAAAATTGTGCAAAATATACCCTTAGCTAATCATTTTGTTTTCGACCCTACGCGAGGTCCCGCCAACGTACAAATTACGAAATTCAATTTAACCCTCAATGCAACCTTTAAGCGTAAATAAAGCAAACAGTAGGCACAGACTAGGTCATAATTAGCTATAATAAATCCAATACAGATCAATGCAACACATTGGAATGCTATTTACCAAATGAAATTAATTAGGGCCGAATTAGTTTATAACGGCCAAGAATACTCGGGCGGTACCTGAGAGGTGGCGTAGGTAGCGCCCGCAAGCTCCGAGCTTTCAGTCTGTCGCGAGCTTTCGTGCGCGGTGCCTGTGCGGAACCCAACCGTACTGGGCCACAGTCGGAACCGTGGCCCAACTTCGGAATGTGTAAATGTCCCATTTCGGCCAACATGCACGTATCGGAGTAACTCATGTAATTAACTGTGGATAATTGTATCGAATGCAAAACTTTTCGTGTGCAGTGATCGCGATGTGATTGCTGGCTGTTTTAGTTTAAAAGTGATTTTTTTAATCATGCAGGCTATTAAGGAACATAAACAGGTGATTTTGATTTTTGAATATTTGTAGATTGTTTTATTGGACTGGTATAAATGGGTCGACACTGAGCCATTTTATTTTGAAAGTCCGATTAATGAATTAAATTAATTCCTGCGAATGCTCTGAATTTTTTACGATTCAATGATATGCATTCATATCCAGAGTTAAAAATTCAGCAGCGAAAGTAAATATTAATATCAAACCACGGCCCGAATTAATTAATAATTTTGGTGGACGGAATATTAATGGCCGTTTACAAGAACAGATGTTATTTAATAACAGTATTGAAAAAAACTCAAAGCAAAAACCTTGAAACTGAGCAAATTAATTATTTACGTCTACATTGCTCGGCTAATAGTTAATCGCATTCTTTATGAAATACTTATTTCATACGAAACAAAACATGAATGCTAAATGTTTTACATTCCGCCATACCGGGCATACTTTTAAATAAATGAACTCTGCGAAATGCATATTTGAAATCTGGCTGATGCTTTAAAATAACTACAAAAGACATTCCTGCTAATATTACCACTGTAAAGTTTTGAAAGGATGTATGAATGTTGGTTACTATTTCAGGCAATTATTTCTGAATACACTGATGAAACTGCAGTAATTTCAATTAGACGTCAGATTATACTCAAATTTGTAGGATCGTCATATAGACATAAATTACCGCGCAATAGTACGTAATATTCTTTAATCATGAACACAAAAGCAACGCATAATAAAAATATCAGTCCTGAAATTAATTTTCCCACTAATGAGCCAAGGTCCCTCCTCATTTTAACACTCTTCTATCCAGATTGCCTCACGATTTTCGCTTCAGAAATTCCAACCCACTACAGGCTGTAATGTGAACCAAGCGGGCAAAAAGTATTCAATGTAATGTGCGTTTTTGATTCGAATTCCTAGCTACATTATTGTAATCTCTTAGTCACACTACCAAACCAACCGCCAACTACCAACATTATTCTTATAAACCTTCTGTATCAGCCCATATACGTCACACTGCAGGGCACGGGTCTCCTCTACAATCGAGAGTACGATTGAGAGTGAGTGGGCCATATAGTCCACCACGCTGGCCTAGTGCGGATTGGTGGACTTTACTTCCAGTAGAAATTCTTACGTATTCGCTATAGTATGCAAGGTTTCCTAACGATGTTTTCCTTCACCGTTAAAGTGCGTGTTGATTGACTATCAATACACACATGACTCCGAAAAGTCAGAGGTGTGCCCTGAGATGCGAACCCGCGATCACCGTGAACATGTTAGCAGCCGCGTCTGGTCCGTTTACCAAAAGACCAACACGCACTTCATAACGCCATATAAACCTTGGGTCGTTTAAACAAGGGGGAAGTAATTAATTATGCCATTGAATCAAATGACGAAGTATAGTCATCAATCCTCTATTACCATTCAATATTTTATCGACACAGTACCTACCATCAGGTGCAGAGTAATTCTCTTGAGCAAGAATAAAAATATGAAATAAACATTAGCGAGTTTGAAGACGTGACTCGCCGAGTGTACTGCCGGTAACATCTTGCGTTGATTAAGGAAAAAAACACAGACAAGCACACTTACAAATGAAACGAATTATTTTTGGACTATTGGAAATACATTTTCGTTTGATGTTTAGAAATATATTTCATAATTAGGAGTTATGAAAATTGAAGAATGATAAGTGGATTGTAGATAGTTGATAGCGGAGAATAGAGTAAGACTGAAAAGGCGAAGATAGCAAGATTTTTACATACCAGGATTTCATTCAGGCTAGTGACCTTTATAGGGTAGGCAGAAGTGGCGCTATCTATCACCGCCGCTAGTATCACCTTTCTACTTTTTTGTATGTATTTAAGAGCCCGGGTGGATTGGGGACAACTTATGTTTTTTTTTATTGCTATGAATGGCGAGACGAGCATGCCGTTCGCCTGATGGTAAGCGATACGACCGCTCATGAAAAGCAGCAAAACCAAACAACACCTTGAATTACAAAGCAATGCATGGCATTCCACTGCGCGCGCCATCCTGAGACATAAGATGTTAAGTCTCAATATGTCCAGTAGTTACTCTGGCTACAATGCCCTTCAACCCGAAACACAACAGTGCGTTTACACTGCTGTTTGACGGGAGAAAAACTTATGTCCATGCCGGGAATAAATCCCAATACTACGTAACTCCTGTAAGTTTTTCGAAAAATACCCAAACTCAAAATCTTAACGTCACGACTCACAGCCTAACCATTTTGCTGCTATACCAATAATTAATGATCAATTAATTATATATTGGACCTCTATCAATCCCTGTAACCGAATGGAACTCTACAATTAAACATATCGCGTTGCTTTTCTATCTGTTAGAAACTGGAAATACTGATATTAAACCCAAAACGTAAAACCCTATGGTACACGCATTAAGCTACCTGTATACAAAAGGCCGGCAAAATTGCGTTGACCAGCTAGACTGCAACTCGTGTCTTTAGATAAATATAGTCTACGTGGGGTCTAGTGCACTATCAGGTGCATTATAAACACATTTTCGTGCCATTTTAAAACGTTGATGGCCTTTTTCATAGTCACTTCATAAACCTATTTTAGCTATGAAATATTTGTTCCTTTCGAACAACTGAATTTAGTTTGAGCTAATAAGACAAAATATTTGTTAAACTTTTATTTCGAAACATTTGATAAGACTGCCTCGGTGGTTCCTGCCCAGGTAGTTGTACTAAGGTACAATTACAAAGTTGGGGTCAGGTTCGAATCCTGGGTCGGACAAATTGATATAGGATTTTTCTATTCATTATCAGCCTGTCTCAAGAATTCATTCCTGATATGGGGATAGCTTAGCCCCCTATCACATCGTGGAACGGAACATACAAGGCGAAAGGCAAGTAATAAGAGCACCTCTGCCTACTCCTAGGAAAAGGCGTACGTTTATGTTTGTATTATGAATTAACAAAAACCACCGTCAACACTGGTCCTATACTTAATCAACAAACTTTGTAGACAAAGACGCCGGTTTAATGGCAGCACATTACATTTTACATAACATTGCATGGGCGTGCAAAGCTTTGTGCGGCCAAATTGCCGCGAATGCATGGATAATTCACGTCCGCACCGCAACGACAACACGCTCACAGGCTCATATTCAAGTTTCTAAAACAATATAAGGAAGGAAGAAAGGTGTATTGTAATTATGACAAAATAAAAGGACTTATTCAATTTTAGAATAAGCGGAATTGTAACAATTGACAAATATTTGGCTAAGATAATGTGCGGAAATTAAAACTATGGCATTTTTGTATTTAATTCATTTAAAAAACTGAAAATTTAAAACACGGCATAATCACACGAAATCTTCATTAATACTTTATATGAATGGAATATGACAGAGTGAAGAATGAAAGGTAAAGATTGTTAGGTTTGGTGGAAGATCAAAAGTGGTAGGTCTCTCATATGTGAGAGGTTGAAGGACATTGTAGCCAGAGTAACTACTGGACATATTGAGATTTAAAATCTTTTGTCTCAGGATGGCGAGCACAGTAAAATGCAAACATTGCTTTGTAATTCAAGGCGTTGTTTGGTTTTTCTACTGTTCATGAGCTGTCGTATCGCTTACCATCGGGCGAACGGCATGCTCGTCTCGCTATTAATCTCAATAAAAAAAAGAAAAACTAGACTAGGAGTAGTAACAACGAAACTCGATAAAATAATAATAATTATCATCTCGTTGCACTGTGGATGCTATTATTAATAATCGTAATTCTCGGAGTCCGGTAATCATAATTAAAACAAACAATGGTACAATTATGCGGAATTCTAATAAAATACGTGGATACTTTTAACTGAGTTCTATTGATCAAATTAAATTTAAATTATAGTTTCAAATAATCTTGGTAATTATGTTTTATCTCGAAATTAATGTGAATATTGTCTATTTTTAGACAACATATTAATGTGAACGGCATGCTCATCTCACCATTCATTGCAATAAAAAAAAAAGTTTTTTGAGACCCCACTCAAAAATATTATGTGTTACTACTTTTCACTGTAGCGGAAAATGAGTGAGTTTCCCTTTAAATATATGAATAGTTAATTGGTACTGCAGACTTACTTTAACACCACACTACCTTTATACCCGAGTATAATAAGTATTCTACATGTATGTGACGACTTACCTTCAAATCAGCTATTACTTCGTTTTCGGTACCTACAAATAAACAAAGCAATTTTTAGACACTATTCGACAGTCAAATTTTTATAACATTTTCAGAAGCAATTTCTATTTTTGTTGGATAAAATGTATCCGTCGACATGTCATGGGCACTGGCCCGTTGACGACCATTGTATTGTCGTGCATTTTGCTGTGACGCTGCCGACGCAATTACCGTTTCTATATACAAAATAAAATTTATCGGCTTTGACGAACTTTCAGTCGCTGTCTGTAGTTCGATGGTATAAACGGGTTTGGACGACCAATAGATGTCTTTTTGGACTATAGGTCAGTTACGTGGACCAACAGTTTTTAGGTTAGAGGCTTTTGGACTTGTAAACATTTGCACTGAAGATATTGATTAGTGGTGATGCTGCATATCAATGAAAGAGATGGTTGAATGTCAAGTAGCATATCATTTTTATATATCTATGCTTCTTATACATGGTATAAAGGGGGACTCAATGCCTGCGGCATTCTCTACCAGTCGATCTTTGGATCGTGCAAAGAAGACAAATTAGGCGCATAAATTAATTATGAATTTCTAATTTGTAATTCAATTACAAAAATATATACAAGCAATATTAATTTTCGAAAAGATAATATACCGACACTACTTAGTGTAAATATCAAGAAAACAGATTCAACATTCATAAGTCAAATAGCGGTGAAACATGCTTAATAGGATGTAATGTAAATAAAATTATGCATGAATAGCAAATAGCATGAAATCTTAGATCTGTTAGCTTTGCCTTCAATATAATTCATCACGACCACAGAGTGAGCGCGCTCTAACTAATTTCTTGGCAATAATGTGAGCGAAGCCCAGAGCCCAGGAATAGACGTAATAAGCCGGCTATAAACCGAGCCCAACATCGGCTTTATCCCTCTCCACAATCTCATAGAAATTCCCGCCTAAATCTCATCAACCAAAATTGTATTAATAGCTAATGCCAAAATCCAACTCGCGAATAACTTAAAACATTTTCCAAATACACTTAAGGTGACAGCTAATCGGATTACCTCACTTCGAAATTTCACAGATTTCTATCCAAAGTGAAAATGTTTGAGAGAAGTTTACGCCGCTCACCAGCGCGTAAGGAGATTCCAAATCATTTTTACATCTCCCGGAGGGACACTTGGCTCACTTGGCTGTGGCTTGCACGTGTTTAAATTACTTTTTTTTGTATCGTTTGTTTTTATCCGATTTGAGTTTGCGCACTGAACGCTAATGTTGCTTCCTTTATGTTTGTGTTCGATTCTCTTTCTAAATTAGTTTCCTGCTTCTTTGTTGTCTTAAGTGAATTTCTCTGTGATGTCATTGTTTCAACTGAGTTAAACAGTAAGTGAATTGTAGAGATTCGTTCCGTGTTTAAGTCGATTATTCTACCACGACCTGTGGCTTTCGGAGTAATTAGAGAATCCTGTGTACATTAGACATCTTTAAACTCATTGCTTATACTTATTAGCACATTTATTTGTCTAGTGACATATTATATTTTTAATAATGGATTCTTAGATTTACGCGAATGTTTCACTTTGAAATAAAACTATTAATGGATTCGGTTTAATTTTTACATTTTACAAAAATCAATTAATTTTTTAAATTAATAATTTTAAAATAAGGGTCATTAAATTGTAACAGTCATTGAGCAGATGACTAATACCTCAGTCCATGAAAACTATGATAAAGTAATCCGTAATCTGTAATAAGTTCGGAAATAAATAAATGTAAAATTAAACCAAATCTGTAAATAATAGTGTTATTTCAATATACTTTAAGACATGAACTAACAGGTCCGTGGTTAAATATCAAATTGGGTAGTTGTATTATTTGGTTTTGTTAGTTTTTTTATACGTATTGTGAAAACTAGCGATGTGAATGTCTTTATCTTACGTCTTTCCATGTATTTTGGATAGACATATTTAGGAATTAGAAATACTATTAAAGGTAAACAACCATACCTTTAAATTCGATCAATTAGATTTTACTGTTCAAAACAAACACGGAATAAATTAATTACCGTTGAATTCAAATCCAATAAAAAAAATTTGTAAGCTAAAAAGCACTATTTAGCAAACTTACCCTGACGTATAAATAAACCTAATAATACTACAATATACTGATTATACAGTTTTTCAGGACAATACAGCAGCATATAAGTTTATCCTTTGTAAAAAATATACTTTAAAAATAACATAATATACTTGGTAAAATTCCAACCCGTACTAGGCCAGCGTGGTGAACTATATGGCTTAACCACTCTCTTGACTGTAGAGGGGGCCCGTGTCCTGCAGTGGGATGTATATGGGCCGATACAGTTACAGTTAATAAATGTAATTCATACTCATCTTGTGCAACACACAACACTCGAAGAATGCTCCACTGAACGCCTATTAATATAGTAGGATACTTTAAGTAACATACCTTATTTATTTTTTTACTATTAATTACATCATTGTTAATTAATGTACTTCATAATGTGATTTTGCATACCATATTTTAGTTAAATATGGTTTTTCTGTAATGTTTTGTATAATAATCTGTTTTTACCCACATTTGCAAAATGAATAAATATCTTATCATATTTTATCTCCCTACGTCATGCCTTGGCATAGTGCAGCTTCACTTATTGCTACTTCATCTGGCTTCAACACTGCACTAAGCTGTTCGCGAAAGGCGTATTTTTAGTTTTATATTTTAGAAGTTTATTTTTGGACAAGTTTTTCTAATAAGAATAAGTGGTTAGTGCCACTAAAGTGATGGCTTATGCTCCGTTGGTTGTGGTTTTGATGTTCGCAAACTAAATATTTTTATCACCTATTTCTTTTTTTTTTCTATTTATTTAACCTGGGAGTTTAGTCACAATATGTTGACTATGGCACTCCCATAAAAACAACTCAAATATGTACAATAATGTTTGAACCCTGGTTTAATAGAATCAACAAATGGTCTTAGTGTGTTTTTTCTATCACATATTTCGTTGCTTTTTCAATGTTCATAATATTGAAAATGTTTTTGATAAAATACAATTACGAGTATTTTGCGTGTATCGCCAATAAATCGCCATATACCTGACCAATGTTGACGTTGCTGGGTATGCACACCAGCAAAACCAGTCATAAATCCACTGCAACTTACACTTACACAACCCTGCTTAAGGATGTCCATAGCGACCTTTTTAACACCTTATTGCGTGGGTTTTCGTAAGCTGACATTTAGGATGGAGGGGCAGCTATGAGGGATTTAAAGCACCCTACAATTACTTACTTTAGTATTACCTTCCCTATACAGGGTATATCAAGACTGCTACCGAAAACGAAGCCGGGTGGTAATTTAAGCGACTTCAGACACAATGCAATAGAAAATGTTGGAAAAAAAACGCACAAATTTGTTTTTGTTATTTTTTTTATATGGTCGTATTTGGGTGGTAAATATTTTTTTTCGTAAAATAATAGGGTATACCCTTTTATTTATAAAGACTCTAAGGTATAAAAGAGGTTAAATTATTATTTTAGCAAAAACTATGGATTTACTACCCAAAAATGACGATATTTAAAAAAATATAAAAAAAAATTGTCGCGTTTCTTAGCCAAATTTTTAGTTGCATTGTGTTTCTAGTCACTAAAACTATCACCCAGCTTCGTTTTCGGTAGCAGTCTTGAGATACCCGGTATAGTGTATTAACTATGGTATTATCTTTCATTAGTTCTCCATAATATATAGAAAACAATATGGACTATATTTTTATATATTAAAATATACTATATATTTTATTCTGTTTAATATGTAATATCGTTTCAAAATTATATTACAGACTAGCTGTACCCGCGACTTCGTCCGCGTGGAATTTAACAAAAAAGAAATTCGTTTATTTTGGTTTTTTTTTGGTATTTGCATTTTTATTTTAATTATTGATTCGTTGGTGGGAGAAGTGGCGAGAGGCGCCCGACGTGATGGCACAGTGGTGACATGCGCGTGAGCTGCGCGCGGTACTGAACAGTACTTGGGCATTGCAACATTACTTTATTTTTCTTAAATAAATGAAGCTACATTAAATACCTCCTTATTATATAAGCTACCGGACAATAAAAGTCCCCTCAAAATCGGTCCAGCCATTTCAGAGATTTGCCGGAACAAACAGACAGACAAAAAAATTCTAAGGTCATTTTCGTTATAGATATCGTGTGTATAACGATATGTAGTTGGACATTTTTTGTTATTTTCACTTTACAAACAGACACTTCAATTTTATTTATATGTATAGATGACAGAGACAATAGATTAAATACAATGACGAAAATTAATAGATTGGTTGGTGTCCTTGTATTGTAGAAGCGCTCCATTTCATATTCTCTGTTTGAAATACATCGTTTGTAATATTACGAACATTCCAATATATACATGTATATAGAATATTAATGTATAAACGGACCGGTTCGCCTTCGTCTGCGTTAAAACCACAGGATAGTTGTATATAGTTGAAGACCTATGTTACAGACTACATATTTAGCTATAAGAAACATACAGGGTATATCAAGACTGCTACCGAAAACGAAGCCGAAACGAAGTGGTAATTTTAGTGACTTCAGGGACAAAGCAACTAAAACGATGTGTTTACCACTTAAATACATCGTCTTTTCTAAAATTATAGTGTACGCCCTTTTATTTTTAAAGATGTTATGGTACAAAAGGAAAAAAAATGGATTTACCACCCAAACACGATTATATTTAAAAACTCACAAATAAATATTGTTGCGTTGTTTTGCGATATTGTTAGTTGCACTGCGTTTATAGTCACTAAAACTACCAGCCAGCTTCGTTTTCGGTAGCAGTAATTATATACTCTGTATAAAAAATCAGTCCAATGATAATTACAAAATTGCAAGTAGCACAGTCAAAATGTTACGCTTGATGTGTCGTGTAAGTAAGAACGACTTTTTTTTATAAAAGCAATATATATGATGAAATTTGAAATAACATTGGGGCAAATGTGAAGTCCACCTTTCATAGTCACTCGTACCCAATCGCCTGATCTCTGATTTCTTCAACTTGCTCCATATGGCCACTATGTTCAATTCTAGACATAATCGATTTCACTTCAGACGGCATTATTATAGCTTTTTAATCACATCACGGACATCATTTAAATCTATTATACTAATGAAATCACTGGCAGACTTGACAACCTCCGTGGCGCTGTCGGTTATACGCCGCCTGTGAAAGGAGAGGCCGCGGGTTCGATACCCGCACTGAGAGAAATGCTTGTGCGGTCTACAAATATTTATTTCGGGTCTGGGTGTTTGTGAGACCGAAAAATCTCTCGTAGTTTTTGACACAAGTCTCGATCTTAGTGTGGGGTTAGCACTATGTATGTGACTACAGGGTGTATTTGTTATTATTATAATTTATCTCCTTAAAAAGTTCGTAATTATAGAATTAAAAGTCATGTCTTAGATTTCAAATAGGGACTTACGACATTTTATTTCCCAATTGTGAATTAAAATTATATTGTCAGCAACTTCCAACGATGTTATTATACCATGCACATGATATATCATTTCATTTCAGCTTTAACCTATCCCGTATCTTTTCAAAGATATCACTTTCTATGGATCCAAATTAAGAGTGTGTAACCAAAGCATCCACGGCCCTACCTCCAATCCAATTTTATGCCGTACTTGCGTCCATTCCCGGTCAAACCGTTGGCGCTTCTCCAATCTTTATTCCTCTGAAACCATGCAACTGGTACATACATATATGCAACACAGGTACCTGTCAAATTCTCTTTGAGTCGGTCGCTAAAAATCTATTTAGGTTTACGTTTTAATCTAGCTTTCGTTTGAGTTTTATTCCCATGTTTACTAGTAAAGTGTGGAGACTTATTTTTATGCGATTAGCATGAGTAGTAAATGTAGACACAAAATTACAATGTGTTATTTATTAGTAATAAGTCAATTTAGGAGTTCTTGCACCGCAATGTCGTGTTCTCCTGCCAGACAGCAGTGTAAATGCACTGTTGTGTTTCGCTTTGAAGGAGTTTCACGTTGTAGCCAGAGTAACTGATGGATATATTGAGACTTAACATCTTATGTCTCACGATGGCGAGCGCAGTGGAATGCCAAGCATTGCTTTGCAATTCAAGGTATTGCTTGGTTTTGCTACTACTTTTTTTACTGTTCATGAGCGGTCGTAACGTACCATCTCGTATCGCCATTAATTGCAATAAAAAATAAAATAAAATATTTTTTGTTTTATTTTGTTATATTTTTGCCGTAGCTATATATTTTTCATTATGGGTGTGTTATGTATCTAAAACATGAAATGAAATCTATTACGAAGTGATTGTCAGATTTCCAGTAGAATAAAACGTAAAAGCTAAAAGTTAGACAGGCTCAACAAAAGTAAGTAATAAATAGTGGCGTAGTGTACAGAGTTCGAAAAAGCTTAAAACTCAAAATTCACAGCTTGCTGTAGATTGATCCACCGCAGCCTTTTAAGCCTTTTCCCCACACAGACCAATCGGAAAGAATATGAAGCTTGTGTTTGTTCAAAATATACAAAATAACAACAATACTGATTTTTAAAATCATAAACCTTTCACAGTCGGATATATGAATCTATACTCGTATAAAGATGTTAGTCAAAAGTGACTTAACCCTTTTTTTTTTTTTTTTTTTTTTTTCTCGCGGGGAAAATCCCTTTACGGACCATCCCGCCCCCGAAGGGGCGAGGGTGTGTCGGACTCACCGGTGCGCCTTCCGGCCCAGCGAGACGTGATGCTGGGTCGGGTCCCTATCGTAGTCTGCGCACCGAAATACCGACTAAAAACCCCGCGTTGGCCACCATCGGTGCACTTTGGAGACGGCCCCGGGATACCGCTCAACAGACGCGCCAGGACCGCCTCCACGTACAGTGCCGCTTTCAGCGACGCGGCTTTTTGACGCTTGTAGCGCTACGTCTCGGGGGCCGCCAGGATAGGGAAGGCGGCCCCGTGTGGCCTCTGCGGCGCCGGGTTAGTTGGCGTCCCGGCGCCTCGTTCTTCGTCTGCGGTGACGACGAGCGGGATCGTTCCGCTCACGATCCCGCTCGGCGCTCTCCTTCTGCAACATGACGCGCTCGCAGAAGGAGAGCATGGCTCGCCATGACCTCTGGCTGCCGACCATGGCGGCGATCACGGCCGGCAGCGAGAGGTCTCCACCCAAAACCGCAGTGAGAGCGCTGCGCTCCTCGTCCCAGGCTGGGCATTCCTCCAGTGTGTCCTGGGCCGTGTCCTCGCGGCAGTTGCCACAGTGGTGGCACACGGCGGACTCCTCAGCTCCGGCTACGCGACACAGGTACGCACCGAAGCAGCCGTGCCCGGTGAGCACCTGCGTCAACCGGAATGTCGGCGCACCGTGGCGCCTCTCCAGCCATTGTTGGAGGACAGGTCGCACTGCCGCGACGGTCCTCGTGCCAGCACTTGGGTTCTCCAACCTGGAACGCCACTCCTCCACGGCGGCCCTGCGGAGGGAGACCAACATTGCCTCGACCTCTCGGGACACCAGTCTCTGCCCGCGCTGGGACGCCTCCTCTCGTCCGAAGAAGACAGACGAGAGGGTCTTAGCATCCAGCTCCCAGGGCAGAGTTCCCGCTAGAACGCAGGCCGCCTCGTGCGAGACCGTGCGGTAACCCCTGACGATTCGCTGCGCCACCATGCGCTGCGGACGGTGCAGCAGGCGCACGCAACGAGCGCTCAGGGACTCGGCCCAAACGGGACTTCCATAGAGGGCCATGGACCGCACGACTCCAGCATACAGGTTTCGGCAAGGGATGCCAGGACCATCAGTGTTGGGCAGCAGGCGCCCCAGTGCGCCCGCCGCCTTCACCAGTTTCGGCGACAACTTCTCAAAATGCGCGCGGAAATTCCATCGGCTATCGAGGATGAGGCCAAGATACTTCATGCTCGAGCCGACGGAAACCCGCACGCCCTCCACTGTGAGGTGGGCCTCTGGTGGGGGCCCACGCCGAGGTCCGTGGAAACACACGGCCTCGGTCTTGTTCAGGGCCACCTTGAGACCCAGTCGCCGAATCCTGCCAACCACCAGTCCCGTGCCAAATGATGCTAGCAGGGCGGCTCTCCTGAAAGTCCTGGCCGTCGCTGTCACCAATGTGTCGTCCGCATAGCAGACGACAGCGACGCCCCGAAGGTTGGCACCACGGAGCACCCAATCGTACCCGATGTTCCACAGGAGCGGGCCCAGAACCGAGCCCTGTGGAACACCGCACGACACCGCTCTTCGGTGCCACCCATTGGCGCCCGGATACACCACGTACCTGTCAGAAAGGTACGCGTGTACCATGCGCTGGAGATAGGGCGGCACCTCGTGGTACCGCAGTGCTTCAACGATGCAAGCCCAGGGCATGGTGTTGAAAGCGTTGGCGATATCGAGAGATACCGCCACCACGACTTTGCCCCGGGACACCGCTTCTTCCGCCTGTGCCTTGACCCGCAAAATCGCATGGATCGTAGACCGGCCCTGTCTGAACCCGAACTGGCAATCCGCTAGGTCCGGGCCCGTGTCCTCCAAGTGCTCGACGAGGCGCGCGTGAACAATACGCTCAAAAAGCTTGCACACCTCGTCGAGCAACACGATGGGCCGGTAGGCCGATGGCGACTCTGCGGGTCGCCCCTCCTTCCGAAGCAGGACAAGCTTGCCCGTCTTCCATCGCGACGGGAAGATGCCCTGCTCCAGGCACGCAGAGAAAAGGCCGCGGAGCCTCGTACCCAGCGACTCGACGGCCAGCACCCAGACACGACCGGGCACCCCGTCAAGCCCCGGGGCCGAGTTTTTGCTCCGCAGTCGAAGCACTGCCGCCTCAAATTCTTGCGGCGAAACCTCCGGGATATCCCTTTCCGAAACCGATGACGACAATGGCGCCGATGGACGTGGCGCCATCGGTGGAGGAGTGAACTCCTCGGTGGCCGGGAACAAGGCTGCGACGACGTCCTCGACGAGGTCGGTCCGGAGTCTCGTAGTCAGCGGGGGCGCCCACGGGCGGAGTTTTTTCATCGCCATGCGATACGGACGCCCCCATGGATCTCTGTCGAGAGTTCTCCGGAACTCATCATTCGCCGCAGCCTTAGCTCGTGCGATGGCCACCCGCAGCGCTCTCTTCGCCTCTCTGTGGAGGTCGAGAAGGAGCCGCTCTTGTTCGTCGTCGCCTGGTCTACGGGTCCGACGACGACGGTGCCTGGCGAGTCGGCGGCGCGCGACCTGGCAAGCCGCACGCAGCTCAGTGAGCTCGGCCGACCACCAGTACACCTGGCGCTTCGCTGGGAGGCGGGTGACCCGGGGCATGGCCGCGTCGCAGACGCGCGACATCGCCACCCCGAACCATTCCGCCTCTTGCTCGACCCGCACCGGCCCGTCCGGTATGGGGAGCCACGCCTGAATCAAAGCGGCCTCCTTCAGCGCCTCCACATTGAGGCGTTTTACGGCCCATCGCCGGCCGCCCATGGAACCGACGGTCGGACTACCACCGGACCGGACGGGGGCCTGGGAGGTCTGGACGCTGTACCGTATGTATAAATGATCGGACAGCGACTCCTCCTCGACCAGGACCCTCCAGTCTTGAACACGTCGGGCAAGGGCCGGAGTGGCGAACGTCACATCCACCACCGACCCTCCATTATGCCGCACGCACGTGTTTTCCGACCCCCGATTCAGGACGACCAGCCCGATGGAGATCGCCCATTCCTCCAGGGCCTCGCCCCGCGCGTCGGTCACCGACGAACCCCAGGCCAAGGATTTGGCGTTGAAGTCGCCGGCTACAAGCACCGAGCGAGGCTGATTGTCTTGCACCACCAGGGCCCCCAGACGGACGAGAAAGTTTTCGAAGTCCGCCAGGGGCCTGTTAGGAGAGAAATAAACACCTACGACCCATATCCCTCCCAACAGAACTGCCACACATCCCGAGCCCTTTGCTACTTTTTCGAAGGGCGGGGAGCCGGCAGCGCCCCGTGTGGCGATGGCCACCGAGCCATCCAGGTCCCCGGCCCACTCATCAGTGTCGGGGACAAAGTGTGGCTCGGAGAAGACAGCCACGTGGATCGACCATTCTGCCAGGGACTGGACGAGCATGCCCTGTGCGCCCTTGCAGTGGTTGATGTTCGCCTGGAGGAAGTTCAGCGCCATTTATGACTGGGCGATCTCCATCATCTCTGGGCGGGACGGTGGCGGCCGCGCCGCAGCCCCGGCCCCCACGCCGCGCTGAGTGCGGGGCGGGACCGATGATGCAGCGCAGGCCTTACCGCCCACCCTGTGGTCCGCGGGTTTCCCTGCTTCTGCGCAAAGCATGCAGTGCGGGTCCGTGGAGCACCCCCTTGCCTTATGGCCAGGTTGACCGCAGCGGTAGCAGAGCCCGCTGCGGTCACATTCGTCTGTACAATGCACTCGAACGTGCCCCTTGTATAGGCAGCGGAAGCAGCGCAAGGGCCGAGGCTCAAGAAGCCTCACTCCCGCTGCCACCCATCCTACCAGGACACGTCCCGCCTTCACGACTTTCTCCGCTGCCTTGACTGGACAGCGGAGCCAGACTGCGCCCAGGCCCGAGCGCTCGGCGCGTATCTCCCCGATCTTTATGTCCTCCGAGGAGCACTCACCGAGGCGGGCGATGGCCGCTGCGACTGTCTCAGGCGTGACTGAAGCGTCCAAACCCGAGACGCGCAGCTCCGCGGTCTTGACGGGTCGGGAGACGCGTACGTCTTCCTCCAACCCTAGGAGAGCTTCCCTCATTTTCCCGAGGAGGGAGTCGGCCTTCGCCTCTGATTCGGGCCCGGGCACTTCGAACAGATAAGCCCCTGTGGCCACCCGTCTTGGCTTCAGACCAGCCGTAATGCCCAGGCTGGCGAGGTCGATCTTACAGGTGACCTCCCGAAGAACCTGCGCGTATGTCACTCCCCGTTCTAACGCCTGCGGCGACACTGTCAGAGTGACGGCGGCTTTACGTGGCAGGCGGAGCCTGGGAGCAGTCTTTCGCGGGGCCTGGGCTGGCTGTGGGGCCATCCGGGACTTCTTCTTGCCCCTCCTGGCCACCACTGTCCACGGAGCCTCCGCAATCGTGGCGGGTTGGGGGGGCGGGAGCGAAGTTTGCAACCTGGAGGCCCGTTTACGGCGTCCCCGCACGCGACCGCGTGACTCCCTAGGGGTCACTTGAGGTGGCTCCGGTGGTGCAGCAGCTGCGGCCGGTCGGGCTGTCATTGCAGTTTGGCCAACGGTTGCGGGGGGCACCCTTCCTCTTGTTGCCCCTAGGGCTGGCCATGAAGTGCCCAGTGGTGACGCGACAGGGGGCTGCGGCTTAGGAGCTGCATGGGCTCTCGCCCTGTCAGCAGCCAGCGGAGGTCTGAGGATCGGCTCTGGAGGCAGCCGCATGGCGAATGCCTCGAGTTTGGCGTCTACCCTCGCCATATGCACCTCTAGGCGCTGTATGATGGGATCCAACCTCGGTCCACCCGAGGTGTCCGCCAACTCCACCACTGGTCGCTGCTGCGCGGCCAGCAGCTCCTGCAGGATCTTTCCTTGAGCAGCCAAGGCCGCCTCCAGTGCCGTCACCTTGTCGCGGAGGGCACGTTTCTCCGCCTCTGCTCTTGCGAGCTCCGCAGGGGCCGTCTCTTGGGCCATCGCAATCAACTCCGACACACTCTCGTTAAGGTCACGAACGTATGTGCCCTTCAGATGTCGGGACGTACGAGAGACGTTCTGGAGCCGCTCCGCCATTTTCATTAGCACCTCGCTGCGGGTGACCGGGCCTACCTCCCTAGAAGCCGGCTTGGTATTAGGATGAGCCTCCTTAGCCTTCCGCCGCTCGGCTTCGTCTGCCTCCCTCATTTCAGCCTCCATGACACTCTCAGCGACCATAGCTGCGTCGTAAGCCGCCTGTGCCCTTTCGACTTCCTCGTCCTCGGCAGCCGAGCTCTGCTTCGGAGCTAGGGGCCGCCGTCTCTGCTTCTTTTTGGTGGCAGCACGGGAGTCAGTCTCCACCGCACTACCACCATCACTGGCCCTCTGCCGCTTCTCAGCAGACCGGGACCCTCGCACCTTTGCGTCTCTTTTACACGCCTGCGAAGAGTCGCTGCTCATCCCGGACTCTGATTCGAAGTCTCGGGTGGGCGCGATCCTCTCCGCAGGTGGACCCATCAAAGAGGATGCCCGACTAGACGCTTGAGAAGCGTTTCCGTCAGACAACCTATCTACTACCGCTGAACGCCGAAGATTTTTGTTTTTTTTTAAAGGATCATTCATATCTGTTCCCACGAGTTTGGGGGAAGGAAAGGTCCGCCCAGGCAGTGCCCCCTGTACCTGGGTAAGCCTAGCGTAACCCGCCAGAGGGTCAGCCGGTACTCTGGCGGGGGTCGCACTAGAGACTGAACTACCCATCAGCCATGCATCCCCTCGCGGTGCGCCGCCGCTTGGGATTCGGGGTACTTTTTATAGAGGCATACTCCCTCGCGGTCCGGGCTGTTAAGCCAAGACCCTCGGTCCGGTAGGAGTGCGAGACATGACCACAAACCTCACGACCGGATTACGATTTGCGACGGCGACCGTGAGAGGGAGACTCCCACAGCCCGCCCGGTGGCGGGGTAAGCGCACACCGAGCCCGCCGAAACCTCCGGGACAGAACCGGAGGGTGGCCCAGGGATGGGCCCCACCTAAATCGACAGATGGGGGCGGCCACCGCAAAAGGCAGCGACCGCCAAATCCCCTGCCCTCCCTGTCGGATATTCGCCGTCGGCCATAGTAGTTATAGAACTGCAACTACAATGACCCACGTTGCCCAGGGTGCACCACATGGAGGTTCCCGACATCGCACCCCAAAGTGACTTAACCCTGCGAGAACTTTTGCACTAATAACCCCATGTCAGAGATTAAGATCGAGCTTATAAAGTTAACAAATACGACATTTCAACGATCTTTAAATAAATAATAATAATATACCTTTCTTTAGCTTAGTTAAATTTTTCAATGGAAATAAATAAATACACTTAACAGTCACATACATATTCCTGACCCCATACTAAGATCGAATCTTGTGCCGTGGGTATCAGAACCTACGAGAGACTTTGCAGTCTTACAAACACCCAGACCCGAGACAAATATTTGTAGGCCTCACAAACATTTGTTTCGGTGCGGGGTCGAAGCCGCAGCCTCTCGTTTCAGAGCCGGCGTTAAACCAACTGCGCCACGGTGGCTGTCATATAATATTTATAGACTACACAAATATTCGATGATCCCTTTATTCTTTTGTGCGTGTTTTCTCCATCCTATATAATTTTACTAGATAAAAAGTAAAAGATGAAAAGCCTGCAAAGTTCAATTAACTAACAAGCCTTAACCCAATTTGTCTCAGTATGAAAAAAACTTTGAACTAAACCTATTTCAGTAAATTGATTTTTGCGGCGCACACAAATATTTCACTTGCCGCTGCCGAACAGTACGGATCATTTTACCAAAGTTCTTTATCCCTTGATCGATATCTTGGTATATTATGTTCGATAATTCTCACAACTAGTAGAAAACCCGACATTTAATCCCCTTTAAATTATTTAGGGGTAGATTTTTTTTTTTATTGCAATGCAAGACGAACATGCCGTTCGCCTGATGGTAAGCAATACGTTCGCTCATAAACAGTAGCAAAACCAAGCAACACCTGGAATAATAAAGCATGCTTGGCATTCCACTGCGCTCGCCATCCTGAGATATAAGATGTTAAGTCTCAATATGTCCAGTAGTTACTTTGGCTACAATGCCCTTCAATCTGAAACACAACAGTGCATTTACACTGCTGTTTGACGGGAGAAATAGACACTGCGGTGGTACCCACCCAGATAGCCTACCACCAGTACCAGAAAAATTGACTACCATACATACTAACTAGTGCGAATTCATAAGTCTCACATCTTTATTATTTTTTTAGGATACTTCAAACATAGCCAACCCGCACTAGGCCAGCGTGGTGGACTATATGGCCTAACCACTCTCAATCGTAGTCTCGATTGTAGAGTAGGCCCGTGCCCAGCAGTGGGACGTATATGGGCTGATACAGATACAGATACTTCAAATATGCACATTTGTTCCAGATTTATTCTCAGGCTAAATTAAGTAATGATGAATAGCGCACACGTGGCTTCCAAAGGTCACAGGTGTATGCCGTCGATTGAATATTCCTATCTCCTCATTATTAACAATTTTTTGCTAGCACTTTAAAGTGAGTGCATACATAAATGTAGTGTAGTGTCCACATAAAATATCAGCCCATATACGTCCCACTGCAGGACCCGAGCCTCTTCTACAATAATAATAATTGAGAGTGGTTAGGCCATATAGTCCACCACGCTGGCCTAGTGCAGGTTAACGGATTTTACACACCATAGAAATTCTTTTAAATCACTATTTTATGCAGGTTTACTGGTGGTAGGTCTCTCATATGTGAGAGGCCATCTGGGTGGGTACCACCGCAGTGTCTATTTCTCCCGTCAAACAGCAGTGTAAATTCACTGTTGTGTTTCGGATTGAAGGGCATTGTGGCCAGAGTAACTACTGGACATATTGAGACTTAACATCTTATGTCTCAGGATGGCGAGCGCAGTGGAATGCCAAGCATTGCTTTGTAATTCAAGGTGTTGTTTGGTTTTGCTACTGTTTATGAGCGGTCGTATCGCTTACCATCAGGCGAACGGCATGCTCGTCTCGCTATTCATGGCAATAGAAAAAAAAAGTTCACAATGTTTTCCTTCACCATTAAAGTGCGTGGTGATTAACTATCAATACATAAAATAGTATAGCATATAAATAAATTTAATAAAAGCTTTTGATTAATGTTATCAGAATAATTTTTGAATAGCTAATTGTCATGTCTATAAAATGAAAACGCGTCTATACCTAAAAACGAGCTGACAAAAGCCTAATGATCCTAATCTCGATTTCACAATTAAGTTGTCTACGTCATAGAATTTGGCCGTCGATTCAATTGTTAATCAACTTACATCCAATCCGTAGTTAAACCGTTAATTCAATTATTTCACGCAAAAGTTTGCCTTGCGAACAAAGCCAGAATTTAAATTAAAACGCTTGTTGTAACCCACGCAATCAATTGCAATGTTTTTCTAACATTCGTTTTCGGCCTTGTTTGTAACAGAGCTGTTATTGCTTGAAGGCTCGTTGATACATCTCCCTAGGGACCTCTATCTTCGCGAGGTAAACCTTTGGTGTTTTATAACAGACTGTTTTCGTGTCGCGGTTATCAAATTATTCTACGGTATTTTTTTTATTCCATTGAATGGCAAGACGAGCACGCCGTTCGCCTGATGGTAAGCGACACGACCGCTCACGAACAGTAACAAAACCAAACACATTTCGAATAGTGAGAGGTGTGCCCTGGGATGTGAACTTTTCAACACGGTCTGAGTTCACCGGAATTCTAAGCAGACCGTCGGAATTGGCTATTATTGTTGAGAACTCTATTGTAATGACATCGTATAAAACATAAGGTGAATTAGAGCCATTTTCTCTTTATATAAAACACATATTTACACTTTTCAAAAAGTAAATTAAACTAAACTAAAGAGACAAAATGAGCCATTTAAACACTAACGTTTTCAAAACCTTCTAAAATTGACTTTGTCCTTATTTCGTTCCGAATGCACAAAGTGGTCAAGTGGAAACATAAACAGAACGACGTTCCGTTGTTTACTTGGCAAGTACGAGAGATATTAAAACCACAAACTATACTGGCTGTATAAATATAAAACAATAGTTCTCCTGCACAGTTCTAATGAAAAATACAGTGACATAGAAACTGTATTTGAAACTATTTCAAGCATCGAGTGTTGTTTAAACACGCTCGGAACGACGCCAGATGAATTAAGGCCGCCGCAAAAATTGCTACTAAAATATAGAGAATGTAATAACTTCACCTTTTTCTTTGTTTAAAATAAGTATTCAAGTCTAGACTACAGGAACTGTCCTTTACTCGTTAATAATCAATGTTATTTATAGGATCCCAAACTAGTCCTTTAAAGCGAGTTATATACATAACTCATGCAGTTAATTTCACATTTATGTCCTTAAATGGGTAAGCAGAGATGCCATTATTACAATTCAAAGATTGCCAAGTTTATTTCCAGCTTAATATGTGACAGGGAGAAAGCCTTTGGCCATATCAAATATCTCCACATCAACAAATTCTAGTTACGGACAGCTCGTACGCAGTTTTTTAAACTGAAAGTTTGATACAATTTGCATTTCCCGGTGAAAGAATATACTCAGGAACACACGGTTTCACGTTTCGCCCACGTATGCCTTATGCACGGTGGCCTAGTGCAGGTCGGCGGACTTTACATATCATCCAGCGGAGTCCTGTCCCAGGTCGGTCTCTCCCTGTAGCATGGTTGAGGAAGCCGTTGGCTTACATTGCGTCACACTTGTGAGTGGGTGCTGCTTGTTGGGACTAATCTATCATTAAAGCATTTTGCTTAAATCTTTCAAAATAATTACTCAATATATTGGCGAGGCAGAGTTCACTGATTCTTCTTCATTCTGGTAGACTTCCCTTCCGATTCAGCCGTATCTGAACTCTCTTTTAAAAACCAGTTTACTATTTAGTGATTGTTACAAAAGTTTCAAATGGTTTAAATCAGAGCAGTTGATTAATATTTTGTTATAACATTTTTTTATAGTACGAGGTCAGACCTGTATACGGAAATATCTGTTTCACGATTTCAGCAATAAAACTACTATATTCCAACATTGACATAAATACATGGACAATGAGCACGTTTCAAGTGTTCCGACGTAAGTGGTGAACTAGTCGTCACTTGCAACGACTTTGATAATGCCTGCTTGTGTTATGACAGAAAGATTAATAAAAAAGATAAATAAATAAATAAATAAATAACACCCAACAGTTACATACATAGTCCTGACCCCAGTATCAGGAACTACGAAAGACTTTTCGGTCTCACAAACACCCAGACCCGGAAGCAATATTTGTGGGCCGCACAAACATTTCTCTCGGTGATCGAACCCGCGGCCTCTCGTTTCACAGGCGGCGTCTAACCAACTGCGCTACGGAGGCTGTCATAATCTTAAATTTATCACGTTTAACATTGAAATAAAAGTATTATATACGGATTTTATCGCGGATTAACTTACATACTTTTATTTCAATGTGTAACATTCGCGTAACTCTAAGAAACCATCATCACGTTTAAAAGAAAAATCTGTTACATTAAGTTAATTTAATATTTATTTTAGCATTATTGTTTCCACGTAGATACGAAAATATCTTAAAGATAGCGGGATTTTTACGACCATCTTATTGGTACTCTCAGTGTACTGAAGGGCCTATTCATAATTCTTAAATCAATGATTTCCAAGAAAAAGATAACACTACGCAACCATTTAACGCCTTACACTAATGAGGTGATGATAACACCTTAATTAACCTAAATTAATCTTTTAAATTGACTATAAATACACACATGACTCCGAAAAGTCAGAGGTGTGTCCTGGCCACCACCGTGAACATGTTGGCAGCCGCGTCTGGTCCGTTTACCAGCAGGCCACTACGCACTTTTTGATAGTCCATTACCACTCACTAAAACGGTGAAGGAAAACATCGTGAGGTAACCTGCATACCATAGCGGTTTATAAGAATTTCTATGGTATGTAAGTTCGCCAACCCGCACTAGGCTAGCGTGGTGGACTATATGGCCTAACCACTCTCAATCGTACTGTCGATTGCAGAGTAGGCCCGTGCCCTGCAGTGGGACATATATGGGCTGATACAGTACCATCTATTAAATATAAGAAAATATCTTTCATAGATTTTCATAGCTCTTGGATATTAATTTAGCGTAGTCTATCAAAAATCGGTTGAAAATATTAGTATTTAGTTTCCAGTGTTTAGTAATATTTGAAGTAATCATTAATTACATTACGATGTAAGTATGAATTCACCTCATCGTTCAAGTCGCATGTTGCTGGCAACTTTAATTTTTAAATAATGTAGCAGCAAACATCGATACCAATTTGATAGTAATCTATATATTTTTGTATAACCTCTGTACTGTCATCATAATAATTACACCAATCAACCAGCACGCCGTCTTTCGGGTACCAACAATTGTCTTCACGTTTAGGTAATCTACGCCAATAGTCAATTTCTGTAATTTTTCTATCCGCTGTCTCTAACCCACGTTAATTAAGCGAAAAGAATCGATTTTTCTTGTAAATGGCTAAGGTACAATTAGATTGAAAATACAAGGCATGCTGCCATAAATTGTATTTGTTCTCTTAAGATTTACCAATAATAAAAAAAACCTAAGTTTACCACCTAACGTGGCCATTTTTGCTGTATGAACGCAACGGGCTCAAATCCATTCACAAATAAGAATTACACCCCACGTTTACGCAATATTTTATTTACAACCAATAAGGTACTTTCAATTATCTAGTGACGTGGCATAATTATCACTTTCTGGTCGTCACAATTAATAAATAAATACACACAACAGTCACATACATAGACCTGACTCCACACTAAGATCGAGTCTTGTGTCATGGAGTTTCAGAAACTACAAGAGACTTTTCGATCACACAAACAACCAATGACATGAGACCACCCATCACCCAATTATATCAACATTATGAAATGAAATGAAATGTATTTATTGGTCACGTAGGCAATTTAAAAGCTCTTACGACAAGTCAATACATATAGAACTTAATCACTATAAACAATATATTTCCTATACTTAGTATTACTTATTTTAATTTCTTGGTTTAATTAATTAATTTATTTCATTTATTTATTTTAAATTAATTTTATTTTTATTTAGAATTAGTTTTATTTATTTGTTTACTTTTTATTCTTATTTTATTTAAAGTATTAGTTATGTCTTTATGGTAATTTATTTTTCAAAGAAATAGAATATGTATGTTAGTCAAATTAAATTATTTAGTGGACCATGAATATTATTACAACGGTGCGTAGCGGTTTATTGTTACCACCGGATCCAACGCGGCCCTTCCTGAGAAGACCCGGCGAAACAAACTCAGTGGGCTTACACTACCACTGGAACTACGCGACGCGACCCAGTCCTGAGTATATCCAGCGAATAAGACTCAGTGGGCTTGTTTTGGGTCCAATTTAAGACAACGACCATGTAAATACCATAACGACCGAAACGTCTCGTATGTTTAGGCTTACTGCCGGATCCAACGCGGCCCTGACTGAGAAGACCCGGCGAACAAACTCAGCGGGCTTTACTTTACCACTGGATACAACGCGGCGCGACCCATTTCTGAGTAGATCCAGCGAGTCAAACTCAGTGGGCTTGGTTTTGGTCAATTTACTAAAATAAATATATGATAACTAGTTACACGAGGGCTGAACCAGAAACGCTACATACTTGCACTATGATAAGTTCTCCATAATCACATTCAGTTGCTAAGCGATCAGATACAAATACACCATAAGAGAAAAACTCATAAAAAAATGTAACTCCTGTAATAATCGCACACCGCTCAAAACCGAATACAAACAGACCGCGGCGCGCGATTAGTGAGCCCGCAACAAACAATTTAAAAGTAAATACACAAAAGGCATTTCGTTTCTTTAAATAAACCTCGCACACCGACAGAAACGGAGTCATTTAATTAGTAAACAAACAGCTAGACTCGTCCTAATTAATTACTTTAGTCGGATGAGCTTGCAAAGGAAGCGGTATCGGCTCCGTGACGGAAGCCGCCATGAATCCATTCCCTTCGCCGCAAATGGGTGCAGTTGTAATTAAACAAATTAATTACGTTCTGTGCCTCGCGGAACACGTGCTGTGTCTTCTAGTTTCCCAGTAGCAGTCTAAGATTTTGCTCCGGGAATTTTAAGTACATCTATTTTTAGAGACCTCGGTGGCGTAGTTGTACTACGGTGCGACTACAAGCTGATGATCTCGGGTATAAATCCCCGATCAGGCAAGGGATATTCAATTTTTCTGTTCATTATCAGCTCGCATTCAGGAATTTATGCCCAATATGGCGATAGGCTCGCCGCTTCACAATCTTCAATCATATTAACATAAAAATAACTTCATGCTTCATATTACATGAAAATCAAAAGATATTTTATTACGTCCTCCACGCCGACGACAAATCCTCAATACTTATTATATTTATTGCTTCCTCAAGACACTTCCTTTCAGGGTAAGTGTTTCTTCCAATCAAAATCAATGCCGTAATATTTTATTCCTGGCATTCATAAGCTGTTATGAATAATCGAAGCTATCGACTTGGTAAATTTATGTCTACGAACAAATAAGTGGAAAGGTTGTCACACAAAAATATATCGACGTTGTCAATTGTTTGAGATTGAAAATAGAAATTGTTATTTTGAAAATAATTAGTAATTCATTGTTAATGAATTTAAGCTTAGAAAATGGACTCAATAACATTCATTTTGTTGTTAAAAAATAGTATAGGATACTGGGTGATAATTATTGTAAGCACCCCACCCTTTTGTAAAAACAGCTATCATTTCCAAACGAATCAGTAGGCGCTAATTATCCTCTTTTATTTCATTATTTCTGTTATTTTCATAATATAATATGGAAAATTCCAAGTTAAAGTGCTCAAAAATCGAATCCAATTACATAAATTTCCATAACACAAATACATACATAGAGGCGAAGGTTTATTACCTTATGTATGTTAGTTCTAGTATGCTGTTTATCAGCCCGCTATTACGCCGGTATCAGAAATGGCCAAAAGGAAAAAAATATATTTTGTAATTGAATCTTTTCCATCTTAAATCACATTACTTATTTTTTCAAACATGTCGTCGTCGTCGACATGACGCTATGATGTCTATTTAGTTCAGAGGCTGAGGAAAAAAACATATTGCCAGTTACAATTATTATCATGTGTATTTTAAATAATAAATAAATAACACCCAACAGTCACATACATTGTCCTGACCCCACATTAAGATCGAGTCTTGTGTTGTGGGTATCAGGAACTACGAGAGACTTTTCGGTCACACAAACACCCAGACCCGAAAGAAATATTTGTGGGCCGCACAAACATTTCTCTCGGTGCGGGGATCGAACCCGCGGCCTCTCGTTTCACAGGCGGCGTCTAACCATCTGCGTCACGGAGGCTGTCAATTTTATTTTTATACTTGCACGACATAATGACTACACCGCACTTGATGGTAACCGCAAATGCCGTTCAGGCAGAGTATCAAATGGCATCAGACGACAGTCCCATGCCCTTCGATACAAATCTGCCGGCCTACTAAATACCATGACCAATTGTTAGCATTACGACGTTTGAAAAAAAGAGCCTTTATACCTCATATCGCAGCCTCATTCGGCCGATGCATGCTGATTCATGTACCCATGGAATAATAATATGTCGGTAACTAACTAGCAAGTGAATTAAAACTTGTAGGAGTAATTGCAGTTACCGTGATCGCAACTCCGCCGACCAACTCGCAACTTGTAACGGCTACAAACATTTGTTCCAAGACAGGTGTTTGTTCTACTGTTAACGTTGTTGTGTGTTGTTGCCGGGATAAACAATGGATTGAGCAGTTTCTAACAGTACTGAATCTTCATAAATACTTACTGGGAGAGGGATTTGAAAATGAAAAGATAAAATTTTTATATATTTTGTCTGCCTTTTCATATTCCATATTTACATGATATTGTAACCGTGTGAATGAATGTTCAATGATTCAACTTTTAGTAGTTATAACGGCTACCTACCTGACTTCAACACTTGTGGGAGTAGACCTTTTAGTCTATCAATGACCGATACAAGCAGTAAAATTAACATATAGTGACATTTTTATGGAGAACAAGAGTACAGTAGAATGTATGTATATAGGTATTGATTTATGATGTTTTCTTTTCCCGTTAGCGAAAGCAAAAAACTTATTCGTATAGTTTACTACACTCAATGGCATTTATCCTGAATTCGAAAATTGTCGAAAGTTGTCGGGTTCAAAACAATTTGCATTGATACTTAACTCTCAAATTCCCTCCAATTTATTTCACATCCTTGTCATCTTTTACTAGTACTTACATTTTCTGGATGATGTGAGTATTCGTTTGTCATCACATCCATTTATCCGTATTATATTAAAAAACATTTTATCTCCTACATTTCTTTCTCAGAAACACATATAAAAAAGCTATTCTGCTACCTTGTTTAAGAGCGAACCATTATTTATTCCCTACAAAACCTAGCTCAATTCCTGATTGGATTTAAACTTTTGTTTCTCTATAAAAAGGCCAAAGCAAAACGTTAGACAGTTTTTTTAGAAAATAAGCACCCAATACTGGGTGTAATATGCTACTTCACATGGATAAATGGGCTTAACATTAGCCAGAGCTCTCTCTATGTCTCGAGTTCCGAATGACCGAGAGACGATAACCACATTCTATCGGATTGCTTGGTTACCAGAAATTGTAGATTTGGAAATAGTCTATTGAACTAGGCTTCCTATTTTATATGTGTGTGATATATTCATATTCATGAATTAGCTTCATATTTCGCAATAAAAAAAGAGTCCAATCATTGAGCCATGTATTCAAATAGTTCAGTGACACACAAAACATTTTTTTTATTTATTTATTCAACACACACAGTCAGTAAATAATAAAAACTTTTATATCACCAGTGTGCTTTCAATTGTGAATGATCAAAATGTAATTTAGGACAGTGACTATTCGTTATGTGGCATGTTTCGGTAAAAAATAATTACTGTGACGATTAAAGATTTATTAATAAATAGTTTAAACATATTATTATCCTTTAGCTCTATTTCTTTCTCCCGAAATCTGAAAACCCGGTACGGTACAACCGTAGGAACAAAGCGATTTGGTCATTCCTTGATTATGTCAATAACGTCACTCAAAATATTGGCTGCAAAAATATCTTATAAATAAAAAAATACAATTTATATTATTCTTCGTCAGCTGCACTATATCTTAGTTTGTGTGCGTCGCAGTAACCCTAACTTAGAACCGTAACATACCGTCTACAGTCTTTTGGCGTCCCAATGTGCTGTTGTCATGATGTTGCCAAAATATTAAGCTTTTCTCCCTTAATATTTTATTATATTGGACATGTTAATATTACTAGATTACGAGTATAGATATAATATAAAAACATATCTCAAACAATGTGTTAAAAATACATTTTTTAAATTTTATTTATTATAATTTGGAACTACCACATTTTGCCACACGCCACTATTGGCGTCCATACTGAATAACTTATGTCAGGTAACTGAAAAACTGAAACTTATGCTAACCAGATGCAGCCAAACTAACTCTCTCCTGACAGTTATTTTAGTTTGCCGTTGATTTATATCCACAAGCAACTTTTCATCCAGGGATAGCTATCCGGCTCTCCACTCAGACGAAAACTACAAGCGCGACCGCAAACAATCCAACTTCGGGATTTATTAGCAAAACCAATTTATGAAAAGCTAAATATATCCTTTAGTATCCTCTCAATCGTGGCCAACTGTAATTAGCGCATGACATTTGGGTTAACATTAAAATTATGGGCCCTAGAGTAAGAGTTCAGTTTTGTACAATCTGCTGAAACTTTTTAAAATTGTTATGATTGACGAGATCGAAGAGTTCTCGAATTTAGACCGCGGGCTTTGTGTAAACACGAGGTAGTCAGGAGATCAGGAAATTGCTGGATCCTAACTCTGTTCGACAAGCCTCAGTGGAAATGCTAATGTATGTCCGGCTGTCAAGCCGGATTCAATACCTTGTGGCGTGTGCCTACTGACGAGACTTACACACCACGTGTTTTTTTAAGGATTTTAAATAAACGAAATAAATCAATAATCATATAATACAAATAAGAAAATAAACAGATATATAGTTAAGACGAATGAAAGACAACGAATAACATATTTACAGGACAATGTTGACAATAGTCTTCTAAAATAATCAAATAAAGAATAACTTAAATATAAAATATAAACATAACAAAAAGGTTTCATTCTCACAACATTATGTTGAAACGGGAATAATTTGGCCGTACTCTGCGTGGCACTTATAAAATTTTAACCCTCCCTTTCGAGCATGTACATATGCTTGCATACGTTCTTGCATGCGTGCATATGTACATGTGCAGCTTATTAAAAAGCCCCAAAAACTGACTGCATCGACGGCGTCCATGGCGCATCGAGAAAAATGTTTGTGTGATCCACAGGCATTTGTTACGGATTAGGTGTTAATGAGACCGAAAAGTCTCTCATTGTTTCTGATACCCATTACACAAAGACTCGATTTTAGTGTGGGGTATATTTAATTGAAAGTATTCAAGTAATTGATAGTAATCACCCTTAAAATATTGTGGCTAGCATATTGTTTGAGTCAGGCAAGCCAAATGTCGGGCACCCACCTACAAGGTGGACGGACGACCTGGCTAAAGTAGCAGGAAGTCGCTGGATGCAGGCCGCTTCCAACAGGTCGATGTGGATATTCGGAGGCATATGTTCAGCAGTGGACTTCCTGTGGCTGAGATGATGATGATGATTGTGTGCAGTGATGGTGTGAGGCGGTGGGGTATATTTAATTGTATATTTTCACCCTTAAAATATTGTGACCAGCATATTGTATGTGTGCAGTGATGGTGTGTGGCGATGAGGTGTGGCGGGTGGCGCTGGTGGCGTGCTTGCTGGCGGGCTCGGCGCCGCAGCGGCTGGAGCCGTGCGCCGGCAGCCCGCTGTGCTCCTGCCGCGCCGCGCACATGTCCTGCATCGCCGTGCCACTGCATAGGTTCCCAGGTAAAATGCGCTTTATTTCTGTATATGTATCAGACCATATCCCACTGCAGGGCACGGGCCTCTTCTACAGTCGAGAGTATGATTGGGAGGGATTGGGCCACGAAATACTTGAAATAAATAAAATCTAATTTCAAACTCTCATCATCATCATCATCATCATCAGCCCGTTGCAGTCCACTGCTGGACATAGGCCTCTCCCAAGGTACACCATTTCAAACTCTACTCGTATGTAATGGTAATAATAGTAATGCGAGAAGAAAGAAATGGTATGTGGCAAAAAAAATGTTTTTTATTGCAAAGAATGGCAAAACGAGCATGCGTTTGCCTAATGGTAAGAGACACGACCGCTAATGAACAGTAGCAAAACCAGAAAAACGTTGAATTACAAAGCTATGCTTGGCATTATGCTCAATTAATTCTCAATATGTCCAGTAGTTACTCTGGCTACAATGTCCTTCAAATCGAAACAGAACAGTGCATTTACACTGCTGTTTTTTTTTTTATATGATAGAAAGTGCAGAGTACTCCAGGTAGTTTATTCACCAACGCAAGATGACGAATTCTCTCCGGTCCACATTAACGTCGCCCTGATTATATCCGGATAAACACAGACTGTACCCGAACAGCTACACTTGTATAGATCATTATGATAGATTTACCACCATTGTGTACGGTAGCCGCAATCTGGACGAATACTAATATCCCGCTCTAGCCAATGTAATTAGTTAACATTGTATCGATTAAATAACAAATGAATTTAGTGGTGTGGAACATGAAAATATAAAAAATGATAAAACTACAATATTAAATATAAGCTTATCCTAGAGCGTAATACACTGCGTCCATTTTCTATCTTATTATGTCTATATAGGCCACGAAGCTACCAAATCTCTTTATTTTTGGATATGACCTGGATATGCACAAATAACAATATCAATTAAAGGAGACTGGTGAAACTTCAAAGAACCTTGGACTTAGTCTTACAGATTTCGTTTATGCATTACATTAGTTTACAGTAACGAGACAATTATACCAAATGTAGATAAAAACATATATCTGCTCAATGGGAGTATAATCACTATGTAGTAATATTGCAAAAATACATATTTTATGCATAAGTTATACGGCGTTCATAAAGTAATTCAAGGTGTTGTTTGGTTTTATGAGCATTCATGAGCGGTCATATGTTAACATCAGGCGTATGGCATACTCGCCTCGCCATTTATTACTATAAGAAAAACAGTACAGCGATAAACAAACGTGTCACAAAATATTTGAATGCCTCCGTGGCACAGTCGGTTAGACGCCGGCTGTAAAACGAGACGCGCGGATTCGATCCCCGCACCAGAGAAATGTTTGTGCGGCCCACAAATATTTCTTTCGGGTTCTGGGAGTTTGTGGACCGAAAAGTCTGTCATAGTTCCTGATACCCACGACACAAGACTCGATCTTAGTGTGGGTTCAGGACTATGTTGTCACTGTTGGGTGTTACTTATTAATTATTTTGTTGCAGAATGGCCGCGAATAGAGCTGCACCACCTGGACATCAGCATGTCGTACTTGGAGGTGCTGTCTGAGAGCGCGCTCGACGGCCTGCGACTCCAGACCCTAGTCCTAGTAGATAACAAATTACATCACGTTGAACAAAACGCACTTAGGTAACTATCGACACTATTTTTATAAGAAATTTTAAAGTGCCTCTTGTTTAAATATTCATTAATTGAAAAGAACAGGACTAAAATTATAAAAGGCCGCGTGTCCGACCCCCACACGAAGATGAATTATTGTTTGACTCGTATTTATTTCAAATCCAAATGTTGAAATTAAAAAATGTGCCGTAGTTTCTGATAACTAACAATTGGAACTTAATTAGGGGTCAATGATAATGATAAGATTAGTTAATAAACTTAACACTTCAACAGCCAACCACGAACTGAGTGCAGTGGGAAGACGCACTTTATATATTCGGCTGTTAAAGTATTAATACAGTATTGATACTGACATACGAATAATTACATTCGATAATAAATGCAGAGGAGAGATAAAAATAGTGAAATACAGTCGTATTCATCGTTTCGTGTCATTCGTCCTTAGCAAAAATCATTATTTTATTCTTATTGCGTTTTATATAATGCAATATTTGATCCACAGTTCAATGGCGACCACGTTAGCGTCTTTAGATCTGGGCTTCAACGAATTCACTGATATACCACAACAGGGCTTAAAGGATCTAAAAGTTTTGAACTGGCTCAATCTTCAGAAGTAAGTGCAATCTACTTTCGTTTTTATTAACTTTCTATCCGGCTTTTCATTAATCTGTTATAATTTGTTTTAGCAACAACATTGTTTACGTTGGAAGTGAAATTAAGTGGCATCATCTGGAAGAAACTCTTACTAGCTTAGTATTGTCAAACAATCAAATCACACAATTAAGGTCTCAGGCCCTCAGTTCCTTACACCATCTCCTGCAATTAGATTTAGAAGGAAACCACCTCAGATCAATAAGTCCAGATGCCTTACCTCCTTCATTATCTGTCCTTAAATTATCAAATAATTTCCTACACGAATTACCGTGTACTTTGCTAGTAAATCTACCAAGGCTACAATCAATACATTTACGGCACAACTTTGTATCTTTAGACAAGAACACGTGCCCAAACAATAGAAGTAAGAAGTTAGAAAAAATAGACCTAAGTAACAATAAAATTAATGACTCTTCGGAGATACTCTTACGGCAGGATTTCCAAGTAAGACAAATTATTTTAGATCTCAACGAATTAACTACGATAAGAAGATCACTTTTAGCGAGCAATCGAATCGAAAGATTATCTGTATCGTACAACAAGCTTACCTCCGTCAGTAGGGATCTATTTTTGTCGTTGAAAAATTCGCTGGAACATCTGGAACTGGAGCACAACATATTGTTTCACTTGCCGGACAGCCTGGCTCAGGTCGCGCGGCTCAGACATTTATCTTTGGCTTACAACCGGCTGGAGGACTCGCCGCAACTGCCCACTCGCATACAGACGCTCTCGCTGGCGGGAAACTTTCTCACGGTCATACCTGCCGCGCTACAAGCCCTCGAGCCCGGCTCTATCCGATATCTCGACTTGAGCTACAATAGAATATCCACTTTACTCCCGAGTGAATTTTACGAGTGGTCCACCTCACTGGGGACTATCAACTTGAGGGGTAATAGAATAGCGCAAATATACAACAATGTTTTCCCCGCAAATATGCCAGTGAAGGAGATAAATCTCAGCTTTAACGACCTCTACTACGTGCATCCGCAATCTTTCTCGAACGTGACGGGCTCGCTGCATGTGTTGGAGTCCTCGTCGACACTGTTCAGCGGACACTTCCCTTTCGAAATAGAAAACGGTTTGGAGAATCTCAGTTGGCTATCGTTTGATAACAATGACTTTCACATTCTCAAGTTGTCCGAGATGGCGGCGTTTCCGAATCTCAAATATTTAAATTTAGACTACAACAGAATAGTGGATATAGTTATTGATAGTGACAATAGAAACGTTACTCTATCGTTGAGCAACATAAGGATGGCGTATAATTTTCTAAACTTACTACAAAGCGGCACGTTTGCTCATATAGGGGAGTTAAGAAACTTAGATTTATCTTACAACCGAATCAGCAACTTAACTAAGCACAGCTTTACTAACTTACCGAACTTGAGATATTTATCTGTAGCGGGCAACATAATTGACTCAATGGAGGGTGAAACGTTTGTTAATTTACCGAAACTAGAAATATTAGAGCTTCAAGGGAACAATCTGACGAGTCTGTCCCTGGCCTCGTTCCACAACGTGTCCCACTCGGAAGTGACCTTCACGCTGAACGTGAGTAGAAATAGCTTGAGACACATTGAAGTCGGCCCGCCTTTAGCAGTGAACATATTCGATGGCTCTCATAATTCTCTCACTGAAGTACCGAGCGATTTTTTTACAGCTATAGAAGCCACGGTACGGCAAATAATTTTATCGTACAACAAGATCACTCAGTTACCTAATGAGGCGTTCGGTGACGCCGCCTTCTTAGAAATATTAGATGTACATAAAAACAATATAAATATTGTCAAGAGAAAATCCTTTTTGAGTCTTATTTCGCTGCAAATTTTGGATTTGTCTTTTAATACTATTTCTCAATTGTCAGTGGAGCAATTTTACAATTTGAACAAACTGAGATATTTGAAATTGGACCACAACGCGCTTCGACTGCTCCCCCGGGACGTGTTCAAAAACACTATCATAGAACATTTGGATTTAGGTTACAACGACATATCTTTATTCCCCGTCACGGCTCTCTCGCAAATCGGTTTCACGCTAAGATACCTCGACCTGTCCAATAACCGCATCGAATATCTGGACAGTAATATATTCCGTAACACGCAGTTTCTATCCAGCTTGAATTTGGCCCATAATCTATTAACAGTACTTCCAGATAACACGTTTTCGAGTCTAGGCGGTTTACGCAAACTGGATTTGAGTTTTAACTTCATAAAGGCGAACTTCAAGGAGCTGTTTCACAATCTGCTCAACTTGAGGCATTTGAACCTAGCAAACATTACCTTAAAGTCGGTGCCTTATCTATCCTTGACGAACTTAACTTATCTTAATTTGTCCTCAAATTTCATTAACAGTTTTAAAGAGACTGATTTTAAGCGGTTGGTTAATCTGCGCCATTTAGATTTAGGTAATAATCGTCTTACCTCACTCGTGCCAAAAATGTGGGTTCCTTTAGACAAGTTGAACACGCTCGACCTATCGTACAACCCTATCATTAGAATAACGCCAAATAGTTTTAAATGGTTGAGTAATTTGTCCCATTTGAATTTAGTCGGTCTGAAACATGTAAATATAATTGATCATGATTCCTTCCGTCCCTTGATATCCCTGCGGTCGCTCCACATCCAGACGTGGTCGACCATAAACCATTCTACATTCCGTATCGCCAACATCACATCTTCCTTACCTTCCTTGTACAAATTAGTGATACACTGGACCGACGAGGTCATGAATAAGCAGTTGCACGGAATAGACGCGACTAACATACGGTACTTGGAGATCAGAGGTGCCAACCTGCAGAAAATACTCGACGACGCATTCGAGCCTTTCGAGAGTAGTCAAGAGTTGTTTATAAGGATAACTGCGACATCGTTAACGAAGCTACCGGCGGCGTTTATGAAGCACCTCGGCCGAGTGCCGCAGCTGGGCGTGGATATCAGTTACAATAAACTGACGACGCTAAATCCCGCCATTTTCTACCCAAATTTCACGAGTTGGAGTCACGTAGCGACCAAACTACTCGCAGGTACGTTTCGACCACAAACGGTAGTGTCAAATGCATATTAATGTGTTTTAAATAAGTACACAGATTCATTTCGGACCTGACGTTATAACATTAGAGTCGCAATTAGCGCGACGTGACGACATGGCAAAAATTAGTTAGATACTTTATTAAAAATTTACAGTCGGACGGGTGAACTGTGGCCGGCAAATGCCAGTATTTTATTAAAATTTACCGAGCCTCTCGCCACACAGAATAAGCCCAGCAACTCTTCGTAATGAGTTTTAATTCTTAATACACCACTCGAAACTTTTCCAGGAGAGCTAAATTAACAAGTCTCGCTCGCTGACATTTTGCTTACTACTTCGTGCCACTTATTGTCCCCGGGCCCGTTCCAGCCCTTCTCAAAACTTCTTCACGGCGGACAATCTTAAGCTCTTCGCATTCAACGTACAAACTGCGCCAATTAATATCATATTTTCACAATCTTTGCATTCATTTCTACCGTAGCTTTAAATTATTCAATGCATATTTTTGTATGAATTTTAATTTGGTAAATGTATGCGGATTTGCGTTTGATTGACATATTTCAAAATGCCAATGTTTACGAGGAATATAATGCTTTTTTCATTTTCCATATCGACAACGTGACACGAACACGATATACTTATTATTCCTATGACAATAATTTAACTACCTTTCACATAGCCAATAACATAATGAATGTTATCAGGTGGTTTGATCCTGACGGGAAACCCATTGAGGTGTGACTGCGAGCTGGCATGGCTGGGCGCGTGGCTGCGTCGCTGGCTCCAAGAGAACGAGTCGGGAGGAGAGCTGCAGCGGGCAGTCCACGGAGCCACCTGCTTCGATCAGCACGGAAGGCGCGTCCAGCTACTCCAGCTCAGGACCGACGAGGCCGAATGCCACGCCAGCGCACTCTCCAGCGACGCGCAGCCAAACTACACCCACGTGTACGCGATAGCCGCCGCCACCTGGACCTTATTACTCAGATGATGCCCAGAGTAGACCACACTAAAGGACTGTAGCGAATTTTATACACGACACTCAGTAGATGTGAATGTGGATAGATAGGAATTGTTAAGTGACATTTTGAAAATGGTGATAAATAATAAGTAGATGTCTGTGATTGTAACATAAGCACGGGACGTGTTGCTAGCTGAAGCCGGTAAGTCCGCACAAATGACTTGATTATTTCTGTAATACACGAGTATTGATTTTCCTTCGTATATTAATAAATAATAAAGGTTAACTATGTGAACATAGAAAAACTCGTACGATTAATAAGTTACAGAGTACATAACCGAATTGTTTGTGATCGAACTAAATTGTTTCGTGGAGGGCCCGACCGTTCTCATTATAAGTTATTTGATTAATTCATGTCCAGAATAACTTAACTTATAACATTAACGATTGAAAATCAATAGATTGAGGTATTGTGTTGATGTTGTTTTGATATGTTATTGGCGGAAATCATTTGGCGGGCTTGTCTAACTTTGATGTTATCAGCACAGGTTTTAGTTACGTAGACCTTATAGATTGCTCACTTATTTGAAGAGACGTGTATCCTCACACCACAAAGCTAAACGACATTATATTTTTATTGTATCCAATGAAACTGTGTCCAAATGTTACTCTATACAATTTTTTAATTCACTGTTGTAAATATGTACAGAAGTAAATATTTTTTCAAAGAACGTTTTTCTTATTTATTTTTCACATCCCGATGCTCATCGGCTAATAAAAGACGAATAGGATCACTACCATACATAAAATACATAAACGTCACGCCTTTTTCCCATAGGGGTACGCAGAGGCTATGGATCTCCACTTTACTCGATTCTTACATATTACTTTCGCTTTGTCCACTCACACTCTTCGTTCATGCATTCACGTCAGTTCAGGGTACTTTTAAACTGACCCTTGCGAAGGGCCTTTACCTTTCCATCGATTTGGTTGAGATAGGTCCGACCACTTTATCGATATCCCCAATTACAGATATCAGTCTGGAACCAGTCTTTTTCTTTTAAAATACACGAAAATTAGCGTATCACTAATACTATAGAAAAATTGAGAGATTAGTCTCTAGTTTCTAGAGACTAGAGTAGTGTTTAGAGAAACCTAAACACGATTGGCTTAATCATTTAGAATTTTAAATAGACATGCACAAATCCTTTGCTTCAGAGTGGAAAAATACGGGCAGAAAATTATTAATATACCGACTGGCGGAGACAATAGGACTTTTGCGAGATTAGTTTGTATACCACGGATATTGGATCTACAATAAAAATGCAATACAAAATTTTTGAATTGGTATGACATTTTACTGGCATACGAAGCTACCCAAAATAAAAATATCATAACAATATTTTTTAATTAAATTCGCATGACATTATTCATATTCGGATTCATGTCGTGATTGAAATTTTCATGCCGGCATAAATACTGCACAAAAATCTAAATCTTTTGGCTCAATTTCGCGTTTCAATTTATCAGTAAGCCTGGTTATGAATATTTAACTGATATTAATATTTTAACAATGTACGTCGGGCTTCACAACAAAATACTTCTATAAAATGACATCCCGTGAGCATCGTACTGAATAAGTTATTAAAGTGGGAGTATGAAATGGTATAATCAAAATATTTTTCACTGGCTCCTGAGACCTTTTAGAGCCTTTGCTGGCCTGTAAGTTCTCATTTAATTTAAAAATCTAGGCATAAACTCCTGTCTTTTATACACTAAAAATATCAACATCACTAAAGCCTATTGAGGGCCAGCGCAAACCAGCGGGACGGCATGCATGGCATCGAAAGACATTTCTCCATGCATCGACATCAATCAATCAATTTAAAACTAATGAAATGTATGTCCGCCAGATAAGTTTGAATATCCTTTGGTAAACAATTTAGTCCTTTTCCATTCCGTCCCGGTCTGCTAGAGCCTTGAGAGTTTGAAACTGTCATAGCGTTTTGGTAAGTAATTACCGTCGCTCATGAGTCATACATTTTGATCGCAATAACAAAAATCGAATTTATTACCACATTTTACGATGTTACACACATCACAACACATCGTCACATAGTATATGCGTTGCTGTCCTCCCAAATTAGATGAGAATATGCAAAGGATAGGTAAGACGACGAGTTAAGAGATGATTTGATATGCTTCCAAAATTCGCACTGGTCAAAAGGAACACGATCAGTGAAGCTCTCGCCTCACGTCGATATAGTATGAATCTGACTAATTTTGGTAATGGAAAATTAGAGGAGGCGAGATTGAGTAGGTATGGAGAACAGTGAAATAAAAACCTCCAAAGATCTAACTGACGAAAACACCAGAATAACAGGTAAATAAATTCATATATATCATATAAGAATTACTTCTATTAAAGCACTATAATGTAACTTCGTGATAATATGTGCAATACAAACTTGCAGTATGTACTGACGAGATATACATAATCCAAAACTCAACATATTTATGTAGATCACTGTGACTAGTCTTCCATTCTGTACCAGCCCATATAAGTCCCACTGCAGGGCACAGGCCTACTCTACAATCGAGAATATGATTGAGAGTGGTTAGGCCATATAGTCCACCACGCTGGCCTAGTGCGGGTTCGCTATGGTATGCAGGTTTCCTCACGATGTTTTCCTTTACCGTTATAGTGCGTGGTGATTGACTATCAATACACACATGACTCCGAAAAGTCAGAGGTGTACCGTGGAATTCGAACCCGCGACCACCGTCAACATATTGGCAGCCACGTCTGGTTCGGTTACCACTAGGCCACCACGCACTCCACGGTCTTCCATTACTATGTAACATTTCTATCCGTTCGGAATTCGGATACAAATATCTAACGACTGACGTCATATCAATCATCTTTAATACAGTAGAATCGCACCAACCGACTGACCCATTCAAACTGATATCATGGCATTGTGATTAATACCAAGCGCAATAATGATAAAAGTATTTTTTTGCATTAATGGCAAGACGAGCATGACATTCGCCTGATGGTAAGCGATACGACTGCTCATGGACAGAAGCGAAACTAACTGTCATAACAAATTAATTATTAATGAACTACTCTGATTTCAATCACTTCAATCACAATTTTTGTAATAATCACTAAATTGTAATCTGGTTTTGAAAAGAGCAACACTAGAGTTTCTTGCCCGTTCTTCTCTAGTGAAAACCGCTTTCCAAACCGGGTGGTAGATAAAAAAAAACTACAGAATCTAAATGATGTAGAATATCTTAATGGATTCAATAAATTATTTTCATTTTCAAAAAACACAATTAATTACAAAGCAATGCTTGAAATTCCATTGCGCTCGCCACCACTTGTTAAGTCCTATTACGCCCATTAGTTACTCTGGCTACAATGTCATTCAGACCAAAATACACGAGTGCATTTACACTGCTTTTTGGCGGTCTCTCACATAGGAGAGAGCTATTACCAATCAATTCTAACTAAATAAAGCAAATAACAAAGAAAATGGATTTCAAATTTCAAAACCAGCACAAATCAGAGCACGGGCAATAAATACATTTAATTTGGGGCGTGGGCCGCGCATCATTTCGATTCGGTGGCTGTGTCGGCCGATACTAATGCACCGGAATTAATAGCTATAATTGGCTTGCGCTCGATGCCTCATTTTGTTCGTTCATAATTGTGGCGCCGAGTTAAATACACGTTTGTCAATAATATGATTCAATCGAACTATTGCGACGTACCTTTACAACGGCAGAACTCACATACACAACCAATTATTGTGGAGAACTCTTAGGTACACAGTTTTCCGTGATTCAATCGGTCAAGATTAAAGTTTAATACAAGAAATCGGAAGGAGAACGAGAAACGGTATTGATTTATGTTCTAATTACATTGCACGGGGATTTGTACTACTAACTGTAACTATTTGTTTCTACAATCTGGTAGTAGCGGTGCATCGTGGGATTTCCTGCAATCTTCATTAGATCGCCGTTCATTTTGCCACTAATATTTTGCCAAAATCTTTAGAGAAAAAAGAGGACGCAAAACTTTCATAGTTGAAGAGACCAATCGTATATAAACTCATTTACCACAAAATCCAAACTGGGAACAACATTTAATTGAATATAAACATATGTCATACGGAAATGGAACAAGGACTTTTGAGCCACAGCACCACGCAACCAGTGCATTCTGTTATAAAAATTCGCATACGTAAAGAGCACATTCCGACCTGATGAATATTTAGGAGCGGCAACAAACTCACGGCATGCACACTCAATTCCCGCGAATAATGCAACATGATTCAATGAAATAGGAAAATGCAAAAGAGAAGGTATCGGCGAGCACATAAATCTTTTCACTCCGCTCTTGTGTAGATAATCATGAATAGTGGTGCTTCTGCTGGCGGAATAATGGAGCCGTGACGAGATAGCTTGCATGAATACTTGTTATTACACGTGGTATGAATGTCGCCGGCTTTTTAAGAGCATTAGATGTTCTTTTTAATATCTTGCCGGCGTTTGGAAGACTTCTTTTGTAAGACTACTCTATTACTTGCCATGTTTCATTAGCTCTTTGGTGGGCTGGGCGCATATGGGTTTCAATAGACACAGCATGGTAATTCTTTGAAGTTTACCTGCGATTCCCGGGCAAAATTTATTGTTCACAATTAGTAGCCAGAAGATAGACCATATGCTCCTTTGCTTCTTCTAGCCTTAAATAACACTTGATCGACAATCTGCAATACGTTGGCTTGTTAAGTCAAAAAAACTGTCTGCCTAGTACTGATTTCATTTCATATAAAGGAATTGTCATATCAGCCTTTTCCCATAAAAAAAATGTGGAGCAAGCGTTCGCTCATTAAAACATTACCGTTTTTATATCCATAATAAATATTATAACTAGATATGTAAATAAGCACGAGTTCATCTAAAAACTTCTTGTAAGTCGGTTAATGAGTTGTACTAGCTCCGGGAATGTGTAAGAAAAGGCATAATAAAGAAGCAATTATTAATACATATTTTTTGTTATTTTATTATTCATGTTTTGTACTTTCATTATCAGTGTACTACAAAAAAAATTAAAAATGATTAATAATTTTATCTATTCTATATCTATACACTATATATTATTTACCTGCATTGAGCAGTTAGATTTTTTTTCTATTTTCGTTATAATTGTCTTATATCCCTAAAAATAAAAGATAAACTAATTCTGTAAGACTTGGCCCGTGGTTCTACGAAGTTTCGCCCGTCTCATTTGTAATTACAATCTATTGCTCGTAATTAATCGAAGGTCACGGTTAATGACGTATAGCATGGCACAAATATCTATGCAATAATTTGAATTGTCCTCGTATTATTATCTACTTAGAATTTCCATGTAAAAACGAGTATTTAAGCTAAATAATCCATGTTTGAATCCATCAATTTGAAATGTTTGAAATCCTACCAATTATAAATGAATAACACCCAACAGTCACATACATAGTCCTAACCCCACACTAAGATCGAGTCTTGTGTCGTGGGTATCAGGAACTAAGAGAGACTTTTCGATCTCACAAATAGACCCGGAAGAAATATTTGTGGGCCGCACAAACATTTATCTCGGTGCGGGGATCGAACCCGCGATCTCTCGTTCCACAGGCGGCGTCTAACCGACTGTGCCACAGAGGCTGTCAAATTAATTTTAATTTTCGGCAATCTTACTCATAGCATGACACAAGACACCAAAGCTTGTTACTTCAACTCTGTTTTCTGTAGCTGTAGACGCTGCTACAACCCTAATCGAAACGAACGTAGCTGCTACAGCTACATGCTACAGAAGGGTTCTACGACTTCAAATTAGTCCTTAACAAAAACACTTTTCGAATTTGAAGACACAGCTAATGGCCAAAACTTAAGGAAATTGACTATAAAATACATGACGGTTTTTCGTACCTACATTTATTTATTCCACAATGTTCTAGTAATAAAATCCATTAATTCACTAAACCTGAATTGCCGTGCCATATGCAAAAAGTATTGTTCAAAGTGGGTCGGCCTATCTGTCATTTAGCTAATGAAAGCTGCGTGTTTGTGCAAGTTTATAACTAAAGTAAAAGAACAATATATTCCACCGCCGGGACCCATTCTATACCTGCCATATAAAATATTAATTAATGCATGTTTATTAGCCCAGAGTACAAGTTTATTAAGAATATTATGAATATGTTAATTGAATATAAACAAACAAATAAACAACACCCAACAGTCACATACATAGTCCTGACCCCACATTAAGATATAGTCTTGTGTCGTGGGTATTAGGAACTACGAGAGACTTTTTGGTCTCACAAACACCCAGACCTGAAAGAAATATTTGTGGGCCGCACAAACATTTCTCTCGGTGCGGGGATGGAACCCGCAGCCTCTCGTATCTCAGGCAGCGTCTAACCGACTGCGCCACGGAGACGGTCAAATATGTTCAAGCATTTGGTACATCGACAGCCTCCGTGGCGTAGTTGGTTATATGCCGGCTGTGAAACGAAAATCCGCGGGTTCGATCCCGCATCGAAAGCAGTATTTATGTGAACCATAGGTATTTGTTTTGGGTCTGGGTGTTTGTGAGTTCGAAAAGTCTTTTGCCGCTTCTGATACCCACAAAATAAAACTCTATCTTAGTGTGGGGTCAAAACTATGTATGTGACTATTGGGTGTATTTATTTATTTTTTATTTGATACTTATTTTGCTACTACCGCTTGCTGCGTAAAACACGATGATAATAATTTATCCGCACAAAAAATATTTTTAATATACATTTTCATTGTCATTTTCATGGAATGATAAATAACAAAATAATCACGTCAAATTCTCGTAGTTTTCTTCATAAACTTACCTAACCAACTTAAGCATTTATACTTTTCTATTTTAATAACCCTTACCATTCTTTCAAGCTCTATTTATTTCCGATACACACAAAGAATACCTTATAATACATTTTATTTTCCCAGTTGCAAGTTTCACCTTAGAACTCCGTCTGTTCTCGAAGGTTGCGGATAAAAGAGGAAGCAATTAACTGAAATCGCATCAAAAATGTATAGAGCACGACCAGACTGCGCAAAGGGAGGAGTTGAAAACACTTCAATTAGTTATGTGGCACGCGTGTGGAGCAAGGGCTTTTAGTTTAGTGATATGAGTAAGGGTGGTGAGACGCGGGGTCAAATTAAAAAAAAAAGTATCTATTATTTTGCACGTATTAAATAAATAAATAAATAACACCCAACAGTCACATACATAGTCCTGTCCCCACACTAAGATCGAGTCTTGTGTCGTGGGTATCAGGAACTACGAGAGACTTTTCGGTCTCACAAACACCCAGACCCGGAAGAAATATTTGTGGGCCGCACAAACATTTCTCTCGGTGCGGGGATCGAACCCGCGGCCTCTCGTTTCACAGGCAGTGTCTAACCAACTGCGCCACGGAGGCTGTCTCATTCAAATTCATTTGTTTTATTTTATTTTATTCGGAAAACAAACAGTTCTATATCTAGGTAAGTATAATAATTAAATTACAATTAACAATTCACAGATTTTCATATTTATGTAGTTTATTACTAGGATTAACATTAGAATATACTTTTATCTATTTAACCGTACTAAACCAGGATAGATAAAGTTCGCCTGACTGCCAATGCCTTAGAGTTAAGTACATCCAGTGCATGCTTGTTAGTCAGTTTATTAAAGGATCTGGCAGCTCTTAAGAAAAAAATATTGTTTTCTATACTTAGTAATGGTCGATGGTACAAATAAAGGAGTAGGTTTTCTTATTATCTTTATAGTGACATTTCAATTTTAGAGAGTTGATCGGGTGAATCAATTGCACACTGAGCGATATTTAATAAAATCGTAACGTCAGCTATTCTTACCTCAAGTGGCTTCCAAATTTGTGTACAATATTCTACGAGTAGTACACTGCGAACATATGAACAATAAACTATTTTTATACATTTTTCTAAATAGAGAAAGTGACAAAAAAAATATTTGATATTTTCAACTCATGTTTTGTTTTTTGTATTTGGGAGCTTATTTATAAAAATTATATTTATCTTTGATGCAGTATGCAGTTAATAATTAATTCAAATAAACGCCAACAAACGTATATCCCTAGGTTTGTTAAGATCGCCGATTCGAATCCAGGGAAATTCACATTAGATATTTCAAACCATCCATCACAAAAACAACCAAACGAAAAAAAGAAATTAATTTACAGACCACAAACCAACGAGCAATATAAACACCGTTAATTCAGCATCCATAGCTATAAAATGAAGTCATCGCTGAAGCCCACTGGTAATCTGTCCACATTTGCAAGTATTGGAACAGTACTAAGCACGAGGTATCCGACAGTATCGGAAGGCTCCAGTTATTAGAGCCAGATTGGTTCACGAGCCAGACTCCAGACGTCGAGATTGGCTCGTAGAATCTCCTAAGGAATGCGCCGCATTTAATCTGCCCGTATTAGAGAGTCGCCGAGACCTGTCGCCGGCTTCCTACGCCGTATTATTGAGAATATCTTCGTGTGTGCACACAATGTTACATACCATGCGGAAATAGTAAAGGCTTTATACTTATTATGCGTTGACTGTCAAATTCTTTTTGTGTTGTTCGACAGGGGAAGAAAAACGATTCGAATTTTGCTGTCTGGGGGGTTACTTTGTACTCCGACAGTTTGGTTTGGTTTAGTTACTGTACATGAGCGGTCGTATTGCTTACAATCAGGTGAATGGCATGCTCATCTCGCCATTTATTTCAATAAAAAAATGTGGTTGTTTCTATGATTGCTTAGGTACATAACATGTGTCCCATTTACCCGTCTACCCATAAACAGCACAACAGCAGTACAAGCATGGAAAAGTGATTGCCCCGTGTGTTACCATCTAAACCGTGAACAAATGTGAAGCAATAAGTAATTACCCGGTCCCATTCAGCTTATTATAAAACTAACTATTAAGCTGTTAACTAAGTGGTGTTTACACATATCGGCCGGGATGCTACTTAAAACATTAACGTTATTATCGATGCATTGAACCCCTGAAGCATACCAGAACTATGGAAGACTGTACAATCGAAGATTTAATGCCAATCACTAACGTTATTATCGATGTATTGAAGCGCTGTTGCTAGTACCATGGATGATTTTACAATCGAGAATTCAATTTCGATCACATATATTTATGGTTCTGTATCAGCCTATATACGTCCCACTGCAGGGCACGGGCATCTTCTACAATCGAGAGTACGATTGAGAGTGGTTAGACCATACATGCTTTCGCCATGGGTTGGCGGACCCTAATGAAGGACGACGTTATGGTAAACTTTCATTAATAAATATTAATTGCATGAATAGGTCAATATTAAATTTTACCGTAAAACCACTCTATTTACATTACGTTTGTGATTTTGTCCCGCATAATGTTGAAAAAGACGACTACAACGGTCACTAATCAAATAATCATTTTTATCATGTTATAAAATCAATTATGAAGTGCGGTTGTAATTATAATCCACTTGATCAACGACACGCGAGCTGCCATGAGTTTTATATTTTACATCCCGGATTTATGTAACACAAAATAATAAAATACCGAAGTCGACAGAAACACGCTGACTTGATGCCGTCAAAGGAGATATGAGTCAGACAAAAGTCTTACGAATGCTGACGCTGAATTCTTGCCGAAGTGGAATAGATTATGCAGGAAGACATATTGTAGCACTGAACGGTACGGTCAGGTAAAAGAAAAGCAACAAATACATATAAAGCCACTTTTTAATTGCAATGAATGGCGAGACGAGCATGCCGTTCGCTTGATGGTAAGCGTTCAACTGCTCATGAACAGTAACAAAACCAAACAACACCTTGAATTACAAAGCAATGCTTGACATTCCACAGCGCTCGCCACCCTAAAACATAAGATGTTAAATCTCAATATGTCCAGTAGTTACTCTGGCTGCAATATCCTTCATACCGAAACACAACAGTGCATTGACACTGGTGTTTGGCGGGAGAAATAGACATTGCGGTGGTACCTACCCAGGCGGCTACACACACATGGAACTACCACAAGTAACTTTCAAAGTATACGGCCAGTTTACTCCTCTCCCTAAACTGTATCAAAAAAAATCACATCCCGCGCGCGCCCTGAAAGAATCCTAATGCAATATCCAAAGTGTATGCCTCACGCACATACTCGTCGGCCCATTCGTAATCTCAGCGAGTCCCACAGGCCGTCTCTATTACATTCCATGCAATCCGCAACAATGCCGTCCCTGCTTACTAGTGTTGGAATAAATAGCAATAGCAATCACAAGTTATTTTTTGTTCACAAATTCTGTGGGGCAATTAGCTATAACTAAAAACTGACCATGTACTATAACCATTTTTCACATCTAAAATTATACACACAAAATTGACTGCGCAGTTGCTTCTTTAAATGATTTCTTAAAAAAAACTTACTCTTTCACAGATTACACGAGATCATATTAAAACATTATTCGATCGGCTTTGTGAATCACAATCGCAAAATTTATGTTATTTATATAACTTGTGAAATGTTATTATCGCCTTCACTTGCTATTTGTAATTGCTACTGCTATTTATTCCATCACTACTACTGCTTACCAATGTCTGCTCTTCAATGTAATACACATAACGCGAAACATTTTATTATATTGCCTACTTGTTGCTTTATGCTATAAAATGCTGAGAGTTAGCGATTGAATTACACATTTTATTAATAGCTAAATCGTTGCTGGTTATAGAAAACGTATTATGTGAGAAAGGTTAGGTGTCAGTTCTCCACTCGCTTCACACTTCGCCAATGCAATGAAATACTTTACTAGACAAGCTTACTAGAACATCTTGCTAGCTATAAGAAATAATCAATATCAAAATGTATTTTCGACGTTCCGAGGGGACGGAAGACGGAAAGGCGTTCTATCGCCTGAACTACCAGCTATATCCTATATGATTGTTATTTAATTTACGTTAATATCTTATTATATTTTTAAGCAGTTAAATTGCAACCTCCCAAGCAACCACACTAAGCACTAAGAAAGATGTATTTAGATATTCTATATAAGTATTTAGATTACACAGCTAAAACCTTACGCCCAAATAAATGGTTGTAAATATAATTTACGATAAACAACATTACTGAAAAGAAATTGTTTGTTATGAAAGTGCTGGTGATGCGCGAATTTCCGCCGCCTGCTTCAGTTTCTAAAGGGTTATTTATAAAAACAAACGTTTCGATCAATAACCCATTGCGAGATCAAGCCCTATTAAACGTTATTTTTCTTTACCCATTCAACGAAACTTTCTGTGTTGCTCCTTCCCGTCATTTCGCATTCTTTCTGGGCCGTAACTAGATACCTGAATGTGGGAATATCGTATACTCTTTGGACCATCGCTCACGAATGAAGATGTAGTACATAAACGGTGTAGATAAATAAGTGCCATCGTTTTTCACTGACAAATAACACTAAATAAAATTTTGAATTTGGTATTTCATCATTTTGTATGCCTTAACCTAAGAAACGAACTGACTAAAAAAGACAATGCTATAAACTTTTAAACACACGGATGTAGCGATTCTACAAACATGGAAAAGTAATATTATATGTAATAACTGTTAACATTTAGATGACACGCTATATTTATACATGAGACCACATAAATAATTTATCAGTTTCTTCACAAATATTAACGTACACCAACAACTGTAAAAAAAAATATCCCACGCATTTTTTTTATTTTTATCAGGAACGAACCCAAAACCTTTTAACGCACAGGTTGAACTTCTAAACGGGGGCAGCAATTGCCGCTCAAATCGCGCTTGTCAGAAAATGTTTGTCCTAAGGCAGCGAACACAAATCTCTCCACATGGGACACGGCCGAATCCATTGTTCGCGTCGCCAAAACGAATTTCCACAGCGATTTTTTAAAAGCAAATACGACCTCAATTCACGAATTTACCATGTTTCACAATTTGTGCTTATAACCGTGGAATTTAATTGTGGTTTTGCAAAACCTGTACCGGAATCAATAAACAAACAGTGTCACCTCCGCGCGTAGGTGTTTGCATACGTCGCGCGGATATTGTTGCCTAATTGCTCTATTGGCAGCGAGCAAGGCCTCTGAACCGTGAGATCCTCATATCGATTCCCTGTTTAATCCAATTTGTTGGTTCAGTGAGAAAAACACTACTTAATCAGAGTTTTTGCAATATGGCTTCAGTTGATGATATGGATATTTTAAAAAACTATGCGTTTACGCTGGCAAACAGAAAAACGATCCATCATCGTGAGAAGAACTAGAGAAATGTGATATCTACATAGCCAAGTGTGAGGCAACGAGACATGATACGCAGTGTTTCCAATGACATCATAGACTGGCGGATGTAAAAGAAGAATAAGAAGAAAGCGAACCTCATTACTGTATGGAACTAATAGTCTAGAAAATATATACTTATTTTTTATTTTATATATTCATGTGGCAGAAGGCATTATATAATACTTACTAGCATACTATTCCAATCTGCAACATACTTTCTTAATGCCAATCGCTTTTAATATAAATATCAAATTACTTGAATCTACTAAATGTCTACGAAAAAATAAGTCAATATAATTTTACTATCAAACCGTACGGTTCTATAAGCCAAGTCGGATTCACGTCTGCAGACAATAAATTCTCAATTCCAGTTTCCTCGTGGCAACCCTAACCGATGTGTACATGAAATAGTCGTAGCCGGGGTTTGTGCGTTGGGCATTTTAAAAATATGAGTGTAAAGTGCGGTTGGTAAAAGCATTCGGAGCACTTTTTCAACATTCGCACGTACGCAGCTGAGAATAAATTGACCTGTTTCAACGGAATTTTTACTACGAGACGTATTCGATTTTAATTAATGATTTGCTTTTTCACTTTACTCATTTCTGGCAAATTACCTTTCCGTCTGTCGACTTAAATACTGTAATATAAGATTATGACTTTTACATTATCTACGCTTGAACACATTTGTTTAGAATATTTTCCCCTAGGGTTTACTTTTAAATCTATCGCATGCATTGTTACAGATAAAATATCTACAATTTTACGTAAAATTGGCACGTGGAGGGCTTTTTATGTTTTTTCAAGCCAGTAGATATGGAACGCGGCCAGCTTACTAAAAGCCATTGCCAGTTCTTAACTAGATCGACTTTAACCTTGTTAATAGAATGAGGGGAATCGGATTAACAACATAGTTATAACTTAGCGTATCAGATAACGTATGATTATAACCACTGCTATTATAATTAATTGAAGGCAGTATCAATTACGAATTGGTTTCTGAATAGCTGATATTAAATGCTTTGTAGCCGCTGTTTGAGCTGTACCATAATTGGCTCAATGCAACTCCACGCGTATTTAATATTATTATCTATTTTGGCGGAATATTGATAAAAAATACTTTATTACATATTCAGGAGTACGCAAATGAAAACATTTAACTATCAAAGTAAAATGAACTTAATCGCCAAATAGGTGCTACTTTAAGCGTGTAGCTGTGGAGTAGAAACTGCGCAAGAAATTCCCTAGCAAACAAATTGTGGTTTTCAACTACTCAAAAGGTCCTCCGAATGCGGCGAGTAAATCCGAGCGAAAATCTTAAGTCGAAAGAATCTTAGCTATTTATAAAGTTGGGTAACATCTAGTTAAATCCACAGTAGGTACCTAATCGTTCGGATTCCAATAAAGAAATGTGAATTGAAAGAAGGATCGCCCCGGAGCCCGAATGTAATTGTCCGCTCTCGAAGCAAACGATTTCTATTGCTTATTGCCTCCGAGGGTTTCTTGCAATTCTCTTAATGTTATTCTGTGACAACTGAATTTTATGACACCGCTTTAGGAGGACGCTATTTGAGAGAACTCCTCTTGATAAACGATGTCATATTTACTTTCAATTTATTTTGTTAAGAACACGATTTACTCGACTAGATATCGACTTGCCCTACATGTGTTTACGTGTGTAAGTGTAGTATCTTTATACGAAAAATGATATGTCTGTGGATTAAAAATACATACGTGAAATAAATCCATCCATCAACATATTTTATTTCCATTCATATTTTAATGAGTAAAAATATAACAATAAATAAAGTGTTGACAAATTCTTTAAGTAATCATTACTTAAGCGTCGATGTATATGGCTGTTGGTTATTTTTATTTATTTATTGCAACATGTGAATTAATATTAAATAAACCACAGTTAAGAACGAAGAAAATTTCTAACCGAAGCGGACAATATCTTCCAAGATATCCTCATAACAAATGACAGCTCTTTACTGTCCAATTCAAGCTATGACTGACTAGACATAATCACTCATCATAGCTACTATTAGACCACGAAACATAATCTTCCAATTGTTTTGCTCCAGGTTCCGAGTTTAATGAAATCAGCTGACTATACCGGAACTCATTCAGCGAGCGAGCAAATTATCCGGCACACCTTAATAGCGCTTCCAGCCATCTTGCGATGCACATAAAACTGTGAAACAAGAGACCGCTGGTTCGATCTTCGCACCGAGACAAATGTTTGTGAGGCCTACTAATATTTGTCTCGGGTCTGGGTGTTTGTGAGACCGAAGTCTGTCGTAGTTCCACCCACGACACAAGACTTTATGTGGGGTCAGGGCTATTTTTGTATTTGACTGTTGGGTGTATTTATGATTATTGTCATTAAGTGTTTCATGTAATCAATATCCACTGTCACAGGTGAGCAATGGCACAGAACGTAAAGGTTTGAGCAAGATAGCTTCTTTGGAAAAAGGTTGTGCTTTTTAAATGAGTGGTGGATGAGTTTCAGATTTTTGCAATTACTCGGTTTATTGTCACGTGAATTGTAGTTACTTTTATATTTCTTTATTTATTTTTTATTGCAATGAATGACAAGCATGCCTTTCGACTGGTGGTAAACGATGCGACCGCTCATGAACAGTAGCAAAACCAAACAACACCTGGAGTTACAAAGCAATGCTTGGCATTCCACTGCACTCGCCATCCTAAAACATAAGATGTTAGGTTTCGATATGTCCAGTAGTTACTGTGGCTACAATGTCCTTCAAACCAAAACACAACAGTGTATTTACACTACTATATGGCGGGAGAAATAGACATTGGGGTGGTACCTTCCCAGGCCATATGAGAGACCCACCACTATATTATATTTGTTATAACTTATGAAAAAAAGTTCAATTTAATTCCTGGCCACGAGTTCAAATTCTTCTAGCCAAACATGCTTTAGCGACCACATGCAGCCTGCCTGCATCCAGAAATCCTTGGGGGAGTCTAAGTTCATACGCAGCCCACATATGGATGGAGTTCATAATGTACCGCCATTTGCGTACAATCTCATATTTATTGGTCACCGAAGCTACATAACCAACTTTTAAGGATTGAACGATAGTTTTCAAAAGCTCTTAATTATGTCAGAAACGCCCGAGACGAAAATTGAAAATATACATACATTAACGCCTTTTTCCCAGAATGGGTAGGCAGAAGTGCTAAAAGTTCACCCTCGTTTCGCCGGGTATGTTCAGTCCCACAATGTGACACGAGGCGAATCTATCACTATATCTCGGGACTGATAAAATCAATAGGAAAATCACTTTGCCCGACCCGGAGTTCGAACCCGAGAACCGAACCTCAGGTACAATTATGCCAGCGAAGCAGTTTAAACTATATTATCGATTAGGTAGGTACTACTGCGATGAGTTATGTTAAAATAATTAATATCAAGGGCCTTGTAATAGCATTATACATCACAAAGTGCTAGGTAATTAGAATTATCCAACGTTCTAGAATCTAGACAATGGAATTATCTATCTGGAATGTAACTGAATTATCTACAACGTTAGACTCATAATAATTAATTTATGAGGCGTAAGACGCAAGTTGAGGCGCAGGTCGATGTGGAGATTCTTGAGAGAGGACTGTGTTCAGCCTTGTACGTCCTGTGGCTGAGAGAGAGAGAGAGAGAGAGAAGGCGCAAGTAATTATAATGCGATCAATTTATTACTGAATTTTCATAGCTGAGGCTACAATAAAAGTATGTACAATGACTATTTACGTTAACATATTGCACCGAAAATGTTGTTTTCTCTTAAGTTAGCACAGATATTTTCCATGTATTTTTCAGACAAGATATGGCAGTAAATAAACCGCGGGATGCTGTATAAATATTATTATAGTGCGTGAATTAAAGAAGTGTACATTTTATTTAAAAAAAATCAATACAGCACTTGTCATGCTCATACAAGAGCCATACAATTAATTAGAAATTCTGACACAAAGCCAACTACTGCTTTAATAAAATACATTTTTCCACCAACTAACAATATGTTATCAAAGACTAAACCCAAGTCTTTATGCAATATTTCGAGGAAGATGAGCCTTCCTAGGCTGTATGGCCGGCTGTAATCACAATATTCGCCTAACCTCACTTGAATAAAAACAGCATTGGTTCTAACAGTACAAAGCTGCATAAAGCTACAGATTGATATTTCAAAGCATTGTTTTCTGCGCAGTTATAGTTAACCGGGTATTAAGACACAGAGCGGCGGAAGTAATTTTAATGAACCCTCGCCAAGACAATGGGCTGCGCGAAACTCATTACTCAGTGTGTTATTCACATTTGTGTATCGATTTTAATATCGCTTATTGTTAGAATCCGACGAGCTATTGGTGGTGTCAGCTAATCATCACTGTGTCATTATAGTGCAATGTACAGCGACATATTTACAGCGAAGATAATACGACTTTATATACCACAATCGTTCTCTCGATTGTAGACGAGGCCCGTGCCCTGCAGTGGGACGTATATGGGCTGATACAGATACAGATATGCAAGGGCAGCACAGTTTATATTAAACTCGATGAGAGGTTTGGGAAAGAAAGAGGTTTGCCAAAGACGATTGCGCACTTTTTAATTAATCTAAAAAAAAATTATCTCGAAACGAAAACAAAACATATTATGTAATTTACAAATGGATATTGCAACAGCAAATTCCGTACATGTCATTATGTAATAAAGTAATAGGCTATTTGACAATATTGAAAATATACTACGAATTGTGGTCATCCGGCAAGATAATAGCATAGAAAAGCATATTTCACGATAATTTGAACTAAATTAAGTTTATTTTTTGTAAAATACACGAAATAAAATTGATTAAAAAAAGACATTTTCTCTGTGACCGGAACGCTCTGTGATTGGTTGCAGCTCTCGTGACGTCATCGCGCAGTAAAAAGCTTTGTCAATTCATTGTAGGAAGTAGTTGGGACTTGTGATTATAGATCTAAGTCAAATGTGGTTGAAGTTCGCGATTTTTCTGAAATAGTTTTCAGACCTTATCTAAGAAATCTTTAGACTTATTAAGCTATTTCGTGGGCGAGTCTCAGAATGGAGTAAATTTTTGTACCAGTTTATGGCAGCAAGCTAAGCCTAAGAGAGATGCGTTGATGGTTGCACATTTCTTTAAAAATAACGCTCATTAATATGCTGCGGAACTTAAAAATTTAAAAACAGCACTGTAAGTAACAGTATTTATTTATAGAATAATCTTATTTTATATTATGTTGAAAAACACTTAGAAATATATTTTTATTTCACATATCTGCAAGGGAATCCTATGGAGACGATGCGATTATTTTAATGAAAACAAATAATTTTAGTTTCATTGAGAATATATGACTTCGTTAATTAATATTTATATCGAAATGATCTTCACACATAAAAACGTGCCCATGGGATGAAATGCTTTTTGGGTCTCCCCGAGCTAGGTCTAACCACAGTTACATTATTTTATCACGTTAACTTAACCGTCTTATTTATGAAACCTATGAAAGCTTATGTTATAAGGAGGGCCCTATAACTGCGACACAGTTACAACTACTGCAGTTATTATAACAACATTTTTATTGTTCCATTGCTTGTTGGTTCAGAAATAAACTTTATTTTATTTACAGTTTACGTCTTTTCGGATTCGTTGGAATTGAAACAAAGAGTTTTTTCGGGCCTTTTATACTCGTATTTGTGCATTGTGACATCACACACCATTTATACACCACTATATTTAATAATAATGAAGAAAACGAATAAAAGAAGCTTCGTCGCTATAGTATTAGTAAACAGTTCAATGCGCTGTGACGTCATATCTCAAACAACCAGCGCCATCATGTAAACGGCGTTTTTGGCGCACTTTTGGAAATTTAAATTTTATCATTGTTTTTCTTCATAATGCAGTAAAATATTCCGGAAATATCAATGTAGTGAGCTAAATATGCGATACAGGATAATTTAAAACCATTATTGAAAATTAGTCAAATACCCTATTGAGTTGTAAAAAAGCTACTAGGTACTATTAAATAATAAATTAATTTAAAATTAAGAAAAGATAAAACGGATATTATTGCCGTAAATGTCAAACTCATTTCAAACAGTTAACATGTCACCATTTAAGCTAACCCCAACAGTGAAGGTATATTGAGCATTTCGCTACCTAAACATTAGCTAAAGTTCTAGCCAATGGTTATTATGGCATGAGCTCTGAAGGTTTTTTAGTAAAAGCGGTATAAGCTTCCTTTCCGCGCATATCGGGAGAGTGACTGGAAAAATATGGTCGTTTCAGCCCGATCCGCGATGCTCACATACTATGTGGACGTACTAGGACCATTTTTTTTTATCAGCCCATATATGTCCCACTGCAGGGCACGGGCCTACTCTACAATCGAGAATATGATTGAGAGTGGTTAGGCCATTGTGTTTCGGTTTGAAGGACATTGTAGCCAGAGTAATTACTGGACATATTGAGACTTAACATCTTATGTCTCAGGATGGCGAGCGCAGTCGAATCCCAAGCATTGCTTTGTAATTCAATGCGTTTTTTGGTTTTGCTATTGTTCCTGAGCAGTCGTACCGCTTACCATCAGACGAACGGCACGCTCGTCTCACCATTCAATGCAATAAAAAAACGCAGAAATTCTTTTTTCGCTTCTATTTGTTAAACAACATAACATATTATCATAGTTTGACCTGAAATTCTATTTTCTTTACAAATACTATGTAATTTATGCGTCATACACGCAAATAAACATATAAATTCTAAGCCATAAAAAACAACATTACCTTACACAATCAATGCAAAAGTTAAGGAAACTTGGCAAATTACATTGCTTTAATGTAGCAAGTTATTCTGATACATAATACATGCATACATAATACTTTTAGTAGAGTCCATTAGGTACCGAAAATGTTCAGTGCAAAAAATAAACAAATATTGCTACCGAGATTAGGCATCTGTCCAAACTATCGATTTCGCCTGCTCCTCCTGCCACTAAAAACCGATGGTCCGGAAACAGAACGAAATGAACGACCAATGACTTTTGCTTTCTTATAATTTGTTGTATTGTTACTGAAACAGCCTTCCACCCGATGACAACTGAGCACAATTCGCCTGCGTAATACCGTATTTGAAGAGAACAAAGGAATGAGGAAAAATCTCGCGTTTTCGCTTGCTTAGCTTACGAATCAACGTTCTCTAAACATCATTCAATGTAAATTTATTGCGTTCTGTTATATGAGGCCCTGTAGAGTTATTTGCAAAATGAATTTCGAGAAACACTTGAATTTAATTTATATAGGATCAAGTTGAACATAAAAACCTTACAGAATATCATCATACATAATATTATCATAGTTTTGTCAGGTTACCACGTCGAGCTTCTGTTTAGGAGATAATCAGGATTCTCAAATAACTTTCTTCTTTTTACTGTTTTTATTAACTGGGAAAAATAATGTGTCCAATGTATCCACATCTGCCTTTACACAAACTGTTTCGTGAAAGACCGATCCATCCTAACAGTTCACAAATATGCAACCCGTCCAAAGCTCGAAGCTGAACAACTAAAAAATTATGGACCCGCCGTTCGAGCACGCCATTAAATCACAAGCAGACAACATCCCAAAACGTATCCATAATTAGTTGCAAAACATCAACACAGAGGAATGTCTGTTTGCCGATTCGATCCGTCGTCGCAGATTGATGGATAGGCAGAGGCTTATCACCACTCACACCAACAAATACTGGTCGTATATCTCTGCCAAGATAACGCTACCTGTGCCAGCGATCACCGCTTTTTGTTTGTCACAACGAAATTGATACTCAAGCATTGCTCATTGTTATTGTTTCTGAGGAGCACGCATTGACAATTGTTTTTGAGAGGATTTGTTTTTGTACACATATATTATGACTTTTTACAGGGCATATTAAGAAAACGAATCCGTGAGGTAGTTTTAGTGACTATAAACAAAACGCAACTAAAAATTTCGCTAAAATATTGCGAGATTTTTGTGATATTTTAAATATCATCGTATTAGGGTAGTAAATTCATATTTTTAATAAAATGATGATTGAAACCCTTGCGTACTAGGTATAGCATCTTTAAAAATAAAAGGGTGTACATTAGTATTTAACAATATATTTCCCACCCAAATACGACGATAGGAAAAAATTGCAAAATTTTTATTTGCCTTGTGTCTGGAGACTCTAAAACTACCACATGGCTTCTTTTTCGGACGCAGTCTGGATATACCCTGTAGATTAGCACAATTGATATGAAATGAAATGAAATATTGAACCTTTAATGATCTTCGTTTCTTAGATTTAGGCAAATGTTATACATTGAATAAAACTAATATTTACGGAGTTTATCGCGAATTTGGTTTAATGTTACAGTTTTTAACTTCCTGATGTTCCGAATTCTTTTCAGCTTTCGTGGTCAGGGGCGGACTGAGGTATTAAACTGTTACATTTTAACTACCCCTATTTTATAAAAGGTAGTTGGTTTTAGCGATCCCATGGTCTACTAATGACTAGTACCTCAGTTCGCACCACGAAAACTGTAAGGTAATCGAAACATGTCGGGAAGTAAAAAAAAATTAAAAATCAAACCTTAATCCGCGATAAAATCCGTAAATAATAGTTTTATTTCAAAGTTATTGTTACAAGCAGATCGAACAAATAATCAACACCCGTTCACGAGTATGACGCATATGCCAGCCATCGTATATGTATTATTAGAAACGGGAGGCAGCTGAAGATCGTAACTTAATACATTTGACTGGATAATTTAGACTTGTATTGATAAACAAATCAACTACGTCAGATTTCACCGGTATATCAGAAACTTTAGTGGATACATTTCTCAATTTTCCTCTTCTTCCCAATAATCTTCGGTGGAAAGAAAATCGCACAAATTCAGTTATGCGACCAGCTCAAATTGAACACACAGATAAAAACCTGTAAAAAATTTAATTTTCCTCTCAGGGACACAAAAAATATTATAAATGTACGACACAGAATTATTTTCTTCCGGCACTTGGAACTTTTACAGTATGGTAACATACGTTCTGCGCTGCAGCTAAGTCTCGCTTATGGTTTTACTACAGTCCGCGTGCTCGCAATGTGTTCCTTATTCCAGCAACAATATCACATTTCAAGTTAACAACGCGAAAAGTTGTGTTACTTTTAAATGCAATAACGTGTAACAGTGCTACTCCCGAAAGGAAGACAGGTGCTGTTGTGAAAAGTGTACGAATGAAATAAAATCAAGTTTTACGTAATATCATACGTGGATACAGGAATAAATTGATTACTTTTCATCAATACTGCTACCGAAAACGAAGCCAGGTGGTAGTTTTAGTGATTACAAACACAATGCAACTAAAATTTTATAAAAAAAAACGCAATATTTTGTAATTTTATTTAAATATCGTCTGTGTTTGGGTGGTAAATCCATAGTTTTTACTAAAATAATAATTTAAGCCCTTGCGTGCCCTAGCGTATCACTACATAGTATAATACAAAGTCGCTTTCTCTGTCCCTATGTCCCTTTGTATGCTTAAATCTTAAAAACTACGCAACGGATTTTGATGCGGTTTTTTTAATAGATAGTGATTCAAGAGGAAGGTTTATATGTATAATACGTACATATTATTGTACAGAAATCTATTTGTACCCGGGCGAAGCTGGGCCGGGCCGCTAGTTTAAAAATAAAAGGCAATATACTATTACTTTAGAAAAAACAATGTATTTACCGCCCAAATACGACGATAGGAAAAAATAACAAAATAAAATGTCCCTTTCTTTTGCAAGTTTTTTAGCTGCATTGTGTCTGAAGTTCCTGAAACTATCTTTACCATCCGGCTTCGTTTCCGGTAGCAGTCTTGATATACTCTGTATAGTTACACTTTTTGTTTTATACAACTTAATGTACCGAGTGAAGCTGAATGGGCACCTACCGATCACAGTCGCGAACAACCATTTTTTCATTATTAAGTTTTATATTACTCTATGTTGTATGAACGTTGCGTTTATGACCAATAAATAGCTTTTCTTTGTTTCTTTCTTTCTACTGCTAATAAAACTCAGCTGACGGAGGCGGCTAACGACACGCACGCTGCCATAACGTTTATACATTTACATTGGCGGTTTCCGTAATATAAAATCAATGAAATAATTGATGAATATTGCTGTACGGTTTTGTAAAGGTATTGTAAAATATAGTTGCTATTTCGGTTTCATATAGTACAGTTTATAAAAATATTTAAATTTTCTTTCGATATATCTTTGCTTCTTTTTTGTTTTATATGAGAGGTTTTATCTGTAAAGCATGTGTTTTTGATACAATTGTAAATTATAACTTAGAATTTTCCAAGCGGCACCGCACCGCTGACCTGCTCACCGTGTCCAGCCGCGTGGCAGCTAACTTTGCCGGTGAGCTGTCGCTGGGTTCCGCCACGTGCCGATCACCTGGGTCAGTATCCACAGAAGGCCAGTGGCTCAAGTTGCATACCTCCAGCAACAGTGGTGAGTGTAAGACGGTGATGCGAAGTATTAAAGCCCGAACCACGTAATAACCCTGCTTATTATTTTCTACCTACCCTTGTCTGCGGGCGGCCCTACCCCGCCGCAGTTACTTCTCTAATTCCCGCTGATTCTCGAGATATTCTTAAAAAAACAGGCATATACGCATGCAATTAGAATATAAAATCAATTTTTCAAAGTCGGTGAAAAGTCTCCCGAACGGCGCAATGTATTAAGATAGACGAGCGCACGCCGCGTCAAACGCAAACTATTTACCATTACGTGAGTGTAAACAAATAGTCTCTCAGCAGCGTGAACTGCGAGCTCCGGCGGACGCGGGGGGCGGAGGGCCTGACACCACCTCAGTCTATTATTCAGTGGCTCAGCATGAGAGCGCCACTCGGATTAGGGCTCCGTTTGTGTGCACCTGCCGGCACCAAGATGAATTTGGGAGGTACACGAGAGCGACACGTGTCTGCCGCCGGATAATACTTGTACCGTGTGAAATATGAAATTCTTCGTGACTAATCCTCATAATGTACGCACAGCACAACTCACACCAAGAATGAGGGTAGCGCCGGATTGTGTTTTTTGCTTAACATGTATTTTGCAAATACCTAGACATTTATATTGCGAATTTCTGTGATGCCCTACTCAGATAATAAAGACAGCTTTATTGTTGTTTCGGAGTTTCAGGCATCTGCAAAGCCCGACCCGGCTCGTCTTGTAATATTTACAGACACGGAGTGATTTTACTCAAGGCATATTACAGTTCTCGTTACGAATGTCAAATATTCTAAAATTTTACGATACGACAGACTGAGCGTGCCACGACTTTCTTAAACACTTTGCTTCAACAAAATTAATCATGTTGTGTCTGAAAATAAAATTATCGCTACACATTCCATATAAAGAAAGGTACAAGTATTGTTTGTTTCGTGTTTTTTTGTTGCTTTATAAGCCAACTCTATTCATCATTTTTGCACTAGTTTCCCAATGCTAAAAACATCCAATTAATCTACCAATAAAATGAAACAAACACATCCAAAACATTTAAATGTGCAGACAGTTTTTCTCAACACATAAGTGGCAACCGCTGAAACGCCTCACGTAATAGCACGCCATCCATTATGAATCCTGAAATAATGGAGTAAAAAATCCATCGAGCAGACTCATCAATCTACCCGCACTACAGTAAAGGTTGAACGTCGCATTGTAGTCAAAATGCGAATAAAATAGCGTCAGGAGCGTTCAATAAAACATTTGCAGCGCAACGCCTTGCCAAAAATACGACACAATTTCATGTCGAATGGCTTGTTCTCCGTTGAGAATATCAAATGATGCACTCACGTCCAGATCGCGTATACATATTCAAACAATCTACATGTATACGGACAGACATCCGACAAGCACCCATTGAAATTCGCTCTCCTTGCTGGAGGTTGCGGATTCGATTCTAGCATTGATACATATTCATATGTATCTGTGTGTCTCATAGGAATCTGGAGTGAAAAAAGAGCTTTACTTCCGTGAAGAGGCCTATCGCCATATTGAGCACAAATTCCAATATCACTTTGCCCAACTCGAGATTTGAACCCCAGAAGTTCTTCTGCGTTGTAATCATACCTTAGTACAATAACTTCGCCGAAGCAGTTCACTTCACTTCCCTGATTAATATTATCCAAGAAATGTCTCCATCTTTTTTCCACTCTTCTCGTCTACATATTTATAAAACTTAGCAATGCACTAGCATTTCCAAGTATTCGAAATATTTTGCAACAGCAAAGACCCGGCTATTCGTTTGTATACATCACTCTAGAGCCCAGGCACAAAACAAAAAATAATACAGAGACATTGCTTCGTTACAGCGTGAAAGACAAACAAAACACTTTTGCACTTACATAACAGCAAAGCAGGGACACAGTAATTCCGTTGTGTTAGTGACCGCACTTCCACGCCCGTAAGCAGCAACAGATATGAATGATTTTCTAATGAATCCGGCGGCGGGCGGAGTGCAAAGTTCGTTACAGTAATGGACAGTCGTGTCGACAAGCAACAATGCTCGTACCTCGTACCTGCGCCCCGAGCCGCGCCGCGAACACGCTACACTGCTCCGCGCAAATTCACATTGAATTTAAACGCGAGTTATCGTCGCGTTATGAATTATGTTTTGAAAATAATTTCTAAATAAGTCTTCAATTCATAATTTTCAATAGAATCAAGAATGTTCAAAAAGATGGTTTATGTACGATGGCTTACATGTTTAATGTATTTTTTTCTCTTTTGACGTATATATCGGTGTTTTTTTGTAAACGCCCATATTACTTATATAACTTAATAATTCCATATTTTTAGCGGTCTGCACTTATGTAATGTACATATTGGTTAATAATATTTTATTTGCATATTACTACAAAATCTCTCTTATAATTAGCGAAATTGTAAAATGATTTATTCTTGTTCAACTACCCTGCTTCTTAAACTTAATTCCACATCCACTGGTAGCGACTGCCATCAGGTCACAATGGTCGCAAGTCGATTTAAGACAGTCCTGCAATCCATTTTCGAGTCGCCGTCTAACTCCTTTCAGCTCCAACAGCCGTCGCTCCGGCAGTCAATGCCTTTTTAATCAGAAAATTGAAATCGACTGGCACATTTGAGAAATGCAAATGATCACGAATCGAACATACTTTTTTATTTCCAGCGAAATGCAAAGTAAAACGCGTAATAAAATTTTTAGCAGTTTGTGTCACTCCGAGCAACAAGTTATATCGCATTCCCAGGCACTATTGCGTAGTAAACCTCACTGAATATGTTTTTTTCACATTCCGTGGACGTAAACGGGCGTGTTTATTTCAAATAAGGACGCAAAACCCGCAAAAGTATATAAATTTGAAGATACTTCGGTTTCTTTTTGGACATTATCAGTTTTTTCAAGGTTTGAATCCCTTAAGGGTTTGTTAGAAAACAGATCGAAGTGTATGAGACTAACGAAGAAGCCATAAGTTCCATAGTTAAGTAACAAAAGAATAATCATGAACTTCAGCCCTTTGAAGTCCATCGTGGTATACACCTACCATGAGGGTTTCCTCAGTGACCTATAGCAACCAAGATAGCAAGCCAAATATTATGAATGAAACCTTCGATCAAATATACTAAATTATAAAGTAACTGCCTTAAATAAGGTTTATTGTTACCTGAAGTTTATTACAATTTAGGACTTTTTGCTACATCTCGTAGTTCGAAATTCAAATGTATAAGTATAAGCAAATTCGGCCACTTTCGGCGTGTGATTTTGTTCCGGACCCTGTATCTAGTATATAAACTGAAACACAATATGATTTGCGATTAAATTCTATACACCACAAAGTCAACGCCGCAACAGTTCACGTCGCAGAACTTAGTTAAAATGTAGAATTGAAGTAATTCCGTGAAGCGCTACGCTGCGAGTCTCATTGAGTCGCCGACACACATCACGGCAAACGAAGCGGTGAAAATTCTCACGTTCAATGCAAAGTTGCACGTGCAAGCGGCGCGTATGCATTTAGTCGGACACAAACTTTTCGCTTTGTAAGGAAAGTGTTCAGTTAAAGCGTCGCGCTCGCCTACCCAATATCCGTCACAGAATGAACGCAGCGTGTGTATTCAGTCGTGAGCGGAGTGGGTACGGCCCCCCGCGCGATTGTCGCCCGCGACCGCCCGCCAGCCGCCAACTCGGCGCGATAACGAAAACTCCGCGCACCGGGCCTCATTGTCACTCCACTGTTCGTTTCTACACGCGGGGAACATTCGGGATCCAGTGAGGCTGCTGGGGGCCACGCCACCCTCGCCTACTGCAAAATAAAAAACCCGCCAGACGTACGTTTTAATGCGAAGGTAATACAAAGGCACTTAGTACGCCGTGCGTGTAAAGTTGATTCCTGTAGCGTTTTATTCGCAGGGTATAAAAACATGTCTATACAACGTGTAAATTTTTATGGGGACACCCTTTTTGGCGGTATAATGTGTGTAACACAATATTTTATTTTATAGTCTGTTTGAAATCGGCAATTAAATTCGTTGCTTTCATTCTAAGTTGGTCTAATAAAACAATGTTATTCCAATCCACGAGAACGGGGTCGTAGACAGACTTCAGCCTGTTTTCTTTTTAATATCTTTATTAATTAATTTAAGTTCTCGATATTCAAACCACTGACTAAAAATTCATAGTACCTATTTCAAGTTTTCAAATTGTTCTAAAATCACTAACACAATTTAACTCCAGCCAACTTTTATAAAAATAAACACGCGAATAGAGATTCTATATTTAAAAAGCATCGTATTTCAATCAACGAAGTAAAATTCATCGAAATTGAAGGTAAATATCTTAAAATAAGTAAATGATACTAACGATTACCTAAGATTAGCAGACACATCAAACCGAAACTAGCAAACAGATCGTCTGCTCGAACACTAAACGTAAACACAGAGTCGGCGGAGCGCTAAAGTTTTATTGACACAATTTTAAGATAGCTCCCATCTGCAACACGAAATTCCCCGATGATTCGGAGTTGGCTCGTTAAGTCGGTGTGTACGCGGCGCTGTTTGCCGCTGCCGAAACCAGTAAACATTCTCAACTCACCCTCGCAATCTCTGAAATAAACATGCGTTCAGGCCACTGCTAACAACCTTAGGAACTTAGGCCGCGCCCTTAACTCCCCGGCTTAATCTGATGCCCAACTTTAATTACCATCAAATATTAATTGAAACGTTCGCGTTTTACGAACCGTTCATTCTGATTAATTGTTACACAAACGCTGCATTTTATCGGTTTATAATTTAATTTGTTTGATTTTGGATTTGTTCGCTTGGAAACACAAAGAGGGTTTTGCAAAAACGCGCCAAGCCGAAATGAAAACATGTCGAATTAGCATTGATTAATATTGAATTGCACAACAATTCCCATTTTTTGTTTACATTTGCGAGATTGAAATGATCATGTATAAAAAGAATAAAATAAAATCATGTAACTCTGTAAACATATAAATAAACTGTGTAATAAAAGGTTTTAATCATTGTAGACGGTATAACAATGGTATAACATTTTCACTCAGGTCCTCACAGTTATTGAAATTAATATCGAATTGATTTTGTATTCCAACTGTTCAATATTGTAAACATCGTTTCTTAATTATTCAGCAACAGATGCGAACAACGTGTATCGGGATTTATCTTTTATCAACAACTGTTGCTCTGAAATTGCCTTCTTGCACGCGAATCGAAGTAAGTAGAACACGACGTTAAAATTATACTTTCAACTTGAATATTTTTTTATTGCTATGAGTGGCGAGACAAGCATACCATTCGCCTGATGGTAAGCGATATTATGACTGGTCATGGATAGTATCAAAACCAACAATACCATGACTTACAAAGCAATGCTTGGCATTCCACTGCGCTCGCCATCCTAAGTCATAAGATGTTAAGTCTCAATATGTCCAGTAGTTACTCTGTCTACAATATCATTCGAATCGGAACACAACAGTGCATTTACACTGGTGTTTGGTAGGAAAAATAGACTATGTGGTGGTACTTACCCAGATGGCCTTTCACTTATGAGAGACCTACCATCAGGGAGATGTGAGATGATGTTTTCTATTTATAGTGTTACTAGCGGTGGGACCCGGCTTCGCCCGGGTGCACATAGCTTTTGAGTCCAGTATTGACTTGGCGACAACATATTATTTCGCGTACTAACTATATTTTTCCCGCGCGCCGTCGTTAAAAACCTAAAAAATTGTAGCCTATGTGTTATTCTGATGTATAAGCTATATTGTGGTAAAGTTTCATTCAAATTCATTCAGTAGTTTTTACGTGAAAGAGTAACAAACATCCATAAATCCATACTTACAAACTTTCGCCTTTATAATATAGTAGGATATACTGGAAGCTAACAACATTTACTACTTATATTCTCCTTAGTTTTTCCAAATGTCTGTTAGTTATTAATTAGTCAGTAAAATTTGTTTATCTTAAAATAAACGGTATCATTAAATGTAAAATAAGTATCCAATGGGCCCCAGTTCAAATTCCACTTGGCCAAGAAATGTCGTTTGTCTTCGCTCTAAACACAAGTTTTAATGAAAAGATGGCCTTAGTGCAACATAATACCGTCGTTTGGCAACGTAAAATTATCCAGCTGCAATTTACTAGAACAAAACTTCATTTCTCCTTCCTTTGAAATAATTAAATGTAAGAATTTAATTGTAGTAAGTGAAAACTGTGAGGCGAGATAAAGAATTTGTTACAAGTTGTGAGCCAACAGCGTCCCGGGGGCTAATTACATTGTTACATGACAAAACTTTTGGGTCGGCCCAAGTTTCTTTACGTTCCTCCCCCGGCTAAAGTTCTGTCAAGACCAATATAATCATGCATCATAGCGGGCCGACTCACTTAGCTGTTCATTTCAAATTTGAGATTATGTTACGTCGTCACAAGAACGCGTGTGCCGCGCAATAATTAAAAATCTCTCCCGTGTGTGACGATATTCGCTACTTTAGGCTGATGTCAGGGTTTATGAGCTGCGAATTGTGACGAACAAAACTTATTCTTAATAGCCTTGGCAATTATAATTAAGTGAAGGGGTAGTTAAAAAGTTGAAATAATTATCTTTGATGTAATAAAAAACTTTCCTGAGTCATTTGACAAAATTTTATTTTCTTTGCTATTTAATTCCTTTGTCGCTAACATAATTCTTGTTTTAATACTTAATGCATGCTGTGACACCTTAATTACTGCGCTACAGAGCGCAGTATCATTGTTATGATGTATCGCCTAAACCTTGTGAACAATGCAACTCAGTACATGCTACAAGATGTCCAGTGAATAAATAGTCGAATAATGACACAGATGGACAAACTTAGCGCAATAAAACAAATAACAACATTCAAATCGAGGAAGGATTTACAAAGATTTCAAATACTTGTTAAAGTGGACTAATAACCTTTAAATTGTTTCGACGTGGCGCTCACATTGTTTCCCCAACTCGTTCATTCAGATCTTGTTGAGATCGACGAGGCGGAACCATTTCCAAATTACTGCTACGTGACTCGTCGAGTTTTTTTTGTTGTTTAACTCTTTCCCTTGATATTATCAACATCTAAATGTTGAACACGAAACGCTATGGATTTTGCTGTAGTTTTATGTTTGTAAACAATTTTTACATATCATTGCTGTAAGATTATTTCGAAGTAGAAGGGTTATGGCAATTTTAATAACAGAATGAAACGCAACAGAAAAGTTTACTTTACTTTACACGAATAATATTCTTTGTAAATGTATTTTAGATTGTAGAGGAGACCCGTGCTTTGCAGTGGGATGTACATATGTTTATTATAGGACGGTACAGTGTAGTATCGAATAATCTTCAAAACAGCGATACCTTAATTGACCATATCTACTAGTACATTCTTCTTCTTCCTCGTTACCCTCCTGGCGGAGCGGTCATACCTTCATACACTAGTTCAAATTACTAAACTGATGTACCAGATTTTCTTGACCTACTAAAAGAGAAAATAATTACGAAAATATATCCACGACGCGAAACATAAACCCTAGCATCAATAGCGTTGCTTGCCAGAATTTGCCCAAGTAATTTAATGATGGATACACCGTCATCAATCATTCATAGACATCGCGAATAAGTTTCTCTCCAACACACCGCCTGCAACAGATAATAAATCAACACTAATGAAAGACAAACAAGTCGAGTCCGCTACAATTACCTTAGCAACTGGCCCCCACTTTGCCGTAATAAAAATTGTTTAATTAACCTTCGCAAATATTAATTTCCCTACAGGAAAAATGAAAGAATATAACATTTCCATGTGACAACCGTTAGAATTGACAAATACTTTTTTATAACTTTATGACCAATTAATTTCAACGTTCTACATGTTCATGATTTTAAAAGAGATTTTTACTCACATATGAGAGACCTACCACCAGTAAAATACACAATACAGTATACTAAAAAAATCCTGTTGATAAGTAGAAAATCTCATTCCAAGAATAATATTAAGTGAAAATCCAATACCACGACTCATAGGTTCAGACACACAGTGGATTTTATTCAAAAATCCGTAATAAATAATGACAAACGCCTGTTACCTTAGAAATATAGAGTATTTTCAAATTATGTTCATTTTAAATATGCCATTTGCGTAAGTAACATGTTAAATCGTCCTCAAAGCAACACTACAAAGTTGTTAAATTATCACCTTAAAAGATCAGACTGCATGCACGTATTGACAGAAAAATATTACATCCAAGTTGATCATTTCCTCATACTTTGAGATTGATCATACCCTGACGGATAGTTAGAAGACTCTCGGCTATCCGCCAAATCGCAATACTGATTTTATTCGTAAAGCAACAAGAATGTAATCCAAATCTATTAGTAATGTTACGCCAGTAGTAACAAACAAATTAAATTCATCCACTAATTCCAAAATATTACGAACAATAACTTAATAGGTTACTCCTACACGCATATTTGCAAAAGTTTATAAACACATTATTGTTCAATTTTACAAGTTCGTAAACGTATAATAATAGAACATAAGTGAGTAATACTTATCTTAATCAAATCTCACGATGTTGAAGTTGAAAATGATCGCTTAAAAGTTTGAACAATCTCCAAGTTGTCAGAACAAACATTAATCACTCTTGAGATAGCTTTCTTAACTATATAATCTATTCATCATACCGTTACATTATTGAACGAGATATTTTCGTAGAATATGGGTATTTCAGGAAGCATAACTTTGAAGAGAGCTAAGTTAATCGAGGGCAGAAGGCACTGCCAAGTTAAAGGTCTGGATTTCGGTACTAGATATTCCTAAATTTTCTAAGTTTAAATACTACTTCCTTTTACGGTGATAGAAATATGCAAGAAGTCTGCAGGTTCAGACTGCGATGTCTCAACGTAAATATTGACATATTGTCTATTATTCCCATAAGGCCCAACCAGTGAACCTGACCTAACCATCTTCAATTATAGAATAAACTTATAACTTATACTTGAGAAATATGATCATAGCAAAATGAAAAATCTCATTCTTTATTTATTAAAATATTCAGGTATTTAGATACCGCTAACTTTAATTATTATTTTTCCTGCCCTTATCGTGTTTCAAGGCCGCGTTTTTTGAATGAAAGATCAGCCTCTATTATTATTTAAGATGATTGTTTTCAAAGGCACCGTCTTATATCGGAGGAACAAAGGATTTAAGAGAGTTTTCTAATATTTCACGTCGCTAAATTGAACTACTTTTTGCCGGAGCGAGAGTCGGTCAACAAGGCACTATTGAATTTATAAACACCGCGCCCTCTTTGTAACTCGCTGGACTGTGCGGAAACTTACGTTATCGCCATTATTATTCGGAATTACCTCGACCCATTCATCAAGTGCCAATGTGAATTATGGTGAGTGGCATCTGAAGTACCTACTTGATGTAGTGGATAAACTTCAGAAATGTCGCTTGTGATCATTGGAACACAACTCACTTATCACAAAACCACAGGATTATGTTGATAACTTAGAGAAACCCAGGCAGCGTCTTAACATAGGTGAATCAAGACTCCGAAGGTTGACAACTTAGTGGTACCCACTGGTGGTAGGTCTCTCATATGTGAGAGGCCATCTGGATGGGTACCACCGCAGTGTCTATTTCTCCTGTCAAACAGCAGTGTAAATGCACTGTTGTGTTTCGGATTGAAGGGCATTGTAGCCAGAGTAACTACTGGACATATTGAGACTTAACATCTTATGTCTCAGGATGGTGAGCGCAGTGGAATGCCAAGCATTGCTTTGTAATTCAAGATGTTGTTTGGTTTTGCTACTGTTTATGAGCGGTCGTATCGCTTACCATCAGGCGAACGGCATGCTCGTCTCGCTATTCATCGCAATAAAAAAAAACCCAGGCACGGTCTCAACATTTGTAAATCAAAGCTCTGAAGATTGCCCAAAACATAACTACATTATTGTCGTCAAGTTGTCTTAGAATGTGAGTGAGTGTGGGTCGAGGTTGCCGAAGACCGGGCGAAATGGTGAAAATTTGTGCGGAAAAAAACACCCTGGTACCTATTATTGTTATTGTTCGAGATAGTAGAAAGGCAATTAAGTTAAATATCAAGGCAAAGGCACCTTTTGCTGTTATGTGTATTATACTAGTAGATTATAATTAACGAACAAGCTGCATATCTGAGAATCTTGCACATATTCACAGATATTCAAAATTTATTATGCACTGAGTCAACTCTTACAAATCGTAGAAAAGGCAATTTTGGTTAACTTCACCTCAAAAATATTTTAATAACCAAATATACTAAAAATATAAGAATTATTTCAGAGAAATTGTAATTTATAAAAAGAATAATTAATGTTTCGCTGTCATTGAGCCTACGTTTTTTATTAAAACCATATTTAATTTTCAAATACATAGTTAGTTGGGCTAGAGATAAAAACTAATTACTTGAATTCATAATTAATAATTTCGTGCCTTATATTAACGTTTCAATTAAAGAGAAAAGTAATACATTTTGAGGTTTTGTGAGAAGGTCGAGACATCAATATTTCAAGGTTTTTCTTTCAGAACCTTACTACTACTACTTAATTTATTTATTATAATAACATTTAAACTATTATTGACCACAAGTTTTATATCTCCATATTTTATTTTTTTTATTAGGCCTGCCATTTACATATTACAATAGCATATCATTTTCATCTCAAGTATCAATATTAATATAGCTAAAAGCCGGAGGAATCAAATCCGCTAGTCTTACCAAACCACTAAGTCGGTACCACAGCGCGGAACACGATGTCGGCTCGTCTTACCGAAAAGGGTCGTTCTCATTCTGTCCAGACAAAGGGACAGATTTGGGTTAATTAAATTCAAGCGTTGGGCTATCGGGCCGTCTCTGAACTCGTCACGGTATCTTAAACAAAGTAAAGTGTTATCACCCGCACGAGTCAGTAGCCTTGCCACTACCCCACCCCCTTACACCCTACCCCCCTCCCCCCTTCCACCTCGTACAGACCGCACACCGCTCACCTCAAAGATTAATGTGCGTCTAATGAATCAGCTATTGTGACAAATCACTGGACTAATGGAGTTCGCCTTCCCGATCTGGTGGCTGCAGTAAATTGGTTAGATTTTTTGTAATTTTCTTAAGTAATGACCGACTTATCTACACAAGTAAAACGTCTTATTTATGGGGCATTATTATTGTTTTTACATTTTGTAAATATATTTTAGTTACGAGGATAGGATCTGTGGCATTTCAGTTTCCAGTCAGCATTTAATCAACTACACCACAAACGCTATCAAAGTAAAATGCAATTCTGATACCGACGACACTAAACACATTCCTATTGTCATCTGTATCAGCCCACATATACTCCCACTGCACTGTCCCACTGCAAGACACGGGCATCCTCTACAATCGAGAAAACGATTGAGACTGGTTAGGCCATAGGTGGTGGACCACGCTGGCCTAGTGAGGGTTGGCGGACTTTACATACCACAGAAATCACTATGGTATGCAGGTTTCCTCACGTTTTTCTATTGTCAAGTTGGGTCTACATGTGTGTACTAAAAATAGTCCTACGGCTGACACCTATTGACATTTGCAACGAACTATTTAACCGTGGTGTGTGACCTGTAAAACGCTTCAAAGTACTGTGTATTAACCCGAATAAAGTGATTCCCGAGTGACAGAGCGGACGAAACGCGAATTTCGTAACATATGCGAAATGTACCGCGGACTTCATGAAGCATGCTGGCTATGTTCATACTTTTTCTGAAATTGTATTACATTTTAAGGTCACTGTTTAGTCGAAAGATGTTTAATTAAATTGGCAATATGTAGCCATTAATAACTTAATGATAGAGACTCAACGAGGCTGAGAAATAAAGACAATTCATGGTATGTTGTAAAATAAATGCGATTGTGTAGACAGCTTTTATAGACTGTAGCCGTGAACCATAAGGCACTAGGCTCGGTGCCTGGTATAGTCAGTATACTTTGTGCCTTAGTTCTATAATAGATGTTGCTGAATTATTTCGTGTCCTTTTTACCTGTATTTATCCTGCACATCATGGTACTAGGTACATACATACATACATAAACTCACGCCTTATTCCCAGAAGTTTTAGGCAGGGGTCCTACCAGAACACTCACGTTTCGCTTTGTATGTTCTGTCCCACGATCTGTTAGGGGGCAAGCCTATCGCCATATTGGTACACATCCTGACTCCCATCTGATAATAAATAGAAAAATCCAATATGACTTTCGGACCAACCCGGGACTCGAACCCGAAACCTCAGCTTTGTAATCATACAGAACAACTACGCCACCAAGGCATTAGGTACGCAACATTATTTTATGTGCTTTACTGACTGATTTAGCACATGCAGCTGCTACCGCATACTTGCCGACAAATTTCAAAGAGCCATATAAGTTCAGCAAACTTAGCATCACCTGGGGTTTTACCCGCTATCTGTTCACAGTTCACGCACTACAATGTCATGACCTGATAGTCAGAAATATATAAAATCCAAAAAATATAAATAAGAACCGTATAGCCGCGTCAGGAATGACAAGCAGTTCAATGTATGAAGATATAATTTCAATCGCAAACACGCCTACGTGTTAGTCTAATGATATATTTGATAGGAAATCATATTCAGTGTACGTGTAAATTGCTCACGGCGATATACCAAAACGCGTTCAAATGTTTGGTTTGGATGTGAACCAGTGAACCGGATGAGCTACGCACTGCACGGGGCTCTTAACTAGATCAATAATTATAATGACGTCACAATGATGGCTCAGCGCTGGGATTATTCACGCCTCACACTCACGCCTCCTCATTGACTGGCAGATCATCAGATCATGTGTGCTTTGATAATTATATGGTAACAAGGGCAGATCGATGCTTTGATTATAATGAGACTGAGATTAATGCTTGTGTATACGCTCGTTATGTGAGTAATATTGGACTATTTCACTGGTGGCAAGTCTCTCATATGTGAGAGTCCGCCTAGGTAGGTACCAACGCAACGTCTATTTCTCCTACCAAACAGCAGTGTAATTGGACTATTGTGTTCCAGTTTGATGGATATTGTAGCCAGAATGACTATTCGACATATTGAGATTTGACATCTTATGTCTCAGGATGGCGAGCACGATGTCAAGCATTGCTATTGTCCATGAGCGGTCGTATCGCTTACCATCAGACGAATGGCATGATCGACTCACCATTCATATTTTAAAAAAAACTATTTCATAAGTTGCCGGTCCGCGTGTAAGAAGTTTTTATCACAGCATGTACTGACCAGTACGGAACATCTGCTGAAAGAAATCTAACATGAATAAAAACCTTTGGCGACATCCTTCATGCTCTCTTATAAAAGACTAAGAATGCTCCTACGATATGCCAGATATTCAGTGTTGTGGACATTAATCGACAGTGGAAATTTCATTAAGTCACACTAACGTAAAAACTAACTGTATTATTGAAAAAAAATCCCAGTTGAGATTCTTATATGTTAATCGCAGCGAAGTAATAGTTTAATGGCTGTTTTTTTTTACGATTCACGATTTATACCCCGTTTTATACTATTTTTATTACTCTTTTCCGTTGTCCCCTAAAACTTGGACCATAAAATCGTCATTATGTAATTCTCAGACTGCCTTCAGTCTGTAAGAAACATAGCCCTAGAATATCAATGCCAAAGCGTCGGAATCTCAATACGTGGCTTTGAGAGCACTAGCACTATTCACATCCACACAAAATGTATTAGATGCAGGGGAGTGATGTTATGTAATATTTGGCATGAAATTAATATAGTCTCGGTGGCTCCCCCTCACATTCCATTCCAACACAAGTACAACCCAGACGAGCTCGGCAAGATGACACATTCTTGCTTATAGCCTTAATGCCGTTTCGGATATATACATATTTACTTTGTTCTCTTCCACATTGTTTAAAAGGAGGACACGCAAATGACATTATTAAAAACCAAATTAGAGTTTCTATAAGATTTAATTATTATTTGTTAATTTAATTATTATTTTAATAAAGTTTCGTGGAACGTGAAAAGATTATACATAAATAACAATAGTATTCAAAATGGTCTTCTAGTGAAGGTTAAGTAAAAAAATGTATAGTACAGTATCATGAGTGGATTACTTTTTAAATTAAAAATATTCTTGAAAATTAATGGATAACCTAATCAAAAAAGTGCTTGGCTGCCTACTGGAAACGGATGAGACAGGGCTGCCAGCAAGTTCACGGTCATCGCGGGTTCAAATCCCAGGACACACCTCTGACCTTCCGGAGTTGTGTGTGTATTTATAGTTAATCATCACACACCATAACGATAACGATAAGGGAAAACATCGTGGGGAAACCTGCATACTACTGATTTGTAAAAATTTCTATGGTATGTAAAGTCCGCCAACCGCCACCAAGTCAGCGTGGTGGACTATATGACCTAATACCTGTCAATCATATATTGTAGAGTAGGCCCGTGCCCTATAGTGGTACGAATATAGGCTGATAAAGATACAAATACAGAATTAATCAATAACCGCGACTGACAAATATATTCATTACATATTTGATGTAATCACAAGTCATTGACTTCACATTTCCCAGTGAGAATTAACTACATACCCAGACCATCCATTAATTTTCACTAAACCCATTAACGTGGGTGTAATTGAGTAACAAACGCAAACTTTTGTGTTTATAATATTAGTTGTTTAAGCAAAACTCACGCATTACGTATTAAACCGCTCGGGATATCACCGTAACAACTCGGCAATAACATGAGAAAGTTATTGAAAAAGGAATCAGAACTAACAGAGCGGCGGAAACACTCGAGCACGCATTCCGAATATAATGCAATTATATGAGATGGATTGCCTCAGTTCGAGCTTCGAGGAGGCTGTATAACTCCCTTATCTTCGCTTTTATGTCGTTTTTACAAAAAACGGAATAAAAAATAAAAAAGGAAGCCGCGATAGCTCTTGTAACGTCGTGTAATTCTCTTATTCAATGGGCTTTTAATCTATAGCATTTTTTTTATATCCAAGTGTTCATTTCTTTGTTGTCGGGCAAGTTGTTTAATATTAATTCACATTACTGTTCCTTTTCTGTGTTCATTCAATAAGTGCGAATAAAAGGCGCAACAAACTTTTTGTTTTAGATATTGGTTTATAATTGTGTTAAGCTACCTGAGCAATTTTATTTCGTGACTTATCTTAGCCGTGTTTTTAAGAACGTTTGTTCAGTAGGTAGTTAAAATGCCACCCATGAAAGAAAAGGCCTCGGCTACTATTCCCGCGGTCTATTAGTCGGTTGGGGTCTTGGTGTTGTGCCCCAAAACGCGTATTGTTGTTTTATACCCACGACTTATATGCTGGAGTTAAGACGATTGATGACTGAATTAATTTGGATTTGTTTAACCATACAACAATTGTCCCCGCCCGGGAATCGAACCTTAAACCTCACAGTTTACACCATATACACACACCATTTAAACATTTAGGCATTACAGCAGATCATTTACATAACACTTATAAATACAACTTCGTGATTCCAACCCTAAATGGAGCTTATAATTACCAATTCGGCAAAGCATTATACTATTGGCTTAATCGCCGTTTAATAATAGCATCGTTATAGTGTAATTATATACATTTTAGCAATGATTAATGTTAGTAAATGCGGCTCTATTATTTTGTGAGTACAATGTGGGCTTATTAGGAGTGCGTGATTAAACATTGATTAGGCTGGGACTTGAGAGCAAAAATAATTTGGAAGTGTACCGCATGATGTAATAATTTGTAAGTATAACATTTGGTATAGCTTAAATCAGAGTAGGTAATAAGGGTTTGTTGGTCTATGAGTAGCATTAAGATCTATCCCTCAAATTATGTGAGAGGCAAACTGGGTGTATGGTAGCCAGAGTAATTACTGGATATAATGAGACTTAACAACTTATGTCTCAGGATGGCGAGCGGAGTGGAATGGCAATGCATTGCCTTGTAATTCAAGGTGTTGTTTGGTTTTGCTACTGTTTATGAGCCTTTCGCCATTCATAGCAAGAAAAAAAGTAATTATTGACGAAATATTTTTTGCCGACTGTTAATGATTGAATTGAAAGCTTGAAATTTCCTCGTAATTTGTGAACCACACAGATATAAATAAATATTTGTTGTTGTATGATTAAGCTTTATGTATTCCATTTAAGCCGAAACCGGTAACTTTCGTATGGTATCTTATGTAAGACATAAGTTGTATCTCATTGTAGTACTAGTACCTATAATGTAGCAGTTGAGAATATTTAATTGAAAAACAAGTAAGCAATCTATTTAGTCAATAATGTTAATGAAAATTCAAATGAGGGTGTACTTTCTAGTGTTAAATATATTTACGTACACAGTGTAGTAATCCGGAGCGGATTCCACCGGGAACATTAAACGGTTGCTAATAGAGGGCGGGAAGTGAGCGGTGGCAGATCGCGCCGCACCGCGTTACACCTATTACGCACTCATTAACACCGTACTACACTTTAAACCAACCATTCTCAACATGGACGAACAATTTTATTAGGTGAATGCATACACTCACGCCTTTTCCCAGAAGGAGTCAGCAGGGAAACCTATGTTTGCCTTGTGTACTCGTATTCTATTCAGTGATGATACAGGATGAGTCTGTTGGCACATTGGGCACTTCCTGACTCTGGGCTGATGATAAATAGAAAAATCCAATATCACTCCGATCCGGGATTACACTAGATATATTGAGACTTAACATCTTATGTCTCAGAATTGCGAGCGCAGTGGAATGCCAAGCATTGCTTTATACATGGTGTTGTTTGGTTTTGCTACTACCCATGAGCAGTCGTATCACTTACAATGAGGCGACTAGCAAGCTCGTCTCGCCATTCATTAAAATATTTAAACACATTAGACAAATTTCATTATCAGTTTACGATTACAGGAGGTAGCCACAATTTTTGTCTTCTTGCGAGGCACCTAATTATATCTATATTGCTATCAGGCGCTTCCTTTGGCCTAGCTCGGAGACTTGGCCCAAATATTGAGGCTCGAAAATATAATATACTCCTGCGATATGCGTGAGCATCACTAACCCATCTTAAGCAATTATTCTGGTTTTTTCTAATGCATCTCAAACTAAAGGCCGGCTGCGCATTATGCTATTTGTCTTGGATAAGTCTCTGACGCGTAACATTCCGTAACCATCGCAACAACTTCAACTTCGCGATATGTCTCTGTTGGACTCATAACGTAAGGCGATTCTCCGAACATGTACACTTAAATTCTAAAAGGGGCGTTCTAACCAAGATTAAGAACCGCTGTCCCAGCTCGTCGTTAACAATGCCCTTCCAACAAATTCGCGCCCTCGGAATGAATACACCTTAAACCTATTTTCATCACTTAGGTGTAATTTGCTAACAGAGATATAACATATCGGTTAATATGCGAAGGCTTCGTCGGATTGCGAGGACTTGAGGGTGCATGAATTAATCAAATAATTATACGAGCCCGAATTAACGCTCGGAATGTTTCGTGCGCTCGCACGTACTAGACGAATTTTGTTATGTTTCCCGCAAAGGTAGAGAGACAAGAGGGGAATCTGATATTAAGTGGTAACAGCTACATACATAATATTATTATAAAGTAATCAAATCCATTTTAAAAAAGACAAAGTTAATAAAAATTCTTCATGAATATAAAACCGAATTTCTATTTTATACAAGACTTTACAGACTTTTTAAAATTCCATATTTACCTGCCGAGTCTCGTGATTATGGCTGAGTGAATTCTGAACAAGTCTGAAAAAATTTAATATATTTGTAGAAGTATTTTTTCTGTCTTGATGGTAAGAATAAGAAAGTTGCATCGTCACCGAATTTTCTAAGTATATGACAAAGGGATAATATACATAGACATGTTTAACTTAGCCCAAATAAGTCTATACTCGCATCCTGCTGTATCATTCCGCAACATTATGCCCCCGATACACATTACACAACAACGAGGTCAATACATCACGTACAGGAGTTAAAAACGCGCCGGAGAAACTAACCTTCATACTGATTTATTTGCTCTGTTTTGTTTTTCGCTAAGCTTAAATCTTTTGTGTGAGATTTACGGCGTAGGACGTAGATATTATGAAAAAAATTGCTGAATATTTAATAATTTAATGGAACACGAGCTAAATTATTTTAGTATTTATGTCTCCCAGGTGGTAGAGTCAACGCAAAATTCTACTATGGGCATACCACCATTTTATACACATTACTTTCTACTTCAGAGTTTTTCCGGGGAGTAAAGGAACTGTATACAAAAGATGTAAATAAGGCCAATATCAGCAGCGTCACTAGTAAGAGAGCTCTGGCTACCATCCCACCTGCCTCAGTTAAGAGCAAATCCTTTTTATAATGGTTTCTTAAATTTACGCGAATGTTACAAATTGAAATAAAACTAATTTGTACGAATTTTAGCGTGGATTTTTTCAAATCTTTTTTTAAAGCTCAATATTAGTGTTATTTTGAGAAGGCAAGCCCTGCAGTGGATGCATACAAGCTGAAATATAATCGGTAATGCCATAAAATATGCTACAATTTATACATTGCTTATTACTTTTGTAAATGACAATCAGTGCTAGACTAGGTACAATGATAATAAAACCTATAGGTTTAGTGTCTACCGAGATACGTTTGGTCTGGTCGGTGAAACACGTTCAGAAACACTTGACATAAAATAAAAGGCACGAGCATGAGCGGGAAATATATGTAATAGGTATAAGATAAAGAAGACATGTTTAGTATAACAAGAATGTAAGGTTCCCCTAAACTCGCAAGCGTTCATGGGCGGGAGTCATCACTTACAATAAAGTTAGCTGATTGCTCGTTGAATGCCCAAGCTATAAAAAGATAGAAACTATAGCTATCTCGATAACAGAGTATTTAATTACGTTTAACTTGCTGTTGATAGGATTTAGTATCTGCTAATAGAGCCACCAGCGTACACGAAGGTAACAAATTCATAATTTGTTGCGGTTTGGAATAAACATATTTATATCAGATTTTAATGCGGCCAGAATAGATATTTTTTAATTCTAATGAATAAAGAGATGAGCATGCTATTCGTCTGTTGGTAAGCGATACGACCGCTCATAGACAGTAGCAAAACCAAACGACACCATTACAAAGCACTTTCACTTTGCTCGCCATCCTGAGACATAAGATGTTAAGTCTCAATATGTCCAGTAGTTACTCTGGCTACAACTTCCTTCAAACCGGGAACACAACATTTAAGCGTTTAAACTGTTTTTTGGCGACAGTCTTTCTTGACCTACTCAAGCGACTCTCACTTATGAGAGACCTACCACCAACAAAATATGCCAGCTTGGGAGAAATTACTTTTCTCTCCGGTGGAAACTTTATTGATTACACTACTACTTCAGCACCTCCACGGTCACTTTGTTATGTCTAAAACGTATTTGACCATAGCATTGACTAACTCTTTGAGCTTCTACCTAAGCCAATCCCACAGTCATACCTTCATAAACATATAGGTAAATATTTAATGTACATGTGAAGTATGAGAGTAAAGTGGTAATCTGTTGGTTTTTAGCCGGTGCATGTTGGTGTAGCCGCGTGGTGCGGTTGCCGCTGCGGACCAGGTGCTTCGCTCGCGGCGGCTTTTTGCTCACATACGTTTCTATTTTTACTCCTTAAACCAAGAAATGTAAGAGAAATAAATTCGAAATATAAAATTCTCTGTGAGCAAAATTATTTCAATGTGGGGATTAGAAGGATTTGCGAAAGCTGGCAGATTATATTTTATTGCAAATGTACTAGACAGTTACAAATGTATTCCCTCATTTCTTGAAACACCATAATGTAAGAGCCTTGTGTTACGGATATCAACAACTTTTAGCGACTTATATGTGCTCAATAACTAATAAATTCCTAACAAAACAAATTATTGTTTATCATTTTGTTTGGTATAGAAAAATCGAAATTGTGGCTTCCCCTTCAACTGTGCCAACCAGAGAGACAAGCTATGCAAACAGAACACGAATATTCTTATTCCTAATATGCTGTACGCTACAGTAGATCGCATTCTCTTTACTGAAATTCCAGTTCCTCAAAAGGAACATAGCAATAGCAAACTGTTTGAAGCAACATTAAAATTAAAATATGTAAAATTCTCAATTTGAAAGTCAGAACCGCATCGAAAGCTTGTTATGCATAATACGAAAATGCCGACGTAATCTGGCTGAAAAATACCAATAAAATAATGAAAGCACGTATGAAATAAAGTGGTCGATTGTTAATCTGTGTTCCTGTGTCAGCCCGTCGATACGGAGCCTTCCAATTACAACGAGCAGATCACTTCAGCCCGTCCTCATTCAAAATTACGTGTTCAGTTTTCGTAGAAATTTTGTTATGCATTCCGCGCCCTCTACCGAGTAGCATAATCCAATAAACTCAACTCTTCAGCAGAATGGTTATGAAAGCCTACTTTGAATATTAATTAATCAATTTTTGTACTTAATATAAAAGAGGAATTTCTGATATACTTTCTATTACAGGGCGCGTTAATGTCTGTTTAAATCACTTCGTGATGTCGGGATTTAGTCTTTATCGCAGCTGGTAATAGATGCTTTAATCCCGTGCTGAAGCTATTCTGAGTAGGTAACTGGTCGTTAAAACATAACTTTAACAATGTGATAAATGTTTATACTGAACCTGAATAGAGTGTTATGCAAATCTAGTTGAAAGTGGCCAGCGCTGATTGAATAGACAAAAATTGTGGAAGTGGTATATATATTTTTTTATTATTGCAATGAATAGCGAGACGAGCATGTCGTTCACCTGATGGTAAGCGATACGACCGCTCATAAACAATAGCAAAACCAAACAACACCTTGAATTACAAAGCAATGCTTGGCATTCCACGGCGCTCGCCATGCTGAGACATAAGATGTTAAGTCTCAAAATGCCCAGTACTTACTCTGACTACAATGTCCTTCAATCCGAGTAAATAACATTGCGGTGATACCTACATATACCTCACATATGAGAGACCACCAGTGAATGAAGTGAATATTCATGAGTAGTTTTGAAAAAGGAGATGCAAAATTAGAGGCAAAAGATTGACCCACCATTGACACCCATGACCAAAAAGTACTGAAAAAACAGTAATAAAGACCCAGCCGAACCAACATAGTCACATCATGAACATTAGTTGTAGCCTGACAATACAAAAGCATACTATCTGGGTGACAGAAACAGAAGTCACATCAAATTAACATCCTTTGTTACCACAACAGTGAATGTCACACGCCTATGCGTCATGAATTGACAACTTACGCATGCCAAACATATACACGAACGCATTGTACACAAGCGTGGAAGTTTGGACACATCAATAAGTTACTTTAACGAGGGTGCCAGGAAGGGAACGGGGCGTAAGGGGAACGCTTCCAACTAAACCACACGGTATAATACAAATTCCCATGAGGGCGATAATGTTTCTTGGACATTATTTCAGCATACCTGTTACTATCATACTATGTGTAGTGAAAAGTAGGAAATATTTCTGATTGGATAGTCGCTAACATAATATTTTTCTTATTAATAAATATTTCATTACATTTTTACCTACATACTTAGAACTAGTTACATTAAAGAAACAACATAATAAAAAGTACAAAAGGCGGCCTTATCGCACTGAGCATTTTCTTCCAGGCAACCTTGCGATGGATGTAATAAATATAATGAGAGGGCAGTAAAGAATAAATAATCAGCTGGAATGAATAAAAAAAAACATTATAAATAGATAATAACACTATACCAGTATGAATACAAATACCTGCAAATATATATTTATATATGTATAAAATACACATACTTACAATAAATACGAATACAGGATTGTTATGGAAAGAAAATGAAAAAAAAACAGTACTCAAAGAGAGATGTATTATCCTTGACCATTTTCTTTAATGACGTTTATTATATTCATGCCCATGTCACCCCAATTGAAAGTAAGTTCCACAGCCGAACAGCTCGATATATCAAATTCTTACACCAAACTGATTGAAATCAAAACAGTTTACTTTACGAATAATTAAAATGTTATTGTCTATGTTTACATTTTGCAATACTGTGATTTTCCTCTTTTATAGACATTATCTAGACTTGCATTTACAAAACCAAATTTCGTTCTCACAAACACCTGGACGTGGAATTGATTGCCGTCGGGAGTACCTACATAAATATTCATTCGTGCTAAGATTGAACCTGTAACAGTTGAATCAAGTCTACTGCTTAGCCGATATAACAATCAGTTGTTACCAAATAAAGGTAGATAATATTGTTACTATAACGGCGAAAGAAAACATCGTGAGGAAATTAGGATTTGTAACAATTTAGTAAAGTAAAGTCCCCGCACTAGGCCGGCGCGGTGGCCTAACCACTCTCAATCGTACTCTTGATTGTAGACGCCTATGCCCTGCAGTGGGATATATGGGCTGATACAGAACAGAATACCCAGTCTAAGCCTGGCACAGCACAAAATTCCGTGATCCATCTTACTATTACCTTCGTGAATGGCGGCCACTCTCCAGGCGAGTATATCCTCTCACCACTAATAAGTACTCCAACAATCTCAGCCTTAATGATGACAGACACCTCACCTCATCTTTATCTCAATCCAGCCTTTTCCCCCATGTTAATAATGCACCTCTCTGGATCGATACAAGCTGGAGCGCAAGTTGAATGATACAGGAATAGGCAGTCATTACTGGGACCACTCCCACAGGCGTCCCGCGGGAGCTGGCGGCTCTCGTACCTGGGACACGTCACAATTGGATGCGTAACGAGCCGGGATTATTGATTGGATTCATAATTCCTTTGGGAATCGTTGTTATTAGCAACTTAGTAACATTAATACTGTTATTATGGAATTGTCACGTCTGATGCCATCTAAATCTGTGAAAATATATGCGGAGGATTCGCTGTGAATTTTATATCCATGTGTGTAATCAATAGATCTTCTTCACAATTACCTTATGTTACCCACACAAATAAATTGTCTTTCGAGTCTAGCCTGTATGTGTCTAGTTTCAAGCATGCCGGCAAAATTATTTCGACTGTTGAGAAATATTTCAGTGTTGATTTTCAACCAATCATACATTTGGTGAGGCGGCATGATTGCTGCTATTGTCGATTATCAAAAACCAAACAAATGGATTAACGTAACTGAACGTAGGAGGTATTCGTGATTTTGATAGCCTCCGTGGCGCAGTTGGATAGACGCCGCCTGGGAATGTAAGGCCGCGGGTTCGACCCCCGCACCGAAAGAAATGTTTGTGCGGCCCACAAATATTTCTTTCGGTCTGGGTGTTACTAAGATCGAAAAGTCTCTCGTAGTTCCTGATACCCACGACACAAGACTCGATCTTAGTGGAGTCAGAACTATGTATGTGACTGTTAGTTATTTATTTCTCAAAAATATAGGTAGGTATCCCGGATAGAAAACCTCGTCACTTCAACGGCACACTACTGTTATTTCACTCAATAACTTTCTTCTAACTACACTTTCAGTTTATCTAACATAAAAAATCTATGTTCCTTCCTTAAAATAATTCATTCATGTGTGTAGCATTACGCAATTTGAGACAGAATTTAACAGCCACATACTTTTAATTGCTTATAATAACATTCCTTATGCTAAACATCTGCGAAATTCTTTTTGAAAATTCAAAACGATAAGTTTCCCAAAGTCCTAAGTAACTTTAATTTCCTCACAAAGTGTGGAAAATGGGCAAATAGAACAAAGGATTTCAAATCCAAATGTGATCAACCAAACTGAGGAAATCGTCTGAAGTGAAATTTCAGAGCAAAATCATTTTTGATATTAATTAAACAAGTTTCGATTTTAAGCGTGTTTATGTTGATTTTAATCCCTGTTGTTGAAATCCTTTGATCGGACTCTTTGGATAAATATTCATTTCTTATACGGGACTCGGTCGGCGGAATTAAGAAGTGCTCGACGCTCGCAAACACTATTATCCTAAATTCGAGACAATACGCTTCACACGGCTTAATATATTCAGCTTTATCCAAAAACCACTTCATAGGAAAGGTAGTTTCAGCGTAGCTTTTACTTATAAAGCCTCTCGTGAAAATAATGAATTTTTAATTACATTACACTCCTCTATATTATTATTTATAATGTACGCAAATACAAGGCCTCCGTAGAGTTAGTTTTTGTAAATCAAGTATTTCACATTTTTTTAAATATATTAAAATTTGTGCTAAAGTTGCAGAATAAAAAAACTGTACGAAACAACGCAAAAAATGAAATTGCAACACTACTTTTACAACACTTGAACCGTTTGAAGTGTTTGAAATAACCCTTGGTTTGTTTAATTTATCAATTTTTCACAGACTTTCCAAAAGCAGACTTAATGCCGTAGGCATTTTCATTCATTCAAGCTTGGGGTGAGGTGAAAAGAACTCATAATAACACTTTATGGAACATAAAAAGAAATACAATGGCTAGACGAAAAATACGTTTATAAGAAAAATAGTGTCTAGTACCCATATAGTACACCTACTTGTAACATAATTGTCTTTAAGAGAGCTCTACGATATGGGAACGATATAATGACAAAATATACTAGTGGTGGGCAGTATCAGCACTGAAATGATTTCAGTACCGTGCTTACCAAAGCCACTTTCCCAGTTCTATGAACAAATATATCTGGGTAGTTGGTCAGTGATATATCTTGAAGTGGTTTAAGTACAGCAATATTACCTTATTTTAGTTATTTTGTGAGCTATCAAAGCACTGACGAACTTACTTGTCCACTCGTTTGAACCGGGCCATTGCATAGTAGCTATCCGAATTTAAATATTCAAAATGATTCTCTTCATCTATCCTTTCTATTCTATATTTATTCAAACTGCCATTGAAAGTGCGTGCTGGCCTGCGGCTGCCGTCATATTCACAGTGGTCGCGAGTTCGAATCAGGTCACACCACTGACTTTTCGGAGTCATGTTTGTAATAGTAGTCAAACACCATGCATTATAATGGTGAAGGAAAACATTTTGAGGAAACCTGCAAAACCATAACGATTTGTAAGAATTTCTATGGTATATAAAATCCACCAACCCGCACTATGTTGGCGTGGAGGACTATATGAACTAACCTCTCTCAATCGTACTCTCGATTGTAGAGGCCTCTGTCCTGTAGTGGGACGTATATGAGCTGATACAGTAGTAGTGATCCATTCCATCAGGTCAAAAGTAAAACATCGGTTACTAAACTGTAACAAACGTACAGCGTTTCCAGTGTAATCCATTCTGTTAATCTAAAGACACGTAGCACACATTTTGATCTGTGTCGGCTTGTCAACTAGAACGCTCCCACGCGGCTGGATGCGGTTCCGTTTTACTGTCGCACTACAGTGTTCAATTATTTTGCTGCCGGATATGGGTTTGTGAAACTTATTTATAAATCATAGCGTTGGTTGGAACGGATTGAAATGTCCTTTGTGTTGGTGTTGTCGGATATTCTCGGTTTAGAAATTAGATAATACTGACGGCAAATATTTATTTTTATATTTCAACTACTTTTTGGTAAATAATATTTATGGTGTATATTTGTTATAATATTTTTGCATTTGATTGCACAGATAAAAAAATAAGTTTTTTTGATTATTATTATCAGTCTATCTTGCAAAAACCCTAAAAGTATATTTTCATATCCAAAATGAGTGTCGCGTTACGTCTACGAGTATTTTCACTAATTTATTATACATGTTAGTGAAAGCTTCAAGTAGACTAAACATTATTATCTCAGTAATTAACTGTTACAGATAAAAAAGAAAATACATGAAATAATGAGAAATATGTAATCAGCTAATTATCCAAAAAATAAAAACATTTGACTAACTAACGCTGAATACAATTCGATCGATACAAACGATCGTGGATTTCAAAGAAACTTCCAAATTGTTGTCATCGAATACTCCGTTCCTGTGATTGAGACGGCTGTCAATAGATACTTTAGAAAGGCCGTGATATCAAGCAGTTTAAACAATGTTAACTAGGACCTTCGTAATGTTTAATAAGCTGTCACGCACAGGGCGTCGGCAATCTGTCGAGGACTCTTTGTGTTCAGGTAATTATAAAACCGCTTACAATATCAAATGCTTGTCCAGGCTTACCAGGCTATACCTTATTGCCGGGTAATAATGACTTACCTTCGGATAATTACACCTAGTAATAACTGAAAGGAATTATTTGAATATTTAATTTGAGTATTTAAAGAGTATAATTTTGTGCTCAATCGGCTTCAAAGTTTATCTTGAAACAAATGGAAATATGACTAGATTTTGTTAATTAAAAATTTGTACGAACTAAAAATAAGGTTTCCATCTGTTTTTACATTCTTTTCTACGGTGATGTTTCTTAACTACTGCAGCTAATAATGTATTAAAATTTATACACCGATGAAATGGACGGAAATCACGGCACAGGGATAATTAAATTTAAAAAAATCATAATTTAAAATGACTCCAACAAAAACCTAATTCACATCACGTAAGTATATTAAAGTCTAACAGTAGACGATACCGTGGAATGAAATATCTAATTTTATTTACAGTTCAAAAGCCAATGCCGTTCGCAAATTATATTTCATAAAAACAAAACAAAAAATATTCCCCCATCAACTTGACGCCGATCCCCGCGGGAGGGGTTCGATACACGCTCGAATATTGTGATACAACCAACATTACCTCTGCTAACGTCACAAACTAGTTTCGTTTTAAATAAGTGGGCGGAATATACTAAGATATTTTTAGAATACTGATTACAAGCTTTCTCACGGAGTTGTTTACATACATACTTTATGTATGAACAACTCACGCCTTTAATCCCAGAAGGGCTAGGCAGAGGTGTCAGGACACCCACATTTCGCCTTGTATCTTTCGTCCCACGATGGGTTAGGGGGCGAGCCTATCGCCATAGCAGGCACTAATTCTTGACTCCAGGCTGATAATGAAAAGAAAACGCCAATATCACTCTGCCCGATTCGGGATTCGAACCCGAGGGCCGAGACCTCAGCTTTGTAACTGTGCGGAGTTGTTTACGGTCTAACATATCCTCCAGCAATCAGTCTAATCCTTGTATCGTTTGGGATAAAGAGGATAAAGTTCTGTCGGAGCATACTGATATACGTAATTTGCCTTTGAATTCCCAGAAGTGGCTCACAAAGCAGTTTCGCTTAAAATTTAATAAGTTTTGTTAAATAGTTGTGTTTGGTTGTTTTTAGAACTGTTTTGTCTATATTTAGCATTACTCCGCCCGACTTGTATTGTATCAGCCCATATACGTCCCACTGCAGGGCACGGGCCTACTCTACAATCGACAGTACGATTGAGAGCGGTTAGGCCATATAGACTTACATATCATATAAATTCTTATAAACCGCTATGGTATGCAGGTTTCCTCACGATGTTTTTCTTCACCGTTTTAGTGCGTGCTGATTGACTATCAATACATACATGACTCCGAAAAGTCAGAGGTGTCCTGGGATTTAAACCCGCGACCACCGTGAACATGTTGGTAGTCGCGTCTGGTCCGTTTACCAACAGACCACCACACACTGTTACTCCGCCCGACTTGGTGCTGTATATTTATAGTTTATGAATTAATAACGATGCCTTAGTAAACCATCACGTTGTAAAGACAAACAGACCGACAAAATTTTTATATTAGTTTTAGTTTACAATATTTTAGTCAAAATATATTCTTAATTTGTTGCTTCATAATATTTTTTTGCATACATTTTTGACTTTTAGCTTGGACAATATCAAACAGTCGATCAAACCCATGGGATAACATGTTACGAATACTGCCACGAATCTATTGTAGCAACCAAACGTTTTAAATTAAATAATTCTCATAACAGTATTCATAATTTAGAGAAAGCACTGGTACTTCAAAAACGTAGATGAAAAAGGTGTAAAAAACCAGACCACCTTTCTCTGTCTTTTGATCCTATTGGCTGATATTTGCCAAGTTATCCAACATGCATCACTTACTTGGAAAAGAAACAGAATAATAAAAAAAATTGCTCAAGGAAGTTGCAGAATCCTCTCAATGGTAATTTGTATATATATATGTATGTATAGTATTGTATTGTATATAGTTTATATGTTTATCTATATATATATATATATTGTAAATCGTATAATAATATATGTAATAGCATTTGTATTTACTTGTATATATTTTTTTTCTCTTCTGATCTTTTAATTAAGTATTCATACACCTACTTCTGCTCATCTCTGCATCACCTTAAGGTCGACTGGGAGAAAATGCCACAGGTATTAAGTCCGCCTTGTATACAAAGTATATGAAGCTTAATAAAATAAAATAAATATTTTAGGGCTTTCAATTCCACTCAAACACGTTTTAAAAGGTTAATAGCTAAATATATTTTCGGTTATCAAAGGCCATAGCCACGAATAGCGATTTGTTGTTAAATAATTAGTTCAACTTTCAATGATATAGGGGCGCTACTAGCATTACGAACATGAAAAGTCAACGTTTTTGAGAACGCAAATGTATGACAGCACTCCCTATATTATAAATACTAAGTTCATAAGTAATAAATAGACAATACAGACCAGAACAGATTTGTAATGCCACAAATCCGTAGCCATTAAATTACCGACGTAAGTAGTGATTCGTCGCTGGGCTGATTCATTAGGCGAACGTTAATCTTACAAAGGTTACCAAGCCACGTCAAACGGCCCGCTTGCCTGTTTATCCTTTGAAAACGTTCCAATGTCTGTCGGCGGTAGTTTATCACTTGCGTGGGAAGGTACATTATAAATTCAAAGCATGAAGTACTCGTATATAGGTATTTGGTTACATGCAGTTTTTCAAACAATTTGTACATTCTAGAGATAGAATGATGCCAGAGTTCACTTTAATACTCAATCTTTGCTATTTCGTACGGTCTTTGGTATCCTCGTTTGAAAGATGATTGGCTCTTATATTTTCCCTGACGATATTAATCAGGTGCTTCTTCAGTCGAGCGTCCCAAAACGTTTAACGATAAAGATTGTATTGAATTAAAAATTGGATTAAAAACTAATAAATTTACTTCCCCTCCCCACTTCTTTTAAGCCCATCAAAAAACACGATTAAATATTAAAGAGGTCCATGACTATCAGGCATAGCAAAACCGAACAACATCATAAATTACAAAGCAATGCTTGGCATTTCACTAGAGACAAACAATGTTAAAACCCGATATGTTTTACTGGTGGTAGGTCTCTCATATGTGAGAGGCCATCTGGGTGGGTACCACCGCAGTGTCTATTTCTCCCGTCAAACAGCAGTGTAAACGCACTGTTGTGTTTCGGGTTGAAGGGCATTGTAGCCAGAGTAACTACTGGACATATTGAGACTTAACATCTTATGTCTCAGGATGGCGAGCGCAGTGGAATGCCAAGCATTGCTTTGTAATTCAAGGTGTTGTTTGGTTTTGCTACTGTTCATGAGCGGTCGTATCGCTTACCATCAGGCGAACGGCAGGCTCGTCTCGCCATTCATAGCAATAAAAAAAAAAAAAAAAATGTAGCCACATCTGCCACGAATACAATTGGAAGCTTCACATTTTTAATGCGAAAATAGACGAATAAGTACAGAAATGCGTATATAAATGTAGCGTGTACTTGGCTGGAAAATGATACAACCCCAGGCGGAATAACGCTCGGAAACTATTTTTCTATATATCATGCAATGCAATCATTAGTGCTGTCTGAGAATTACTTTTCTCTAGGACTTAGTATGAAGCCCGGTTTTGCTTCAATACAGTGGAGGTTATTTAGATAGTTTAATATTGCCAAAATCTGAAATTCCTTCCAAATTGTTTCTGAAAAAAAATTTACATGATGAAAATTTAATTACATTAATGACCACTTTTTTTATCTCGCGCAAAGTCTGTCGGTGCCTGCATTTTCATTCAATTACTTGCGAGTATAAAATCGTGGATTAAAATCGGCTTATAGTTAAAACAAAAATAATTAGTCTATATTACTGACCTTTTGCTCATATCAACAAAATTGTAATTAAGAGTATTAATTACAAAAGAACATTCGCAAAAACTAAATCAAATTAAACCAGTGATACATAACAGTGACCTATAAGAATGCGAAGATTAAAAATACATGCACAAACACGACGCGAGAACGTTTTTATTAGGTACTCGGATGAAGACAAAACAATATTGATATTGGATAATGGAAAAATGGCGTGCTCCAAACAAATTACTTGCAAGGAACACGGCTATTTCCTTCGCACTTCCTATTTAGAGTTCCCACGGTATATATATCATTATTTCATTGTGCTCTGATGTGCTCTCTCGGGCGGCTCATGCCAGGTGTATGAGAACATTGGATATAATACAAAAGATATCGTGTCTTCAAATTCTCGCGAGTTTGAATGTTTCGTAATATCGTGTATCAAAAAAATAAATGTATAGAATTATTATGTTTGGTGGAATAATTTTATCTCAATATTTCGGATGAACATAATATTATGTTTAACCAATGCCTAAATTGACTATCCTAATATAATTGTATAGCCTCAAATAAAACTGCTTACAACCACTCGCCGTGAATGAATTCTTCGTAAAATCTATTTTCAGCATTGGACAGCATGTTTGTAATAATAATATTGGTGAAGAAAACAGACATGAAATTTATTACTTAAAGTGAAAATTGACGCGTCGGTGCTTCAATTCTGTGACTAATTGTTTGGCTCCATAACTCAGAGCCGCAGTCGGCTATTACCCAAGAATATTTGATATATATTCTACTATCATCCAATAAATTTGGTACGAGAATATGCGTATTCACCATTAAATGTGATTTAATGCCCCGTAATTCAAAGCAGACGTGGAATGGATGCATGGCGTTACAAGTAGGGGACAAGACACTTTCCTTTGCTCACTTAAAAACTTCAGCTTTTTCAATCTACTGCTGGGCGATAAATTATACTTTACATAATATACAGGCTATAAAAATGTTTAAGAGAGTAAATTAATAGGAAACAAGAAATATATTCTATAACGAGAAATTGTTTGATAAAAGATAACTAATACAATTTTTAAATACGTTTGCTAGCAATAATTGACGTTAAGGATAAATCCGGATTAGAAAACACACAACTATCTTCGCGTCTCGTCTGCGATATTAATAATTCGCCCTATTAATATTGAAATGCTTGCATCCTTTTATCTCAAGTCTCAACATTGTTTACTGCAGCTAAGCTCAGAGCCAGCTCACACCGAAAGCCTATTAGTTATCTACATATTTAGTGATTACTACTGAATAACATTGTTTATGTCGCACAGATCTATGTCACGCTCTAATAACACATTTACACATAATAAACTATCTAAGGCGTAATTATATGCGTAACCGTAAGCCTATTTAAGCCGAATCGGATTACGAGGTACGCATGTAGGTGAACCTGGGTTGACACACTAAGCCCATATCATTATTCACATTTCCCTCTGACGTGTGTACGTGAATTAGCAATCCACATCGCGAGGATTAAAACACTTACAAACAACTCCAGCGGTATATTTTGCAAGGATGTGTTGCCGACCTAATGACGCAACATTACGCTTCTGTGCGGATTAACTTGTTAAATGTAAATTTTAATTAATTTGGACTGTTGTAATCCGTTGTTGGAGGTTTCCAGACAGTTGTTTCTGTGTGGGCTTTCTGTTTTTTGTATGGTGTGTTGGCCAATGAACTTTTGAACTGAACAAAGGTGAACTGACTTAGCTCTCTAGATATTTGTACAATACTTGATTGCGGTAACTAGACATTTTGGAAACTCCATATCCGCATTTACCGTAATAACTCCTTTATTTGTATTTTACTACTACCTCTTCAATCCATTCCGTAATCCTTTAATACTTACGCGTAACTTATGAATAACACATGAACCACGTAAGACTACGCGTATAAACTATATGTAGGTATAAACTTAATGTTTGTAATGTACCAACATTTATATTAAACAAATATGTTACATCTTCAGTGCAGTAGTTATACTATAAAATACTATATACTCGTATACTAGACTATAAAATTGTGGGCGCTCATATAAATATTCCATATACATTTATCTACTAAAACGAACTCGCATCATCAGCAACGGGCACAAATATCAAATAACAATTTCCAATTTGCGACATCACCGGACATTCCATTACGTCGGACACAAATGTATCAGGAGTCCGGAATTGTTTCCTCTATCGATAACCGGAGCCCGGCGCGAGTACAAACAGCGCTCGTCCGTCCTTTCCGAAGAACAGAGGTAAGTGTCGCCCCTCCGGCTCCGTCTCAACCGGAGATTTATATCCGTACAATGGACTAATCCGCTGACGATGGCATTGCGAAGGACACCTGCTGCTCACGAAATTGAAACTTGTTTTTCGGGACACACTATTTTTTGCGAGACGAACTGAAAGCGCGCATACAATGCTACGGAACCCGGTAATCCTTTTTGTGTTATTTCCCGTGTTTAGACTTATACGTATTAGGTATTTTCTCTGAATGTATATTTTTATTTTAAGCGTTGGTATTGTCGATAAATTGGTCGGTATGACCGAATAAAGCGGGGTTAAGGTCTTGGCCTTTTTTGCTTAATAATTGTATGGACTACAGGTTAGGTTTTCGCGCGTATGATATTATTAATCAATAAGGTATGCGTCTATTTCGGCGCATAATAACTCTTTACTTGCAGTGATGATTGGTTTTGGGGGATAGTATCAATATGAAATTGAGTAATCATAATTTTTGCCAACAAATGTGGTCACTCCTCATTTTTGTTTCGAATTCATATAACTCCAGGACATTGACACCAGTAATGCATTACGGTTGGACCAACTGTTCATAGGAACGCCATTTTAATATACATTAATGCAGGCTCATGTCGGATGTCTATTTCAGCAGTTTAATTTGCAAGTGGCGTTTGTGTGTATCGTGGCCGTCGAACTATTTTGGTTGTGGCATCGCCATGTAGTGCACTCGCATCGGTGGTATTCTATAACTGTATGATGGACGGGACATCTAAATATAGTTTTGAATTCGTCAATTTATGACCGCTGTTCTGTGTAGCCAATATTGAAATCTATTACAAACGACGAAAGTCTATTTAAGATATAACTTAAATAGGCTACACATGAACACACGCCTTTTCCCCAGAAGTGGTAAGCAGAGGTGCTACCAGGACATCTACATTTCGCGTTGTATGTTCCCTTCCACGAAGTGATAGGGGGTGAGCCTATCGCCATTTCGGGCACAAATTTCTGACTCCGAGCTGATAGTGAATTTGAACCCGGGACCTCAGCGTTGTAATCGTACAACTACGCAACCAAGGCAGTCTAATAACATTCTACAAGACTTGCCAATTTCACATTCTGAAAACCACGTCATATTGAAATACTAATGCAAGTATAGCCCACTATTCGTCAGGGCCTTTACTTGACCTCGTCTTGGGTATGTAGTCCAATTGGAGTTCCCTTTATTTTATTTCCTGATAAGTCATTTGTGACTAAATCTAGTAAAACGGATACTTCTATGTATACTACTATTTCTTGAACCCACACATAGTTATCTTGGGCATAAATTCAGTCTCAGATAATTCATATAAGTTTTTAAACCCCCCAAATCCACATATAATGAATCACGTGACATGGAATCCGAACCCATGACCTTACTGTTCACACACACGCTGCAACGAAACCAATGACGTAATTAGTGAGATAATCCAGACTGACATTTAATTATATTCAGAATGTAGACTGAATAACTCTGGAATATGAATTATTATGACGACCTTTTTGACATTGCGAATAAGTTTTAATCACCTCATTTAGTTATTGGCAACTTACTCAAGCTTTGAAACCTAGAAATATAATTAAAAAGCCGAGTAATAACTTCAATATTTAATGAAAATTGATGAGCATAATTCTTTAAAACTTAAAGTAATATAGTGTTTCCAATCTGCTCTACTTTAATAATTGAAACGTTGGAACATTTTGATAATTATCATCAAATCAAGACTTCATCTTTAATCTACGTTTAGATTGAAGTGGGGTCAAGACGACTTAAACTATGAAAAATTTGTGTGATTCTGCAAAATGAGATATAAGCGGAGCTGTATGACAGAGACGAGGTCGACGGCATGCCGTAAAGGACTACGGTCTGCATCGGCCTTACTACCATCTCAGTTCCCAGACCATCATATGCAACATATTTATTTTCTTGCAATGAAATGCGCGACGAGCATGCCGTTCGCCTGATGGTAAGTGATACGACCGCTCATGAACAGTAGCAAAACCAAACAACACCTTGAATTACAAAGTAATGCTTGGCATTCCACTGCGCTCGCCATTCTGAGACATAAGATGTTAAGTCTCAATGTCCAGTAGTTACTCTGGCTACAATGTTCTTCAATCTGAAACACAACAGTGCATTGAAACTGCTGTTTGGCGGGATTTTTAATGATCTATGAATAAGAAAAACTGTGGCAACACGTCAAGCCGTCGCAAAGGGAGTGGAGCGACGGACTGCGACGTGACGCCCGCTAATTCCCTCTTAGACCTTCTAAACTGTTAAAAGAGTGAGGTAATTAACTATGATGGATATTCTGAGTTTATCGCGCGCGGCCGGGCCGAGACCACTCGCAACTTTCTTATCTTTACTGGGGACGAATTCCGAGCCGTTTTATGGCGACTTTATACTTCGCGTAAAGAACTGCGTCAGCCAACTTGATACAAACGATATCAGGAAGTTTCAGCGCGAACTTGTGCACATACATCACGTGTAATGATAAAGGAAACATTGCGTCGAGCCTCACTCATTAAACGAGTTTCGTGTTGCGTTTGAGGCAGCGTTTTGACGTTTGTGCTTATTTATAAACATTGAACCGTCGTAATATATTACATTTCAGGCATCCATAATACAATGAGTACATTATTGAATAAATTATTTATAAAAATACTACCATGAATATATTACGTATTTTTATTATGAAAAGACTGTGGTTTTCTATGAATATTTCAAAGGCAATCAGCAATGTGGAATCCTGTTTACAATGTAAAATAAATGCATTGTAACCGCATCGGGTAATACGGCAAAATCATCGTATTTTCATATCGAGAGTAAAAATAGAATACATTCAAGAAACATTTCCAAGGGCTGATATTTTCATTTTGATATATATTAAATGTTACAGAATCACAATGAACATAAACCCAAGATAATAAATATATCATATTTTAATGTTACATAGTTCGCGTCGTAATCTGTATAAGTGTGCACAGTCTAGTCAGACTGCACGGCGAGCCAGTCCTTTCGACTAGAAAGGACTGGCTCGCCGTGTAACCAGACCGACTAGATAACATAGACCGAGCTACATTTTGTGGGCGGCCGCCAACTATCTCTTGTATGAACCATCTCTACCTTCAACGAATTACCTCACTTAGAACCCTTGCGTTTCTAACCGTAAAATAACTGACGATATCAAAATCTGTATCACTTAGGAAACTACAAACACACTAAAACTCGTATAAATATGTAAATATGTATTACGCGCTATCATCTGTACGTTTCATTATCTTTTTTATTTTTTCCTATTGATGTTTTTCTTCTTTACCCTTAATTATTATACACTTGCGTCCGACTCTCTGACTACCTTACTCGACTTCGACTACTTTAAGGTCGATTGGTCGAAATGCCATTATGCATTATGTCCGCATGTACTATTTAAATTGTACAACGTGTAAAAATAAATAAATAAATACTACGAGAATCCGCTAGCAACAACAAAAAGCCTCGAAAATGAAACTTGCACATATTACATTTTTTGTCGCGGCTACTACTGGGAAGCCGCAAGAGTCAATATCACACTTCTTAAGAAGCTTCAATTTCTAAATTACACATCCCGAGAAACGCACGGACATCCCCAATTCGCATCCTTACAAGCCCGTCGACATTCCGGCTTACATTTCGGCTTACATTCCGGCTTAAGAATTTTTCATAACACTAACAAAAGGGTAAGTTGGCACTACTCAGTACTCGTACGCACGCAGTACGCCATAGCCCGGGGTCAACCCTTGTCACGGAAGATTTGTAAACGAAAGAACCTCTAATTTGGGTTTGTGTTTTGACAACTCATCTAGAGTTGAACACCGACTTTCGCTTGGTAAAAGGATTGTCAGTAAGTTTACATTAGGGATAGGCCAGCGCCGCTGTAAAATACAATTCCGGGGATTAAGTTTGGATTGTAATAGATAGGGCTGCCTTTAATGGAGTGTTTAAATGCTAAGCTTTTGTGATAATCGCTTTACAAGCCCAATAAAATATTCTTATTCTTTTAAGGATTTTTATTTTCGTATTACGTAATATTTCTCTGGCGTAGGTGTCTGTGAAATAGGTTCTGATCGCCGACCAATACATCTCAATTATGAATGGTGATATGCAGCGAGTACTCGTGAAGAATAAAACGCGAAATTATGGATTTATAGAAGCTATCAAAATAATCGAAAATTTAAAATAACATATGATCTATGTACATTATAATTCAATTAGTAAAATACTCTTAGAGCCAAAAAACTACCGCGATTATTATATCTTACTAAATAATTCATTATTCTATTGATTGTTCATATCCACATTCACATGTAACCAAATTGTGCGCTGGTTTACCACAACCTACCTCTCTTATTGTTTTGAACTTCCCACCAAAACTGTACCTGTAAAAACACACGTCATAAACAATTTTATGGCGTCATTGCTGAAATGTCAAATATTTGTACAAAAAAGTTCCGCGCTCGTCCGGTAGGGGCGCTGTTTGTTCGCGCCGATAGTATTTCATATACATTTTACGATGACATTACCTCATAACGCATGCACCGTTTAGAAGGTTCTATGACCTTCATTTTACTTTAGCAAAATTTGCTAAAGATAGCATTCTTACAATTTTGTTCGATCTGTTTTTTGATTTTTTTTTATTAACGCGGTAAATTTTCAGAGATTGAGGGTCCATTATTTAAATTTACTATTGAGAGCCAATGAGCATTGTATTTCCTGTTTCGCCCAACGTCTTTTCGTAGTACGTAAATAAAAGCTATCTAATAAATATAAACGATAAAACACGATATTAAATAAACGATAAAACATAGTGATATTTTACTTATTAACAGAAAAATGTGGAACACTTTTTACAGCCTTCTTGGCTCAGTCGGTTTGACGCCGGCTGTAAAACGAAAGGAGAATCGATTCCCACACAGAGACAAATATTTGTTTGAACCAAAGTATTCTTTTCGTTTGTGAGACCGAAAAGTCTCTCGTAGTTTGTGATATCCACGACACAGCACTTAATCGTAGTGTGGTGTCAATCATTTGTATGATATTTACTATTTATCTACTATCTTCCTATATTTTACAAACATTTTCCAATATTGCAAAACAACATTACATCACGCCTTTTTCTCAGACGGAGTAGACGTGGATGCTACTAGGACTCGCCATATCGGTCAATATTTCCTGACTCCGCGCTGATAATGAATAGAAAAATTTAATATTACTTTTCCCGACCCGGGATTCGAAATCAAGACCTCAGTGTCGTAACCGTATCTAGTTTAACTGCGCTACCGAGGCAATCCTAAGTTGCAGTTACGAGGGAATTGGTACTACACAAGCTAATTTGAAAACACTATAAAGCATACAAAATTTAGATGCTACGATTCTATAAAAAATCTAAATCGTAAATTCAAAATAAAAATGTCCGAACAAATTTGGCCACGTTGAAGAACGTTTTGTAGTGTAATTTGTTGTGAGGGTGTTATCCGCGCCCTACAAGATATTGCAGTACAGTACCGCCGGCCTTTTTGCTTGCCGTATCTTGATCAAGTCACGTAACAAAGCATAAAAACCGAATTGAACATCTTTTTTTCAGTTAACAAATCCGTCGTGACGAGGGTCCCTTGTTTTCTTGCTAAACTAAAAATAAGAATAATGTAACGGCAAATCCCGCCTGATCGCACCCAGGATTTAGTTTTTCTCATTTCAATTACACAAAAACAGTGAAAAAATGAACCGTGCAGTTGAGTCGGAAATATAGATTACTTAATGACTGTAATCATTTTTTAAAGCAAATTTATAATTTTCTTTTACCATTTGAAATTGTTTTATAATTTTATAACAATTTTTAGATGTAACTTAACTGAGATACCAAAGTTTCATTTGTTTAAATTTCCTTTTATTGTTTGTAATACCATATTTTGTTTTTGTCTTTGCTCGATTGTTTCCTATAATTTATGCAAGCTGTGTCCTCCTATAATTTAAGATGTACAATGTTTATTATTATATGTATTTAACTAAATGTATGCCATGTGTAAACTTAGATGGAGGCCAATACAAGAAAATAAAAATCGAATACCAATTACGTTTATTACATGAAACTACCACTATGAATACAATTTAAACAAGAGCTAAACGATGTACGAGTTGCCCCGTATAAATATTTTAATTAAAATTGCTCAACAAACAACGGCTGTCCCGAAACAACAAACAAATGGGCCTAATGAAAACAAGTTTTAACACGGGAACCATAGAGTACTTGGCAGTAATTGTATTTTAAACATAGAATCCAAAAATTTCACGGTGGCGTCTTCGAGCGTCCGAATGTTATTTAATGAGTGAAAAAATGTGTTTGTTAATATGCTACGTCCCTAATTAGCAGGTAGGTGGCCCGAGAGCCGTTATTGTGGTCAAGGGGGCAGTTCTCACGACACCTGCGACCTCTGCGCGGACATTCATCGGGGATATAATAGCCTTTACAGCCTACTTACTGACCTGTTAAAGTGAAAAGTAGAATACAGTATTTTAAATTAAACTTTTATTCAAGACTGATTTTAATTACTTCTTTTTAAAAGACGTATTGTGGCTTCCAATGATTTACCAGCTTACAACACAAACTATGATATTCGAGAAAAAGAAAAAGAAAAAAATGATCCTACATGCCAGCCATATTGTATTCCTAACATTTATTATACATCGACAATTTCCATAAATAACATCCAAAAAACTTTTTTCCTTATAATTAAAAACAACTTTTCAATGGAACGGAAATCTTTTCAATAACCCATTATTACATACAATTATATTCCAAAGCCCGCGGCGACAGGTTATGGACGCTGGTCAGTAAATAATTCATATTCTATAATCGTTCAATACAAAATCATATTCCTTCAGCCATTGTGAATAATTGATTTGAAATTATGACTTACAGGGCTCGAATCATTAATCTACATATTTTGACACTTTTGTCATTTGTTCATTTCTTAAACGTATTTAAGTTGTATATGAAATTCAGCCCACATTTAAGACGGATAAAAATGATAAGACGATAAGACGGACAAAGGTATGCTGGATAGAAATCCCTCAATCCGTTATTATGATTGCAAATACTTCATACCGTAATTTCCCCTAAACATACATATTTGAATTTAAATTAATGCATTTATGGAAATAGGTCACATATCGGTTTTGCAAATGAGACACAAACATATATTAATTAAGTATCTATTGTTAGTAATCTGACTATAAATTCAATTATTGTTCTGCCCAAACTGTTCATATGTTTTGACCCAAACGCCACAGTCTTTGAGTGTAGCGCAACATATTATTTACATACTTTCACGATCAGCTGCATACCTAATATTAACTCCACATAAAATAAATCCAATCTCGAGTAAATGTTCTGTTTTAAATCAAAATACACTCGAAATGGACCGCTCAACTTGAACATCAATACCAAAATATCACAATTTCACCCGTACACTCTCAATATCAAGTGCAGCTTGGATAACAGTGAAGTAAGAGCTTTCTGTTCAGTTTTGTATAGTGATTGAAATCGTCGAAGTGTGAATAACCTCTAACATCTGGTAATGTATCTACGGTCCCTAATAGTGACATTAATTTAAGGAGTTATCTTCCGGAAACTTTAGGATGATATTGGTAATAAAAACCGAAGATGGCGTACTTTTTCCACCTGCGTTTGAGCCTAAGCTATTTTATTTCGGTTATAAAGGCTACATGGATGTATCAACATAAACATTTATCATCCGTCTCGATTTCTTCACAACATTACGAAATAAATATATCGAGTACCTACCGGAAAAATCATCATTTATATTGTCATTAAAAAATCTTAAAAATACCAGATTGCACGATCTTGGAAACAAGGCACTTCACCGTTACACAGAACTTAAATATCATCTAAACCAACACAACAAAGCAACGCTAATAAATCTGACAACCTAAATAACAATTAACCAAGGTATTATTTTATGTGGCGCGGACATACAATTAGCACCGGCTAATGGTGTGTAGTTCAGAATAACGATCATCGTGCTAATTATTTAGAGGCGTGTAGGACACCCCACAGTGCACACTACAGTGCATCAACCGCAGCGTCGCCTCACCGCAGATCTCTTGCGGTCTAACTCCGCATCTTCCAGCCCAGCACACCTTCTTAGAGGAGCACCTCACTTGAGAGCACACAACTCAACTCTCAACGACCCTTCCTCGTGTTTTGTATAACTTTCACGGCAATAAGGCGTTCTCTACCCTCAAACTTAACCACTTTGTGCTGGCTATATTTCATTATTTTCTGTAGTGAGAGTTTGGGCCACAATACGCTAAGCTGGTCGAATTTCCCTGAGCGACTGAATGAGATTGCGAATATTTCTAGCAACAACCGAATCAACAAAAAGGCTATAAAAGAAATTTTTTTTTTGCCTTGTAATTAATAAGCTACAATCCGATTTTGTTGTATCTATCACAAGCATTCCCTTAATTGAAGATTAAAGAACCAAAAAGACTAGCATGCGATTTAAGAGAATATCTAATAAAAAATACATAAATTCAACCCCAATGTATCTGTAAGCATTCTAAAAACGTCCAGTTTACGCGTACTTGAATAAAAATCACAAGCAAACAATGTTTTTACGCGAGTAGTCTATGTGATATATCGCCCGCAAAAAGACCATGTGGCGAGCTCATATGGCCGGCCGTTTCATCTGCGGCGAAATTACTATTTCTTTTTCTACCAAAACCATACTGTATCACAATTTTATAACCATATTTAACAGTATATCTTGCACGTGTGTATTAAAATTATACAAATTGGCAATTGAATTATTTTCTTTTACCTTTATAATCCGCACTAGTTCGTATTCTTTTAGATTTGACTTTATATTTTACTATCCTGTGGTACATTTATTAGGTGGCCTTTTATCCTATAAAAATGATCTATGTCTACATGTAATTGACCATTCGACAACATAAAATAATGTTTTAAAACGTAATTTAAAATTCATACTATCGATTTCCCTTCTACTAAGCTCAAACTCGGGACAACTATTTACATATTGTCTAGTACCTGAAACTACTGTCTCAACGTGGAAAGAAGGTCGTCAAATTAAGTACAAACGATACAGGTAAACGAGCGCAACACGCAACCAACCACTTTAGGCGCTTAACTTAGAAAAATATGGCCTTTAGCCTTTGTAACGCTTTAGAATAATATTTTGGAAAACCCGGGTAATATACACTACATGTATAATAATATTTTACTGAAGAGAGATTTTAGGAAATTCTTCAAAAACAGACTGCTACCGACAGGTCACTGTGAAAATCGTTGGGTTATGGTCATCAATAGACTTCCTTTAGAAGATGTTGACAAAGAGACAATATGATCCATTACCACGACTATTCACATGAACAAGTTACAGTTTCGCGGTACAACAGATAGCAACACCGGGAAAAATACGTAACAGGTTCTTATAAACTTCCTTTCATAAAAATATACTAGTGGCCTTCGGCAAAGATAAGTTATCCGGTCGAGGGTTCAACCGCCTACTCCGTACTACTGAATATTTTAAACATATAATATTTTTAGATATCGTCCCATGCTCAAAATAAAAGAATATAATTATCTGGGTTATAATGAAAGTTATTCAGTAAGGAGTCACTATTGCATCCAACAATTCGCCGAATACTTTTGCCTCCTATGAGATACGAGAAAAGAAGAAAAAAAAGAAAAAAAAATGATCATTGCGAAATTAGCGAATTTAATATGAGACGAGCATGTCGCCAAAACCAGGCACCAATTAAAGCCAGTGACTTTTTGTAGTAGTTTAAGTCATCTTTTACAAGGATAGCTCAGAAAGCAGTACAACTTGGATATGCCAAATAATGTATTCACTAACATTATTCTTTTTGTACTGTCTCCAAACAGTGAAGGTTGGCAGTCAGCACAGCATACAGACCTTTGTCTCGTGGAAGCCGAAATAGTTCTGCGGAGCTTGCAATGCTTATCCATTTCGGTCTTCGGATGTAGCCATGACTTTTCTCATCATTATAATAACATTATTAGGCGATTTGAAGTTTTATAAATTTTCCATAGTCCTTCTTGTGCCGGCGTACTCTGGAGTTTTCATTTGACAGGTTTTCATGGCTCAGCAACTTAACTTTGATATTATCGAAGAAGTGCGCGGCGACACCAACTTATGACTAAGTTTTGTGAACTTACCTAGGAAAGACTACTTACTACTATTATAGAATTCATGTGTTCTTATGAATAAATTTGAGCTTAGTTTTAACTGACTTAAATCGTTTCGCGAAATCACCTTAATATTTCTGTCTAACTTGAGCATAAAAAACACATAACTAATACATGTTGCCAATGACCCAGAAAAATTAGTAACGCTTCAAATAAAATCACACAAGGATATTTCAGAACCAAATGAATTCATACGTGTAGGTATAAAACATTAAAATCTCAAAATCTTTTTTTTTTTCAATTAACTTTTCATTAATTACATAAGAACAAAGAAGCGTGTTTAAATAACTTGCCGAATTATTAAAATTATAATGGAAGTATAAAACTCTCGTCGGCTCGGATCCGAGCTGAAAAATTCCAAAGGCTTAAAAATATTTTACGACACGTTAAAAAATGTATTTTCAATGTCATTATAAAAGCAAATTGTAGGAATAATTTTCGACAAGGCCTTTTTTGTAGCGCCAATGAAATTATGAAGCGGGCAAATATTTATAGTGTACATGGAATTAACTGATTGGGGCCACTGGAGAATCGGAATCTTTACGACTGCCGGATTTAATAATTCTTGTCCACAGGCTGTTTAAAATAAGTGCATACGAGTATTATGTTCTATCTTTAATATTTCTTTTCAATGAGGATATTAAACATTTTAGCAAAAAGTTACAATAACATCTGAATGGAAAGTTGATAATCATAAAGTAGGTACGCGTATAGTCCCTAGGTCCCGACAAAGCATAGAAAACCCGTGTCATATTAAAGGGGTTTTATTCTGTCTTTGTGGACTTAAAGAAGTTGTTCGGACATACAGCGCTCAGGTAGCTCACACAAACTACTTATCAAACCGTATTTGTGGCGAGTGAAACTTTTATTAAGAGGAATGGACAAAGAGTGTTTTGATTTATATCAGTCACAGCACAACTAAAATATATTTCGCTTAATGTGCCGTTTTATTTGGACTGGCAGAACCCCTTGAAGTCACGATAATGTGCTCTATCAACTTTGCTTCGATGCGACAACCGGGCGAAACACGCGAAAATAATTAGCACTTTATAATGCTTGGCTCAATCTATACGACCACTATAGTTGAAGGTAAATCAAACTACAAAGCAAAAATCACGGAAACAAACCATTTCCAAGTGGAAAAAAGCGAACGGTAACCACAAACAAATATCCGCCGCAGGGGCGAATTTCAACTCTTTGCCATAAAGAATATATTAGCGTATCGAAACGTTTGAAACTGAATCCAGCTGTGTTTGAACTACGAATGGCAGCCACTTTGCCAGGGATTTCTTTGTTCAAAAAGTTGCGGATCAACTGGCTGGTCAAAAATATTTCGTGCCATCGAAATGTTCAAAAACCCATTCGTGATTTAACTAACTTAGCAACGCAAGCGCCGCAGTTGTTCTAAATCTTCGCTCAATTATCTTTCTGTGGTATTTCATTAACTTGTATTTAATGAATAATCGCCTCGATGAAATAATCTGCTTAAATTAAATATTATATTAATACTAATTAATACCTCAGCTTATTAAAATACTGAATTGACTGCATGAAGTCTTGGATATTTTTTTAAGTTAACCAACTCTCTTTCATTTATTATAAGAATTTATATTGAATCAGAAATTGCCGTTCATTAGACATTTAAAAAAAATGAATAAGCTAAGCAATTTTATAAATTTACTATTTCAATAAATTGTTGAGTTAAATCAATTACAGAATAATAATAATTTAAAGAATATATTTGAAACAAATTGCTTACTTAAATCGATTTCTAAGTAATCTGAGGTTCTGCTTAGAACTGAGATTGCAAGACTTAAAATCTCTTGGTAGTCGTTATGAGAGATCAATTTTATTAGATTGCCCATTGAACACGCTCTGCTGATATTGTGTGCATTCACTGATTTCGTCTGTAGATGAACGATAGCGCGATGATGCAACGTAGATAACATTGCACGACTTTGCTGACTTATTTCCAAGAATATGCAAAGCAATTTAATCCTATTTATTATCTCATACCTTATTTTGTGTTAAAAGTTTGGTAATCCTTAGATTAGTACCGTACAAAATATACCCTGGCAACACGAAGAGCAGGGGAAAGTTAAACTGGTACATACCACACTAAATAAAAAATCTATGATTTAGCACCTAAATTCATTATCGATTCCAAGCCAGCCCCCGATTGTATAGGAGTACCAGTACGCGTCGATAAAAATTATTCCTCCACCAGCGCGGTATATCAGCAGCGGTAGAAAACACAGACCTGCCATATTCAAACAAGCAAAAAATATCCGTCATAACATAAAAACAAGCATGCGGGTAAATTAAAGAAAACAAGAGAACAAATTTACCAAAACACTCAAACACATGTTGATTTATAGGAGCCGGATTGGCCCGCAGCGGCGCTTGGCAAATTACCGACCTCGTTGTTTCGGATAATATTATTCAAACAGCTAAATCCTACACTATTAAACTACTGAGGATTACTATTAATCACGTCAAGATGTTTACCCTCATCCCGCGGCAGTTCCGTGGGAGTTATCTAAGTGGAGAGATAAATACAAGTGCTGCGTCGCCTTGCTCGCTCCCCGGAGGCCCCTGCCGCTAGCTGCTAACCAGTAACCTCTGACTTATCAAAACATCACGTTAAATGTTAAAAACAATGGATTTCTACTCTTAAAAACGTTTCTACCGATGTGGTATCATACGACTTTTTTTAAATTCGTGACCAAATTGATTTGTCTTAAAAGCGAACAACTATTGCGTAATATTTACTCCCAAAATATCAGATTTAAAAACAACAATACTTTTGTAGCAAGCTCGACAGCTCCCCAGACACCGAAGAAAGTACAACTTATCCGACGAAATTCAAAAGAATTGCAACCTTTAAAAGTATTGCTGGCACTTGAAAAACTTATAATGGATGTAATAATGTGATCCCAAGGCATTCGTATTCGGTATCGTTACAATAGTCCCACGCTTATTTTGTTATTGGAATGTTCTTTTAAGTTATATTTTATTAATTGTTTATAGTGATAAGGTAAAAAGTTACTAAAGTTATTACTGGTGATAGGTCTTTCATATGTGCGACCACCACTGCAATGTCTATTTCTCCCGCCAAACAGCAGTGTAAATGTACTGTTGTGCTCCAATTTGAAGGACATTTTAGCCAGAGTAACTACTTAACATATTGAGACTTCACATCTTGGGTATAATCATCTTATGAGTGTCTTGGTGGCGCAGGTGTACTACGGTATGATTGAAAAGTAAAGTCTCGGGTTCGAATACCGGGTCGGACAAAGCGATATTGGATTTTTTCTATTCAGTATCAGCCCGGAGTCAGGATTTGTGCCCGATATGGCGATAGGCTCGTCCATAGATTAGTATTATATACAGAGATAGATGCGCAACTCTACTTTTTTTTATTTTTCGACATGATTTCGCCATCAGAGGGCGCGTAGGCAAACGAGCGAAATGTTTGTGTGGCCCACAAATATTTCTTCCGGGTCTGGGTGTTTGTGAGACCGAAAAGTCTCTCGTAGTTCCTGATACCCACGACACAAGACTCGATCTTAGTGTGGGATCAGGTCTATGTATGTGACTGTTGGGTGTTATTTATTTATTTTATTTATTTATAAATTTACAATTTGTTATGTAATTATTTCAAAATTTGTATCTTTCATAACCTCCTGTAATTTAACCAATATCAAATAGACATTGGTTAAATTTATATAAGTTTATAATATTATCAACATACAAAATATATTCCTTGGTTTAGTGGCACACAACCGTCATTTAAAAATTTCATTTAAACTAATCACACGATAATTTTTCCTTTTACGCCAGAGCGTGGCGCTAGAATCGAAATGATTGTTTTCAATATTTTTCATGTACGAAGTCGCACCCCCATCTGCTCGCCTCCGAAACACAAGACGAAACACGGGTATTCTGATAGCACCTCTGCCTACTAACACTTCTGAGAAAAAGGCATGAGTTTATGTATGTACCTCTTATGTCTCAGGATGGCGAGGGCAGTGGAATGCCAAGTATTGCTTTGTGATTCATAGTATTGTTTCGTTTTACCACTTTCAATGAGTGGTCTAAAAACACATACTATAAGTGAAAATGAATTCTTTGTAAGCCGAAGGCGAATTCCAAATCTCCTAGAAATACTCTAAAGCTAATTTCATTAAAATTTTATTCGGGCTAGAGCGTCGGAAGCACTCGCAAAAACTCGTTCAGTGAAAGTGTAAAAGCCATCGGAAGCTAATAGCAAGTGCCCATTCGAAAATGGGAAAATTATACGGACCTTTAAATTATGTATTTTCAATGTTTAATAATATAAACTCGAAATTGGAAACTACAATACAAAGTGCATTTGCAACTAGTTAGTAACATGAGATGACGCACTAATAAACGGCGCAAACGTTGAAAACGCTTGCTATTTGATAACAAAACGCGCTCCTGTCACGCGTGATGAAATTAGAATAATTTAGGAGCACAATGGAATATCACGCGTTGCGACCTCGCCGCTCGCCCCTACTACTGTATGCACTATGCGCCATGCACTATGAAGTAGGCAATCACTATCGATGTTCTGAATTATGTCTGTTAACCAGTTCCCCAGAGTTCTGTAGATCGTTGGTGTAATTTTAAGCCCGAGTGACCAACATTTTCTGCTGCTTTCGTGTCACCCAAAGTGCTTAAGGCTGCGATCGCTATTGTTAAGTAAGATTTGGTTTACGAAATTTCAGCAGATCTCAAAATATATCGGATTATCTGTTTCCCCTCTAAATGTCGAAAACATTGAATTTACCTCGACTTATCTATTAAGTAAATGTTGAAGAGCTTTTTCTTGTTTATAATGTTTCATAAATCTGCGAAAGAATTAACTCTTATCCCAAAACAATTTACTGCTAAACGGATTAAATTTGATTAGAAAAATTAATAAAACCGAACTACTCGTAAATATATGCAAATTATATAAGGGCACATTTTACAACCATGTCGCAATATCAATTTGTAACAAAACACAAAATTTTTATATTAGACCATAAAAAGAACTGTAAATCTCGCCGTTTCGTGTTTATTTGTGACCGGCTTGATTACTTTTGAAGTCTTGTATATTTTACAAGGTTCGCCGCTAGCTTTCTTTGTGGTAGTTTATGTTTACAAAAACAAACAATTGCACGTCTATAAAGATCAGAACGCCGAAGAATTGCAATCGCGGTGCTAGTATGCTATGCTACCTGCTGTATTCATTTTTAAATGTTTTATGGGCAGAGTGTTAAATCGGTGTGCACAGTACTTTGGTATTACAATATTATGTCACACTTGTCTGCGTTTTGCAGACGTTTTTTAAATATACAATGTTACAAAAGAAATACTAAGGCGAAAATAGCGCCCAAATTAATTCTTACTCGTAATTTCGTGTACTGCGATTCGTCGAACAATTGATATGATGATCCGAACGCGATGAATCCGGGCCACCAACGAAAACCGCATGGTACAGAAAACGATGTGACGTCAGCCTGATGTTCCGCACTCCCAAATGAACGATTTTAATTGCACCAGGCTTCGTATCCCCGCGATACGCCAGTAGGTATTACCTCCTTTCAGATTTTGCGTATTGCATATTCCAAATTGCCAAGCCTGGAATTTCGGAATATTTTCGACACAAAATACACTTTATTTCAAATGTTGATTATTTTTATTTTTTCACTGATTGGGAAAAGTGACGAAAGTTATCCACAAGCAGTCTTTTCGGTCGACAAAATATTTATGATCGTATAAATAAAGCAGCACTCCGGTGCATCGCTTCCCGTTGCACGCCAACCGTTTAATGTCACGTTACCAACGTTATCAGCAATAACTTAAAAGGTGGACATTAAAAAGTAAATTAAATTCTTAACAAAAATAACGAATAATTTTGCCGGTAAAATGAACGCCGTCGCCCACCTCGGTCATTCGCCAGATATTGCAGATCCAAGCTGTTTCTGACGTGTATTGTGCTGTGGCGAACACTGTAAATTGCTTTTTGCGACTATAAATATTTTAATCTGATTGGTGGCTAGTAACCAATTAAGCGTGGGTTTAATCTCGCATACGCTATATGCTACCGATCCCTTATATTGGGTTAGATTTGTTTTTCAAACTAACTTTTGTAGTTGTTAATTGGGAAGGTGAAAAATACACATTTATTTTGGGCTGAAATTTTTTGCCTATCCAATTTTGAAGTAAGTTATTTTTCGATTGCATAGTTAAAAGTTAATAACAAAAAAATATTTGAATTAAATGTAGTAGAGCGACGCTGTTGTGAGTTATGACTCGGTATGAATGGGCACGCTAGTCCGGGAAGTCTGTCTGACCACTGTCTCACAGCAGATCACCATGAAACGACAGCTTCAATGTTTCGTTTCTTTTAGTGAGTGAACTTACCGGATGTCCAATACCCCTTTCCTACTTCCATCCTTCTCCCCTACCGATTAGATGCGCCGAAAGAACATGAATCATCATCATGATTACGTCTATAGTCCCAGTATTGTGGATGTTCGTGGGCGGTTGTGGTTGTGTGTGTATGTGGGACTATTGGGCCTAAAGCCTAATGCTACCAGAACTGTAGTGTTGTCACCTGACTCTCAACTATATATCTTGCACTGACGGATCTCGCGCCTGTATTTAAACTATAAAGGTAAAACTCACAAAGGCAAAAACATTAAAACACAGTATGCTTTTATCTCATAAACACAATATTATTTTGCTTTGTGTTCGTCAGTTTAGTAATTCGATATTTAGTAAACCCACAATGTAAAATGTACAAAGCCTCATGGCAGCGCTTGTTTAAACTATTTTTTACCATATATTGGTAATCCGATATACTATTAACCTAGTGTAATATTAAGAGTAAAATGCAAAACCAGTTTTAGACACTTTCAGTTTTCGGAGGACCTCTCCTTGCTTTCGTATAAAGACGCGTTTATTTCGTTTAGTTAAAAAATATTTATTATATTTATTACACTTTATTGTTCACCAAAATCGAGAAAAATACACAACAAAACACTACACCTATATTTACAGTAAAACTGGCGGTCTTATCACGGTCGGAGATATCTTTCAGACAACCTTTGGATGGACTGGAGTGAATGGAAGTAGGAAAACGGGGGTAGACAAGCCGACAAAGTAAAAGTAAAGTAAAAAAGTTTTTTCATAATAATTGTAAATATACATATTATTATTAGTCTTTTGAAAACAGGCAGGGATTTGACTTGACGAATAGATAATATAAATGGTTTCTTATGAGAGCAGCGTTTACAGTGAAAGAATTTGCAAGAAATGCTGTATTGTGCTTAGGAATTTCCCATGTCGGATTCTCTGACGGTCTAAGAGATTGTGTGTGTATTTCAAATTTTAAAGAGAGTTATAGGTTAGGTGTGCTGGGATGAAACATGATGGAATAAAGAAGTGAGAGTCTCCGAGTATTTGGATGAAACTTAATGTAAATTGGATTTCTTAAAATAATCTCTTAAGACTGATATATTTTGTGCCTGGCATACCGATAAGCTTGTCCCATTTTACAACTTAAGACGGTAATAAGCTCAGCGAAATGAAAATCTATTGGCATTAGTACCCACAACTGGCTAGCTCTTCACGGATACAGCCTATTTATTTCTTTCTTTCATCATTTTCAAACTTACTCGGTGCAAAATTCGCCAATTCAACAAAGTAGAAGTAATTTAAAACAAAATTGAGAATTCAAACTATTTCCATAACAACTAAAATACAATATGGCGTGCGGGTAAAAATTTAATAGTTCCCGACAGAGACGCGGGCATGCAAGACGCTAACTTCCTCAAATAGTTGCCACTGGGAGTATGAGGGAACTGTCCCCGCTTTCGCCCTCCCTCGGGACTATTTATTTTCAAGCAAACACGGCAAGCTCCCTTGCAGAATTCCTTACAATGCTATTTTAATAACTTAAATGGTTTTTGTTGCCTCGGTGGCGTAGTGGTACTACGGTATCATTTCAAAGCTGAAATTTTGGGTTCGATTCCCGGGCCGGGCGTAGAATAGTGGATTTTTTAATCAATTATCAGCATGGAGTAAGGAATTTGTGACTGATATAGCGATAGGCTCGCCCCCTATCACACCGTGGGACGGAACACGAAAGGTGAAACAGATGTGTACTGGTTGCTATCAGTACTTCTGCCTACCCCTTCTGGGAAAAAGGCGTGAGTTTATGTATGTATATAAATGGTTTTCAATCACATTTTACTAGTTTATTATGTATGTCAACTATTTTATCCGTAGTTAATTTCCACCAATTGAAACAAGACTGTATACCTACTAACGAAGGCTTGAGTAAATTTACCTCTCGATTGTCGACCTAATTAAACCAGGCTTTGAATTTAATGTCTGCTACGTTTTTAAATGACAAAATAATACCTCTGACAGTCTTTTTCCTTTCTAATCTACCGCGTGACTGGGTGACTGGCTACAGTCTTCGATTTCAATTGTTTTGTAAAGCTATAGCTCTTTATACAGTTTAACTAAAAGATACGATTTATGGTCAATTTGTATAAATTGTCAAAAATAAAGCTACTGGATAAATAAATGGAAATATTTACTGAAGTATATATTTATTATGTGGATTAAAAGTGTAAGTAATCCTTTTTTGGCCGAGCACATAATTACATACACGAATTACATACAAGAAAAGTGTGCTTAATCACTTTTCTTGTATGTAATTCTTGAAAAAGAAGATAAATATCATAATATATGAATAATTTACATAGTAAGTACATCATTATATTGTATCACCAGTTTCAATGAAAATGTCAATGATTTATTTTTTTTATTCTTGGCGACAAATTTACCATGTCAACCGCATCACACCCTACAATTATCGTAAATGCTATCGTATACTATTTATAAGCTTGTAAATAACTATAGTTTTTTTAGAAAGATGGTTTAAACAATCCCAACACCTATCAAATTAATTTTGAATTTTATCAGAGACTCCCTTACAATTTTCATGTCGACACATTCTATCCAACAAATGTTAAAACATCTTCCGCGGTACCACACTCTGCGAAATTGGGGGTAGCAATTTTTATGCACATTTATTTACTATTCTAGAATAGAAGCCCTACACAAACCATATAGAAATAAAAACGAGAATAAGTTTTATCGCAGACCACATATCTTGCTCAAGCCCACTCCGCTGCGCGGAGCTAACCTAAAAAAGGTTTGCTTTTTATAGATTTAAGAAACTCTATCTGTAGCACTCACATTAAAACTTTCAAATACGTAGGTTTAAAACTGTAAAGTAATACCAACTTGTAACAGAGGAACGAAAAAAACGTGGAATTTATCAAGGGCCCTAGTTTATTACGAAATCCTAAAAAAAAGTATTTTTCCTTTAAAATTCCCAGGCTTGGAGGATTGCGTAGTAGTGAACATTCACAAAAGCCAGAAGGCAATTCCACTTCTCGTCATTTTCCCGAACAAATGTTGAAACTAAACGGTTTGTGTTCAATACTCAAAAGCTATCTGTACCGAACTGTGTTGGCGTTTCCAATTAACAAACTGCTCCGCTGCGTGAAGTTTGTTCAAATATTATCTGACAATTTGTTTTTTCCCTTACTTCTATAAGGTTTTGTATATATTATTTTTGGAAACGACACTCAATTAACAATTTAAAAAAATCATGATTTAAAGAAATAAATATATGTCTGAAAGCAGTTCTGGACGAACTTTACATAATGATTTCACGAAGCTACCTGGGGCGCTGGATTGCGAGATATTACTAGCATAAATATAGACAAGCTATTTATCATAAGTTTTACTATTATCGTTTCGTGGAATCTTTCTATATGAAATTCGTCGCTCCCGCGCTCACTTGCAGTTTTCTAGAATTTTAGAATATATTAAGGTAAAAGCACCAATAGTAGACAATTTAAGGATAAATCAAACTTAATTCTCAAAATTCAAAAATGTTTTTCAAAAAATTAAAGTTACATTTTCTTTTACTGTTAGAGCAACATTTGGAATTTAACTATTTCATAATAATGAAATTAAGATTGCTTTATTTTATTTAAAAAAAAATATTTTCTTAGGATTGCCTTAGTCACTAATAGATGACATGTATAAAAAATCAGATACCCCAATAATAGACATCAATTGGCACTAATAATAGACATGTCTATAACATCATTTTAATATTATGTGTTATCAAAAAAATATAATTTAAAATCAAACTTAGCACAGATTGTGCTTTAGAATTAATTAAGTTACAAAATATATATAATATCTTCTTCTTTCTTTCTTTCAAGGACTTTAAATTACATTATTATCAGGTGTGGTTATTTTCTTCGTGGTAATTTTCTTCACCTGTATATAAATTTATTATTATTAGTCCTATATCAATTTCTAATTAATTATCTTTCTTATTGATTTTCTTTTTCCCATCTCATCATTCTTAGTTGATCTTAATTCATCTCATCATTTTTAATTGCTCAAACCGTAATCTGAAATTAATGTATTCTAGTAGTGGACATCTATTAGACTCTAATAGTTGACACTGTCTTCTTTTAATTAGCCTAGTGTACAACAAACGAAACTCAGATATGAAATAAAATAAATAAATAAAATTGAGCATCTCAAAATGTTTGCGTAAGATTCATATTTGATTTACGCAAATATGACAATCTTTCTGAGTTTCGTGCTAAGCTCAAGTGGTTACCCATATGGCTTTGTCGGAATGCTCACACTCTTTCACTTTTATATAATATTATTTAACCTTCTCGCCCCTTCTTATCTCAAAGACCGTTTTATATTTCGTCATAATTCCCATGAAAGATCCCTGAGGTCATCGGAGAACCTGAAACTGAGAATACCCGTACACACCACGACATTTATGGACAAGTCATTCCCCGTACTCGCTGTTCGATTGTGGAACTCACTTCCAGATGTCGTGAGACAGGCTCGCAAATTGCCATCATTTAAATCACTAGTCAAGGAACACTATCTTTTTCACTGAACTTACACATTGTTGTGCTTTTACTATTAGCATTTTTTATATTTATTTACTATGCATATATTTATTACATTTGATGTCTATTTTGTATATGTATATACATATATATGTATGTATGTTGTATGTATTTATATGTATAATAATGTAGGTGTACAATAAAGTTAAATAAATAAATAAAATAAACTACCAGGTTTACACATGTCATCTTTTAGATTTTGATCAATTTCTGGAACTAATAGTAGACACCACTAAAAATTTATACAAAAACAAGCCAAAATAACAAGGAAATGGTCCAAATAAATCAATAATGTAATATCCATATAATATCGAAACCCGATATAGCTAAAAGTCATATAATATAAGACAAAATCATACTGTTTGAAAATCAGTTCCTTAAGAAAAACGCTAAGAATAATGGTTCATAATGGCGCGAAATCACACTGTTTGTGGTCAATTAACAAAAAAATTGAAATTTACTTCTGACAGTGCAAACAAGCTTTTGGGCATGTATCATAAATGGTACGAGGTGGCTTTAAAATTAGGAGCAATGACATTAAAATATTTAGCTTTCTTATTAGAAAATATTTTTTCGAAAGTGTCATCTATTGGTTCAGTGTCGGGCATTGGTGCTTTTACCTTATTTTATTTTTCTAGTTATTAGAAATATTGATCAATACACTATTTTTAAAAAAGTTTAATCGTACATATTGCTTCAGAAGAACTTGCATGACTTTTAATAGACATTATTAAATACACCTACATATAAATGTATGTAAATACTGTAAATACATCTCTATTCTAACAGAGTTGTTTCCATTTTAATTTCACTAAAATGTTTAAAACACATTAAAAATAAATACTAATTATTTCATCTCGTTCCTAAACTAAAAATCTAATTACACCGTTGTGTGTTGCTGAAATGAGATTTCACAGCAAAATATAAATTAACCTCAAAACACATTCTCATCTCGAAGCAACAAGCTTTGCACTAAAACCATCTGAAAAGCGACAAACGCGGCCATTAGTAAGTAAAATATAATAAGTAAAATGTAACAAGCTAAACAAACGAGTGTTCGTTCACTCGCACAGCTCTCTCGCAAAGTTCCAGCGACGCGATGTAATGTCTTCACTCAAACGCTGCGCTGATTCCTTCTTCCAACTTCCAAATATAATTAGGTTATCTGCTTTAAGTGTAGTGTAACGTCAGCTGTGATTGCTTAGCCATAATGGATTAACTAACTACTTGCAAACAAAGGTTCAGCTCCATGCCGCAACTGGAACGAGAGAACTTAACAAACGTTACACTTTGCACTTGCTACCCGGCGTATTGAGAATAGGTACGCCTCATTGAATACCAATTTATTTACTACTATGTATCTAGACTATTTAATTCTAGGTTTGAAACTAAGCATAACCCAAGACCATTACCTATATGGTTTTAAAATTAATAATACAAAAGTGCTATGGCTAAATTATGGTTATTCGATATCTATTTTGAAAACAATTACCAATACAATTTATAAAATCGATTACAAGAGTGGAATAATCTCTCTGACATTAAGAGCTAAGACATAATAATAAACATCCCAATCGTAGGAGAAAGCCATGCTGAACTGTCGGGCAAAAATAGCCTAAAATATTATTTTAAATATATGATGTATGTATATAGCTACTAGATTATCGTCTTTCTACAAAGAATTTTGCAAGTTCGACCTCCGACCTACATAATACATGAGTGTTCATACACGTTACATTTGTCTTCGCAAGTGCAGCCTCGTATTTATGATACGAGAGAAAACTTAGTGGAACAATGTCTTATAAAAAATAATAACAAAAGCTTTGCATTACAATGGCCACCTAACTCTTACAATTTCTGTACAATTATTTTTTTACGAGAACTAGTTTGGAACGCAAAGTGCAAGCAGGACGCAGGCAGCGCGCTCCGATAACAGATGTTATTTCAGAAATCGAGTTTTAATTCGCGTCGAGTAATTGTTATTAGTGGATGCGTCCGACGCGACGGCGGCAAAGATAAAGAAAATGAACAAGGTTTATTTTTATTTTCCTTGAAGAAACTCCGTGACGAGGGTCCCTCGCTGTTATTCAGCATCGAAATGAAATGAGGGATAAAAACTAGATTAAATGCTAATTGGAAGATTCAACGAAGACGGGCGGCTATTCGAACGGATCCTCTCGGTTGCTGAACGATATTAAACAATAAAAAGTTATGCTTTAACCGAGCATAGCTTCAACAAATTCAAACTTACAATCCGTGCCTTTATATTGAATAACGAAGCTACCTAGTAGGTACCTACGCAATATATTGTAAGCCTCGTTGGTTTTGGGGGAACAAAAAATGGGACACTTTAATGAATGACCCAATCTGCTTACACCACGGATAATGAACGTAATAAATGGTAGCTGTTTTTGGTTAAACCATCGTTGTGAATAATTTATATTATTGATTCTTCAAAGTTATTCATTTTCGCAGTAAATTAATAATTTATATTTTTTCTACTTCCTCGGAGGCTACTAGCCACGGCCTCGGTGGCGTAGTTGTACTACGGTACGGTTACAACGCTGACGTCTCGGGTTCGAATCCCGGATCGGACAAAGTGATATTGGATTTTTCTATTAGTTATGGGCCCGGAATCAGGAATTTGTGCCCAATATGGGATAGGCTCCACTCTTATCACATCGTGGGACAGAATGGACAAGGTGAAACGTGGGTGTCCTGGTTGCTACCAGGGGAACCTCTGCCTACCCCTCCTGGGACAAAGGAGTGAGTTTATATATAAATAAATACACACAACAGTCACATATATAGTTCCGACCCCACACTAAGATCAAGTCTTGTGTCGTGGGTATCTGGAACTACGAGAGACTTTTCGGTCTCACAAACACCCAGACTCGAAACGAATACCTGTGGATCACACAAATATTTCTTTCGGTGCGGGGATCGAACCCGCGGCCTCTCGTTTCATAGTCGGCGGCTGTACAACTGCGCCACGGAGGCTGTCGTTATATGTTTATATATATATATATATATATATATATATATATATATATATATATATATAAACATATAAAGTATATTTTAGTATATTTAGTATATTAGACTCAATCACGACTTTATTTGTTTCGATTTACTTTATACATTACTCATAGTATATAGGCCTTATACATAGACAGTTTTTAAACCTATTTTCAGTTATCGAATGATTTGTCTTTTTCGCTCATTACTGAATTTAAAAGTTATTCGAAAGGGTCAAAACATTTGACGACTCAAAATAGATTAGAAAACTGTCTATTAAAAATAGGCCATTTATGTATATGTTAGATTAAAGGGGGTTGCAGACGTAATGGAAATCAAGCTATGTAAACTTATGCATATCTCTACAGACACAACATTCTCTATTAACAACAGACCCATACTGTAGCCTTACTAAACTCCAAATGGGCCGTCTCGACCACAATGGCGCCGAATGTTAACAAGAAGGAACATCTATGTTACTACAACGTTTGATGTAGTCAGCAAGATTTCTAATCTTGATATCTTGATTAAGTTACAAAATAAATTATTATTAATATGAATTCGTAGATTTTGATAGCAATCATTCACTAGTACGGAGGCAACCCACCTGATCAAATTCCGATCTTTAAACATAAAATAAAACCGCTAGAAATATAGTACGAAATGAGTAATACAAAAGCAAAGAATACAATTGCGAAACATAATTAATAATTCATCAACATCAGAGGTTCCATTTCATTTGGCGAGTCTTCAGTAAATGTTGGAGATTTAGCAACGATTTCCTCAGAGACCTTTACCGAAAATATTTGCTGGGGTCATACGGTTAGGGCACGACGCCGCCACAATTTGTAATTTGCTCTCTGGCAGAAATAAAGTCAGTCAGACATCCCGCGCGTAAATCTCGCAAAACACCCGGCCGTGTATTTATTATTTTACATATCAATAAAAACACACGTAATAACGTAAATACGTGTATCGGCGGCGTGTATCGCGGCTGAACCTTTCCGTTTATGTAATAACGTTGGCCTGAAGAGTTTTTCCCGTTTATTGGGTCGTTAGGATATAATTTCATCTCGTGTTTATGACGCCATAAAAAGTTTGCAGCGCTGATACAACCACTGTCAATTACCAATACTCGGCTCCCTCGCGACTCCTCCGCTCTCGATTTCGTGTCTTTACTTATCTTTCATTTGTTCCTACTTTTATTACTTTTTCTTATTTCTATTGTTAGATAACTCTTGCATTTATTATATGTTTTGGATCTATATTCTATGATTCTCTACTATCTTCTTACAAATACATAACGTTTCCTAGTGAACCAAAAAATCTACATATTACAACTTATGGTTTTACAATGGACGGTTTTATCTTTAAAGTGATCTCTTCCAGACAATCTTTGTATGCATATTATTCGAAGTACCACCTTCACTTCTTATGAGCCAGCTTGGCTGTTATTTTGAAAAACCTCTAATGTTATCATTGTTAAAGGAACTACATGTTTAATATATTTTTAATTTGGACTTCCTAATATGACGTTTCATTAATTAACAACCGGTGTCATTTTCACGTGTGGTTTGAATTCAATATTTTCAAAAGATATAATTTCATTGTTCAACAATTCACAATGAAACTTTTTAATTAAGTGTTTTTGTGTTTTTACAATTCTAGCCTATAAGAACACCAGATAAAACATTAACTCAACTTCACAAACCTACTTAAAATTATATTTTTTATTTTACTTTTGACGCGTTTGGAAATAATATTAAATAAATGAAACTTTTACTACGCGCACGTATACTGACAGCCAAAAAGCGACATAATGAAGCTAGCTGTCAACGATTTGTCAAATTTCCGCGGCAGCTCGTTACTATCAAAGTATATATTCATACATATATGATAGATAAGTCAATGTAAATGTAAATTAGTACTAAAGGTGACTTTTAAAATATGTTAATTTATACATTTGAGAAAAAATTTCTGATTGTATCTTTTTATTTTTGATTAATTTATAATTCCTTTCACAAATAAAAAGTTATTTACATGAAGTACCATTTACCTTACCATTTCTTTTCGGTTACGCCAAAGAAGTATAACTTCTTACGTGCGAATAACAAGTAGTACGTATTCGTTATAAACAAAATAACTATAAATAAATATTCAATCCATAACATTTTAAACGACAACAAAAATTATCCTCGACAGCGTAATACATCAAATACTCAATACACTTGGTATATGAGTATATTCGACGCCGGTGTTTCCACGTAATGGTTATAAAGCTAGGTGTTGAGGCAGCAAATTGTTTGAGTAACAAGCGACAAACGTGGGATGATACATGAGGCGAGGTGAGGCGACGTCGCGGCATATGAGCCTTCACGCCCGCAGACAATCCACCTACAGCCTATGCCATGATTGATGAGTCGCTAATACGTACTCTCATTACCTAAGCCCGATATTACATAACACATACACTAGCTCCGATACGCGGCTGTCCTTCGAATAAACTTTCATTTGCGGGAAATATGTTTTAGTAATCAGGCGCTAGGTAATATTATTACGATTATTTGTAAATAAATTCAATATAGGCAGGCAGGCATTGTAAAGTCAAAAAACATATACTAAAACATGTATACCAAGTGATTGATTAGTATATTATGCCAACATATAAAAAAAGAAAATTGGATCTCAATTTGCATAAAGCATCATTCATGAATTTATTGAGGGAAGTGACAAATTGAATCCATATTGCAAACCGATTACTCGTCACAAAGGATACCGTCTCTCTTCGGGGTTCGATATAAAACATAATACAAATATTGTCTACCGTGGTTGTTACATAACTTGATATTATGACGATTAATCTAATAAAGAAGCATATAGATTAATTTATATCAAGATATTTTTTTAAAAAGGCAATGTATTTGTCTCCATAATGTTTAATTTGTAATTCAAAAGCAACATTGAACTCGTCAATGTTTATTAAAAGATTAATAATATTGAGTTAACATCAGCTGTCAGTGCTGTTAATGCGTCTGCAGGTTATCGCCCTGTCTTGCTGACTTGTAAGAATGTCAATTAAGCAAATTATTTGAATAGAAATACGCAAGTGAAATTGTAGCGTAAAATTTAATAAGCCTCTTGGCTTACTACTATTTAATTTAATAATATTATCAATATTAAATGGCTTAATCAAGCACATTGTGCGTAGTGTGTGTAGCTTTTAAGTTATAATTACAAAAAATTACGTTTGTCTACAAAAATACAAGTTTATTTTTCCTTCCATGATGCGACAGAGAACAATCTCATCATAGGACCGAGCATTTATTGAATACTAGCGGCCCGGCCTAGCTTCGCCCGGGTACAAATAGATTTCTGTACAATAATATGTACGTAAAACCGCATCAAAATCCGTTGCGTAGTTTTAAAGATTTAAGCATACAAAGGGACATAAAGACAGAGAAAGCGACTTTGTTTTATACTAGGTAGTGATATTATAAATTAATCTAATACCTTCTTCAAGGATTTTCCAATATTTTATTAAAACGCCTTGTTATCAAATCATTATTTGTTCCAATCGTTTGTGGACAAGAACAAGATTGAAAAATAAAGACTGTAAATTGCGAACCTGTTGGTAACCAATTACAAATACCCAATTTACAACATATGTTTGCCGCCACCAGTGACACAACCTTCGTTATTACATGTACTTTAGGCAACTAATGACATCAACGCAATATTTTTCACATAATTTAATTCAACAAGCGCAAAACGCTTTAATTTGATACAGGGTCTAATGGCGCTCTCCTCAAATGTTGAAATTTCAGTTTGCCAACCTGTGCCATTAAAGCAATGACAGTTATTTCTGAGAATTGGCACACATAGAGGTCAGCGGGCGTGTTCTGGAGACCAATTGTCGCTTGCCGCTCTGGCGAAATTTCCATTAATTTTGTGAGAGTTATCGGCGCTATTCGCAAACTGCCCCGTAACTATCAATAGGTCAAAGGGACTAATAGATTTAGAAAAGTCATTAAACAGTTGCTCTCCATTCATTCATGCTAGTCTTATTTATTTTATTCTAGTCTAGTAGTTCTATCTCCATTAACAGATGGTCTTGATTCTTAATCACCACAGGAAAAGACAAATAAAGTTCATTAAATTTGGGTCAGAGTTATATCAAAATTTCCAAAGCCCCGACGAAACGAAAAAGCGATATACGGATAGCTGTGGCAGAAACTGCGACAGACGGCTTAATATCCTGTCCAGAGCACGGAGGGCGCCCACATTTTTGCCTTCAAACGTGGTAATTTCTAATGCTTCATTTGAACGAAGCCAATTCTTGCGAATTAACGGGTTGCCAAAATGCGTTTATCAGGTATAAAGTCATTTTGTATTATCGTTATTAAATGTAGGCAGATTTTAATACTCATACATGGGTTCATCGCCCGCAAGTAACCCGTCAAATAAGATGGATCTAGAGTCTATCTTAAGAGAACTGTTTTTGAAAAGCCCTTTATATACACCCGAGTAGTAATACCGGTGAAATCTTGAGATTTAGCGGATCGCCCTCGGGGAGCTGTGTAATGTCTGGCTATACCAACTAAATGTCTGGATATATTGTACAGTGTTGTTTGACAGCATTTCTCTCCCATATTACACAAACAATAATGTTGGTTATGCGGAGCATTATCTCCACATATTCTTGATAGTAAAGATATTACGTTTTTCACTAATAATGAAGATTTTTAGTTTATCGAGTTAAAGCGTAGTTGGCAGTTTTCCTCTGTATGTACCAAAATTACATTCTATTAACTACTACAAAATAACTAGGTAATTCCCACAACATTTAACCTCCATGTGCAGACCAATAAGATACTTGTCTAGTACCGAACTACTAGAAACTTTTCGCGCCGCAAAACCCAGAACCCACACAAATATTTGTTGATTACACAAGCATCTGCGTGTTTAGGAGGCTTGAACACATGGCGTCACAGAAGCTTCTTTATTACTAAACCATATATCCTTAAACGTAAAATATGTGTTTGAACGAGTACCAAAAATGTCATTCACAGTGTACTCCGAGACCCAGTTGCTTCTTGTAAAATTTTTATCGCCCATTTCACACCTCCCATTCGCATATAAAAGTGATTCCAAATTACTTTCATTCAGATTGTGGGTTGTTACTACTGTAACTGTGCCAAATTTTAGCCCTCGTTTTTGGGAACCAGAAATCATTACTTTAGAGTGCGCCATAAGAAAATGGTTTTAATGTTTATTATGTCCAAAGGTTTTATGTCAATATCCTTTTCATTCATTTTATGTCATTGCAATAAAATGCAACAACATTTTAGGTTCCGAAACACGAAAATGTATGTTGTTTTAATTTAATCTTACACTTCTTACATATCTTACATAAAAATAAATATATAATCAGCAGAAAAAAGCTAAATAAATATTTCAACGTGAAAATTGAGAAATAAACACTTGCATAATTACGTGCTTTACATATAAAAATATATACATTTAATAAAAAAAATCTTTATTCGTAGACTTACAAACTGACGAAACTTGAATGCGATCCGAGCTCTATGTACTTATACGAATATAAACACCATATTTCTGCGATCAGCATTAAACGGTAGCGCCAGTGTAGCCACGCAATTCTGTTAAGGATTACGTTAAAAATCAATTAAAAACTTATCGTTTTAAAACTGGACCAATTTCAACAATTTTCTCTCGCTATTGTGGACTTTACTTGTGTGTATATTTTTCATTCACTCGCTTTGTTACATCAATTCACTTTTAAAAAAATAAAACAAAAGGAATTGCAATAACAAACGCATACACGCGTTTAGAATGTCTATTGATGATATTTGCATTGCAAATAGAATTTTGAAAATATGAATTTGCAGTAAACCAGAGATTTGTCGGTTGGTATAAATTAATTTCGCCCTGGCCGTGTATTAATATTCAGAGCACTCGCAAAGTTTGCTTTAACTGGCAGCGGAAATATTCGAATTTATTAATTTCAACGAGGCTCCTTCCCACGAGGGTTCAATGCTATACCGACATATCATTAGACACATAACACGTTAATGTACGTGGAACTTGTGCCTATCCCTTGCGGACGAAGGGTGACGTCATGTGAACCAAATGTCAAGGTATTGTTAATATTAAATGGTAAATTCATATTGTAATAATCTGGCTGAATAACTTATCAGATGTTATATTGTACCTACTGTCAATAATATGAAAAATAGTTGAATTACATTTTGGAACGTAGAGTCTAGTCTAGTCTTAAAGTCTAGGCTTAAATGAATAGCCCTTAAATAATAAGCCAGTGTATAATCAAGCACTCCAAAATGTACTTACCAAGATTAAAAAGAGCTTAGTAGTTAAAAGTAAAGAAATAGCACAAAATGTATAGTCAAAACTATTGACATTGCACTTTTTCCACAAGCGACAGGAATATCCAAAGGTAAAAACCGTGAAATGAAAAGAACTATTGAAATTTTCGCTTTAATATTACTCTCTAAGTAAAAATGCTCGTGGATTTACACGCACAGTTCACTTAACTTTATAACAATCTTGTTTCTACGAACAAAGAACAAACAAGTTCCAATGAATAATAAGAAAAAGAAATTACCACAAAGTGAACCACGCCGGGAGCTCAAACTTCTCTTGTAATACTTCTAAATTGTTTCGTAATCATTATTATCAAACAAAGGATAAACTTCAAATGCAGCGACGAGCAATTGTACGGAAATTTCAAAATAATTCACGAAGATTAATAATAGAAATCCATTGTTGTAAAACGGTACGTATATGAAACTTGTACTAATTTACTTCACCAGAAAATCAAGTATCGGCCAATGTATGCCACTATTTATTAATCACTAATATTTAATACTTGTTGTCCCCAAATCATTCATTTTGCAATTCGTTAGAAAATTAGTCTGTTGTTAATGCCCTGTTGTTAGTGGTTACAAAAATACCTGAAGCTAAAGGTGGGACTTTTTATCCAGTAAAAAATGATCAGCTAATTTTAAAGCAATATTCTTTTCAAAATAATAAAGTTCCTACGCAATCGTTCTACGAAAGTTCTCGAGTGTAAAAAGAGCACCTATAACGTTTCTTTACATTTAAAATAAAAGTGACGGAAAGAAAATTCAATGCCTCCATTTGGCGGCAACATTCTTTTGAAAATATTAAATACAAAAAGTACTTTATTTCGTAACTGGTTCGTGACAAATTGCCGAAGACAGTAGGAAAGAAACAAGACGATATTAAAGCATCGGTCCATTCCTATCCGACGGAACTTCAACAATCCATCACTCGTAATTGCTTCAGTTCCTGGACGTTCATCTCTCTGATTATTACAAACTTACTCATTATCTTTGTTATACCCTTGTCAAATTATATAAGCCTTTGGCTCGCCTCTCGGAAATGAAACTGTTGGACACTCTACTCGCAGTCCGTAATGGCCGAATTTCTGCATTGGATTAAACTAAATCGATAACCCTTCTGTAATAAATGTATATTTAATCGGCATCTGTCACATATTTTTGCCGATTCACCAAAATAACTACAATGAGCCCGAGAGAGTTGTAATGCAGGCGAAATATCGAATATAAGAGACAATCATACTCGCTGATTCTGATAACTATCCAGGCCTATTCTAATCCAGATATCTATAGTCTGCATCCAAAACGCAACTCGCTTGAGCAAATCTCTTTAGCCAGTTTTACACCAACGTGTATAGTGGTAATTAGTCGCTGGCCGAGCGAATACGAATATCCAAGCACCAGCTACGATCGCTTTTATTGGAAAAATAACATATTCTACATTGCATCGGCAACATTCCGATTAAATGCGAGTTGTATTTATCGCAGCACGATATCAGGAAGTGAAGGTGTAAAAGGCGTGTCACTAGCGCGAGCGGCCTGCATTGAGCGACGGCGAAAAAAGCACTCGGATACGTGTTGCGGTGCCGACTGCCGGCTGCCGAGCAATAGCAGAAACTTGCTTTTATTTTCCACTCTTTTTATTCTTTTATACATTTTACCTCTTGAATTTCTCTATATTAGAACTTGGCGGCTGAAATAAGTTAAAAATAAAAATACGGATTCATAGCGATGGTAAAATAAAATTCAATGTTATTTAGGAAGCAGATACTACATAATTTTGATATTACATGCATGGAGTTATAATACAATTATTTAAATAAATGTATTTTATATTTGACCAATGACGTAAAGGCAAGCATAAAAAAATTTGATCCTAGATAACTCTTTCATGCAATTCATCGTGCAGCAATATATTTTTTTAACCCACTATCTTTTAAAACACTCAAAAAACTCCGCACGAACGGCTACAAAAAGCATTTAACGCGGACACACGAAAAACGTAATCCTTAAACTGGTGTAGTTAAAAAGTTGGCTGGTGCCGGGCGCGCTCTAAGCCCGAAATTAATGAAGCCAATAAAATCCGTGTACAAATAAACGTGGGTGCAGGGCATCCGTCAAGCACGAAGCGAGTGCACACAAACTTTGTACGGCGCAGCCCCGTAACCGGATTCACTAACGAGTCGGAGCACGGGTGATGGCGCCGCAGCCGCCTGTCCGACGGAGCGCAGGGCGCCGCCCTACCACCCTGTTTTTCAAATAAAATCATCCCACTCCTGCAGGCTTTGCTGCACCTTCACTTGGAGCACGGAAATTGATCCTGCCTTTAAACACTCGCCAAGCTTACGAGTTGCAACGATGCTATGTGACGTGTTCACTTGCTACGGATTAGATTTTTATTATGTGCGTAGTATTGCGCTGTGATGACTATAACTATGATGCCGGAAAAGCTTAATCTCATCCATGCCTCAAACAGTATTTTAATTAGTTTTCTAGTTCATTTCGTGCGTACATGAAAAAGATAAACAGCGATTACTAGATATTTAGTAAAATAAAAGGTACTACCTGGGCGGCACAGTTGTACTACGGTACGGAAGTCTCGGGTTCAAATACTGGGTCGGAAAAAGTTATAATGGTTTTTTTTTAATACATTATCATGCTTGGAAGTCGGAATTTGTGTCCGATACGGTGAAAGGCTTGTCGTCTATCACACCGCGCGCCGTGGGATTGACAATAAAAGTCGAAATGTCGGTGACCTTGTTGCACCTCTACCTACCTCTTCTGGGAGGAGGTAGTGAGTTTATATATGTATTACGTAAAGTAAAATAAAAAATATAAAAAACGATAAATTTTATATATGAGCCTATAAAACTCATACACAAATTCCTTACCGAAAAGCAATTCATTTAGCATCGCACAATAAACAATAGACATATAATTTGTGCGAAAACCCATTGAAATGTTATCGGTAGCACGCAGCGGTCGCAGTTTAGGACTTAACGAATTATCGGAGCGGCTGTCAGTGCCGGCGCGGCGGCGCAGCGTGGAGGCCAATTGTGAATAATAGAGCGACGAATTTATAATCACATGCTGGACGCCGGCCGGACGAGCCTCGGACCTCGCGTTAAAACTGCTCCCATTCCGACCATTGTTACATGGGTTTTGTTGTTTCGCACTGGCGTGGACCCGATTGCATTTGACAGTTGTTTGACGCTTACAATCATCCAACTATTGAATTTGCAAGGCGATGAGACTTTACCGTAACGATTTTTCACGTATGTTTTCTACCTAGGTACGATAAAGATCCAAAACAACGACTATTCAGTCATTACAGATCATCCTTCCCCAATTTTCCTGACATCAAAAGACAAGTGGGTAGCGAAACAGATTCAAATAGTTTACTACATCAATTACAAAAATAATAAGGTTAAGTACTGGCCGAAAAGGCGAAATCTCTAAAATGCTAACTTAATCGAATGACATATATAAGGAGAAACACGCTGTTACAATGAAATTAAACTACACAAAGATTTCAAAGTGACAAAAAACCCATCATGTTTGGTGTAGAGATTAAGTAGTAATACTGAATTTGTATACACGACTCTATCAACGAATTGTAGTAATTTTGCATTCCGTATAGAAACAAATGCTGAATTTTATCTGTATATGGGAATCTGAAAGCAATTAGTATACATTTTCATAATAGAAAACGGCGTAGGTCACGCGTGACACATAATACGCTGTGATTCGAGACGTGTAATATCACAAAGTGATTCGTCACAAGGTTACGTATTCGTTTTGCTCGCAGACCAAATAACTACCAAATAAAATACGTCGTACGTAAGAGTACTTAAACAGAGCACGAGAATCTTACAAGTTCACTTCGTTAACTAATTATTTATGTTGTCTCCAAATTAAATGTCACACAACAAATTCCGTCTCCCTTTGTTCTTACTTCAATTATATTAAGTTTGTTTCAATGTGGCCGTACTCGGAAAATAATAGAGGGGCTGGTGACCAATTTTTACTTAAGCACACGAATATTTATATATAATATTGTACCTATACATCCAGTTTATGATGCTCAGAATGTCTTTCTTACGGTGTCGCACGCCCTCTCGTTGCAACTTATTACACATTATTATTTAAGTAGTTTTACCACCCCTCACAATATCAGAGGAACACGTACTGTAGTTACCAGTTATAGTATTTTACATGTTTAATGTCCCACCGATGGACGTAAAATTTCTAAGCAGAAAATGAGTGGGAATTGCTTCCGGTACACAAAAGTTTTAACATAAACTTTATTCGACACAATATAAATAGTATCTGTTGAACTATTAATAATTTTCTATACTGACTGCCATCTTACTTCTTAACAAGATAAAACTTCATGCGAAATTGATATCTGAACAAGCAATATTTTTCAGTAGTTTAGTCCTAAGACTCCGAACATTAAAAATTGACACGAAGCAATTCCTAACAGAACTTTATTGAAGGGTTAAAAATACTACAAATATAAAAGTGTTATCAATTGTGTTTTGATCTTTAACAAAGAATGTAAGAGCATTTAGAATGTATCAATTTTAACTGTAAATTAAGATTTCAGATACTTACTACAATTTGAATCATTTGCGTTTCGTGCACATGTATACAAAGATACAAAGTTTTTGTACAACAGCCGACAAAAGTAATAAATAACAAATGAATGTAAGTGCTCCCAAATGAAAAGAGCCCTGAGGGTACCATACCGTGATACACAATTTGCAAAATTACATTTTCTTTTCAAGTTTCTACGTCAAACAAAAATACGTAATAGGCCATTCTATTAGCAAGATGGATCTGCTTAGACTAGAGTAATCTGTTTTTATGTCAAAATATATTTTCAGTTTCATAATTACGAATCCCAATGCGCTAGCTGTGATGTCTCTTGAGAAAGTAAAGTACGTTTATCATCTCTGAGCCCCGATAACGCACTGAATCACAATTATCTTTATTACAAGTACCAATATGTTTTACATATTTTATTTTATATCATAAAAGTATTGAAGAGGGCTTGGTTATTAAAAATGTTGAAAATATATTTTGTACTTTGTTTCTAGTTACTTTGAAAGTGTAATAACAACTAAAATTAATAAAAGCTCTATGGAATATGTAAAGTGTATAAGATTCCAAATTTCATATTATTTTTTAATTTGTTACTTCATATTATCCACTAAAAATAATATAAAAGGCGTTATAAAAAATATTTCGTTCTTAGTAGAAAACAGTATGAACTTGTGTAGTTTTTTCAAAATCAAAATATTCTTTATTCAAATAGTCTTTCACAAGATCTTTGGATCGTTAATTTCTGCTACCACGGCTTCGGAACGTGTTGTAGCTGTGACTTTTACTTATTTACATAGTTGATTTTATTCTGTATCAGCCCATATACGTCCCACTGCAGGGCACAGGCCTACTCTACAATCGACAGTACGATTGAGAGTGGTTAGGCCATATAGTCCACCACGCTGGCCTAGTGCGGGTTGGCACTTTTTATTAGATATTATTATTTACTTTTAGCCTATACTCTGCCTCTGCTGAGTGAAGGCCTTCCTTCTTTTAAGTTGACAGCCTCCTTGGCGCAGTGGGTAAGACGTCTCCTGTGAAACGAGAGGCCGCGGGTTCGATTCTCGCAACGAGAGAAATGTTCGTGCGGCCTACAAATATTTATTTCGGCTCTGGGTGTATGTGAGATCAAAAAGTCTCTCGTAGTTCCTGATAACTACGACACAAGACTCCATTTTAGTGTGGGCTTAGGACTATGTATGTGACTGCTGAGTGTTATTTGTGTATTTATTTATTTTAGTTTATTTCACTATCTTCCAAAACTTTTACTCCAAATACCATGTCGTACGCAAGTCTCTCTTTGTCTCTTAAATTATTTTTTCTTTCGTAAAATATGCATCGCATACCTCTTCGTAAGGTGAATTAGCAGTAAGCTGTTTCATCCTCTCTTTCAGTCAGCATGTTATTGTCTTTTTGTTATTCGACTGCCATTCGTTGCAGGTGTTCCAAAAAACGTGGATTTTTCTGCATCGTTTTGGTGACACACTTGCTCTAAAACGTGGCATTCGGGGTGTCTGCTTTGTAAACAGTTGGTTTTTAATCCTCAAAAACTGCACTGAAATCACGCGTTTCCTCGCGTTTTATTTGTGTTCCCCGCGACGATTTGTCAAATACACTTCACAGTACAGGTTTTAATAAAATGAAAAAAATAATATTGAATATTTCATTCCAATCAAGTGTTGCTTTGAACCTCTTATAATTTTATATCGTGTATATAATATACCATCGTTGACTTATTTATTGCTAGTAAAATTTTATTAAATAATTTGTATAAAAATATAAAACATGTCTACCGTTTACAACACAGCAGAAAATCATAGCGTACGTTACTCATATAAAATACTCATAGTTGTGTCCAATTCTGGTTTAATAAGTTATTGTAGCACCAAAAAATAATTAAGCAAACAGGATCTAATCAAAAGACCTTATATTTACTATTTGTTACCTATACAATATCCCCTTTATTCATACGTAAATTAATTAAATCATAAAAAAACAGGAGATACAACGTTCATTAAGTTTTGCTATTCATACTGATTCTTTCTAGTTTCTACATAATATTTTAGCTAATATTCCCACTTCACACAAAAAAAAGTTCTCCGCCATTTTAAAGTTCTTGTGCGGTTAAATAGATGATTTGTGATTTTTGACGTCTATGTCGTCTACGTCTATGAATAACGTTTTTGAGTCGGCTTAGATCAACGGTATTTGAAAGCTGCGTTAAGTCCTTATGAATATGGGGGCTATGTATAAAGACGCCCACTCTTACTCTTCCACCCACATTTAATATTCAACGAACATCGTGTTTTAGTATCCTGTCGAATGAAAACTAATTGCTATTCTATCTATTTTCCTCAAAATAAACTGAAACATCAAAATATAAATATTTACAAACCGAGACTAGACTTAATATTCAGTAGCTCTAAAGAAAAAATACTTGAGTTATTTTAAGTCAAAAATAACGTTAACGTTAACGTTGCTACTACATTTAACTAACGATGTAGTCTATACTAATATAATAAACAGGAAATATTTGATTGTTTGCATTTAATAGGCTCTGCAACTCCTGAAAATGTCTTTCACCATTAGGATCCTACATTATCCCCGATGAGCATAGCCTATAGAATATATCAAAAAATTGTATCTGCACCTGGGCGGAGCCGGGCGAGGCTGCTAGTTATTACTAAAAGGTAATATAATGAATTTTAAGATATGAACATATTATGTTACCAAAATTTAAAATATTGCAAATATCGACGTGAGAAAACGTATTTGCTGTAAGTAGCAAGAATGGCGTAAGTAGACTGAATAGACAGCTAGATTCAGATTTTTTTTCTGCGTCGAATGGTCTGGGTCTCATATCGCTACGACGACATTTTTTTTTAAAATAGGGTATAATTTTGAAAAGTTTACGTGTTCAATTTGCTGTTAGTCACTAAAAAAACGGTGTTTTATCACTCTTTTACTTACAGCAAAAGTGCGATCTATTATCAAACATCTGATATAACTTACAACATTCATATGGGATATGGAGTAATATTTGAAAAGATTACTTACAGCATTCTTTTGAGGGTGCGAATTAAACACAGTATTACTTACAACATTTTTATGGTTTGCAAATTGAACACAAGATTACGTAATTTAAGTTTGCCATAAGGTTACAGCACTTTTCTTTTGTTGATTTAAAAAATATTTTGCTTGTTACTACATTTTAGCGAGTTATAAATACTTAGAAAATAAGGAAAAAACGCATTGTTTAAAAGGGCGCCCCACGCTACGTTTGCCAAGACGCGGTCTCCACTCCAGAATACGCTTACTCCACGCCACTTCAGCCTACTAACTTTCAGAGCTATGTCGGTCACCTTGGTTCTCTGCCGGATCACTTCGTTTCGAATTTTGTCCTTCAGAGAGACTCCGAGCATAGCTTTTTCCATAGCACGTTGAACAACTTTTAACTTATGGATTAGCCCCACAGTCAATGCCCACGTCTCGGCTCCGTACGTCATTACAGGGAAGACGCACTGGTTGAACATTTTAGTCTTCAGGCTCTGTGGTATATTCGACGAAAATATCTGGTACAGGTTCCTAAATGCTCCTATCGGCAAGCCCAACTGAATCCTCCTATCGGCTTCCTTTTCGAAGTTGTTTCTACTCTATTGTATCCGTTGCCCGAGGTAGACATATTCCTTGACAACTTCGAGAGGCGTGCCATCTATGATAACTGGTCCCGGTGCGACGAAGTCATTAGACATGACTTTCGTCCTGTCAAGTTTCACCCGGAGACCAATTCGTTTAGAGGCTTGGCTGTGCAGCATTTCTTGAGCTTCCTGCAGCGATTCTGCCATGACTTCGATATCATCAGCAAACCTTAAGTGCGAGATGTACTCGCCGTTTATATTGATGCCTCGCCCATTCCAATTTAGACTCCTGAAAACATCTTCCAATGCATTTGAAAACAGTTTCTGCCCCCTGTGATTCCTGTTTCCAATACCATGTGTCTCCATAACCAATTCGGTGTCCCTGCGTACTCCCACTTTGGCGTTGAAATCAACCATGACAACATTGAAGTGGGCCCTTGAGGTGTTTTGCAGGGCTTAATCTATGTCACCGTACATAGCTTCTACTTCACTATCCGAGGGTGTGATGGTCGGCGTATATATCTGTATGACTTTAATAGATTATACCTCTCGGTCAGTTTGAGTCCAAGATACGCTACCCTTGACGACAAACTGGATATTTCCACAATGTTGTCAGTGACGAACTAGTTGACGAGGAATCCGACACCGCCCCGGGAGAGACTGTCGCCTTGTCGGAAGTAGAGTAGATGACCTGATTCCAAAGTTACTGTGTCGTTCCCCTCTCTACGGACTTCAGACAACCCCAGAATATGCCATCGTATAATATCTAACTCTACCTCCAGTTCGGCTATATGTTCGTTGAGCTTCAGAGTTCGTCCATTATACGTAGGCAAGCTCAATGTGTGGTAGCCGTCCGTAACCCAGGGATTCTTGGCACCTCGTGCCCCACCGATGCTGTGACCGCTACCGTGGCCAAGCCTACTAAGGCGGTCGGGAACACGGGCTCTTAGAGAGCAAGCTACATTTTGATTAAACATTAATAAACATTTAACTTACAGCATTTATTTCTACCACACATACAAATATTTTTTTTATTTATACCAATTGAGTGGTATGAGTATTTTTTTAGAGTTAGTCTTACATCTCTTTAATAGTACGTAATTTATGAAATATTTCAAGTACAGCATTTTAAATGTCTGAAATATACGGAACTTTGCTATCTCAATAAAAGTGACTAAACTACTTACGACGTTCTTTAGGTCTTTAAAATAAAAGTTAATTGCTGTAAGTAGCGAAAAGCCTACTTCTAATAACTTTAACAAAAATATTTTCATTGCAGTTTATGAATCTTATTTTAACAAAACTTTGTTCCAAAATTCATCTTTCTGTCACTGATAATTTAAAAAAAATGATTTTTTTTCTAACTTTTTTGCGGTTTTTTGGCTCTGGTGAAAAGTTGGGATTTGGCTACTTACAGCAAATACGTTTTCTTGCGTCGATATATTCTGTCAAACGGTAGTCCTAAAATATAATATGCAACAGATAAATAAAAGAATATTTATGTCTCAGAGTATTCATACTAGAACGTCTCCATAAACATAATATACCTATCCACATTAAAATAAAATAGATAAGAAATACAATTTTACTGTGGATAAAGAAAAATCACAGTAAAAAAACGTATTTTAGCACACAATCGATGGAGATAATCAAAGAATTTGTTACTCCATTCGTAGTTTGCTACCTGTATATTTAAACAGGCGAACATCTACAGAAGTTGACCGTTTAGCGAAATCAACCGGCTGACAGGGTCGGCGGAAACTCACGCAGCGAATACGGTTGGCCGGATATTGGCTGGCCCACATGGATTGACGGCCTCTTTACACGGCTATCCATTGACGGAATCGTGAGCAGAATCTCACGTATGCCTAAAAAAGAGGTCAAACATAAAGAGGGCTGAAACACGATTTGATTTTCATTGTAAACTACGCTCCTTTCTAACCAATTGCTATGATTTCGTACAAATTATGATGTTTTAGAAATTGTTAATGTATTTATTAACAAAGTTAAATACATGACGCACATACATAAAATCATGAAGTTGATTTTAATAACAAGACTAAGCAAAGAGAAACAAAGAAAACAAAATTGATCCCAAAATAGTCTGGAAACAAAATGTTTCAAGGAAATGAAATAAATAATAAGCGTTTTGATAGCATTGTAGACGCTGCCAATTTACAATTAAATTTCTTATAAGCTGAATAAATATTTTTATTATACGAGCTGTATGCTGTATACTTTCATTTAAGAAAAAAGTGAATAAAACGTATTTCGCAATTCACAAGTAGGTTAAATATAAGAAAATTGTCATAAAGCTCGAAATAAAATATAATCAAATATGAAATCTTACTCGGTCGTGTGAAGTCTATGAATAGGCTAAAAGAAAATGTATACAATGCCAACGTGGAAGAAATGTAACATTCAGAGCCGACATCCCAACTTTTATAATAATAGTTTTATATTATTACAATAGAAATACTTGACAAACTAGGATTTGAGCGTCTTTCCCCATTTAATGTGACCTATTTGTTCATATTTCGCAATAAAATAAGACGAATAATTATGATAATAAATAACATAGGTACACTATGTTTAGTTTTTTACTGTGACAAATCATAATTTGTTAAATGATAACACTAACTTATGTTATGCCCAAACAATTTTACACAATCCAAAGTAAGTTTCCTAAATAATTTAATAAAACCACTAATAAACAACGTACAAAGCATAGTATGTTAATGATAATATCTGGATTTAAATAGACTTATAAACGAATCCACGTGGTTTTCAATTGATATTCCTATTCCAAAGCTGATATCGGTGCTTTATAAAGTTTAATAACCATTGCGGTCCGAGACTCATTCGCTTTCAATGTATAGTGCGGTTTAACGTGAAGTATGATCTCACAAATCAGATTTACGTACACGAGACCAGAGTTTTAACTCAGAGGACCTTCCATATTTTTCGATTCGCGTAAAGATGTCATAAAGTTTCCATTGGAAGGTAGATAAGAAAGTTATATGGATGGCGCGACCCCAAGGGCCGCTCCTAACTCTCACTATCCATCACAGGTAATTGCACCAGTTCCCCGGTGTTCACAAGGAGCACAAATGGGACGACCTGCACGTGACCAACCCTATCTGTCCATTTATTATAATCGCGATGACTGTTAAGGACGAGCAGGGCTAAGTGCCTGTTTCTAAATGAGAGTAATTCCGCGGCTTAGTGGAAATAGGTCGCCACTCGCCACTAGACCGGCCGGCCGCGTCAGCCGCGCGGCCAATCAGTCAAAACGTAAGGAGCCGGAAGAATGGCAGTCATTTGCTTTGCTTTCCCCGTCTTGCAATTAAGACTGACCACAATGCTTATTTGTTTTATTGGGTTAGCTTGATATGGTTTGGTTTTGGTTATAAAAGAGCACTCTTTACTGAATTATAATGTAAGGGACAGGACTGAAATATCTTTTAGGAACATTAAATATCCATGTTTGAACAAATAATTTATGGTGAATTAAATTATGATATTTTATTTGGTTTTACTGTATCATTATCTTAATAAATTATCTAGAATGTAACAAATGTCAGGTTCTATCATATTAGATTAAATAGTCTTAATAACATATCGGCTAATTAAGTGGTGCACTGCTTTTAAATAATGACTGCCAACAACAATGCCTTGTATTAATGTTGTTTTTTCCTCTAAAGAATATAATACCTAGGACAGAACAGGCTTATAATAATATCAAGACACTAGCTTTTCCTATGTTATTTGAGGAGGCCTTTGTCGACCACGGCGCAGCGCGGCGTGGCAATGAATTACTTCTTGTAGCACTAACAGACTAAAAGCTAACGGCGAGAACTACTTTTTTAAAGTGAATTGCCCCTCTATCTTTAAATATCTTCAAGAAGAAACAATTTCAGTTTGTAAAAAGTTAGAAAATAGTAGTTATTTAATTATTTATGGTTATCGCAAAAGAATGAACGTTTTTGGAAGTGGTAGTCACAGTGTTCCCAACCTTTTTTTCTTTCCCGCTCTCCTCCCGATTTGCTAGGCCGGCAAGACATATTATATGGTCCAGGCGTTGTGAATGTACAAGGGCGACAGTGATCACTGACCTGCATGCTAGTTTGCCAGGCTTATTATATATAAAAAATGAGTCTTATTAGTAATTAATCATGCTAAAGGTGCTGTTGCAGCCTATTACTAAAGGTCCCAGTAACATCATAGTCGAAACAGTCATGGAACTTTTGTTTGGTTAAATTCTTCTATTGCTATAGCTTGTATTGAAACTTTCAAATGAACTACGAGTATTTTACTGTTTTAGTATTGTTGATTTTTTTTAATCTGCCGTCCAAATAATGTATCAGAATGGTGTCAGACGACGCGGTAGTCCCAACTCCTATACCATTCGATACAATATACGAGCCAGTTGAGATGGTTTATACACTACGGCGGATAGAACCAGCATTATAGGAAAGAGGGAACACGTGTAACGATAAACTATACCACAGCTTGACACACGTGAAAAAATTGTTGACGGACGAACGTTTTGGTTCGCTCCGAAATGGATTGGACCGTCAAGCTATGGCTTCGCAAGCCAGCACGCGTGGTTCTATTTAATTATGTGGAAGGGAGAGGAGAGGATCTAATTGAACAATTCTTAAGAGTAATCGCCATAATACAGACGGAGAACATACTTAGACATCCCTCCGCTAATGTAGCGACCCCAAGTTGCTCGTAACGTCTAATTTTTCATTATTTTAAGCTCTGCCTAAAAGTGTAGAAAAAGGTTTTTGTACACAATATATTAAACGCGATACTATTTTCTTTCTAAAGTAATAGCTACTAAAGTATCACCGACGCCATCTAACTGTGGAATATTGAACTATACAAAAATAATTAAAATTGTGTAAAAATAAAACCTTTTATAAAGACCTAGGTATATCTATAAATAACACAGCCATCCAAACAAGTCAATCGAAGTAGCAAGCGGATAAATAGAAAATAAAAATCAGAAGTTTACAACTAGACATTTTACGTTATGTAGGTGTTAAGTTAATTAAACATTGCCGTAATAAGATTTTAATTATGATTCTAAAAGCATAAAGGTCGTGAAAAGTTTTCTCAATTACTTCGAAAAAAGGTGCCCACGCAACTTTGTTGGGCTTTGATGCTCATTTTTTTTTTTTTTTTTTTATTGCTATGAATGGCGAGACGAGCATGCCGTTCGCCTGATGGTAAGCGATACGACCGCTCATGAACAGTAGCAAAACCAAACAACACCTATAATTACAAAGCAATGCTTGGCATTCCACTGCGCTCGCCATCCTGAGACATAAGATGTTAAGTCTCAATATGTCCAGTAGTTACTCTGGCTAGTCTCAATATGTCCAGTAGTTACTCTGGCTACAATGCCCTTCAACCCGAAACACAACAGTGCGTTTACACTGCTGTTTGACGTACATCCAGTTAGCGTACGATTTATTATGTGAATACATCAAACAATTTCTATATATTTTTTTTTTATAAATATTAAGATTAGATTATTCACTTACCTATGGCCAGGAGCCCAGTATAAGACGATCTTCTGCAACAACTGCTCACATAAAATCACGAGAGAAACATAACTTTTATAACACAAACCAATCACTATAAAATAATTTTAGAAAAGGAACGCACGATTCTATTTTTTTTTATTGTGTTTACTTTTTAGATGCTAATTAAAGTCGCCAGTTTTATTAGCAAAAACTTAGTAACTTAGTAGGTAACGTAGTGCTATCTGGTTCCAGTGCTGCACTGAGACAAACTTTTAAAATCCACAAAATATTTTGGGCCAGAATATTTTGAGACTGAAAAATAACGCATACCTAGTTCTTTAGTACCCACGATTCGCGACTCGCGACACAAAACTGAATAGATAATAATTTGAGGCAGAACAATAATATAATGTGACAGTTTGGTGTCTAAATATACTATTTTACCCACTTAGATTAAAAGGTTTATTGTCAATAGTAATCAACAGTATCAATAATTTAAAAATCAAATAAGGCTATGGAGAGAGAACCGTCATGCCAGAGATATCTTCAGAAAAAGATCAAAGTTGTCTTTTAACCTACACTAGGCTTTTGTAATGTACTAATCCCTATTTAAGGTTGCAGGTAGTCACTGAGGTGAGGCCTATGTTCAGCAGTGGACTTCCTGTGGGTGAAGAGAAGACAGGAAGAATGCTTAACCTCCTAAGATTATGTAATTGTTTTTGAAGACTATTTTATGAACATACAATGTTTAGATTTTTATCCATATCAATAAAGATACAATGGAAATTCTACAAGGTTTTATTGCTACCTAATAATAGCATTGATACTATTACATCAAAATATTTTGGTTAAAATATATTAGAACAATCAGGTAAAATACACCAAACTCCCACTCTATTTCATACTGATTTAATCACAACAAAACTATACAATCCATTTACAACTTAAATTTAGAAATCACAGGGCTTAATCTTTTAAAAGCAATTTGTCTGACATTCCTTCAGACAGTAGTTCCTGTTCAGCTGCAGCCTTTGTTGCTTGAACCTGCGGCCTCACATACTTGTAGTAGTTGTAGAAATGGTTTCCCAGGATCACTGAGCCGTACAATGTCAGCCCAATGCACACCAGGACTCCGGCTTTGTGCACTCTATCGTAAAGTACATTGCGCGCATATTTCTTCATATTTACTGGAAGAAAAAATAACTCAATATTACTGATACTAAACCCCTGGTTTTCAATGTATTTTAAGACAAAGATTTTAAGTGATAGTAAGTGAAGATTTTAAGTAAGAGATGTTATTTTAACCAAATATGGGATATATTTGGCTAGTGTTGGTAAATTCATAAAAAAAGTTAAGGAATAATTGAGTAATAGTCTATAATTATTACAAAATGTAAGTACACCTTTTTTACACTTAACACAATTCAATTTTAATTAATGTTATAACAAAACAAATAACCAATTTCAATGTAAAATAATTACCAGATTTTAAACACAGGCCAAGAAACAAGATTTATTATTAGAACTTTTAAGAAAATATCCACTTTAGAGGTTAGGTTTTTGTTGACATCTAGTAACTAGATTCTAGTTACTTTTAAAAATTCTAGTCAAAGGATTTCTAAACACATCCAATGCGGTATCTGTAAAACTCACGTGAATGCCATCCCAATAAAATACTGTGTAGTGTGTTCCAAATCAACAATGTTCGCTATATCAGCATAAGAAGGATCATATTTCCTGACGCATTTTCCGATTTTGACTTTTGAGTTTTGACATTTACTAAATAACGTTAATTATTAATAATAACCTATAAAACTTTGTTAGCTCAAAAAAACAATTATGAAATACAGATATCTTCTTATGACTTATAATAGGCTTAAAAACATAAGTATTAGAAGTTTTTCTACCAAAGTTCCACTAACGCCAGTTATACCTTTGGAGCAAGAAAGGGAATCCAAAGTTAAAATAGACAGAAACACACTGGCTCTTTTAGAAAGACTTTCTTTGGTGAAATACGATACACCTGAAGGTGTGAAAGTATTGGAAGACTCCATAGCATTCGCCGACCGGATTCTGCACATAAATACCGACGGAGTAGAACCTCTGTACTCAGTACTAGAAGAGGAGTCAGTACTCAATATATTCCTAAAGTTACAATTTAAATAGTTATTATAAACTGATAGCTTTAAACCTCAGTTTAATACACCCACATAACATGTCTTTTACACACAGTGCATTTGAAATGCCAATCCTGGTTAATGTTATTTTATCCATACATAGTATTAATTTTAATGCCCTTAGGCATTTAGTCCGCATGTACTATTTATGTGTACTGAGTGTTTAAATAAATACATCATATTCATTCTTAGTGCAAGAATAGACTAAAACTGTTAATTGTGGAATGTGGGCAATATTTTATTTATTATTCTACAAACAAAAGATTATTGATGTTACAAAATTATACAAACTCAGCATCCAACCTTGTAGCAAATTTGGTTATAGCCTGCTTGCTAAAGATTGCTATGGAAATCCATTGTGTAGCAATTGTGTTTCTGTTACTTTAAATTGCTGTAACACTAATAAATATTTCTTTCAGAAACCTAAGTCTAAGGTCAGACAAAATAACACAGGGCAATTGCCAAAAAGACATTCTGAAGAATGCTGCAGTGACAGAAGATGATTATTTTGTTGCACCACTAGGAAATATACCATTGTTTGAATTGGATGTCGAAGAAGACAACTCTCCCAAAGTAAAACAAAATGAAAACTGACTTAAACACTGTACTAAGCATTAAAAACTACTTTAAGATTTTAAAAAGAAGTAGTGATAGTACTATTTTCACACTAGGTGAACCAAGTACAATGTTATTGAAAAATATACATATAAATTGGTTGAAATTTTTACATGCCAAAACTCATAAGCACATGCCTATATACATAAAGAAATCTGATAATTTAGGCAATAAGGAACCACCCTATGGCTATATAGATGGTAAACTACCTATGTATGATGTACAAACTGAATGGGTGCATAAGTTTAATGATTTTGGGCCTGAAAACAGGTCACAGCTACAAGTAACTGTTGCAATACCTAGAGATGATGTAATGCAGCATTTTATTCAGTGGCAGAGGTACAGAAAGTACTGGTGGAGTTCTGTGAGTATTGTTATCTATGTCTTACAAATAAATAATAAATGGTTATTCCAACCAATCACATAATTTTTTAAACTTGAATTGGCTTTACAAGAGACAAGTGTTGGATTTGTTGTATATCAATACTAATCTATTGTTATTCCCACTACTTACCAAAGGGCGGATCCAAGTTCCATACCAGGGGGAGGGTTCATTTCGGCGTGTTCTTTGTGAGGTCCCAGAGTTTCTCCGAAGTGCCGATGAAACAAAATGGTGTTTTTAGTCGATAAAAATTCGGCATTCCCTCTTAGTGCGGGAATCCAAGAGGATTTTCCCCATGAAAAAAAAGTGGGAGGAGTCATATAGTTCTTGTCAGAACATTGGGTACAAATCTCGAATTTGTAATAATGTTTTTTAAAGTTTGTTACAGCCCTTATTTCTGAACACACACACACCCACACTTTTTATTTTATTCATCGACATTTATCTATACTTATAAATTTTATCAACAAGACTATAAATAAATACTGTCAATCTGGAGCCAGTCCAGGGGGGTCATGGCCCTATGACCTCCCGCCTGGACCCGCCGTTGCTTGTTACAATATTTAAATTATAAAGAAATAATTAAATATTGAACTATGAATTGAATTTATAACATAGCCTACTGTGCCACAGAGGGTATTAAAGTTCTGTAATAGATACTATTAGCAGAGAGCTCTAATCAATCATTATATAGATAGTTAATATTTTAATTAACAAGTGTTTTGTTGCAGATAAGTACTACACCAAGCCTATTCATTTTGAACGACATGAAGCATATAGACAACTCAGAATCTATTGTTGACGTAGTAGCTAACTTCGCCAGTGGTCCACGACCTGTCGAGAACATTACAGTTAAAAAATATGAACAGGTATGGATAAAAATAAATGCAAAAGTCACACATAGAATATATTTAAATTAAAATCACGAAATAGTGGGAATATAAAAATACACTTAACAGACCCATTTTGTAGTCTTCAAATTGAAATGATTAGTAAGCAGTGTATTCATTAGCATAGTGCGCGGTTGCAGGACCTCGCCAGAAATAAGTAGTTATTAGAGGTCTAGTTTTAATTAATTAAATAAATAATAACACCCAACAGCCCTGCAGGCCCGGATCTAGGGGGGGGGCAAGTCGGGGTCTGTGCCCCGGGCGGCATGTTCAGGGGGCGGCATATTGAATCTTGGGAGACAACTGCAAAACTCATCAATAACGTAACACCACTTACACTTTTTTTTTCGTCGTACGCGAATTAGTGATTATGCGATACGGGAGCGTGAAAAAGAGATGAAAACGAAATATTTGGAATGTAATTTATCCGTCTCAACAATTACGTTTAGTTTAAAATATCCAATTTGTGTTTACTAGTTAGTTTTAGTTGATTAACCGAACGAAGAACGAACGTCTTTTATGTGGTACAAGCAGTGGCGAATTTACTAGTATGCTGAGTAGGCTGTAGCCTACGGCGGCAGATTTTAAGGGGCGGCAAATCTGGGCCAATTTTTTTTGTTTTGATTTACTGTAATAATAAAAGGTAATATTTTACACACTGAAAAAATGGGGTTTGAAAATTAAGAATAGTTAAAATATTTCAGTTATATGTTTCGACGTCTCCAATTGTCAACAATAAATGTTTAATAATAAACACTTTATTAAATATCTATACTTGGGTATTATAAAATATTCCAATAATACAAAAATTATAAAAAAATCTTGATTAAATGTGAAAAAACACCTATTAACATTGATTTTAGTCTTTAGAGTTCCTTGCTATGAATATTGTTTTTTTTTTTATTGGTCATTTATTGTTTTCATGCACCCAGTGGTCAAGGGGTGGCAAAATTCCTCCACGGCTTCCCTTGCCTGTCGTAAGAGGCGATTAATAGGGGTCATTGGAGGCGCTGGCCAACTCTTAGATGTGCGGCAGAACTCGTGGCTTCATAGCGGACGCCCATGGTTAGGGCGCCTTAGATTTTTTCAGCGATCCAGTCTGGCTGCAAAATCTATGCGGTACGGACAATAATTGTCCCCGTGCGCCAGATTGAAAGGCTGAAGACCCCGACATGCACCTTATGATACCCTCGTAGATATCGATTTAAAAAAAAAAGGTATTTTAGTCACCCTGTTTTGAGGAAATTGAGTTTTTTTTTTTTTTATTGTGGCCCGACATAGTGGCGGCATTGCACCTGCTGGTAAGCGCAAATGCCGCCCAGGCAGAGTATCCATTGGCATCGGACGGCAGTCCCATGCCAATGGAAACAATTATGCCGGCCTGCTAAGGTGCCTCTTCACACTACGGCGGAAGGACCCAGGTTGTAGGAAGGAGGGAACACGTGAGATGGCAAACAATTCCACAGCCTGACGGTGCGGCACAAAAAAGAATTAGAGAACCGTTTGGTTCGCGCTGGGATGGTTTGGACCGACAAGCTGTGGCTTCGCAAGCCAGCCCGCGTGGTTCTGGTAAGGAATGGAGAGGAGGGGATCAAGTTGAACAATTCCTCAGAGCATTCCCCGTGATACAGGCGGTAGAACACGCTTAGAGAGGCGACATCCCTCCGGAGTTGTAGCGACTCTAAGTTGCTCGTAACGTCTGCATCATTCACAATGCGGATGGCCCGCCGCTGCAATCCATCCAAGGCATCGAGCAGGTACTGGGCGGATCCATCCCAGAGGTGCGAACAGTACTCCATACCCGGCCGGACCTGCGCTTTATACAAACGATAAAGCTGACCGGGCGTGAAGAACCGACGCACCCTGTTCAGAACACCAATCCTGCGTGACGTGGCAGATATTACGCCCTCGATGTGATTCCTTGGATTGAGATCACAGCGGATATCCACACCAAGGATACTCAGGTCATTCCGCATTGACAGGGGAGTACTCTGAAGAATGGGGAGGGGAGAGAACGGGGATTTTTTGCACGTGAACGCACACACCTGAGTTTTCTTGGCATTGAACTCAACCATATTCCTGGAACCCCATGTAGAAATGAGATCCAAGGTCCGGTTGAGCTCAATGACAAGATCTTCACGTCCCCTCACAGTTTCGACTCGGAAACCCGGAGGCCCGCAGTGGTATCGCCCATGAACCGTGCTGTCATCTGCATAGCAATGAATGTTGCCAAGCGACAACATGTCATTGATATGCAGAATAAACAAGGTGGGCGACAGCACCGAGCCCTGTGGAACTCCGGCATTTACCGACAAGAGCGCCGAAGCGTGTCCGTCAACGACTACACGTATTCTACGCCCATGCAGAAAGCCGGAAATCCACGAACACAGGTTGCCGGGCAGACCGTATGCCGGAAGCTTGGAAAGAAGACCACGGTGCCAGACCCTATCAAACGCCTTGGCTATGTCGAGGCTCACAGCAAGAGCCTCGCATACCTGAACAGCCGAGTCGTCTCCTCATCCCCGTTGTGTGACCTGTAAAGGCACACGTAGATGCGGCTCAGGGAACCAAAATCCACGTGCACCCACAGAGCGGAGAAGGAGGGGTCCTCCATGCAGCGCAGACGGCGACAGCAGACGTCCGAACGAACAAACAAGCATACCCCGGCTTTAGGCTTGAAGTTTTCTTCAAGCGAATAACCGGGGTACAGCAAGTAAGAATTGTCGGTCGGACAACGAATCTGCGTCTCCGTCAGGAAGAGCAAAGCAGGCCGGGCCGTCTCGAGGTGGTGGTGGACGGCATTGAGGTTCGTATGGAGACCGCGGATGTTGGCGAACTCCATAGTGAACGCGGTGGTGGGGTTATGCACCGCTGAAGGACCTGCTCTGTTTATATGCACTGTCATGAAGTTTAAAGAAGGGATGGGTTTGGTGAAGAGGCACGAGGAGCTTCAGGCCGGGCACTAAGAAGACCGAGTGAGCACCGGCACGAAATAGTCAACAGGAGCGGAATTGACCCGCCGGACGGAAGGGCCCCCGTACCCTCCCGGGATGGGCCGCCGGGACCCCACATCCGGTCACCAACCGGCACGACGGACCCACCCAAGATTATGCGCGGCATGGTGAGGCAGCCTCTCGTGGTGGTTAACCACGATTGGGCCCCTGTACTGTACCGCGGGCGGCCAGCGGACAACCGTTTCTACGGGTCTCCCTGGCCGGCGGGTCAAATCCCTCCCATCGACCGCGAACCAAAAATACTCACACGGTACAACGTCATGCCCGAACTCAAGCCCCTCGAAAAACCGGAAAATCACGGGCTGATCCCGGAACGCGTTCCCCTAGCAGGGAACACTATGGCGGTCTTTACGCCCTATGAATGGTGGTCGCTACCCGGGCGGAAAATCCTACCACCACGAACTGTGTCACTCATTTGGCACTACCCAGGGGTCACGTGTAGGGAAACTAGAGTCAAAGCCTACGGACGCGAGTGACGTTAACCCCCAAAAAGTTTGAATCAGACCTGGAAGTTTTGAGGCCTGAGAAGGCTATCCTTATAATATCCGCCATAATATCTGTGCCGCTGTACGTATGAATAATGTATATAAATATATGTGTATGGTGTCCTACCACGAGGTCTATTTCACCCTACTTCTGCCCTATTAACCATAAGACGTTCTATGGAGTCGTTAATTCGTCGTGAGAAATGACCGAATATTCGAAGTATACGGGGCCATACTATCTTGGAAAGACGCTACTTGATGCTGAGTTCTTGAAACGTTTGTGTGGAATTCGGACCTGATTTTCCAAGCATTCCAACAACTCATCTCTAGGGAATCTACATTTTTCTTCTCCCGTAACGTCCATGTTTCAGCGGCGTAGAGAATTACGAGAAAGTGCTCGGACAAGCCTGATCTTTAGTAGCCTTTGTAGTAGTACGATTCCTCCATATTTTCCTGAGCTTCTTCATTGCCCCTCTAGCCATCGCCATACGTCGTTTTATCTCAATGATACAACCACCACTGCTTTTTTTTAACAGCCCAGGATAAATGTACGACTGAACCAGTCTTGGAGGAGCTCAGCGACGGTTTGTGATGTGCATTGAAATTCCCCAAGACCATTTCAGCCGACGGGAACTACGTCCGCCCGTCATCAGCCACATGGCTGAGATACCTGAACAGCCGAGTCGTCTCATCATCCCCGTTGTGAGACCTGTAAAGGCACACGTCGATGCGGTTCAGGCAACCAAGATTCACGTGCAAACACAAAGCGGAGAAGGAGGGGTCCTCCATGCAGCTTAAACGGTGACAGTAGATGTCCAACCGAATATACATACAAGCATACCCCGGATTTAGGCTTGAAGCTTTCTTCAAGCGAATATCCGGGGTACAGCAGGTAGGAATATTCGGCCGGACAACGAATCCGCGTCTCCATCAAGAAGAGCAAAACAGACTAGGCCGTCTCGAGATGGTGGTAGACGGCATTAAGTTCGTTTGGAGTTCGCGGATGTTAGTGAACTCCATAGTGAACGCGATGGTGATAGGTGAAAGACCTGCTTTGTTTAATTGCGCTGTCATGAAGTTGGGATGGGTTTGATGAAGAGGCATCGAGAAGCCAAAGTCCGGGTGGTAGGCTGAATGGGCACCGGCATGAAAGGGTCAGCATGTCGCTAAAGGTCGGCCACATCCGGTCACCAACCGGCACGACGTACTCACCCAAGATTATGTGCGACATGGTGAGGCAGCCCCTCGTGGTGGTGAGCCACGTTTGGGCTCTTGTACTGTACTGTCTCTTAGGCCGGCGGGTCAATACTTCTCCCTTCGACAGCGATCAAAAATACGTACAAAATCACTATCAGATCACTATGACGGTCTGTACGCCCCGTAGACGGTGACCGCTACCCAGACGGACACTCAAGTCCTACCAACACGAACTGTGTCACTCATTTGGCACTACTCAGGGGTCACGTGTAGGAAAACTAGAGTCAAAGCCTACAGACGTGTGTGACGTTAACCCTCAAAAGTGACGCTAATATAAAGCGTGTAAAAATGTTTAACATGGTGGTAAAATGACGTTCTTTCCCGAAGGCCTGAGTTGAGTGGGCGCGGTGTCTGGTTGCTAAAAATGATGATGATGATTAAGATAAAAATATAGGCAAGGGGGGGGGGCGGCATTTTTCAGTTTTTGCCCCGCCTCGAAAAATACCTAGATCCGGCGCTGCAGCCCTGTTGAACCCACACTAAGAATGAGTCTTGTGTCGTGGTTATCAGGAACTTAGGGAAACATTTCAATGCCAGAAACACCCAAACCCGAAAGAAATGTTTGGGCCGCACAAACATTTCTCTCGGTGCGGGGATCGAACCTGTAAAAAAAATGTGTGAAATTTTATCGAATGTTTTATTGCTTTCCAGCGATTTTTTAATTCTATTTGAGCGAAGAATACAAAACATTCCTTATCTAAAATATGTTTATAAACTTAACATTAAATAATTTGTCAGTATTATTCCATTTAAAAAGCATGCAACTATCAATTTAAATAAGTCTCATACATTATGCTAACTGGTGTAATAAATTCTAAATTAGTTATTGATTTAGGTGTTAAGTCACATTTAAGACAGTGTTATCGAAACATATGTAAAGAAATATGTGTATATGGTTTAGTTTGCTCATTGGCACGGCTGAGGCTCCAGCCTTGTTGAGCTAATCGACGATCGACCCAAATACAAATTAACCGACGAATTAAGCCAATATACCACTCGCACCAGATTCCATAACAATGAACATGCCATGTCTAAAATTATATACGGAATTCTGTTAAGTAAACTGTTTATCTTGCTTCTGGTTTAAGTAGATTTCTTATCGTAACATAATTATTAAAATCGTTTTCGTATAGAATTTATGGACCACAAATAAACATATCAATCTTTATTATAATTTTTGTACATATAGATACGTGTTTATCGGCCTTTTACCACATTATACACATAAAGTAGGTTGTGCCTTAGTCGACAACGCTGTGTTGTGTTCATCAAATTACCTGTTGTTTTTTTTTTTTTTTCTTATAGTTTAGGGCAACGACTGGCATACGCCTAAGAGAGACTCCGAGGCAAATAAGGACTCCTGTTTTTTTTAATGAAAAGTCGATATCATCCATCTTTTATTTGATTCAAACAACAACATAAAAATAACACAGTATTCTTTAATTTCACACAGAATTCAAATAGTCTACTGACATGCACAATGTCTCTGGAAAGCGCTCTTTTCGTATTGCTGCTGGATGGACTAAACAGTCGCTCTAAAGAAGAATATCTGAGGCTGCACAGAAAAATAACGCCGTACAAGATATCTTTCGCACTAGAAGTTGAAGGTAAATTCTTGCTTTGCGAATAAAATCAATTATGAATCTACCATTGCTTTGTAAATATTCATTGCTTTAGGAAAATTACAAAAAAAAAATGCTAAAGACAATATCTTACATATTTTCTTATTTTCCATTTATTTTTTGACTCTAGACAAAGAACAAAAGAAAACTTTAACGGAACTGGCATCGCTACTGTATTATAAGCTACAATCCAACAAGATTAGTGCGTGGCGGCCTGACTTCTCACTGCCCTTAGATGACCAGGTAATCCAAACACTCGATAGTTATAAGTAATGTAAGTACAGTAAAAGCTCTTTATTCGCGGGGTTTACGTTCCGCAAATATGCCGCGAATACAGAAACCGTGAATATGGAATGGTATTTTATATGGGACTAGCTTTTGCCCGCAACTTCGTCTGCGTTATTAACTTTATTTACAATATGTTTTATATTACGTCCTCCGTTGTCCCCTAAAACTGAGAAAATTCTAAAACTCCGAATTACGTCACTATTTATTAGTGAGCATCATGTTGGGCAAATTATGTGGCTATATGTATATTACTTACTTTATCAACAACAATTTCCCGCTTTAACTCCACTTAAAACATAAGTATCCAAAACCTTACAATTGGTCATTAATTATCTATAATAAGTAAATACTATTAAACATAATAAATTACTCCCACTAAAATTTATAATCCCAGAGTTATGCACAATTTTACTTATAAGTATTAATCTGAAATCTATACCTTTCACGGTTCCTTTTTCCATACAACACAATTTCACCCTTTTCACCCCTTTCGGGATTGAATGACGGTAAATCCTTCATTAGTGCTGCTCTACATTATGATAGAAAGCCCCGTGTACAATTTCAAGTTCCTAAGTTCAGTAGTTTCAGCTGTACGTTGATGTGATAGTTCGGTTCTACAAAATTTCAACCCTTACCACTTCAGGGTTAATTTTAGAAAAATAAAGTATGCAGCTATGTTTGCAAAATTTGCTTACTGTGGCTCTAACGGTTTCGATTTTTCATATAATCGTTTTTTACCCTTTTCACCCCCTTGGGGGAGGAATATCTTAAAATCCCTTCTTAGTGCGACCCTACGTCATAATAGGAATCCCTGTGTAAAATTTCAGGTTCCTAGCTCCACCAGTTTCGGCTGTGCGTTGATTAGACAGTTCAGTTCTACAAAATTTCAACCCTTATTTAACCACTTTAGGGTTAATTTAAAAAAAAAATACAGTATACAGTTATTTTGGTTTTTGATTGATTAACGAAAGTGCAAATTTTGACAACTGTGGCTTTAACGGTTTCGATTTTCCATACAACCGTTTTTTACCCTTTTCACCCCCTTAGAGGTCGAATTTCCAAAAATCCCTTCATAGGCTATCATACGTCACAATATGAATCCCTGTGTAAAATTTCACGATTCTAGCTTCAGTAGTTTTGGCTGTGCGTTGATTAGATAGTCATTAAATCGCTCTAGTCTCGCAACACTTCAACCCCTATTTTAACCCCTTTAGGGCTAATTTTAGCAAAACAAAGTATACAGTCAAATTCTTTTTTAAATGACTAACTAAAGTGCCAAGTTTGACAATTGTAACTCTAACCGTTTCGATTTTCCATACAAACGTTTTTTACCCTTTTCACCCTCTTAGGGGTTGAATTTCTGAAAATCACTTCTTAGTGCTCACCTACGTCACAATAGACATCTTTGTGGAAAATTTCACGTTTCTAGCTGCAGTAGTTTCGGCTGTGCGTGGATTAGACAGTCATTAAATCACCCTAGACTCGCAACACTTCAACCCTTATTTTAACCCCTTTATGACTAATTTTAGACAAACAAAGTATGCAATTAGTTTCCTTTTTAAATGACTAACCAAAGTACTAAGTTTGACAATTGTAGCTTTAACGGTTTCGATTTTCCATACAACAGTTTTTTGCCCTTTTCACCCCCTTAGGGGTTGAATTTCCAAAAATCCCTTCTTAGTGCTCACCTACCTCATAATAGGAACCTCTGTGGAAAATTTCACTTTTCTAGCTCCAGTAGTTTCGGCTGTGCGTTGATACGTCAGTCAGTCAGTCAGTCAGGTTCCTCTTTTATATATATAGATAGATTATAGGGGATACGTTCCAAGGTGACAAAATAAAAAACAAAAATATGAAAAAAAATATTAAAGTTTTTGACCATACTTATTAATGATTATCTTCAGGCTTAGGCAATGGTTTAAAGAATTTTGCATTTTTTCGTGCTTGACAGTTTTTAAAAGCTCTTTCAGTTCAAACCAGAAGGCCAGAAGCTCTTTCAGTTCAAGGCCGAACCAATACAGCGGCGATATCATTTAAGAAACATACTTATTACATAAGTTAGTCCATTTATGGGCGCGTTTACAAAGGATATTTGGTTAGATACATATTGGAATTATTTTTATTAATTTGCATGTAATTTAATTTGCACCTATTAGATCCGCGAATAAAGAAATCTTTAGCCGCGAATATAGGAATTGGGTTACCATTTTTTAATCCGCGAATAGTGAAAACGCGAATGAGGGAAGCGCGAATAAGGAGCTTCTATTGTATATCATAACATAGAAGTTAAAATGCAAAGTAATATATTTTATAATTAACGGCAAGTGAGAATAACGTAAAGAAACCTGCACATCTGTGAATAAACACAATGACATGACTCATGAGTACCAATCACTGAATAATCAATATACCACAACACAAAATACCACAGCATTGGATTAGTCCCTATCGGCTATACGATTTAGTAAATTGAAAAAGCTTATGAACAGGCCGATGGTCGTGTAATGCAGAATAATGACAAAAGCACTGTACCATATCAGCCCATATATGTCCCAGGCAGGGGGCAGGGCACGGGCCTCCTCTACAATCGAGAGAACGATTGAGAGGGGTTAGGCCATAAAGTGCACCACGCTCGCCTGGTGCGGGTCGGTCGGTTTGGGTAAAAACAAGAGTAAATGGCGGGAAAAGTAAAGAAATAAAAACCACACTGGTTAGATTAAAAAATAACATTACAAACGTTTCAGATAAAGGAGAGTCTCCAAATGGGAGTCACTTACACGGCCGTTTTGAACAAGACTACTCTAGACGACGGTATATTTGGACTGCTAAACAGCAGCACTATGTTGAAGGTAAGCATATAAGGGCGTCTTTAATTCTAAATCCGCTACTGCACAAAATATGATCAATATGATTCAATTATAGTATTCCGGTTAAGAGCGTTTATACCTTCCGCGCGCTTTTTGGCTTAAAAACAGGACTTTTCAAACGAGTTAATATCCACCAATAAACAATTTAAAGGAAATATAACTAATACTAATTTTAGAAAATGTTGTCATCTAGGGATTTTGGTGGAGAACATTATATATTGATAGATAATTTGTGAATACTATAAGGATTACTGAACCCAGGTTTCGATATTTAGGCCTCGAATGGCAATTTAGAAGCTTAAGATATCCGAAATCACTAAATATAAGATGAAAATAAAAATATTGTTAGACTAATAGGACCCTTATGGAGGGATTTTGCTAAGAAAAATAATCTTTTTGTGTTTAGTTCCTGAAAAATAAAAATTTAAACAATGCAAAATTATTCAGAAACTCCCGTCAAGAACATATTTTTTTTCACCAACTTATCGTACATATTTTTTTATAGCAATTGCATATTATAATAGAAGAACATCTTATCAATAAATTAACATTTTTATATTACAGCCAAATTAGTTTTCATGTTTTCTACAAATATTTTAAAAACCACTATAAAACACGCTGTCCGACCTGCAACAAATCAGACCGCCGCAAGGCCTTCTAGAGGGAGGACGTATCGCTCGTCGCTCCGGCCTGGCTGCAGTTGATCGTTGTCGTGCGTAGTAAAAATAGCCACGCGTGTACTGCGAATGCCACACCTTAGTCCTTTGGTAGTAAAATATTTTATTTTATTTTTATTACCTACAATGATTTTGTTGTTAGTATAAATTATGTTTCAGATAATATAATGAGAAATAAAACTAAGTCATTTTTAAGCAATAAAAGGAAACAACATATTGGAAAGTTGACTGGAACAATACTAATGTTATAGCGTGAAACTATAATTAAGTTTGTTGTTTTTTAGGCTGTTTGGAAAATATATAATTGTTTTTTTTAGGATGCGCTTATCTTCTATACATATAAATAAAATTGAAGTCTCTGTATGTAAATTGAAAATTTAAAACATGTCCTACTACATATCGTTATATACACGATACATATGCCGAAAATTATATTAAAAAATTTTTGTCCGTCTGTTTGTTCGGGCTAATCTCTGAAATGGCTGGACCGATTTTGACGGGACTTTTATTGTCAGGTAGCTGATATAATAAGGAGTAACTTAGGCTACATTTATGTTAGAAAAAATCTTTATTTTAGAAAAATAAAGTAAGCAATGTCCAGTACCGCGCGCAGCTCACGCGCATGCTACCACTGGACCCTCACGTCGGGCGCCCCCCACCACTTCTCCCACCAACAAATCAATATCGCAATTACAAAATATTGTATATAAAGAAATTTAACAATAAATGATAATTAAAATTTCATCTTGGGACTGAATGAGACGGGACATAAACCGGATATAACGGGACGGGAAATATAGACGACGGTGCGCGGGAAAAATATAGTTAGTACGCGAAATAATATGTTGTTGCTAATTCAATACTGGACTCAAAAGCTATCCGCACCCGGGCGAAGCCGGGTCTGACCGCTAGTACACCTATAAAACCGACACGTGGAACATAGCTATTATCCTAAAGAAAATTTAACAGAGACATGCATCAAATCGATATTAAAGCTATAGTTTCTCAATAATATGTCATGCATTTGTGCCCTATATATTTTAATTCACTAATGGACTATACTCATGATTCTGAACCTCCTCTTAAAATTTGAATACTCAGAACAAAATAACCTTGTTTAATAGCATCGTCATATCGATAATTATAAAAGTTGTTATATTTGTTCCTCTTCCCATTTAATAGAATAAAAAAAGCATAAACAGTACTAGTGATTTGCGTTCCATTATCATGGCAACCACAGTTTCATAATGAGTTTAATAGTATTTTAGACTAACTTACTAAATTTTAGATTAGTATTAAATTTTAGTTTAGATTAGTATATTAATTTTAAAGAAATACAATTTATTATTGTTATTAGATATGCGTACTACGATATTTTCAAATCCCAGGGCACACCTCTGACTTTTCGGAGTCATGTGTGTATTGATAGTCAATCACCACGCACTAAAACGGTGAAGGAAAACATCGTGAGGAAACCTACATACCATAGCGATTTTTAAGAATTTCTATGGTATGTAAGTCCGCCAACCCGCACTAGGCCAGCGTGGTGGACTATATGGCCTAACCACTCTCAATCGTACTCTCGATTGTAGAGTAGGCCCGTGCCCTGCAGTGGGACGTATATGGGCTGATAATGATGATGATGATGACTACGATATTTTAGATAGCAGCGCTGTATAGAAAAAAATGGTATTAGAATAATTATGACATCTTTTACCGTGGATTGAAAAGTATCGAAAACGACACAGCTCGTCACATAGCAACTGGGTTATACTTATGACATCGTTTCTTCTAGCATAGGTATTAGTAGATCATTGATTTAATACATTGCGACAAATGTAATTGCGAGGCTAAATTATGTTACGTACTGTAATTTGAAATTCAATATGTTTCGTAGTTGTAAGGGGTTGTATGGTCCCTAACTCTATTCCTGTGTTCGAACGAGTGCGTGTCGGTTCGAACACGAAATCATTGATAAAACGTCCGCAGTGTCTACTGATTGAACACTGATTTGAATTCAACTTAACAATGTATTAATAACGATAATATGATTAGTACCTAAATTTGTATTGTTAATTACTCGTAAAGTAATATTTGTCTACTTATAATGTAAATAAAATATTTTTATTACATTATATTACCAATGTATAAATCATACGTTGCATTTCAATTAAATATTTGAAGCGCACGGATCAAAGTTGGTTGATCTGATTTTACAGCGAGCCGACGCGGCAGCTCTACGCACACAGCTTTGGTCGCCTATGTGTGCGTGAAATTAAACGAAGAAATGCCTATAGTTGACTTTGCGCGCAAGGTGTAAACGCTCTTAATTGGTTGAAGATACTTAATCCCAAATATAACTTTATTTGGCTAATCGATAAAATCATATGTGTCTTTATGTATAACTAACCGAAATAAAATATTTCTATGAAACTACCTAGTTGAGTAATTTTATAACTAAGATGTCAAATTTCACGTAACTAGTATTTGCAGTAACGTAGCTATATTAAAATATGTGAACCACTTTTCATAGTCCCACACATGGTTGTTCCAAATTTTGAGTGGCCCCGTTGCCACCAAATGTAGCGACGACTATGACTCATTGTCTTGTACATTTTTAAAGGTGATAATTTTATGTAAAACGAATGTTTGTTTAAACAATTTATCGCGCCATTGTTGACCTTGAGATATTTGCACTAAGTTTTGTAATTTATGTCATTTCCTGAAAAAAGAACCGAGACCTATTACATGTTAGCATATGTGAATGTAAAGAATGAGATAGATTTTTTATAAATTATGTGGTACTTATCTGTGAAATAAACATTTAGATGTACTATGTCGTCACTTACCCGGTCTAATCCAAGCAATGAGCACGATTGACTCAAGAAAATAGTATTTGTACCTGTATATTTCACACTGACTAACCAATTAGCTAGGCATGTTTTTTTTTTGTGCATAATCATTATCTTGTGTGTACAAAATAAAGATACGTGTGTTTATCCACTGAACACAGATCCCAACATTTTTTTAAAAACTTTATTTTTAATTTCAGGAACAAGTACACGTAGCAGACTTCCATTCATACGCCGCTCTGCTGTTCGGCGATAAATAAAAACATTACACATACTGGTCGTTTCAATTAAAACAATACTAATCCTTCAAGTAATTTATTTAGAAATTCTTATAATCAAGACTCAAGACATTACATTCTTAACACTAACGTGTGAAAACGTACGTTTGATCTTGTACCAAATGCTAAGGTCCCGACCGCGACCGGTAACTAGTGCGGCACGCGGCTTCACACGCCACCTCCACATCGCCGTCGCTCGTACAGACTATAGTAGACATTCAGACACTACCACAATCAATACATTGTAGCAGTTCTAACAGCCGGGGGTCGGTCGACAACACACTTTAACAGGTATAAGATTTACACAATTCATTCCATGGCATAAAATTATACGCTCGCATTGGTTATGTTTCTAGTTGGAAAATAGGAAATACAAACTTAAATAATATATTAGTGATAATTACATGTCAATACATAGGAGAACGAATAAGAATATTAAAATACGATTTAAGAGCACACTGTTCGGAGCCATCGCTCCGGGCGTGGGACAGCCAGCTGCACGTTCCACATTACATTCAGTATAAAATATATAATACTAATTTTGGTTTCACTCCGCAATAAGTATAGTTATCGATAACATGAATCTGTGTTTCTAGAGCACAACTTACGTAAATATGTAAATAATTATCATACCGTTTCGCCTAGCAAATGTTAATAGAGTCGATTACAAAAGAATACAGGGTGTTTCAAACGTCAACAGGTGGTTCATAAAATTAAATTGCACTGAACATATTGTCAAATAACTACACGCACTACAGTCACATACAATATTAACATACACTACTACCTGGCAAGTGTAGTACTTAAACAAATCTAAACCCTAGGTAAATAGAGCAAACATGAAAAATGTTTCGGCTACAGAATATGGAGGACTTAGGATAGAAAACTCTAATGTTTTGAGGTTCAATCAGTCTGCGAGGTTGAAACTATAAACCAAAAAAGTTTCTATAATTGCACCGCCGATGAAAAAGTATCTTATCCTACAGTAAGCTGAGATAGCCACAACATTCAAATCCACAGGTGCTTGATACACTAATTTAGATTTAAAACACATGCAGACATAATGTTAAAATTGACTTCATATTTTATTACATATTGTCTATTTTGTGCTCACATACTTGATGTGGTAATAGGCATAATTTCGAAGACTCAGTATGTCAGACGATATAGATACTTCAAGTGAGAAACGTGAAAATTAACCTAATTATGAACAGAAGTGTATTTGAAATGGGGCTCATGGACTGTAGTGAAGCGCCGCGCCTCGTAAACAAGTAATGGTAGGTAAAATGGATATCACACAAAGAATATAGACTGAAAAATCTGCTATTTATTTGTAAAATCTAATTATTTAGACTACAATCACGAACACATAACATAAGTAATCTTATCGATTTTTTCGAATGACATTATAATTTATATTCCACAATAGTTGATCTTTATTTTGTCACAATGTGCGTCACGACAAAATAACGATCAACATGCTTCACATCACAAACTGTCATCCAACTACAAATGATGAATTGTTTTATTCAATAAATGACTTATAACCAACAATGAGAGGCAAACGACTGCCTCAGCTAGCCTCTCCATATAAATTTCAATAAAAATTCCCATAAATAAAAGTCGAATGTACAAAGTGTAATTGTAATTAGAATTTAATGATACAAAACCGGTTATGGAACATTCGTGTGTGGAGTTGTATAATGGCGTGACTGCAGTCGTGTAGCTACAGTATCTGTATCACACATGACTTATGTTCACGACAGCGTGGTACAGTTAAAGTTTGTACAAACTAGATCTTAGGTAATTATTGGCTTACACCAGAATCTTCACAAATGTTTGTCAGATGGCCATGGCGATCCAACCGGCCAGCCTATTAGGCCGGGAGCTGCAATTTCTTACCTTTAAGCACTGAAAAGAAATAAAATAATTTAAATTAACATTTTAATCAGGACGAAAAATATATCGCAATGTTCACAGTGTCACACCATTGCAATTACTAGTTTCTTAAAACTTCGGTTTCCTAGAATGATGGTCGTAAACAAGATTTCTTTGTTCATGGTTATTTAGCCGCGGGTAATAGCAATATTGGACACACTTCTGAACACAATACATACCTTTAGTGATATAGAGGTAGAAGAAATCACAATATAATACAGTTTGCACAACGCCGGCCACGATGGCGATCAACTCGTAATGCGACTCCACCACGTAGCGGTACACCTGCAAAACATTGTTTATTTTAATTATTTAGGTTTAATGTCATAAGGGAATTATAAAGGCCTTAGTTTTATTGTTGAGGATGTTAATGACAGACAAAATAACGGAGTATAGCATTGCAAGGTAGAAAAATTCAGTTATTCCTCTACCAATATAGCTTGCTAAATAGCAATCCTCAGTCAATATATTTTAGCCTGATAATAAAAGTAAAAACATTTAGAGGGCGAATTTTGAACTTTTTATAATTGATTGTACTGAAGTCAAGTCAACAAAGTTATTCAAAACCATATTGAAATATTAATTAAACTTTAACGTGTAGAAATATACCTTAACAATATTTTTGTAATAAATCATCTTTAAGTTGATAGAATTAATAATAAAAATGTGATATTTGGAAATTGCCGAGCAGTTTTGTCGATACGCTACGCTATTGATTGAAAAGGAATGTGACGACAACGTTCGCGATCTTAAGAAGTTTTCCCTCGTTTTAAGTTTTTTTTAATAAGTCATTTTGTGTTTACCTATATAAATTACGAACGAATTATTGATTATTTCTGTAGTAAATAATGAAAGTGATTTAAATCTGTGATTGATTGTGATTTTTTTTATTGCCATGAATGGCGATTCAAGTATGCCATTCGCCTGATAGTAAGTGATACGACTGCTGATGCACAGTACCAACACCAAACAACGCCATGAATTACAAAGCAATGCAGGGTATTGCAATTCCTTTCGGCCTCCCCCGGCGTGCCGAAAGGGAAGCTTAATAGCTTTTCCTATTAGAAAAAAAAGGGTATTCCAATTTTTACTACTTTGCTATTTTAATTCAGTTTACCGTTAATTTAAATGGCTTTGTTAACAAAAAATAATAATTAAATCCAAAAGTCACATACATAGTCCTGACCCCACACTAAGATCGAGTCTTGTTTCGCGGGAATCAGGAACTACGAGAGACTCTTCGGTCTCACAAACACCCAGCCCCGAAAGAAACATTTATCTCGGTGCGAAGATCGAACCCGCGGCCCCTGGTTTCACAGACGGCATCTAAGCGACTCCGCCACGGAGGCAGTCAAGCAACTTAACTTGCAATACACTATCACAAAATGATTTGATGACGAAATATTAGCTGCAGTCTATTTTACTTTCAGAATCAATTGATGTATATCGTATTGATACTTATATCAAGACTAAAAATTATCTTTTCTCATCGCCTTCCACCACTTTTCACTCAAGTTTACATCTCAATGTCACATTTTATTTACTTCAATCACAAATCACTATCCAAGCAATTTGTTGTAGATATCGCGAACGCTGACGTCACAAAAAGTTCGCGCCAAAACGGCGTTCAAATGTTCCGAAACTAATACTGCCGTCCTTAAGCTAAAATGCCGTTATCCAACAACTGGCCGATTTTGGCTTTCTAATGCAATCTTAATGAGAAAAAAAAAACCCTATAGATCTGTTTTACCACAATTTTAATAGCTATTTTAGTTTTTAAGATAGAAAAAAGAAAAATGCCGTTATATGCATGTAATTTACATTATTTATGCTAAAATGTCGTTTTTTTTTGTGCATAACTCAAAAAGTGGTTTTGTTACTAAACAGCATTTTAGCTTGAGGACGGCAGAATAGCAATTTTGACATATATTTTTTTGAACTTTTTTGGTTCACATTTTTTTAAAGTAAGTAAATCGTTTTTCTGGTAATGTAATGACTAAAAGAATCGATTAAAAAATCACAAGCATATGGTCCATTATTGTTATAAAATAGACAGTGATGATGATATATATTCATAAATACTCCCATCTGTTCATTTGTATAAAATTAAGTACAATGTTATGTACACAATTATTATACCTACAATCATGCTAAAATACATAACACCACCATCTACAACCGAGATAGAAATTACTTGATTATGTAGTTTATTTCAGGTCTAACATAATCTTAACAAAAATATCATTAAACTCCATCAAAATGAATAATAGGTTGTTTCTGGGTGTAGGCTTGGCATTAAATTTGTAAGCATTGTATGCTCCATTTTGAGTACATACAAATGTAATTTAGTACAAATCCAATACTGACATATCATGCTACATTATTATCAAAACACTTATCACGCTGACTCAAATATACAAGAGCCATTTTATGTTAAATTAGGACTTCACACACTACAACAATATTAATATGTAATTATTAGCTTTTACATATATCTCACAACTACAGCTGCATATTTGTAATCTATATTTTGCTATGAAATACTGTTAACAGAATGTACACTTCAGAAATTAAATACATCAATTAAATTCTGATGTTAGTAGATAAAATATGATGATATGTGTAGATACACAGCCATTATCATTATTATGCTAAAACTAAATGTTCTTTTGAATTACTATTTTAACTTGATTGTACCACAATTAAAATATTCACTGCCCTTGTATTGATCTTAATTAGATTCAATAAAACTTTATATACTTAAAAATTAATTAATTCATAATGTAAGAGATATCTACCATATATACATAAAAATAGCACTCTCAATAATACTCTCGATTGTAGAGGTGGCCTGTGCCCTGCATTGGGATGTATATAGGCTAATACAGATGCAGACAAGAGATATCTAATGAGACACAATAAAGACAAAACTTACCCAGTTCAAGAGGTACAGGGCTCTGTACGACCCAAGAGCAAACAAGTAATGTGATGTGATGCTCTCGGCTTCACCAGTTTTTGACACAAGGAACAGCTGTGGCAGAATTGCAACTGACTCCAGGTAGATCGAGAATGTCCACAACACCTGAAAACAATATATTTAATGTGCATAAATATGTTCAGAGCTATGCATAAGATTTAAATATCACATAATTTATAGGTAAACCACAGTATTTGATAATCCATAAAAAAAAAAAATTATAAAACATAATAGAACATATTTGTGTTACAGCTGTATAATACTACCAGAGAAATTATGAATCTATTAATTTAAAAAATATATTAATATAGCAATGGAGATTATATTGTTAATTACAAATACTCATTCTAATTAAATTCATGACTTTCAAAAGAACCCAACAACTAACTTTACATTCTATTATTTAAACAAGTGTGTAATCTATGTTTAGTAAACAAGTTCAGTGCCATTACTCAACATATATTTAGCAACCACAGAATACAATCATATTTCAGTACAAATTGTATTTGTTTATGGTTTGTTTTGCATAACTATTTTAATTTCTTATACTGCTTCTTTATGAAATACCAATGAAGCTCATGTTTAAGACCTCCCAATAAACTGGAGATTTGTTATATGTGAATTATAAAACCAGTTTGGTATTAATATGTATAGAACAATTACAAAAAAACATACAAATTAAGTGTTTCATTTCCTTAGTAATAAGACTTTAATTAAATATTCTCATTATAAGTTTATATCACTTAAAAAATTGGGACATGAATGACAAGGTGCGTACAGGGTCACAGATGTCAAAACAGATACCAGATATATGATAATAACATATGTGAGTTGTGTGCTATCAATGTTTATGTGGCAATTAATTCGACAATAGAACATCTGTAAACTATTACTCATTGCACTAAGTTGATGTATGTAGTAATTATGTGTGATGAGTGTAGTAATAATAGCTGTCGCTTACCTCCATGACAGTGAACTCATGGTTGATCAGCAGAGCCAGCACTAGGCAAGGCACCAGCAGGAACTCGATCCTGAACGTGTCGTGGTTGTGGTCGTATGTGGCTTTGAACCTCACGTACATGAGGTAAACAGTCGCGTATGACGCCGCGATGAACACCAACTTCATCACTGTGTTGTACGCAGAGATGAACGTCGTCAACAAGTCCAAGTACCGCGCCGTGTATACTATCGAGAAAAGTATCTGAGATTTTCCCGAGATGCCTGAAAAATACAAACCATTACGTTACTCGCATTAATACATCGACGAGCACAGAACATGCCGGCACACATCACTTCTCACAATAACTTTACCTGCACATGATCGCGTTTTCCAAATCTTCAATAACAATATTATTATGGCTAAAAGGTGAGATAAATCACCGAGCAAACGGAATATATTCATTTTACACTATTTTATTGTAACGCTTATCTTAGTAACGCCGCGTATAGTATCATTCAAGCAAAAATGACGTGGCTGATTGACATGACGTATTTGACGTATTTTTTTTTAGTTTCATCGTGGGCAATGACTGTAAATATTACTTAAAAACCAGATGACATTCTTGTCTCTATTACTTACATCATACGACATATGTGTGCGTGTTAATGACAGATTCTTAATTTTTACTATTGATTCGGTTATCTCGACACAATAACAGTAGCTACAAAAAAAATAATACTGAAGGAAATTAGATATAAAAATAAAAGGCTCATGCAACTTGCATATATTTTTTGTTCATTGTGAAAATAAATGTTAAAAATACTAACAATTACGATAAGGAACTGAACCATCGAAAACCAAAACATCTGTGCAAAACGCTTTTTGGGGTTATAAACGTGATCACTTCAGTTTATCTTTTTTTGAAATAATTCATTGTAATGATTTTAAAAGTTTAAACTAATTTATTGTAACAGTGTAATCTTACCTTACCTTACCTTAAACTATACCTTTAAAAATGGTGCGTCAAAATAATCAGTTACCTAACAACTTAACACAGTTGCAAAATTTAATCAAAAGAGATCCAGAATCTTACAAAGAAGAATTTCACCAGCAGCTGACACATTTTGAGACCACATTGGAGATATTTAACTTGAATCCAACGCAGTACAGTAAGAAATTGGATGAACAGGCCATGTTCTTGGCCCAGGTTGCACAATGCTACTTAAAAGAAATGAAAACATTCCCTCAGAAAATAGTAGACATTTTAAAAACTCATAATACTACCCTTCATAACGAAATGCGACTAGCTCTGTGCAAATGTCTCATATTATTGAGAAACAAAAATTTTATTACTCCGTTTGATCTAATGGAATTATTTTTTTCGCTACTGAAATGTCAAGACAAGTTTTTGAGAGAGTTTCTAAAAACTCATATAATAACTGATATCAAAAATATGAATTTGAAGCATAAAGATATGAAACTAAATTCTACATTGCAAAATTTTATTTTCTCAATGCTTCAAGACTCAAATGCAAAAGCTGCTAAGCTGTCTGTTGATATTTTGGTAGAATTGTATCACAAGAACATTTGGAATGATCACAAAACTGTGAATATTATAGCTGACATTGGATGTTTCTCCAAAATCACTAAAGTAATGGTTGCTTCATTAAAATTCTTCTTGGGAAGAGATGAAGAAGAAGAAAAGAAAGATTCTGATAGTGAGGATGAAATTGATCCCAGAGACACAATGATATCTAACAAATTTAACAAAAAAACAAGAAAGAGAGAGAAAATGGTTGACAAGGTTAAGAAAATTGCCAAAAAAATGAAAAAGAAAAAACAAAAAGCTCCATCATTTAACTTCTCTGCTCTTCATTTAATAAACAATCCTCAAGGATTTGCTGAGAAATTATTCAAACAACTAGAGGCTTCTAATGAGAGATTTGAAGTTAAACTTATGATGTTGGATGTTACATCTCGACTCATTGGTTTACACAACTTATTTTTATTTAACTACTACCCTTTTATCGCCAGATTGCTCCTTCCACATCAAAGAGAAGTAACCAGAATATTGCAATTTGCTGCTCAAGCTTCCCATGAATTGATTCCTCCAGAGGTGCTAGAACCAGTTATGAAGGCTATTGCAAATAATTTTATAACAGAAAGAAATTCCACAGATGTTATGGCAGTAGGTTTGAATGCAGTAAGAGAGATTTGTGCTAGATGCCCACTTGCTATAGGGGAAGATTTGTTAAGAGATTTAGTTCAGTATAAATCTTACAAAGAAAAATCAGTCATGATGGCTGCTCGTTCACTCATACAACTATACAGACAGTCCATGCCTGAACTCTTACATAAAAGAGACAGAGGAAGACCAACTGAAGCAACTCTCGAATTAAAAACAAAACAGTATGGTGAAATGGAAATCAAAGACTATATACCAGGCTCTGAAGTGCTTTTAGAAAAAGAAGAAGTGTCTGATAAAAAAGATAAGAATGACAAGAAGAAGAAAAAGAAAAAACAGGATGATTCAGACAGTGAAGAATGGGTTGATGTTGCATCATCTGATTCAGAAATAGAAATATCAGACAGTGAAGCCAGTGATGAGGAAGAAGTTGAAGAGGAGGAGGAAGAAGGTGATGATGAACAAAATGACGAAAAAACTGAAGAAAAGTCCCAAGATGAGGTTGGACCAAAGGAGGCTCCAAAAGAAGGGGAAAGAAAAATTCTCAAAGCTAAACGTAAAATGGACAAAGAGGAAAAGGTTAAAAATGCTCGCGAAATAGCTATGGAGAAAATTTTCACTGATGAAGATTTTAAAAGGATAGAAGCTGCACAAGTAAAGAAAAATATAAGTGGTCTAAAACGTAAATCAAATGTTATTGAAGAAGAGGAAGAGTCGGGAGAACTTGTGCAACTTTCAGCAATTGAAAACATCTATAAGAAGAAGAAGCATGATAAAAATGCTAGATTGGAAACAGTTATGAAAGGCAGAGAAGACAGGGATAAATTTGGCTACAAGGATAGAAGGAAAAACATTCATTGTTCAAAGACAAATAGAGAAAAGCGAAAGACTAAGAACTACCAGATGGTGAAACATAAGGCAAAGGGAAAAATTAAGAAATCATTTAAAGATAAACAAATTGCTTTTAGAAATTACTTGATCAAACAAAAGAAGATGCGTTAGTTATTTATGAGTACTCAGTGTTATAATAATTATAATGTTGAATTAAATTTAATATTCAACGAGTAATTGAACTTTCAATTGTCTCCTATGTTTATAAAAATATTAAAAGATAAACAAAGACACCATACTAATTTCCTGGTGTACACTTTACACAGTATATGTTATGCACTTAATGTTAACATTTTCTTAAAAATGAATTTCACATTCCATTATTGGAAGTGATCGTTAAGATTTTATTATTAAACATAGTTAAGAGTAAGAGTTAAAAGCTTTTCGCGAGATTTAGGTACCTTATGTAGTTAGTCGAGCACTTAAACTTTTTTATCTACTTCAAAGGTAGACAGAGTAATAAATAGCAATAGCAATCGCAAATAGCAATTGAAGTCGATAATAACATTTCACAAGTTATACATATAAATGAGCTTTTTGTGATTGTGGTTCACAAAGCCTAATAGTTTTATACGATCTCGTGTAATCTATGAAAGAAAGAAATACGATTTATGAAGGAGTGTGCTTTTTATGCGAACCCATATAAATAAGAAACTGAACAGTCAATTTTGTGTGTGTAATTTTAAATAAATAAAATAAATAAATAAATAACACCCAACAGTCACATACATAGTCCTGACCCCACACTAAGATCGAGTCTTGTGTCGTGGGTATCAAGAACTACGAGAGACTTCGGTCTCACTAACACCCAGACCCGAGAGAAATATTTGTGGGCCGCACAAACATTTCTCTCGGTGCGGGGATCGAACCCGCGGCCTCTCGTTTCACAGGCGGCGTCTAACCAACTGCACCACGGAGGCTGTCAAAAAATAATTATAATATCAGAATTTTTGTTGACAAATTCTGTGTGGGACAATTGGCAATAGCAGAAATATGGAGTATGCTAAGTTTTTAAAAATAATTCCCATTAGTAGTGGCTACCACAGTCAAGTAAACAAGACTGTGGCTACCCCTGGCGACCCAGCTGTGCAGGTATGTATGTGTATTGCCATTTGACAGAGACAGCCTCCGTGGTGCAGTTGGTTAGACGCCGCCTGTGAAACGAGAGGCCGCGGGTTCGATCCCCGCACCGAGAGAAATGTTTGTGCGGCCCACAAATATTTCTTCCGGGTCTGGGTGTTTGTGAGACCGAAAAGTCTCTCGTAGTTCCTGATACCCACGACACACTCGATCTTAGTGTGGGGTCAGGACACAGGGGTAGCCACCGTGTAACCTAGTATGAGATAGCGATATTTGTGGGAGTGTGGCCAGGTTGACACGTTTTTCCTAAGGTATCGGGAAACTTTGACCGCTCTTTAAAAAAATATAATTGCTAAAATATCGATATTTTAACTTTGAGTGAATTACAGTGCACATACATGCCTGGGTCACCAGCCATCACCCAGAACTAATAAAAACACTGTATAACATAAACATAATTTAAGTAAATAGCTAGTTCTGAAAATAAAAACTATTGTAATAAAAGCTAATAACAACATAATATCTGGTCCGCCCCGTGTCACGAAATTTGTAAAGTAATCGAAACGTCGGTTGGAGAAGTTAAAAAAAAGCAAAACTTAAACCAAATCCGCGATAAAATCCGTAAATAATAGTTTTATTTCAAAAACAATATCTACTGCGCAACCATATACCGTTCAATACATATAAGGAAAAAGTTTAAAAAATAAAAGATAATTAATGAGGTTTGTTTTTTAAAATGTAATTTAAATCTTTAATATCTTTTGTTTTAGGGAATATCAACCGTCGGACCGCTGGCCACCCTAAATAATGTAAATATTTGCCTCCAAAACGTCAAATTTCTTGGAGTCAAGCGGTTACGCCGATAAGGACAGGCTACAAAAGCTTGCATCTCTTTCTTACATGAACTTTATGTATAAATCTCTTTCGTTTTGTGTAAAAGGGATAGAACATGTGACTCCGTCTATTAGTTTCTCCGTCTACGGGTCAGGACTATGTATGTGACCATAGATAATACACTATATAGGACTGTTGGGTGTTATTTATTTATTTATTTATTCCACTCAGTTATAATATCGATATTTGGACCCTTTTTTTATTTATTTCAACTTTATAGAATACAGATGGAAATCAAATAATGATTTCTCTTTTATAATATGCTAAATAACGAGCCACCCAAACAAAACAAAGGAAAGATACGAAGAAAATTGATAAGCAAAATATCATACGAAATATCTTAAGTACGCAATGTGTACCAAATTATTGCGTAATATTCATTAAAAAGAGGTAATTGGCAAACTAGTTACATCTTTATTTAAGGGATTACTCCGAGTATCGCAAATAACAACATTTACTTATCAAACAGAAGAAAATGAATAAAAGAATGTAATGAAGAAAATTCTTACTGGAGGTATAGGTCTACCAGAATCTCATGGCATTTTGGGAAATTTGAATTTACGCATTGCAACACTGGGGTAATTGGATGAACATATTTTGATACTTTCAATAATTGTAATTATTTTTTATTTCAAATTGACATTATTTTTTTAGTACAACTCTTTAAATAAATTACATAATGTTTTAAGTAAAAATATAAAGGTTATTTAAACATTATAATTACTTCAAAATTGTACTTTTAGATTAATAGCCAATTAAAATAGGCAAATAAGTTTTTTTTCAGTTTTAAACTATAACATACATACGAGTCTTACGAGTATTTATAATATAGATGGAGCGCTGGTACTTTCAAAACGTAGATAAAAATAGTGGTACCGAGCCACCAGTTTCGTTTTAATTCTCTCTTCTTGTTAGTTCTCACTTAATCAAACAACTTTCAATTTCCAAATTGTAAGTAGTTTGATTATGAGTCGGTTTTATTTAAATAATTATTAGATTCGATAAATGTAATACGAAAGATGCAAGATTGTATAATAAAAACGTATAATTTTATTTCCAGTCTTCTTTATTTCATTAACACTTTAGTCAGAGCTTACTTCTAAATACTTTTCCTGTAAATCTTCTGATGAAGACGATGAAATTAAAGGAATAATAATAAACCGTTCCTTATCTAATATCTCTGGAAACTCCTGTAAATAGGTATTTAATGCATTACTGTTTAGTTTCAAAAAATGATATCAATATACGATAAAACACATACACATATCTAACACTAACCAAAAAAAATTAAGTATCAAAACTATTCACTCCGACTTACTTGTTAAAACGACGTCGATTTTAAAATCGACGATTTTGTTTAAATTTGACCAAATTATTCACGGATCTAGCGATAAACCTTGTAAACAATGTGTCGCACTTGTGATTGTAGAACTAATTTGTACCTTTTCGCTAAGAAAGGATAGAAATCTTAAAATATTCGCATCGAATGACATAACTCAAGTTTTGAATCAGCTGTTCGTCGATGGTATTGCCACATAAAAATCATTGTTTTTTTTTTAAATTTTATGCCATGAGATTCTGGTAGACCTATACTAGATTTATCATAAGGAATACATACATTATGACCAGAACTGAACAAATACTACCTAGTATAGCTCTCTATTTTAAGAGGAAATACATTCAATGAAGATTCAATGTAACGTACATCATTTAAAATAAATATGGTTAAAAATACACAGACAAAAATAAATAAGAACTTGTATAACAACAAAAAACTGTTTGGACAACCCAATTTTATTCTTTAATCATTGGGACAACCCTATAAACCAGTAATCCAGTAGTGCAGTAATCTGTGACTTGACAGTTATGAACTGTCAAGCTATCTGCTAATTCTTGTTTTTCTTGTTGTTTTGTGTTCTTGTTTCTGTGCTGCTAATATTAACGTGTGTTATCGTGAAGAAATCAAAACTCAAGAAGTTTAGACTAATGTAAAGTTTCTTACTTTTTAATTTGTAGAGCATACGTCAAAATGTTGAAACCAAAAGCGCTAACGCAAGTCTTGAGCCAGGCCAATACCGGTGGAGTAGAAAATACACTGTAAATAGAAAGCAATTGTTTGATCACAATGACATTACCATTATTTAGAGTTACTTTAATAAACATTGAATTTCAGATTGCTGAACCACCAGGGAGCTCTCCTGGCTTATTCTGGTTACAATGATAAGGACGCAAGAGTTACAGCAGCGATCGCAAGCAATGTTTGGTCAGCCTATGAGAAACATGGCAGGAATGTTTTCAAAGATGATAAACTTAACTTAATATTGGTTGATTGCATGAATGGCAAGATAGCTGTCACACAAGTAGCTAATCTACTGTTGTGTTTGTATGCAAAAGAAAATGTGGGTTTTGGTATATTGAAGGAGAAAATAAATGCCATTTCGCAATATCTTGAAGGACCATTAAAACAAGTTGCTAGCTCATAAACACTCCTTTGGTGACACCTAATAGAAATTGTACTGAAGTCAAAAACTATTGTATAGACTATAATTATATTTTATTTTTAATTTATAAAGCCAATTTTCAGAAATTCCTAAAATACAAACAACTTTTTAGAACCCCTTGGGAAACTTCATTTTCTTAATTAGTATTCTGCGTAATGCTTTAATTGTGTTAATATTTACCATACATAAGATATGATCTTAAATATTAATTACATTTTGAGACAATTTCAATTATGAGAATTTTTAAATATTACTGCGATACCTTAAGTATCATGTTATCAATCTGTTTAATGTTTACAGAAAGTATTTAAATTCAATCCTAAAACTGTACTTTTTTATATCATTAGATGAATTAAGAAGAACTATTATCAACTTTCTTTGATTTTAAATATTTCTTTAAACAAACATAATAATGTTAATTTAAAATACATTAATATAAATGATTATATTATTATGTATATACATGTATAGGAATTTATATTATGTAGCCTATTTTGTAATTTGAATAAATTTTACATTTATTTTGTTATTTTATTTCAAACCATCTATAGAAACCACTAAACAATATTTGTATAAAAATGAAGCATTCAATTAATTCAGAATATTCTATAGAAGCACATAAAATTATATACATTTTAGTTATTCTATCCATAACAAATATAATGCAGTGTTTATACTTTATACGGATCAATTTTACAATGTTGAACTTTGTAATGGAAACAACCATACTCAAAGACCTGAGACCATAATAAATCCACAGCTAGCATTATGACGTCCAAGGAAATAAAAGATAATTTTAATAGTAAACAACAGACATACCTACGCATAAAAATGTAGTCCCTTTTCGGGAATCATTTATTGCACCTAAATTATTTATAGTATTTTAAATTCCAGTAATATGTATTTTTAAGTACAATTTATTTCAAATCTTTAATCAGCTGACCCAACAAATTCCTATTTTTCAACACTGGCATCTCTATTAAATTATTGTCAAGTTGCTCATTGTTGTCAAATTGCCGCAAAAGTTGTGTCTGAATTTTTTTGTTGTTTTACATATTATTATAGTGTCCTATTCTCGCGATGAATTTATCAGACGACAATGCATTCGGTAACGGCCTTTTATATGTCGGATTTAACCAAGATCAAGGTGAATAATGCGTTGGAAATTGTTTTGCAATTATTTGTTTTCCGTAGCGTATCAATTTGTTAGTGATACATTTTTGTTTTGCAATACAGGTTGCTTCGCTTGCGGGACGGAGAATGGATTTCGTGTGTTTAACAGTGATCCGCTAAAGGAGAAAGAACGCCAGAATTTTGCAGAAGGAGGCCTCTCTTACGTCGAGATGTTGTTCAGATGCAATTATATGGCATTGGTAGGGGGAGGAAAAACCCCCGTGTACCCTCCGAACAGAGTGATCATATGGGACGATCTGAAGAAGGACTCGGCGATATCGCTCGACTTCAACAACCCAGTAAAAGCAGTGAAATTAAGGCGAGATCGCATTGTTGTTGTTTTAGGTAAATTTTAATATTCACGAGATTGTTTTCGGCATCTTGAGTAATTAAGATGAATAAGAAGATCCTTAACTCAGATAAAGTAATTGTACACATATAATTCTAAGACATATTAAACTACTACAAGCAAAGCAAGAACTCCTATAATATAAATAAAAAAAAAAATCCAACATAGTCCTGACCACTAAGATGGAGTCTTATATGTTGGATATCACAAACTACAAGAGATTTCCCAGTTTCATTAACACCCAGACCTGAAAAAATACCCGTAGATCATAAATATTTCTTTTGATGCATGGATCAAACCTGCAGCCTCTTATATCACAGCAACCTCTAATCAACAGTGCCACAGAGAATGTTGAGGCCTGCCACATTGTGATTTCATTGTTTTATCATATCAAATTTGTTTCAGAGCATCTTATAAAGGTGTACACATTCACGGCTCAACCGCAGTTGCTGCATGTGTTTGAGACGTGTCAGAACACAAGAGGTCTGTGTGTTGTGTGTCCCAACAGTAACAATGCTCTACTGGCTTACCCCAGCAGAAAAACAGGACATGTGCAAGTGAGAAATATTTTTATCTCTTAGCCTTTTGTAACAACACATTATTACTACACTATTTTGATTTATAATATTACTGACATTGTTTGTTTTTATCAAAATAATATTTTGTCATATAAAAAAAGAACAATGTACACTTTCAAGAGATCCATCATTATTTTCCATATGAAAACATTATTTTCCTTATGAACATAGTAATTGCTAAACATAAAACCAAAAATAAATGTGTGTATGATTCACTTCATATTATATCCAGGAGTAAGAAACTGCAATTTCAATATTTTAATTTTGTTAAAGGCTTTTGATTTTAAACATGGATTTATGATGAGTAAATTCTGTCTAAATATTTAAAACTAAACAGAGGTATGGAAATAACTGCCAGTTATAATGAATTTTATGATGATGAAGATGATGGATAATAATAGGCAAAACAAAGTGTATTAATAAATAAATTCCAAAGACTTCCAAAGAGAAGATAAAATTCTGAATGCCAATGACTTCTAATTCATGTTAAGTATACAAAATATTCATATTATTTTTTTAGTGTTAATAAACTTCACCTGTTTTTATATTTTGGGTATTGATGAGAAGTAATATATAATTGCATCCACATTGTGACATAACAATAATTTGTTTACCACAATTGAGATAACAGTTTTGTATTAATGTTTCAATTTATCAGATTATTTTTGTGTTATCATGGAACTAGTGTTTACTTTGTTCAATATTTCATGCAGCTTGTAGAGTTAAGCAGCCACGCTGGGCCCAGCTCGGCACCTGAAGGCCACCTTATTGCAGCACATGAGGCTCCGCTGAGTTGCCTTGCTCTTAATGTTGGTGGCACAAGGTTGGCCACGGCTTCCACTAAGGGTACCCTCATCAGGGTGTTTGACACTGCAACTGGACAAAAGCTGGCCGAGTTGAGGAGAGGAGCTCATCAGGTTCGTAATATTTAAGGCTTATTTGTTATTTCATGTTTTTATTTGCAATGAGTATGTGAATGTTTAGTTATTTATATTATTAAAATGTAGGAAATAATATTAAAAGCATATCAGGATTGGTATGTAGTCAATACCGCCAGTTTAAAGTCAACAAACATATGTGAAATCGATATGCCCGAATACTCAAACACCACATAAATATTAAGTCCCATAAATGTACTGGCTAAGTGGGATGTGGGTTACGTGCAGCTTTATATATCAATGGCGTTTGAGTATTTAGGCGATAGTCTCACATAATTCGATTGTGCATTACCTTTTATATCAACCAGTGTCAATATTCAATACCTACATAAATAAAAATGTTATCTCATTGTATAAATCCTGATGTCTGTGTTTATTATTTTATCAATATTTCATTTCTGAGACAAGTTTACATACAAATGTAATTCTTGTAAATAATACTTTTTCCATTTTCTTAATGATCCAACATCATTTAATTTTACTTGAAGGTGGTGTGTTGGATTGAAAATAAGACTAAAACCTACAGATTTTATAGAAGTGTCTTAATTATTTATAAAAACTGCAAAAAAAGGGCCTTTGCTGTGCAGCATGTTACAATATAAACTCAAAAAACATTGTGCCATGTAACATGCACATCATTTATCTTATGAATTGTGGCATGTTGAAGAAAAACATTTTAACAATACAATTGTGTAATTTTTCTGTATTGCATGTTTTTTAAAGTTAGTTTCATTTTGTGTTGTCTGTCACTACCTTTCACTATTGCTAAAACTTTCACTGTTGTTGAGCTGGCTCTCGGATATTTTAAGTAGTACATTCTCGTAATAGTGAGGTAATTTATGTGCAAATTGATCACATAGACGTCTTATTCGAAACATCATATAATTTTCATTTCTTCTTCTCCTTTATCAGCTCATATACGTCCCACTGCAGGGCACGACTCTCCTCTAAAATCGAGAGTATGATTGAAAGGGGTTAGGCCATAAAATCCACAGGTCATAATATATTTATGGAAAAAAATAATTCATTATAACCATGATTAATAGCATTAATAATAACACTCGATAGTAATTTAATTTATTAAATTGTAAGGTATGAAAATAGAATTGTTGAAACTTAATTATAACGTAGGCACTCTAAAAGCTGAGTAATACATTGTTTGGATGTATGGCGTAGATTGGTTATATGACACTCACATAATAATCAAGTTCCAAGTATGCAAGTCAAGAAATTCTGGAAGCTCATGTTGATCAATAATAATAAACAGTCAAATACATAGTTCTGATCACACACTAATATCGAATCTTGTGCCGTGGGTATCAGAAACTACGACACACATTTCGGTAAACCCAGATCCAAAACAAATACCTGTAGATTACATAAATATTTGTCTCGGCGTTTGTTCGAATCGATCCTGTAGCCTCACTCATGTTCTACAGATCATATATCATATCAAAATGTGATTATCATTGGGTAACCTGAGCGGCAATCCCTCTATTTATTTAGTTACCGAATGTCCACTACTGAAAACCTATTATATAGTTTACCTTAAGGCTTAAAGGATTTCCATAGCGACGTCTTCTGTCTCTCCGCGTCGCTCATCTATCGCTAGGCAGCCACCTTCCGACTACCCTTTATCATTATTACCATTCTCGTAAGTGACATGAATGATTCAAGGATATCCACAATAATTTGCTTTCAGCTGCTTCTTGTGATTTTCATCACGCCTAAGATTTAGAAATAATTTTTTTTTATGGATTTTATCACGGATTTGGTTACTTTTTTGGATTTTTTATCTTCTCGGCGTTTCGATTAATTTACAGTTTTCGTGATTACGGGGAGGATTAGTCATTAATTTGCGTAAATCTAAGAAGTCATAATATATCTTTCGGTATCACCCCATATACGTCTCACTGCAGGGCACGGGCATCCTCTACAATCGAGAGTACGATTGAGAGTAGTTAGGCCATATAGTCCACCACGCTGGCCTAATGCGGGTGGGCATAATATACCTTCGCTTGCAACTTATTTTATCATTTTTTCCAGGCAACGATTTACTGCATAAACTTCAACCATTCAAGTACCAATCTGTGCGTGACGTCAGACCACGGCACGGTGCACGTGTTCAGCCTGGAGGACGACAAACTGAACCGCCAGTCCAGCCTCGCCACAGTCAACTTTCTGCCCAAATACTTCTCTAGTAATTGGAGTTTTTGCAAATTCACCATACCTAATGGACCACCCTGTATCTGCGCGTTTGGCGTCGATAAAAGTTCTATTATAGGTGAGTTGTTTTTTTTTTTTGTAATAGTACAGTTTCTGTCTAAATGTAGGTACATTATAATGTCAAATGTCAACATTGTTTTGTCTGCATAGTTTCATAATCGTTAAACAGGCTGGTGTTTAAAATAAAACTATTATTTACGAATTTTATGCCGGATTTGATTTAAGAAACCAAGAAGCTTATACCCAAATGGAGATTGCATTCCCTATAAAACACTGAGCTCAAAAATATCACCTTGTATGACGTTGCTTTTGCCTTCTATCCTTTTCTTTAGAGTGTAAATGAATGAACAAAAAGTCATGTTTTTCATTGCATGATTGCAATTGTCTGTTTATTTATTTTAATTAAAGACTCCATTTTTCAGTCTATTACTTACTAGAGCGGGATTTATACCCTGATGGAAACGAATCTATCAGTAAAGATATTGAAAAACTTGCATAACTCACCAACATAAGTATCGCTTTTTATTCCAGTGATATGTGCCGACGGATCCTACTACAAATACAAGTTCAATGAGAAAGGAGAGTGTACGAGGGACGTGTACGCACAGTTCCTCGAGACGTCGGAAGACAGATAAACGGCCGCGCCATTGCGGAAGCGGAAACTTGTATGTGACGTGCATATGATGTGCTCCCCATGTTCATAATTTTATATTTTTACATAATAGAATCGGTGTCAACTATTCGAATCATACTAAATGTATCTCTGTAGGAAAAGATGTCTTGTAATGTGTATAGGTATTATTTTTTTAACCGTATTCGTTTGATTTTAAATATTTTATGCGCATTGGTCGTGTTTTAAAAATATTCTGGTCTTCACAAAATCTGATTTTTATGGTATTCAATTTAGAGAGTTCAGCATCAAATGTATCGTTAAGACGATGTGCATTATTTAGGATGCATTGACACCCATCAAGACAACATCTTCAACTAGGCCACAATGTTTGTCGGTGAACCCTAAACGTTCTAAATATATAAAAATATGCAGATTGGAACAGACATTACTATAACACTGTCGCTGCGAACCGATCAAAATAATTATTATATTGACTGTCTCACGATTTAAACATAAATTTTAAAAATAATTAAATGACTGAATAATCGTTTTAAGAAAAAATCTAGTGAACAAACTATGTTTTGAAAACAATTCAAAGTTTTTGGTGTACGAATTGTCACACGACAGTCAAGTCTTCACGCTGTAAAAAATATAGTTTCTCAAAATTTTGAAACTTAACATTATGGTTTCTATAATTTTTTATATTTTACCACTATTTTAATATATTGAACGTTTGGGGTGTGTCTGAGTTGACTGGGGCATGGACACAGGCCAAGGTAAGTACGGAGCGTGTAGGGTTCCCACACCGCACTAAATAGACTGACGCCAAACGTACAACGTTTGAATGGACAATGTGGAGATGTTCGGGTGCTAGTGGACACTTAGTTGTATGAAACTAATTTATTGTCATGCGCCCAATATTATGGTTTTGACTAGTTCGTTACGCGACAGGGCGATAATTTAAAATCTATTACGATGTTAAATGTTTTTGTTAATATTTATGCGGGATGTCAGAGTATATTATACAAATCATATCAAAATCATAAAACTATACCTAATATAGGTCTATAGATGAAATACTTAAATTCTACATTAAGAGGCTATGTATATGGTTGCCTTGCGGTACGTGTAAATAAATTCACTATATTTGTGCATAAGTCTCGAAGATATCTTTCGCACATTAACATGCATAAGGAAAATAATGTTAATTTTTTTGACTTTAAAATAGCATAGCTTCAGGTATAGTTGGGCTTGGTATCAGCTTGGTCAACGCAACTTTAATATTTGGAGTAGTTGGGTCAATTTTGAAATATTTAGATTTACGAATGTCTGGTAATCGCCGATATATGTGAATGGATTCCGGTAGAAACAATCGGCTTAAAGAGAAAAGGTGCTAGGAACCATCAGAAAAAACAGAATCTCTACCAATAGGTCACAGATCAGACCAAAACCGTTATTTACTGTTCATAAACTATTTATTAAAGTTATAATTTGAATAGATCGCTCTATGCTACTGACATTAAAATTCGCGTAGACTTTTAATAATTTTAAACCAACGCGACGAGTTAATAAAACAATATATACTCCTCAAGTGCTGTTCTAGTATAAACTGTATTACAGCTAGACCCTCTACAGAAATGTGTTTTGGATTAATTTATATATGTGTATGTAAATTAACAAATAAATGTACCTAAATTAATAAGTACAGTAGGAGAAATATATAGTAGATAAATGTATTAAAAGTTCTCTATGTTAGTCTTAATAAATGAAACATACTACAAACATTTTGAAACCGAAACCTCAAGATTGACCCTTATCTAGTGAATACGTATTCTAAAATATTATTTTAATTCTATTACCTGCTCCCTCTGCGACTTATAATTATGGAACCGGTGCGTTTTATAAAAAAATCTTATAATAATTATATTAAACGAAATCGAAAATTTTATTACTATCCTATACCAAAGTGTTAACACCATTTCTTTTTTGTTTTTGATCTCAAAGATATCCGATTTAAATGCGATTTTGGTTGTACCTACGACTTTTATTTGGTCAACTAAGTTTTTTTTGTTTTATGTTTAATTTCACGCACCAGTAGAGAAAAATAAATTTTAATGTGGGTCCCGACTGATTCTAAATTTTACCCCAAAATGTTTAAGCTGATAAGATTTCTAATTTCATTTGCTTCGCAATCGTATAAAGATTATGGTTGCCGCCTACCTTTCTAGATTGTAGTCGTCACACCTATCCAGATCAGTGCTCTCATTTCCTTTATTAGATAAAATGTGGCAAATGGCGATTCTTGAAGTTTATCTAGGTTTATGAGATTAAAAATGTGGAGTAAGGACAAAGCACTGCAAACGCTTGCAAATACAAGAAAGCTTTGTTTGAACGCATCCGCTTAAAATTTATGTTTATATCGGTGTAATATTATTTTGTTAGCGATCTGTTTTATAATCAGTTTATTGACGAAGTTTTAATGTTAATTGTACTTTCAAATCATATTTTTCTATTTGTTAACCATATCGTCCTTATTGTAATCAATTACTTTTTTTCAATAAAGTATGTATATTTTGTAATATATTGTTTTATTTTGAGTAATAGAAGTAAATATTGTTACCTAGAATAAACTTCTCGTAAAATATGACTATATTCTTTCTGCAATGTTACTAATTCTGGAAAACAGATATATTATAATTGTATCAATTAAAATGTTTTCGACTCGAATGATAATATTTTGATTTATATGTAAAAGTTCACGTACTCAAAAAAACAAAAACTATTCTAGTGATTTTTATTATGGTTATCGTTTCAATACATCTATAAATGTATCTCGAGGTATTTTGATGTTGGCAACACTACGCATTTTCTTCTTGCCTTCAGCTTGCTGCTTCAAAAGTTTCTTTCTTCTTGTCACATCGCCGCCGTACTGTGCAATAAAGAGAAATAATCTTGAAATTATATCATTTGTGATGTGTGATAGTAATAATATATTCTCAGTATAAATTAATCATACCAATTTAGCAGTAACATCCTTTCTATATGCTTTTATTGTTTCTCTAGCATACACTTTCCCTGATACCACAGCTTGAATTGCAACCTGCAAACATAATAGTAACATTTTATTTAAAAGTATTTTAAAATCATTAAATTTTCTAGGTGTCTCCATCATATTTAGTTGAGTTGGTGAAATATTTTTTATGTACTTCATAAGACTAAGCTATGCTTAAACTTGTACACAATTGAAAGGTATGTAAATCTAGATATTGTAGAAAAGCAAACGTCACAAACAAAAATATAAACATAAGTATATTTTTCTATCAATCTTATCTATACCTGGACCATTTGTCGCGGTATCATTTCTTTTAATTTTTCCGTTAGTCGCCTCGCATTGTATTCTAATCGACTTGTGTGCACGATTGTAGACAATTCATCTATTAACAGTCCGTTAAGTAATATGTCCATCTGAAATACAATACAATTTGAAATAAGTTCATATCATTTACACATTTAGATAATTAGTAATATATTATGTTGGCAACATTAAGACAAATAATAATTCATGTAAAATTCGAAGAAACTTTTCTCCCGACCTATCATCTTTTAACTAAGTATTCCATTATACTTATACAAATTAAAGTTATAAATATATAGAAAAAAAGAATTGACATTTAGACATATCTCTTAACCAATTACCAATAAAATTTATCACAACTACAAACTGCATGATTTAAAATATCATCCATAAAAAAGTCATCACAATTTCATTGGTGGCAACTATTCACTTACCCTGACCAAAGCGCTGGGATGGAACCCGTGATCCTGATAGTCGAAGCTGGCGAACCCTGAGGAGATGCTCTTGAGCGTGTCGTGGAAGTCCACGACGATCTCCGACAGCGGCAGGACGAACTGCATCATGGTCATTTGCTCGTCCACCGCGCTGGACGGCAGAGGCACCCCTCGCCTGTCTATACACAGCGATGTCACCGCTCCTATGTACTCCACTGGTGTTATTATTGTACCTTAAAAATTACAAGATTATGCATTGTAGCTTATATATGTGATATCCTTATAGCAAAGCTGTGACAATGAAAAAGAAAGGAAAAATATTTTAAAACTGATTTCAATTACCTACATATTCGAAAACCACATGTAGCTCATGTATTGATTCTAAGGTGTAATTCAGATTAACATATTATGGCAAACAATAGTGTAAATACACTGTTGTGTTTTGGTTTGAAAGACATTGTAGCTAGAGTAACTAATGGACATAGGGAGAGTCTCAGGATGGCGAGCGCAGTCCCAAGCATTGCTTTGTAATTCAAGACGTTGTTTAGTTTTGCTGTACATGAGCGGTCGTATCGCTTACCATCAGGCGAACGGCATGCTAGTCTCGCCATTCATTGCAATAAAAGAAAAATGGTTTAGGGGTGGTACAATAGAAGATATTGCATTAAAAAGTTACCTTACCAATAACAAAAGGCTCGTAATATTCTTCAATGTTATTTGAATCTGGCAATTGTAATGGATTTGTTATTATTATTTCATCTGTTCTATGTTGCTTTATTAATTTAGCTCCTTTAATCCTGCAATAAAAAAGGGGAGAAATCATCAGTTTGTATTTTCAATAATATGTATATCAATCATTCGAATAGACCCACCTGAGGTTTATGTACTTACTTAATTTTATATGGTACAGAAGGAGCTGTCAATATAGCTTCTGCTTTATGTTCCTGCAGTAATCTCTGTGTGAATACTTCTAAATGCAGCAAACCCAAGAACCCGATGCGCCATCCTTGCCCTAAAGCAGGACTGAAAATATAAATATATTTTCACATTCTGGTTTAATTACCCGAAACTTCTCGGAGGGTGTAAAATTATAATGAAACTTATGTACATAGTTGAAAAAAATACAATCCTACCAATATTATAAATCCTAAGTTTGTGTGTTTGTTACTTCTTCAAGCTCAAACGGCTGGACCAATTTCTATGAATTTTGGTATAAAGGTAGCTGATACACTAGATTAATACATAGGCTGTTTTTATCCCGAAAAATAGTAGGAAATGTTCTCGTAGGACGATCAAGGAATTCACATGTAAATATTGACTCAAAATGTGTATGCGCCAGACCGCTAGTGTGTTCATATTATAAGCTATAATCAATGACGTTTTACAAATAGACACGTCATACACTAACATAATGGCACAAAAAAATGGCGCGATGCGTATTGTAATTTCGTTAGTAATTTCAAATCGGTTCGAAGAATGAGTCCAAAAGCAAGATACATAAGTTAGAAGAAGATGAATAGACATCGCTAGGTACGTAACAATAAGTGCCGCACTGTTATTGGCCAAAGCGCGTGTGACGTAGCACCAAGCATCATGTACGGGATGACGTTGCGAGAGTTGGCAAACGTCGCCATGAAAGCGAATTTAATAATTTTATTTCATAAAAATTAAATTAGTGTGTAAGTGCGCAAACTTAATAAATTGTTTATGTTGTTTCACAGTTTCAGAATGATTTGTACGTTATTTTAATTCACTCTAATTTATTTTTCCGCATTTGGTTTTGAGAATACAAATAGGCAGAGAAACGTGTATCCGCGACACTGGTTGAAGCGTGACTGATTGCGAGTGAGGCAATTACCTTCCAAACGTCTTGCCATTATAAAGCTCGGACAACGCATCTATGCTTTATAAACATCTTAGGCTATAGTGTATTGAATTAGTCACTTACCTTGAATCAGGAGAGACTGACACAGCGGAGTCGTTTAGTGCTAGTTTCCTTATCGCGTCACTGACCATGGCGTGTTGTGATTGGTCGGCGGGGAATATTCCCGCGTACACCATATGCTTCACTGGCGGCACTATGCCAGTGTCACCACTCTCTGCCAGCTCTCTGGAGAGAAGTTGATCGCCTACGGAGCCGCCGCCCTTCGGACCACATCCTGGGAAAAATATATTATTTATTGATAACAATTGCTTTTTTATGGATAATGAATAATGATCCTTATCACTAAAAAGATACCAAAGGGTCTGTAAGAATCACTTCATGCGACTATCGCGGACTGGAAATGTCTAAACCGCAAAAAAAGAACAGTGAAATGAGAAAGAGTCAGAAATAAATTGTTCTTCATTTTAGACAAGTATTAAAAAAATAGTAAATATTTAGTCAACCAAACGACTTTCTGACTCTCAAAGACCTCTTTAATAATGAACCTACATTTCGGAATATACACCATAACTTACCCACCATGACAACTTGGCCAGCAACAGCTTCTTCTATTGGTTCTTCATCAGGCCTGAGCAATGCTAAGTGTTTGACAGTGTGGACTTTTGAATCAGATCTCCATTTCACTGCTTGACCCATTTGCACTTTTCCTGAATGGATATAAGCCAAGCAGAGCACACCTCGATACTTATCATGCCAAGTATCTATTACGTGGGCTTTGAAATGACCCTTAGAATCTACTGAGGGAGGGGGTATCCTTTCTATGACAGCTTGAAGCAATTCCTTAACACCCCAACCCTTCTTTGCAGAAATACTAAGTACAGTATCTTCGTCAATATTAAAAACTGATTTCAACTGCTTTTTGACTTTGTCAGGGTCAGCTCTTGGTAAATCCACTTTGTTCAATGTTGGTATGATTGTGAGATTGTTTCTTTTTGCCAAATTGTGTACAGCTACTGTTTGTGCTTGTATTCCTTCATTAGCATCCACAAGCATTATGACTCCTTGGCAAGCTGTTACACTCCTGACCACCTACATTTACACAAAATATCTTTATTAACATAGACAAGAAAATATATACTGTACTTTCAACTTTCTAAGTACCCGTTTTATATATTAATAATAGGCAAAAATTAGTAACTGTAATCCAAATTGATCACCAAAATATAATATAAAACCTACCCTAAACTGCTCAACATAGAGCAGTTTAAGGTTATAAAAGGTGCTATGCTGGAACTTTTACATGCCCAAAATGTAAGTGAAGGGGACATTATGGTCGTAATTTAAGAACATACTTTTGGTTTATATGTATAATGTAATATCACACATTACCTCATTGGCAAAATCAACATGTCCTGGTGTATCAATGAGATTGAGAAGATATGTCTCATTATTGTAGGAGTAGTTTAATGATGCAGTCACAGCCTTCACCGTTATGCCTCTTTCCCTCTCCACCTGCAAGTTATAATAGTGTTTGTGTCTTTATGATAATTAAATTGCTTAATAGAATATGAGTCAAGATAGCATATCAATTATGTTTACACCATTAGAGTGCTGACAACATGCATATCCTCTTATGTTATTATACATTTAAACAAATATTGAATGAGGCAAAAAAATATGTACCAATGAGTGCATATTAAGTAAAATAAATTTGATTAGTCTATTATATTACATTATGTAAGCCCATTCTTTTTTTTAAACTATTAAGTCGAATGCTGTTCACTTATTTTATTTAGTGAATAAGTATGTTTATGTTGATTGTATTGGGTAAAAAAAGTTGTCAACAATATACATGTGAAAAATACCTGAAGTTGATCCAGGACTTGTGCTCGTTCGGCTCCCGGCTTGATTACTCCGGTTATTTCCAAAAGCCTGTCAGCCAAAGTGCTCTTCCCGTGATCAACGTGGGCTACTATACTGAAGTTCCGTATCAATTTCACGTTAATTTCTTTTTTAGAGGCATCTGAACTGTTCATACGTCGTATAAAATACCTAAAATAAATTACAAAATAATTTGAGTAAAATTCACAGCATGGTTAGGTTAACTAATCGTAGTTTATAATTCATAACTTGTGATACCTATAAAATATCTTTGATGGATTATTTGGAAATAGGTTTTTTATTAATCTAACCATTTTTTTACAATATAAATATAAGTGATAATATTATTATTACAAAAACAACATTATAACTATACAGATTAGAGAACCCAGTTGATTGCAGATTTGAGATTGCACAGGTGACTGTCACTTGTGACTTGTCAATGTCAGCGCAGATTAACCGAGCGTTCCACTTAACAATCACAAAACCCACGCTCTCGATTGGGATTGATAACGGGTTTTAGGACATTTTGAGCGTTGACGAATAGCAAGTCAGGAAAAAAAACGAAGAACTTTAAAGAGTTTAGGACAAACTTACTAATGTATAAAAAATACATTAAAAATTCTTGGTCAAAATAATATATTATATTGTTAAATATGTATATATTTTTTCCATTTTAGTGGATTATTTAACAGTCCTTCACGTTAAACAAACTTTACGTTCGAATATAGCTAATATTTGATGTTGCCTCGTAGTAATTCCTTCAGTTCATGTTTATATAAAATGGACGCACAATTTGACGTTTCAAACTCCCATCAATATTCTCAACGCTCACCACTACTCACCTCACGAGTCTCAACATGGGTCGTCGTGAATGATCACAGACCAAGTGTGAGCGATGCGTGATCGCACATCATGATTTCCTTAATGACGTTTTGAGCGCCGTGAACATCAAGTGGAACGCAGCGGGCATCCATATGTCAGTCCAGACGTCAGAATCCAGTGCAAAATCAGTGGCAGGCACTAGGCAGTGGGTTTCAAACTTCAGTAATCAGTACTAAGTAGATACCTGTTGTTGCAATACTAACAACGAATTGCATAAGCTTGTATTGTTTAAATTAAATATCAGGCATAATAAAAAAACAATAGTAAAGTGAGTTATGAATTCGAATAGTTGGAAGTTTCAGTCATATTATTCATTTCACGTGGTGTACGTATTAAATTTATTGAACATTTCAGGTTATCATGTGTGGCATTTGGGCAACGTTTGGTGTTGATGGAGCTCTGAGTTTCACATACGTAAAGTGCTTCTCAAAAATCTGCCACCGCGGGCCAGACGCGTGGCGGATAGAGCAGGATGCTCGCGAGCCTCTCATTATCCTCGGCTTCCGGCGGCTGGCCATCGTGGACGGACTGCACGGCATGCAGCCCATGCGCCTCCACTGCTATCCCCGCGCCTCGCTCATTTGCAACGGTGAGATTTATAACTATAAGAGACTTCAAGAGCAACACGACTTCCCATATGAAACGAAATGTGATGTAGAAGCAGTCATTCATATGTGTGAGAAGTTCGGTATTGAAGAAACTGTTAAAAACCTCGATGGAGTGTTTGCGTTTTGTCTTGTGGATGGTGAAAAGAGAAAAGTGTATGTAGCCCGTGACCCCTATGGGGTACGTCCGCTATTCATTTTCCATGATCCCCTGCCTGATGGAGAAATTTTGGGCATATCCTCCGAAGCTAAAGGTTTGATGGGCTTGAAACAAAATGGCAGTGATCGTTCCACATTGGGACCATTTCCTCCTGGTCATTTTCAAGTTTATTCCATCTTAGATAATGGAAAAGTGAAACTTGATTATACCAAGCAATATTTTACTCCTGGAACTGCACCACACTTTATTCCTTTTGTTGGTGAAGACAAAATGGTTAACATGGATATGCATGAAAAAATTTACCATTTATTGGAAGCTGCATGCCGTAAACGTCTTATGTCAGACAGAAGAATTGGATGCTTACTCAGTGGTGGGCTGGATTCATCATTAATCACAGCTTTAGTTGTGAAGTTGGCCAAGGAATGTAACTTCCCCTATAAAATACAAACATTTGCAATTGGTATGGGTGAGTCTCCTGATCTAATTGCAGCCCGAACTGTAGCAGATTATCTTGGAACTGAACACCATGAAGTTCTGTTTGATGAAAATGATATTCGGGAATCATTGGACAATGTCATATACCACCTAGAATCTTTTGATATCACAACAATCCGAGCTAGTATGGGTATGTATCTTTTGTCTAAATATATTAAAGAGAACACTGACACTACAGTTGTATTTAGTGGGGAAGGAGCTGATGAAGTTGCACAGGGTTACATCTACTTTAGAGATGCGCCTTCTGAAACCGCAGCTCACAAAGAAAGCATAAGGCTGCTTTCTGATATATACATGTATGATGGCCTTAGAGCTGACCGTACAACAAGTGCATTCAGTTTGGAACTTCGCGTACCATTTCTAGATATACAGTTCACCCACTATTACCTTTCTATAGACCCTAAATTGCGCCAACCACAAAATGGCGTAGAAAAACATTTATTGAGAAGCAGTTTTGCAAAAAGTGGGCTATTGCCCGACTCTATATTGTGGCGCCATAAAGAAGCTTTTAGTGATGGAGTTGCATCATTAAAGAAATCATTGTTTTCGGTTATCGGCGAAGTTATCGCTGAGCGATCAATTGATGAAGATGCAAAGTACCAGGGTGTGCAGCCCACAACAGCGGAATCAAAATATTACCGCTCTATATTTGAGAAGTCCTTTGCGGGCCAACACAACTTTATACCCTATTATTGGATGCCCAAATGGGTACAAGTGTCTGACCCCTCTGCAAGATTTATTAAACATTATGCAGCAAAATAAAAATTTGCTTGCGCATTGAACTGAATTCAAAGGTTTGCCCTAAGATTGACAAAAACTACCTAATTAGCCATCTCAATTAACATATTTTTAACAAAAGTGTTATATACAGACATATGGAATTCTTCAAAATTTTATACAAATGAAGTATATTATTTATTCCATTGGGGTTACCAAATATTTTAAAATAAGTAAATGCAATATCTAATAATGTAAGCTTCTTTTGCTAATGGCAATATTTTTCTGTAATTCATGATACAAGATCCTATTGGGATCCTCAATTGGATTTTAATTTATAAAAACCACCATATTGTAGACACAATATGAACAAGGACTCAAAAATTAAAAAGTGATATCATCACAAAATAACTGAAGTGCACATTAACATACCTATTATTTATGTAACAAGATTATAATAACATTGTAAAGTTCAAAGAAATTATAACTATATAAAAATAATTACATTTACTTTATATAGATATATATATATATATTTAGGCTGTATTCATGCACAAAAATCGCAATTAATCTCAAACCATTCAAACATGGAAATAATTCCAAATAATACTAAATAAATCAATGTCATAAATTCATTATCTATTTAATTTATAGAAACTAAACAGTAACCATTCCAGTGAATTTCCAAAAATCTCACTTTATAAGTTGATCTTAGGCTGAATTTTGATTTGCGAGTTTCAGTTGTATTAGTATTTTATTATCGTAGTTTTAAGCATTTAAACACTTTTTTCCAAAGATGAATAACTATTTGATGTGTTATTAACTTTCGTTCCTAATGTTTGGAATCTCATTTGCGCCCAGCCAAGGTGAATCTGATACATATTTATACAAAAGATATGAAACAAAGTCTATAGAATTGTTTCAATAACATATTATCAAAATAAAAAAAAATATATGTACAAAAATTCCTTTTGTATTTTATATACAATCCAATTTTGGTGTTTCATACTGACTTGAAATTAACTTTATATTATAAAGAGGCTTGGGGTGCCTTTTGTGTGTTAAAGATGGTAATTTGTGTGATGATTATTCTGTGCAATGTGTTGACCCCACCGCACACTAAACTATTGTATTATTCTAAATTATTTTTTTAGGATAGGCATTTATATTTTAATGGCATTATTCATAGACAGTTTTAAAACCATTTTAGCTATCGAATGTTTTGTCACTCAAACTGTATTCAAAATTGTTGCAAACGAACAAAATATGCAATAACTAAAACAAGTTTTAAAACTATATATGTATCTGTTCATTAATAAAGCCGTAAGTGTATGACAATTAATATTTTTCATTGCTTTTGTGTGTCAATTCTGAATTATGTCGTTATTGTATTTGTTGAAAATTATATGCTGTTATGTTTTGGTTTGTTGATTGTGTAGTAGTAGGATACTACTTTTAAAATTTAGCTTGTAAAGCAAAGTGTGTTGTGACATTTGAGAATATTTTGCCAATAAAGCCTAGTTTGACAATGGTATTTACTTTTATCTTCTGCTTACCTTTTTTTTTAACTCACCTTGTTATACGAGATCTGCGTAACATTATTTATGTACCTTCCTACCTTTAATACTGGGTCGCCGCCCTACCCTGAAGAGTAATAACAAAGCAACCCGTGCTGAAGAAGCAATATAGTAGTTTGGCCCACATGAGATAGTTATTTGTCTATGTAACCTATCAACTAGACGGTTTTTCACTAGATACAGTCACTTTGTCTTAAGAATGATGAATTTCTTCGAAGTCTTACTTATTATCTACTTGAAATTAATTGAAACAAAAATATTATTTAATGTTTACAACATTTTATTTAACACCTTTTTGATTTTTTCACTTTGTCGTGGATAGCCAAATCCGAAACCGTTATTCCACTTAGGGAATAACGAAAAATACTCAAAGCAAGTACGCACCCAATTTTGATGAAAACTAAAACTGTATACTTGGATTTTCGATAAATTTATATTCGTAGGAGGCAATTGAACCCAATGAATTTGAAAATGAATGCACACAATATTCATATACATAGTCCTGAGACTACACTAAGGTCGAGTGTTGTGTCGTGGGTCTCAGAAACTATGAGATAATTTTCAGTCTCATAAACACCTAGACCCTAAACAAATGGCTATGGATAACACAAACATTTGTCTCGGTGCGGGAATTGAACCCGCGACCTCACGTTTCACAGTCGACGTCTAACCAACTGCGCCGTTGAGGCTGTCAAAACAAAAATAAAGTTACTGTATTATTACGTCATTTGATAATGTTGCTAATGAAGATCATATTCCGTGGAATAATGGCATGTACCTACGGCAACCATAGAAATATGTTATTTTTAGTAAAATAATATTTTTCCTTAATATCTGTCGCACTGAGATTGGAGTGGAATTAACGGGTAAAACCTCATCGATCGCTTCATTAATGGGTAATGTCTGTATGTTGTATATAAATATAGCCATCTTCATATTTAAGATTTAAGATATTTTGGAGATGCTTATCTGTGACAAAACTACGTTAAGGAAACGTTGTTTGCCTACAAAAGCGCGGGTGTCAGGTCAAATCAATCAACCGTGATTAAATTCATGTTATAATTATTGAATTCAACATTTTCGAACATATATTTTACATACATGCCTACATAAATTCACGCCTCTTGTCTAGGAGGATAGGCAGAGGTTTAACCATGACATCGACGTTACGTTGTGTATTTTCCGTTCCACGATGTGATAGGGTGCGAGCCTATCGTTATTTTGAGAAATCTAATATACCTTTGCCCAACCCGGGATGCGAACCCGAGACCACGGCTTTGCAATCATATCGTAGCACAACTGCGCCACCGAGGCAGTCATTATATTACAGGTCTACATATTTTTGTATAAATTATTCAACAAAATACGAAATATTTAAAATTTCCAGTCCCAGTGCACGGAGACATGACGTTTAGGTACCTAACGTAAGAAAATGTATTCTTCCTAAATTTAACTCCTTTCAGTTTCCCGTATAACGCACTACACAGTATTAATTCATTACTGAATGAAGTAATATAAATGCTTGTTCTTTTTTAATTCATGGGGATCGATTTCTCACTGGGTAGGTAAATAATCGAATAAAAAAAACAAGTATACGTCGGGAAGTTAAAACATGTAAAAATTAAACCAAATCCGCGATAAAATCCGTAAATAAAAGTTTTATTTCAATCCAAGTATGCAGTTTTACCTTTCATATAAATGGATCACGTGATGCATTTGTTAACTCGCTAGTCCTCATAGTTTCGGGTTTGGTCATGCATGCCCACTTAAAATTAATCATTCTGTATATTATGGACGGATATTAGTGATCATCACAGGAACATTTACAGGAATTCATACATCTTCCTCAATACTTTGGTCTGGAGAGTCTGAGCTCCGAACATCTTCTGATGATTGCTGATGCAAATCTTTTAAACGTTGCTCGAAACCTGTGTGAAAATATATTTAAAATGGTCATACCTGTATACTCGCTAGGATAGGCAGGAAAGCTACAAGTGCTTTTACTGGTGGTAGGTCTCTCATATGTGAGAGGCCATTTGGGTAGATTCCACCGTAATGTCTATTTCTCCCGCTAAACAGCAGTGTAAATGCACTGTTGTGTTCAGGTTTGAAGAACATTGTAATCAGAGTAACTACTGGACATATTGAGATTTAACATCTTATGTCTCAGGATGGCGAGCGCATTGGAATGACAAGAATTACTCGGTAATCAATAGTGTTGTTTGGTGTTGTTACTATCCCTGAGCGGTCCTATCGCCAGTGGCGGCGTAAGGTAGTTTGGCACCCGGGGCGGTTTTGTCTTGAGCACTCCTACATAAAATATAACACCCAATGCTAAACAAGGCTACAACGGACATACCGTGCACGTATAAAATGAGGCCCTGCACCCTATCGCTCATATCCAAGTTGTTGTAGATAAGTGCGCACCTCCCCCTGGACAGTATGCCCAGCGTCCCCGTTATAAGATACGACTCTTATGACGGGCAAGAAATACCGAGACGAAATTCTTACACCCTACGATATGATACAGCATTTCCGGACAAATACGATTCAAGTAAAGAGCGTACTCTCGCCTAAAGGTCGCAACGCATCTCTATGTCCTATGGTGTTGCAGATGTTCATGGTCGGCGGTGATCACTTGCCATAACGTGAACCGTATGGTCGTCTGCTACCTATATATAAAAAAACCGTAAAAGGCCATCGATCGCACATCTCCTGCGTACAGCTTCTGGTAAGGGGTGCCGGAACCTTCGAAGTTGAGTAGGTTAGACCAGGACTTCCCCAAGTTATTTGTACTGTTCACAGACAGACAGCATTCTCAGACCCTTAAGAAATTGGCATTTTTTTTTACGATTCCCTCAGACCCTTATAACAGATTATCAAAAAAACTCTTAATTTAACATAAAGTCTCTTTTTTAATAAGATAAAAAGCAAAAAAAGAACAGATAAATGTGAACAGAAGAATGTGCTTGTTTTTCTGAGCATAGCTTCCATAAACAGGGCTCCAGTTTGGCTTACTCAACTCGGTCGCCCCTGGGACAATGCTGCGACACCCCAGGGTGTCGTGACGCTCAATTTGGGAAGCCCTAGGCTAGACAATGCGTCTGCTGCCAATGGCTATGAACATTCCACCGACTATACACGACAACTCTAACATACTTCATCAGGAGCTGATCGAGACTTCTACCTGACCCCTCCGAGACTCGTGCAAGCGGATAGTCTCAAATTCTGTGGGTCTCTGTCTAAAAAATTCTGTGGATGTTCGAGTGACTTGCCTTTGTCACCCCTTGAGGCCTGGTACCCGGGGCGGACCGCCCCCTCCGCCCCCCCTTTACGCCGCCACTGCCTATCGCTCACCATCTGGCGAATGGTAAGCTCGTCTAACATCTATATTTATACTCCATCTATACTATCTATATCTATACATCACAATAAAATATATGAACACTTACGCGGCGCATCCACGTGGTTTGGTGCGTAGTGAAGTAGCGTTTTGAGCACTTTCTCCTCAGTTATCAATCCAACATGCTCTGATGCGCTGATGGTTTTTAGCAATTGCTGTCCGCCTATCACGCCTAAAACGAATTTGTTCATTAAGGACATTTACACTGATGGGTATGGGGCAGCAGAATAATAAATGCATAGGCTCGTTCGGTGTGGTACCACTGTCTCAAAGGACATCAACGAGAAGCGACAGCTTTACTGTCGCGCTTCGTTCAGTGAGATTACCGGATGTCCAATGCCCCTTTTCACTTCCCATCCTTGTTCTTCCTTCCCGCTCCCCTCCCGATTTGATGGGCCATCCATGAACCAAACGTTTAAGATGTTCATGGGCGGCAGTGTTCACATATCAGGTAACCTGTTTGCTCGTTTGCCGGACCTACGCCATAAATCAAGTAAAATTTTATAAATCTGCTGCTTTTAGTTAGTGTAAAGTAGTTGTATAATAAATACCTTTTTAATTCTAGAACAGTCATAACGAATATGAGAAAACTAGATCCTAGCATTTCTTATTGAAAAGCAATATTAACATTGACATTAATGTCATTAAAAAAGTTAAATATAAACAAACATACCAGTATTAGTTTCACCTGCTTCAAGAGTTTTTCTTACATCCAAGAAGCGTTTGACTAAAGTGCTTTGTTCTTGCAAAGCTCTTGTCTGCGCATCTGAAATTGACTCATTATCAGTCTAATACTTCATCATAAGTAATTTATTTTTTTTATTTGTGTGGTAAATAAAAGAATAGAGATCAGAATACACTACCAGTATCGACATCTGAAGACTTTGCCAAACATTTCATGGCCTCTTTTAAAGCATCCAACGCTTTTTCATAATTCTGAAATTATATTGATTCGATTTAACACAAACAATTACCTCATTCGGGTTATTTTAGAAATAAGTAATTAATAATGTAAGATTCCTGTTAGTCTGGAATTGCCGTTTAATCCCAATGACCCCTAAACGGCATAAAGGTTACCTACCTTATAAGTGATAACAAGCAAGCTGAATTAAGGATGTCGACGCAAAAGTGGCCAACCCAATGGGAAACCCCGCAACTATTAGGACTCAGATAACTCATTTAGTTATCTGGGTCCTCCATCCATGCTCAATCCATTATTCGCAATAAACTATTAGACACAATTGTTTAGTGTGAACTATTTTGTTCAACAACGCAATTATTACTGGGGTGTTCTCTATCCAATCTTTACTGGAAATCAGGGCGTCTGGTACCAATATAAAATATATTTTGTTAATTTATGCCCTCAATTTGTTTTCTCTTCGCAGTATTCAAAGGTAGACTGGTAGAGAATACCTCAGACTTTAAGTCTACCTTTATACAATATTGTATCCATCCATGCTGAACATAGGCCTCCCCCAATGATTTCCACAGTGACCTGTTGAAGGCAGGCTGCATCCAGCGACTTTCCGTGACCTTTACCAGGATGTCTGATTACTTTGTGGGTGAACGTCCTACGCTGCGTTTCCCGCTATGTAGCCTCCATTCGAGAACTTTCTGACCCCATCGGCCATCTGTTCTTCCGTTCTTCTACTACTTCCGCGCTATGTGCCCTTTGCCACTTCAGCTTATTAATCCGCTGGGCTATGTCGGTTACTTTAGGTCTCCTACGGATCTCCTAGGAAAACTCCGAAACCAACAATATTGTATATAAGGCATAAAGAAATAAATAAAGTCAGCGGCGGAAGCTCCTACACCACTGCACTTACCTCATACTCATCAACCTCCAGCTTGGCAACGTCCGCGTAGAAGGCGGCGAGCTTGTGGTAGGCCTTGGCCTTGGCGTAGAAGGCGCGCACGTGCCGCGCGAGGTCGGGGCGGGCGCGCCACGCGCCGCCGCGCCGCAGGTAGTCGGCGGCGAGCAGCTGCGCCGCGCGGTCGCGGGTGGCCGCCGCGAACAGCGCGATGCGGTCCGCGTCGCCCGAACGCATCAGCCAACGCATCGCGCCCGCCTGCAACACGCGTTGTGGCAGCACATAACTTCTTAACATTCTTTAGTTAGGTCTCTATAGTTTTATTGCTTGGAATGGCTAGGCAAGCATGCCATTCGCCTGATGGTAAACCATAGGACCGCTCATGAGCAGTAGCCCCCACTCATCATGATCAACCATTAACATTGAGTTTTTTATTGTGTGCAATGACTAGACAATCTTGCCATTCGTCTGATGGTTGGCCATACGACCGCTCATGGACAGTAGCAAAACTAAAGAACAATTACAAAGCATTCCATTCAGAGTATCAGGTATCTACGCTCGCAATCCTGAGACATTAGATGTTAAGTCTCAATAGTAGAAGTTATTCTGATTACTTTGTCCTGATTGGCGGAACAGTATAATTATTATGATTAGACTGCTCTTTGAACATTTTGCAGACGAGTTCTGATAGATAGGTTATTAAAAAAAAAATTATGTTGATCCATCCTATTGCTAATAATTATAATCAATACTAAATTATACAGTATTTTCAGTGTAAACTATAGATGTACTATGTAACTATAACGGTACGTTTGTGCCTGAACGTGTACTTTTGTGGTACCTTATCTCCGGCGGTGGCGAGTCGCTTGGCGGCGTGGTGGTAGAGGCCGCGCGCGCCCAGCACGTCGGCCAGGCGGCGCAGCAGCGCGGTGCGGCCCGCCGTGCCCGCCGGCGCCGCCAGCCGCGCGCTCAGCTCCTCCGACAGCGGCGCCGCGCTCTGCTCCACTATATCCAGCGCCTCCTCGTACTGCACGCACAAACACACAATATGCATCGTGCTACATTAAGGATGATCTGAGAGACACGCTGACCACGCGCCGACTGTCGGCGCTGACAGCTCAGCACGTAGCTTACGGACGGGGGTCAGTGCTGACAACTACGAGTTGTTCTAAAACGCTCCTTAGAAGCTCATACATTTCAACTGTCAGGTCTGACGGTCAGCGGGACTCTAAAATTATCCTAAGGCGGAAACATAGTACTGAAACGCCACGCCACCCGACCCGACGCGACGCATGTTGAATCAAATGAAATTGTAGTATTTTCCATAGCCAGAACTACACTACGAACACGCGATGCAACGTTGCGTGACGTGTTCGTAGTGTGGTTCTGGTCATACAAAATAGTACGATTTGATTTGATTCAACACGTGTCGCCTCGGATTGGGTGGCGTTGCGCTTCAGTAGTATGTTTCCGGTCTTATGCTCATTATGTTCTTGTGCTTTATTTCGGAGGGAAGTGGACAATAATTTATTCCCAACTCCTCCTCTTAATTTAACTTTGTGATCGATTTCGTTGCGGGTTAAACACAAGTTAGACATTCCCGCAGAATTGCTGAGCTTCAATGCTCGGTGTCATTAAAATGTGTGCCACTGTAGATCCTGGCTTACATGATTTGCTGTGATGGGGGTGAGGGCAGGGCAGTATGCAGTCACTATGTACTTGATGTACCTATCTGTCAACAGCGATACTTCCTACCGGAAATAGATCCGAATATAGCAGGTAAACCCAAATTTCGTTTAAAGATTTTTATTATAATTTTGGGAAGGTTTAGACTGGTTCATTCTAAATTGGTGTCCTCTATTGAAATCTTGCAGTCAACGCAGTCTACTTTAAGCAAATGTTTGTTGCGAATCACCTACTAGTTAACCAATCAGACATACTTTTCCCGCAGTGGCCAGCAACGCCGCCGCGTGAGAGTGGTGGTTGGTCTTCCTCAGGTGTGCAGCGAGTGCTTGAGCGATGTCCGGGTCCACCTTGTCTCCGAGAGACTCCACCGCGGCTATGATCGCGTTCGTATCTCCTGAACTCAGCGCCAGTTTCAAAGCCATGTGCACTTTTCCTACAATGAGTTAAAGTTACTTATTTTAGGTCAGTCTCTCCGAAATCAGAAGTAAACAGATGGAACTTGGAAGGTAAAGTGCACTACACACCAACCTTCACCGTCACAACCCGGCGGCCTATAAAAAAATAATCATGTCGGCGACACGTCGTCATGTCCAGATCTCAGTCGCCCGGCGACACGCAACAACGTAATACGAATGTTCCTCATGTCATGTCGAGCCGCCAGCATGTCGCCAACAAAGTATTTCGACTTGCTATTGCAAGTGAAGCCGCCGACTAGCCCGCCAACAAAAAGTTGTCAATGTATGCCGGCAGGTCGGCGGCTACAGTGTGTAGTGCGCTTAACATAGACGTGAGTGACTATCGCAAGATTTATACCTTGTAGTACGATATTCGGCATTCAAGTCAATACGTATATCCCCACAATCATGCGACTGAAGCAACAAGAATGTAAGGTTATTGTTTTTTGCTCGCCTGCTTTCTGGTAGAGCGCGATGGCCTGCTGCAGCTGCCCGGCGGTGTGCAGCAGGTGCGCGGCTTGTAGCGCATGCGCGGTGCGTGCGGCCGGAGCCGAGCCCGCGCGCCACACCAGCGCCCACGCGTGCGCCTCCGCCGCCACGCGCACCGCGCACGACACCGCGCCGCACCGCACGTACAGCTGCAACGCACGCACACCACGCACTTATTTATTTACTAGCATTTATTTTACACCAAATTAAATATAACAATAAAACAATACTTATATTACTTATTATATACATATTACATATTATTCTCTAAACACCTGAATAAAATAAATTAGTTGAGAAACATAAAATAAATAAAGTAATGTAATGTAGTTAAAATAAATAAAGCTAATATTTTTTTGTTGTTTTTTATGCTTCGCTACTCCTGTTGTCTGTACTGTGTCTGACTATTATAAGAGATACAATGAAAATGTACCTATTTTCATGTAAATGTATACTTTTTTAATGTAATGTATACTCCGTTTAAGGGTCCTAAATAAATAAAATAAATTAATAAATAGCAGTACAAAAGGCGATCTTATCGCACGAGGCAATCTAGTTACTTATATGCAGATACTTGGTACTACAAGCTACACCGCCAACAGAAATAACTGTCATGTTACGCTATTTCTGTCCCTGTCTCATGCACGAAGATACGGTATCCTCCCTCTCGTTCCTCAGGTTTCCTGCGTGCTTAGTACATTTTTGCATAGTACGCATAGATTTTATAAATTTTACAGACCAAAACAACAAATAAATATAATGTGACGTACCTTGACGGCGGCTTCCGTTTTGTCCGGTTGCATCTCTAAGTACCGCGCCATTTGGTACATAGATGCGCGATTCTTGTGACATATTTTTTCGGCCTCTTCAATTCTCTCCATGTGGCATAAGAGGCGTGTCTGTTCACCGTAATCATTCGCCCGCGCGTACGCTTCTAGAGCGCCGTCGAGATCTCCTATGCTCTCCAGATAGTGACCCCACCACGTTATAAGGTTTGGATCGTTAGAAGTAGCCACGTATTGTGCAAGAACTTGTGCCTGGCCCTGCGCTATCAACATTCTCGGAACGTGAGGCACCAGAGTGCCTGCACTTTCAAATAATTTTAGCGAAGCCGTCGTTTCCCCATTTGCCCACATCGTTTTAGCCAATTTATGCTGTGCGCTTTTAATCAGCAAAACGTTTTCGCCTTCCTTGCTGCCTTCTGTAATTTGCGTCAGTCCACCTTCCTTCGCTGATGTGAGACGTAGCACAAGATCAGGCCTTTGTGCCTCATTGAACAGTTTTTCGGCTTCTTCTGTCATACCCATATTGATTGCGAGGGCGCCGACTTTACAAATGTCATCCAGTTCATCGCTGTTTATCATTTTTCGCATCATGAGAGCTCCTTTCAAATCGCCCATCTTGCTCAAGCATATTGCGCCTACGTCAGGCCGTTTCAACGTGACACACATCTTCGCTAGACTATTCCATATAATAGCGCTATTACCTCCAGATATGTTAGTGCCGACGACGACTGCCTTTTCTAAATTTTCCGTTGTCATGTAGTAAAGGAAATCTAATACTTGTCGCACACTGGGAACGTCATAGTCGTTGATGTCGGTAAATTCTTGCAGTAAAATCTTTTTGATATTCTGTTGGGACAAGATCACCACGTAGGGCGCGTACATCGAACACAACATAAAATCCATCATAAAGTATTCTTCAGTTTCTGGACACCAATTTTTGTATTCAAACAACTTGCCTTCGTGACAGAAGAATAAATGTATTTGGTCTAAATGTGCGGATCTCATATGGACCGCTACCAATCTGGGGTCGTTACAGTCCCACAGTATAGCAATGGGAACGCTTTGATAAGGCGGCGTAGAATTTTCGGCAAGTAGTTTAGTTGTGATGACGTCATTCGCTACGTCCCATAAATAAAGCCTTGGGTCAGGCGCTAGGCCGGAGTTCGCTACACTGAGGCAGATGTAACGCCCAACGCAATTTACTGAAGCTCTCATTACTTCACCAAAGTCCTCAATCAATTGGTAACAATTTTTTGGCGGGTATGGCATTCTCAAACCTTTCTTTGTAATTTCAGCCAATTTAAGGGTACCATCCATGGTGGTAATAACAACAAATTTGTGTGTATTGGTAATGCCGATAGGTTCTCCCTCGCCTTCAGTACTTGGTAGCATTCCAAGACTATTTCCAGTAATAGAGTAACACTCAATGTGGGGATGTGTGACCCCAACAAGAATATCATTGTATATAATTAATACATCTGTTTTCCACGAAAAGGTTCGAAGCATAGAAAACTTAAGCTCATTATCTTTGCTGCACATCCAAATCTGAAATTATGGAAATATTTTTTAAATCTGTAATTTGGTAAATAATAATTTCAGTGCCATATTTTAAATTTGTAAATACATTTTAAAACAATGAACAGTACCTGAACATCCTTGCCATCTCCTATGGCTATGTATTGGTCCTTAAAAGCAAAGGCTCTTATTGTAATTGTTGAGTTTATACTTGATGATGCATCAGTTTTTTGACTAATAACAATTTCATTGGCAGATTTCTGCACCATGGACACATTGGGAGAGTATCCCCAGCAGACAGGCTGCTCCCTCAGTACATATGCACTTGTTATACAATTTACATGCAACAGTGGATTCATCAGACCTTCTGAGCCCCAACTCACTTCCTTTACTGTACCTTTGATGGAAGTACTGCTTATTAGCTTCCAAATATTTCTATGATCCCTTCGCCAAAGATATAAATTGCCCTGAGCAGTGCCACAGCATAATGTATCACTCAAGTTGCAATAACTAATGCTAGTAAATATATCTTCAGGGGTTATAACTTCTTGTTCATTAGGCAGGACATCATTATCACCTGTATCACTATCCCACACCCTGATAACATTATCCCCAGTAATTACAGCCACATAAAAGTTTCCAGAGAGCACAATACATTGCCCATTCCTTGCAGCCATTCTCACATGTGTGTCAGTAGTTAAGGATCCATCATCAGATGTCATAAACCTTGTCAAGCTTAAGGCTCCACCCGACTCCCATGCCACCAGTAAATATATATTGCTAATGATGCCCATAAACACAATATTACCTGGAGCATTAAGAACCTCAGAACAAGCACCTGAGTGGTCAATGTACAGAATGATTCCATTGTCTTGTGATGCATAACAGCAGTGGTTGTCAGGTTGTGAGCTCTCTCGGACCCTGGCGGTGGTGCGTGGTCTCCAAGCTGCTAGAGCATCAAGAGCGTTTTCATCACCAGCAACAGCTGCACGTGCTAAACCTCTAATAGAAGACTCTGTATTAGGTCTTGGAGTACAAAAAGTTATATGTGTGATAACATCTCCCAGCTGGTGATGGAAGGATGTTAATGGTGCACCAGAGCTGGATTGCCAACCTGACAGGGAGCCTGCAGCATCAGTTGCAAGCAATCTGCCTCCTCCATGACTGAATGCAACTGTGGTCAATGCTGCATTATGAGGTGCTTCTAGACGTGCCCAAGAATATTCCAACCACAGGTAAAGCTCACCTCCATCCCAACCAACTACCAGCAACCGACGGGTGGGATGCCATGCTAATGCTGTCACTTGATTTGATAAAAGTATTGGCCATTCGCAACCTTCCAATGGAAACCCCTGGAAAATAATTGAAGAATAAACATATTTTAGTAACATTCATATTTGATTTAATTATACCATACTTATATTTGTTCACACCCTTACATTTTCTTGAAATATAGTCACAAATCCTCCCTTCTCTTGATTGTAGGATCCAACGGCTAGCAGCGGCAGCGAAGGATGCCAGGAGCCCACAGTAGATACTACATTGCCGTCAGTAAAACTAAGTTTAGTATCGATGTACAGAGTCATCGCTTCACATTACATTTATTTCTTATCAAGTGCAGAGGTTTAAATTACAGATTACTTAGATCATAATTAAAATTCATCAGATGATATTCCTTGTTTACTGTTTGGGCTAAATGCCCCGGTTGCTAGGAAACTCAAATTAATTGCCAGACTCAATAAATAATCAATATATAATAACGGCAAAGGTTGTATTTGAAAAAATTAATATTTTGTTAGCTAATAAAGCATCAGGCAGAACAAGATCTGTGTAGGATTAATTTTGTTTGTGGATGGACAGTATACAATACAGATCGGTCGCCGCGCCACGCCATTTAAATGTATATTTTTTAATAATGTAAGATAACCTTTTGTCTATGATTTTTGCTGTTTAGGTTATGTGTCAATTGTTATTTTCACTCAGTGTCATTTTTGGGACGCTTGTTTATCTCTAAAGTGGATGTTTCGCTAAAATCATTAATTAAACTCTTAATTTACGCTTATTTCATTACTTGTTTTTGATCTGTGTTTATCCCGTTTATTAGTAATAAAAGATGTGGTATTTGTCGTCAGAGTACGATAACAGAATTATTTATGTGGTGCCACAAAAGAACGAAGTAATAATAGGCAGAAGTGCCGATGAAAACATTTGCAATTTCGCTATAGTGGATGATCCGTCGATAAGCAGAAAACATGCAGTCTTGTCGGTTAAAGGACGTGACTTGTTCCTTAAAGATTTGGGTTCGAGGTATGGCACCTTCATCAATAACTCTATTGAAACATTACCGGTGGATACCGATACAAGACTGAATCATGGCGATATAGTAAAACTTGGCAAAATGAACAGTATTTGGAAAGTACATGCTAACAATCTAACTACGTGCACGTCGACGTTACTGAAAAGCGATCAACAAACGGTGTTTAGTATTCTTAGTAAACTCGGCGGTGTTTTCAAGAGCGAATGGGAAGACTCCTGCATGTATTTGACGATGCCTGTTATTACGTTGACTATCAAAGTGGTGTTGGCCCTGGTACAAGGTCGCCATATAGTTACCACCGAGTTTTGGAGCAAGTGTCTTGATGCTGTAAACAATAATACTGCACTACCCGATCCTACAAATTTTACACCAGCCGTGGCTGAAACTACACTGAATAAAGAGGTCGTGTCTTTCCTGCCTAAAGAAGAGAGGAAAACAATATTTGCTGGTAAAAAGTTTGTATTTTTCATCAAAAGTCAATATGAGATGTATAAGAAAGTTTTGATAAGTAGTTCTGCTGAGCCTATTTTGTTTACTGATGCTAACATCCCAGTATCATCATTGTCTAATGAAGAGGTTGTTGTCATACAAGACAACAAAACATATACAAATCAGGATCATAAACAGCAAGTTATAAATGCAATAAGTTACTTGAAGACAAAAAATAAAAGAACTGTACCTGAGTCTGACATTGGCCTTGCTATATTGTATTGTTCAACAGAGAAGTATTGTAATCCAGATTTTAATGTTTCAAGTGAAATCATTAAGCAAACAAATGTAAACAAGCCTACAAATGTGTTGGCTTTTGAATCTCAAGAAGCACACAATGCTGTAAGTAAAGGAAATAATGTAGTTGTTAATGAAAGCTTGATATCTCTTGATAATGCAGTAGAAAATGCAGGTAAGCGCAAATGTACTGATGATTTTGATGATATAGAAACTAATGCTAATAAAAAATTAGCTACAGTAGCACCATTACTGCCAGAGGATAGTATTCATAAAAGAAAATTCTCTGATGATGACTCTGCTTCAAACCCATCAAAGAAATTAGCTATGCAAGATAATTCTGAAAATGAGGAAATATTTAATTTTATAACTACAAGCAGTGATGCAAGTAATGATAAAAGTGAAGCTAAAAATGAAACCTCTAAAAAATTAAATCTAGTGAAACCAACTAAAAGGAAAGCTGAAATGGATGATGATAATGATTTGTTTAATTTTGTAAACATGAACAAAACACAAAAGTCTAATGATACTGAGGACAATGATGAAAACATAAGTACTAAATCAAGTATAATTCACACTAAGAAAACTGGAAATATAACAGCTGAAGAAATAACAGCCATGAGAGGAATAAAACTAGCTGAACTAATGAAGAATAATACAAGCGGAGAAAATCTATATCTGAAACAAAACATTAAGAAAGAAATAAAGGATGAATTAGATGAAAAGATGAGCAGTCTCGATCTCGGTACTACAATTGTAATTGTAAAACCTGAATTGATTATTAAAAAAGAACCTATAGAAATAGAAGAACCAATTTCTACAGTGAAGAATTTCAAGAAATTCAAAAAAGTATGGCCTGTGAAGATGAATGTGTCATCAGTGCCAAAATTATCTATGACCATGACCACTGTGGGGGGAAACTAATTACTCAATGTAATTGATTATAAAGATTATAATGTTTGTTAAGAATTGAAATAAAAAACTTATTAAAGTGTACTTTCTTTTAATTACAAGAATGAATTATTAATCAGACTCCATTTCTTCATCAGATTGTTTGTTATTGTCTTCTGTAGTGATGTCAGCTTCATCACTATCAAAATCGCTGTAAAGAAAAAATTGAATAATGTAGGTATTGTAGACAAACATAAAAACAGTCAAATGAGAACCTCATTTTTTTAAGTCCAAGTATAAGGCCTCAAATACATTCATCATCATACACATTTTGTATATTATATTAGTTTCTTTTCAAGGTGATGTACATGCATCAATTTAATTTCTGCATGTATGATACATATTTACAAAATTACTATTTGAAGTAGATTAAATGCAAAATAATACTGTAAGACATGATTTCGGCGAAGTGGATATGCATTATTTTATCATCAACATACAGTAATTTACAATCCACATAATAAATATACTAAATTAACAACAACTAGAATGACAATCCACAACAGTTTCCACAGATTACAACACATAACAAAAGAGCTGGTGTGTATACATACCCAGACCTAGGATACATGAGATAGGGTTTTAAGATGCAAAAAAGATCATATATTCAGCCAAAAATGTGTTTTGATTATAATATCAGTTGTTACATTTGCAAATTGCACAAAATATGCAAATTATTGATTCAAGTCGAAATGATATTCAAGATATCTAGATTCAAAAGACAAGTTCTATCAAATATCCTCCCACATATTGGTAGGTTTTGATGAGAACAGAAATGATATATTTACCTTAGAGCTTCATTGTCATCCTTGATAAGTCTTACAGAACCATCAGGCCCAACTTTCACCTTATGTCCAGGTTGGGTCGAGAGTTCACCTTCCATTACCTTGAAGTTGTTGGGTCTCTTGTGCCTTAATTTTGGTGGATACACTGTGTTTGATGGCCCTGTATATACATATATATGAATTAATTTAGTATATCATTTATAAGGGTAAGTTGGCAGAAACAGACTGCATCTACCAATTTGTGTTAATATTTCCAAATATAGATATGCACAATATGAAATATGTGTTTTAAATCTGGTTATGCATAAAACTAGTAATAAGGCATCAGTTTAACAATATACTTACGCAATGTCATATATAACGGCAAAGACAAGCTCAGGGGAAGCTTCAGGCAAATTGATCTAATATTTGCTTCACCACCAGGATATTTTGTACGTAATTGATCAACTAATGATAATATATTCTCTTTAACTTTTTCTTGGGGCATGCCACTATGTCCAACAACAATTGTAGAAGTCTCCCCTTCACTCAGACGTAGCATAGAAGTCCGTAATCCAATGTCAATGGCAGTTTTCAAATCTCTTCCTTCCAGTCTGACAGGAACTAGCATGTTGTGCTTCTTGAAGAACATTTTTCCTAACATGTGTGATGCATGGTTCAGGACTCTAGTGTCAACCATTATGAAGTCATGTTGTGTTAATAATCTCCGTTTTAATTCATACTGATCATACTCTACTTTCAATTGTCTTAAGGGTAAAACAGTTTTTACCTGCAAAAAAGTAATGATTTTAATTTCACTGCAGCACATATACTTTTGTGTTGGGCAAGGTGTGTGCATCTATCATATACAGAAGATATTTTCCAGTATTATATGCCCTAGGTCCCTAGTTCATTGTTTCAACATACAATTTTAATGATTGCTATAATGTGGAGCTACACTTATTGTACCCATTTCATGAGTTATTTACTTGTAATCCCAAAAAAAAAAAACTATAAGATATAAGTAAATAAAATTGCCACCAACAGATGTAACGCCTGCTTTCCTCAGCAAATCCTCCCAATGATCTACTGTTGGCTCGTGGTCCACCCTCCTTCCTTTCTTCAAGTCTGGTGTTATTAGGCAAATCTCACCAGTTGAAGCAGAGGTGCTGTTTGGAAGAACACTGGAAAAACACAATGAATATTAACATTTTTACATTTCTCTACACATTAATAAATATGGAGTTCACCAACTTTAAAAGATAAAATTATATGAGCTAGAGTAAAAAACACACTCGACCAAGATTATAGAACTTGAGCCAGATGAACCACACAAATGACTAGATAAAAGTTTAACTTGTGATAGAATAGTTTACTTACAATTTAATATTTCCTTTCATGCTCTGAATCTTAATACAATGTATTTCGGCAAATATAGGCGTATCGTCGTCGAGAATGGTGTTCTTTTTTTTATAATGTATGGTGAGCTGTTGCAAGGCATTTAAACACATATTTACTACATCATCAGTGACACTCTTTGTTGGCATGATATATTTAGCTTTCTTCTTTTCCACTTTAGGGGTAATTACAGAGACTTCAGGTTCTTTGTCAATTATTTTAGGGGCCTCCGATTTTTTGACCATAGGCTTTTTCTTTTTCTGTATTTTTTCTATGTTTTTTGTTGGTTTGATGTTTTTTGGAGACTTCTTCTTTATAGACACCATATTGGACACGGTATTTAATAAATTTCCTTTTAACTATTTGTATTTTATATCCTGTTTATAGTTTACAACGTGAAAACAAAGTTTAAAGTTTTTAAGCTGTATGGCTTATGTTTAGCACATGTCAACATAACCTAACTTTATTTTTTGATAGCCCTAAATGTCACTGTGACAATTCATACTCCACGCGTTCCGTTCGACGAACATGATGATAATCGCGAAGTCTTAAATGCGCTAGGAGTATTTCAAGAGTTTTCAAGTTTTCGGTACCAAGAATATAAAAATATAAAATAAATGTTGTAAATTAGTAGCTCCAATAAAGCTCAGAAATGAAATTTTTCAATTTTGAAATTTTCCGAACCCGCGACCACCATGAACATGGTTTCAGCCGCGACTGGACCGTTTACAAACCGGGGACCACACAATTCGGGAAATACATAGTTTTTGCTAAAATTATAAATTAAATCCTTACGTAGTATTGCGTTTTAAAAAATAAAAGTGTGTACGTTATTACTAAGTAATAACTAGGTATTTATCACCCAAACAAGACAATAAGTAAAAAATAACAACAAAAAATCGCCACTTTACGGTAACATACCTTTTTAAGTACAAATTGATGTAAGAATTTCCGTCCAGATTTTTGTTATTTCTATATCTATCCATCCATCCATCAGCCAAAGGAAGTCCAGTGCTGAATATAGGCATCCTCCAAATATTTTTATATATTAACTCTTAATCCTATTTCTAAATATTTTTTGTCCAATGTTCCGGCAAGTAAAATCTTTTGCTGATATTGTGGCCCACCTATGGCTGGGTGTGATATTACTTGCGATATCTGGCAGACGTCCAATTATAGGAAAAAACGTTGTATTGTGTCTGTATCAACCCATATACGTCCCACTGCAGGGCACGGGTGACGGGCCTACTCTATAATCGCGAATTCGATTGAGAGTATTTAGGCTATATAGTCCACCACGCTGGCCTAGTGCGGGTTGGCGGACTTTACATACCATAGAAATCGCTATGGTATGCAGGTTTCCTCACGATGTTTTCCTTCACCGTTATAGTGCGTGGTGATTGAGCATCAATGCACACATGACTCCGAAAAGTCAGAGGTGTGCCCTGGGATTCAAACCCGCAACCACCGTGAACATGATGGCAGTCGCGTCTGGTCCGTTTACCAACAGGCCACCACGCACTTATAAATATTCATACATACATTAAACTTATTCAATGACTAAAATTGTAAGTCATACACAGATCCAGTGTTCAGTGTTAAGTTCGGATTTTTCTTTCCTATAAAAAAAAAACCACGGCTCCGCGATAGCTTTAATTCAAAGACTATATTTTTTTTTCTGGGTAGAGAATTCCAGATAATTTACCGTTGGTTTAATTCAATTTTCCAGTGAAAAAATTACTAGCATTAACTAGAAACCATTGGTGTCCTGCGAAGCTACTAGTGGTGGTCATTATGATTAATGCTACAACAGCGCACATGCGTCCACTGCAGGCACTTAGTGCTTCACAGCGACATACTGCGCGCGTGAGTAATGGCACACCGGCATTGCCTCACTGTGCATCCGTATCTCTGGTTAATCCCGTGCCAACATTTAAACAGACTCTGACGGGTTAAGTCTCGATGCTTAATGATCTTTTTACACAAACATTCCCCTGCACTTTTCTTAACTGTTTTTGTTACTGGTGCAGTCTATGGTTTTTTTCTTTATTTATTATTATTATAAAAAAATACACCATAGTAATAAGTAAAAAATTACAATAATTATTAAATGTTTTTCATTTTTATCTACAAGGAGGCAAGGTTCAATTAAATTTTTTTATTTGAATAAATGATTACCATTCTTCTGTATCAATCCGCTAACGACCTTCGCAAATGTACCCTCCTGAATAGACTCCTTCCTAATTCAGATAGTATTTACCCCGAATAAGACTAACATCGTACCTACTCCGTTATATTTTTTGTATGCAAATGATGTTTACGTTTCGTTGGCGAAAACAAGATTCAAGTATCAATATTCGGTGAGAAAATGTGCTTAGCATTAAAAGTTGTGCCCGGGACGCTTTGTTCCGGTTTTTCTATTGATATTGTTACAAGACGAAAAAACTCGTACCCGTGTAAATTGAGGGGTTGCTTGATTGGATCCGAAGCAATCCCAGGCGTTTGTTTAGTCCACAACGGTCCCTCAAACATTGCGTAGCTATTCAATACCATTGTATTAGTTAGTGAGTAGTTATATATAAATAAATAGTTTGAAGAGACTTTTGTTAATGTCGCGGGATTTATGTTTTTACCATACTTTGGATTTACCACCCAAGCACGATGATATTCAAAAAAGTTGTCGCGTTTCATTGCGAATTTTTTAGTTGCATTGTGTTTGTAGCCACTAAAACTAACTACCGGCTATGTTTTCGGTCGCAGTCTTGATAACCCTGTAAGTATAAGGAAATTGTTTGAAGAGACTTTTGTTAAGGTCGAGGCATATATGTTGTTTAATATATTGTTAGAAATTAGAACAGCATTATGAGCTTTATTTTTATTTAATAGTTAGTAAAGTCAGATTTGACAAAATGGTTTGCCATATAAATTTAGGAAGGCTGTGCCTGGTTTATGTTAAATACCTACTATATATACTATATGCTTATTAATTTTTAATCCAACCAAGATGTAGGGCATGATGGTTTTTACACAAACATAAACAAAAATTCCAAAACCTCTGTAAGAAAATATACCTAGGTACTGAACGAAACGCAAATCGTGGAAATCCATAAATCATTTCAAATATTGAAGGAGGAATGGAAAAATGTAGGTATCATTACTTGGAAAAGTTTTTTTGAAAGCACAGGTATCGATGGTTCATAGACAATCGACACAGATAGACAATGGCAGTGTCGTTACTGTGTGGGCCTGAGTATTTGCTGACAATAACAGAGAAAACTTACTCGGAACAGTATGTAGGGCAGACCGGCGTTGAATTAAAAAGAAGGTTTATATCTCTGCAGTTGGATTATACGAGCTGTTCGCACTTTTGCGACATGACCACGAATTAAATGAAGGCGGTAATCTTATAAAGTATGTTTTTGGGGCGCAATTTGGTTTCGTTTCAACTTTCTTTTTGAGACTGGTATAAATAAACCGAAATTATCTTGGGACTCTAAGAATTTGATCGCATTTAATGAAGTACGTTATTACTTAAGACGTGGAGTGTGCTATTTAAGCAATTGAAGATTTGGTCATGTCTGTAATATGGGTATAAAGTTGTAGATACGGGTACGCTAAACTCAGTTAAAGCAAAGACATTTGATTTGAAATAAATGTCCATTGATTAAAATATATAAACCTTTATATTGGCTGCAACCCAAGAAAAAATATTGAGAGAGAGACTCTCTGTCTTGCAATAAGGTCGCCGATAATTTTCCTTCCTCCGATCTGACAACTGTAAGCTCTCACATATCCCTTGATAATATCAAAATGACTCAAAATACAAATATTTATTTATTTATCAGCGTGACCTATAACACACCATAGGATCCGCATATTATATATTTGTACATATGTCTGTACATTTTAATGATTGTATTTAGAAGAGGGAAGAAGCGGGCCTGCGCCGAGCCCCGAGGCGTTGTTTGTTACTGGGTTGGCATGTTCCTGTGTTCCAGTCTTGTACTGACGAGTCGGAATGTTTGTGTAAGCGTGCTTTGTGGATATTTTGTGAAAACCTCGCAAATTCTCTTGAAATATCACTTGTTTTAATATTACGCCAGCTAAAGTGAACATTGTTCCTTCACATTCACCATGCTCGTTTAATATTTGATTAAATGCGTAGGGTTACTCGAAAGTCGAAATCTCGTGGTTGAATCTAAATTTAGTTTTGGGAGGATGAATTTAATGATTATGGAAATGTATTCATTATTCTATTACAATAATAATGAAAGAGGCTCGCAGCTCAGTAGCCTGCACAGTTGGTAGATTACGATTCATGTAAATTTTAATGGACAGCGGTTATCGCAATTTGAAAATCACATTAGTTTAGTGTCAGACACTATTGTTCCATTTAAATAACATTGGATTGATTTATTTACATTAGGTAAGTTTGTGTTAAAATCTACTAAGTTTTCCCAAGATACTTTCGTTCACTATTATTATAATGCATCATTTTGAAAGAAATTTGGTGAATGAAATATTCTAGGTTTATTATTGCTAAGTGCGCATCTCTTGTTATTAAAATTCTATACAGCGAGTTAATAAAAGGTTGCAGATTAAAAAGAAAGATTTGTAGTGAAAGAATAGCTTATATACGAGAAATGGTAACAAAAGTCCGAGTTACCCAGACATTTTTCATGTTGTTTACAATTAGCTACAACTACTATTGATTCTTATCTTGGCATTCTTTTGTTATTTTATTATTGGAAGAAACGATATATTAAAACAAAAACTATACGAATAACTCAGAATAATATACCTGATGGACGGAACATATAAGGCGAAATGTGAGTGTACTGGTTGCTACAAGCACCTCTGCCTACCCCTTCTGGGAAAAAAGGCGTGAATTTATGTATGTATACAACTGAGGGAGTAGGCAGATGTGTCACAAGTACCACTCACAGTTTACAGAATTTGTTTTGGTATCATCTGGTGGTGGGCAAGCCTATTGCCATGCTGGAACTGATGAACAATTTACTTTGTTTTTTTTTAGATCGAAGTATAGTACACAAACTGTACTCGACTTAAAAATCTTTCCCTCGAACAACGATGTGGTCCGGCAAACGAGCAAACTGATCACCAAATGGATCACTGCAGTCATAAACATTCACAATGTTTGGATCATAGGTACATGTGTTGTCAGCCCTTGAAATCGGGAGGAGAGCGGTAAGGAAAAAGGATGGGAAGAGGTAAAGGGTATTGGGAACCCGGCAATCTCACTCTCCAAACGAAACGCAACAGCCAAGCTGTCGCTTCACGTCGATCTTTTCTGAGACGGTGGTATCGCTCCGGACGAACCTGCCCATAAATGAGTTATGATTGACAAAAGCACGGCTCTACCAATTCAAAAAATTGCTCTACCACTTCGATTTTACGATTCATAGGAATGAAGCCATTCATAACCTTTCATTTTGACACACAATACCTCGAAAGTATGAGTTAATATTATTAATTTTATTTTAATTAGTAAAATATTGGTAATTTCAAGGTTTGTTTCATGATATCGCAAAGTTTTCTTATTATTATGACTAAGTATAATAATAATCATGATTAAATTCTAAAGTATTATTGAAGTTAGTTTTAATTAGAGACGGGCATTAATGGATAGACAAATCCACTATCCAATTTGGAGGCGACATTTTTGATGAAATAAATGAGTAGAGAGAGATAATGAGTTGGAAATTGAAATGTAGAACTGTAAATTGTGATATTAATTGTTTGCCATTTTACAATAAAGTTGAACTCGATGTAACAAAGAGATATTTGGATTGTGGTGTTCTTCCCGCTATTTAAACAATATTAACGTTCAATTTGTGTTATGTCCTCTTTATTTAAATAATAAAAATATATTACTATCTTTAATTTACTGCTCCAAATTTTTAATTATAAAAGAGGTTAGTAGTACGAGGTAAATGATAACAGAAAAAATCTTCGATAGAAAATTTACCATAGGTATAGAAAGATAATAATCTAAAAATAATAATTATGCATTTTCGGTGTATATTTCGAGATGAGAACACGACGAGAGCTTTTGTGAGAGGCTTTGTCTATTTTTTCCGTAATTATTTTTTGGTATATAGAGTAAAGAAGTTAGAATACCAAAGCCTTTCCTTACACTGTAGCTTTTCACATACGTATTGGAATTGATTAATGAAATCAAAATATCTATCGTCATACAAGAAATACGATTTTTTCGGTTCCAATCTGAACACTAAATGATTTATCAAATAAGCATGAAGTTCGCGTAGGTATGTGGTAAACTGGAGTGTGACATAATCCCGGCTTTCTCCCGATTTACCGACGCAAATCCTGATATAGGTTTTCGGCGCGGCAAAAAATTGTATTGAAGTTTTGTGAATGTCGAGGGACCATGTTCGGCTTTGAATTACATTATTTTGCCTATATTTGTAGTATGCCGTAACTAGGAATGTGAGAAGTGAATGTGCAGCAAACATTTTAAAATATTCATAAATTCGTTTGTTTTTACTTAACGTTTTAGTATTCATGTGTTTTATTAAAGGTTAGCCGTCTTTATGGTGTAGTGGCAGTATGTATGTATTCGTATGTGACATGTGCTGAGAACAGAGGGATTCAATTTGCAGGTTGGGTAATACAGTTTTCCAGTTTGAAACGACTCTTAATTTTTCTCTAAATTTGAGCACAGTATGCCAAGGTACTTCTTACCCCTTTGAGATACGGGCGTGAATTCATGTATCTACGATTCTACGAGTACATAGTATATTACCAGAGCTTTATAATTTGATTTATGATAGCGTAGCGTGATATAGTCGTCTTATATTGATTTATTCTGGGCTTAGTAGTTAGTATTGGTATTAACTTGGTTGCTTTTGAGCTAATGAAACGCATATACATTGACTGCTTTATACACGGTACAGTTGCATACTCAAATATTTCGCTTTGACGGGTTTTCAACCATCGTACACACTAGGCAAAATATCCTCCCACTAATACACACGAGCGAGGTCGATAGCTTTGACAGTTTTCCGACGAGAACATCGTATCGTATCGCTGAACTGAAATTAATCGAGTCAGTAAAACTTGTGGTAAGTTGTCAGTGCTGGAGCTAGTTGGTCGGTAGATATCTCTTACAGTTTATTCCCGAGGGGTAGAAATGTCGAGCTTGAGTCGAGTCAAACCCTGCTTTCGGCAATGTTCACTATCAACGTGTCGGATTGTCTGCCACAGAGTTGTCCGCTGCCTATATCATGTGATGCCATTGCACGTCACTGAGCTAGATAACGAAAAGCGATAGTTTGCCTTTGACACGACTTCTAGTCTATTATGGATGTTTTAAAATGTTTGCATTTTAGTAAGCTTGTCGATTTCAAGCTTTTGTAAAGATGTTGTAAGTAGTGTGTTGGTAGAAAAAAAAAAACTAAGTATTTAATAAGCACTTAAATGCTCAGAAGCTACGCAAGCTGTGGGCGTCATGACGACCGCCCACAACTTTGCGTACCTAGAAGCCTCGCGCTTTGATGATTTAAGGAGCTTTCTTTACTTATGATTTTTTTGTCTGGAATAATTAAAATCCGTGATAAAAAAGAAAGATTTAAATAATTAAAGAATCGGGAGTTTCTAACCAACCCCGTTCTTTTTAATCTTTCTGAAATCAATAGTCTTATCTTGCCTCTTTTAATTGTTTCTATGTTGTGTAATGGTAAGTAGGTGCTATTTTAACATTGTGTTTAGTTAATTATTTTGTCCTTGGTTTTGTGAACCATTGAATTCTTATTTCATACACATAATTGGTGAATAGGCTATTCTATGACCTGTTTCAACTTAGCCTTCACTTTATTGCCTACTAACTATTTTTGTGCCAATAAAGTATTTAATATATGTTTAGATGATCGTTCCATATTTTTTCGCGTAGCATTGAGTCTCCGGCGTTCGATATGAAATAATGCGAGACAATACCGCGGGTAGGAGGACTTCCAAAGCGCTGACGTCTTTGTCACTTCGCTGATGCTGTTACCAACAGTAAAATGGTTTTGAAAAGAGCAACACTAGGGTTTCTTGCCTGTTCTTCTCACGTGAAAATCGCTTTCCGAACCGATTGGTAGAACTAAAAAAAATACTGAATGTAAATTATGTTTAACATGTTGATAAAATAATTTATTTTCTTTACATTTCAAGGGATTTACATTCCCAACGTAATCTAATAAATTACTACGGATATTGTTTCATGTTTTGTATTGTCACCTTATTAGCCAGTGATTATAGATGTACTGTACATTTATTGCGTACTGTGAAAGAAGCTTGATTTCCTCGTACTAATTACGCACTTAAGTAAAGTTGATAACATGATTTACCATTGAATATACATATAAATAGCAATTAAATATCCTATAATAGTACAAAGGTAGGTCAGATACAAGTAGACAACTGGGCGAGTTTATTGATTCCCAGATCAGGTAGTCTACTATGTGAAATAAGCTTGTGTCACTTTTTACCTACACCTTCGGAAATGCATATGTATGTAATATACATATTTATGTTGGATTTATCTATTTTAAATGCAAAAATTAATCTTAACAAACTCTTTACTAATGAGCTGGCCGCCTCAGTATTTATTATTTAGTTTGTCACTTTATCTGTAGCCTTTCCAAGTATATATTTTCTAGTTATAAAAATAGAGAAATAATTATTTTCAGAGTGTGTTTTTCATTAATATAAATACCATAACCTGATTCATATTTATAGACAGTTTTAAAACCTATTTAAATTATAAAATGTTCTGTCCCTTTCGACCGTTCGAATTAAGTTTGAGCGAAGAAGACAAAACATTCGGAAACTAAAATAAGTTTTGATAGTGTTTAATAATGAATAAGGCCTATTTTGTATAAAAATATTTATAAAAATATATCTAATCTTAATTCTACTAATATTATAAATGGGAAAGTTTGGGTTTGTTACCTATTCACGCTCAAATCACTGAAGCAATTTTGATGAAATTTCGCATGGAGCTAGCTGACACCCTGGATAACACATGGCTATTTTTTATTCCGACAAAATGTGGTGTTTCTGTGGGATTTCAGACGAGCAAGGGATTCAAATATATTCAATACTCTTTCAAATTCAAAGAAATAGGATGGGAAGCTTAAAGTATTAACGTTAAGTTTAAATATTTAAATTTATCACTACGCTAAATAGTTCCTATAATTCTAAAGTGGACTTAAAAAGTATCTTCACCCGGGCGAAGCCGGGCCGGACCGCTAGTAGAGACATAAAGAGGAAAACATTGCCCATATTCATTTGTAATTAATATTATCGATATACCTTTCATTTTAACTTAAAAGTCTGTTTTGTTTGTGTCTGCGTTATTCTTAGATTAACTTGCAGATAAAAACCAACGCTATGTTATTTTAAATAATCTTTATGAGAAGATTAACAAATAAAGGTATATTTAGATAAGAAAAGCGCCGTCATTAGTAGTCGACTAAAGATATTTTTTCCCTCGCTAACCTTAATGAGAATTTCACTCGAATATTTTATTTTCATTCAAATGACATAATAGTTAATCAATTAGCATTTAACAGAAATCCGTATTCATATTGCGAGATTTTTAATTTAGTTTTAATGGATTGGGTGCTAATACTACGAGTAGTAACTATACACGACGTATGTTCACGGTTGTCGCGGGTTCAAATCCCAGGGTATACCTCTGACTTTTCGGAGTCATATGTAAATGGATAGTCAATCACCACGCACTACAACGGTGAAGAAAAACATGAAGAAACCTGCATATCATAGCGAATTATAATAATTTCTTTGGTATGTAAAAGTCCGCCAACACGCATTAGGCCAGCGTGGTAAACTATGACCTAACTCCTCTCAATCGCAACCTCGATTGAGGAGGAGGTCTTAGACTGAAGTGGTATGTATATAAATTGGCTGATACATATACTACGAGTAGCTCGATCCATCTGCAAATAATACGCCGTTGCACCCACACAAAATTTAGAGGATAATTTTAGTATTTCAAGAGACAGGTTACAGAGTTTCAGGTTAATCTTCCAAAGGAGTACGTTTTCCCACACATATTTCAATATCGGATTACCGTCACTCCTTGTTTCACTTTGACGGTGGAACGTAGGTATCTAAATATTATGTAGAAACATTCTGGAGCAGAGCTGCATAAAGTTTCAACTCAAGACGTGCTTACATAATAGATAAGCAAATGCATGACTGTTATATATTATTTTATGGTACGTTAACGTTGGTTATATTATTATGTTTCTGATTTTTAAATCTCTATTTATTACTTTTACAATGAGGTCAAAATAAAAACAATTAATTTTCATTATGAAAAGATTTTAAATAAAGTAATTAATAAGCTTAGACTATATTGAAATAAATTTTTAACTATAATAATAGCGGTATTAATCCGATAATATTAATGCATTGTGCGTTAGTGTACCAGGATTTTTGGATGCATGTTTATTGTTCAAGTGACATTATTTGTTCCCGGCTCTTGTTAGGTTAAATCTAGTGTCATAAGAGACTTGTCGAGCAGTAGTTCTCCGTGTGATTCCAGTGTGTACTATTGTCGATCCCAACTCAAAAGACTTACAGAGATGGTCGAGTGGGCGGAATAATACAGAAGGCTGAAGGAGTATAACGGGTTTAAATCAATGTTTGAGTAACAATGAAAATTAAACACGGGAATATTTTGTTTCTAAAGTAGTTCCTAATATTTCTAAGCAAACACTGCGAGCTTTTTCAAATAGTCAACAACCTAATCTAATCCTTGATAATAGAGCAATCTTTAGTAGTGGGTGATTAAGTGCAGATAAAGTACAGGTAGACACAGTGGCGTAACTACCCCATCGGGGGCCCGTGGCAAATTTCATCAAATGGGGCCCTTTGTAGATGTAAAAAAAAAATATATTGTAGTTTCGTTTTTATGATTATATTTTAAAGTGCGTGGTGGCCTGTTGGACCAGGCGCAGCCGCCAACATGTTCACGGTGGTCGCGGGTTTGAATCCCAGGGCACACCTTTGACTTTTCGGAGTTATGTGTGTATGGATCGTCAATCACCATGCACTATGACGATGATGGAAAGCATCGTGAGGAAACCGGAGCCATTTGCAAGTTTCTATGGTATGTAAAGTCCGCCAACCCCCACTGGGCCAGCGTGGTGGACTATAATTAATGGTTTAGCCAATCTCAATAGTACTTTGGATCGTAGGGGAGGCCCGTGCCCCGCAATGGCACTTATATGGGATTATACAGAAGAGCACAGAATCTTTTAATGACATGGCTTCATATTTGTCATGGGATTGTGATCTAATATCACTGCATAAAATCTAAAAAGGTTTCTCTAATAATGATTAAAGAGTGTTTTTAACCGACTTCAAAAAAAGGAGGAGGTTCTCAATTCGACTGTATGTTGCTTTTTGTAACTCCATTTTCATTTCTTTCTATCACATAGTACCGATAAACTTCACATAATTGGTCTCTTTTAGAAAAATCTTGAGTATCAAATATAATGAAGTTTTTGGGCCCAAAACAGCAATTAGCTCTTTTTTGAATTTTCGGACTTATGTATTTTATCTGGCCTTTGGACTTATTTAACCATTCCTCTAAATTAGTATCACATTATGCTAGTAACTGCTTTATTACGGCTATCTGCGCTTTCTCTATGGCCATGAAAAGGTTTTTTTTTTAATTAAGTGAACTTTCGATGTTTCGTATCTCTTTAGCGCATTTAAAATTTATTTCTAGTCGTCATAACCCTCAACTCAAACATTCATCATTAGCCTTTTGCTGTCTACTGCTGGACATAGGCCTCCTTCAAATTTTTTTCACCCTGTCATCAGCTTGTCGCATCCAGCATGTGGTAGCGACCTTTTGCAAATCGTCACTCCACTTAAGTGGCGGGCGTCCTACACTATGTTAGCCAAGACGCGGTTTCCACTCAAGAACAGAAGACAAGATATGGCCAGCGCACTGCCACTTCAGATTGCTAAGTCTGTGTGCTATCCTTACTATATTATAAAGGTGAAAGTTTGTAAGTGTGGATGTATGGATGTTTGTTACTCTTTCATGAAAAAACGGCTCATCAGATTTTGATGAAATTTGGTATAGTGATAGCTGACACCCTGGATTAACACATAGGCTACTTTTTATCCCGAAAAATGTAGTGTTCCCGTGGGATGAGTCAGGAACTTGATGTGGATTGGACTCAAAAACTATCTGCACCCGGGCGAAGCCGGGCCCGACAGCTAGTGTCTTATAACTTTGGTTCTCTGTCCGATCAGCTCATTACGGATCTTATTTTCCAAAGAGACACCGCGCATAGCACGCTCCATAGCTCGCTGAGCGACCATAAGCCATTGGACCAGCCGTGCTGTGAGAGCTCAGCACCGTAGGTACCGTAGGCTCTGGTAGGCACTTGTTGAAAACTATCGTTTTCAAGCTTTTGGGAAAAAAGTGTTAGCTGACGAGAAGACTCGTAGCCTCTTTCTCAAAGTTTTTTCTACCTAGTTAAAGGGTAAGCCCCAGTTAAGTATATTTGGGAACAACAACGAGCTGGTGGCCACATAACGCGAAAGGTTGGATCAAGGTGAGGGTGGATCATTACTTTGGTTTTGTAGAAGTAAATTTTTAGACCTATTCGCTGTGAGACTGAATCCAGACCGTCCAACATTTTTTGCAGCTCCTCCAGTGATTCCGCCATCAAGATTATATCGTCACTGAAACGTAGGGGCGTTTGTTTATTATTTTATTCATTTATTTTTTAATTATTGGCGCTGTCTCTTGTTAACCCAATGGTCTCTGGGTTTACGGTGAACCTTTCTCAATCACAAATCGTTTCACTTCATCATATTTGTTAGATTATAATGAAACAAAAATATAACATTTAATTCAAATACATGATGAAGAAATGTTTGTTATGTTTAAAATGTAGTCAATTGTTTATTATTAATAATTTCGTTATTAATGTTATATTCTTATCTGCTTACACCCTGTCGGGCTTGAACCTGAGGCCCTATTAAGCCAGGGATCTGTCGGGCCTGAGACCCTGTCAGACCAGGGCCTTGCCGGTCCGGGGGCCCCCTTAGGCCGGGGGCCCGTGGCATTTTGCGCACTTTGCCACCCTATTGTTACGCCACTGGGTAGACATAAGACACGTATCCAATCAACGCATACCTAAAACACCCTGGCCTCAAATTGAGATGCAAGTCGTATGTAATGTATGAAGAAATTCAAACGGCAGATAAGCTAATTGGAACATAATCAACTATGCCATATTATCATCATAGCTAATTTAGCACTCCAAAAGATTTCCTGAAATACCTGTTGTCCGAAATAAACATGAAATATTGAGCAAGAGAGTGCAGTGCTGACTGCTGTGGCCCAGCGTCCACCCATTCGCCAACAATACGCTCAAAGTGTTTCATCAAAACAACATTTGCGTGTTTCACATTTGGCCACGTTGGTTTTGTTTGCGAAGGTACGTAATTTTAAATAAAAGTATTGCGCCGGAAAATTCGTTCCACATTGCGAATATCCCTTTATTCGAGAATAAAGGAAGCGAAGGGACATTTTAATTACTTACCTCTTTTAATTTAAGAGCGACTGTTTACTCGTATATGCTGGGAAGATTTGTGCTGAAAGCCTGCCTGGGAATTGGTACCTATGTTTTTAGGTTAATGGTTTATTTGAAGTATTTTACTAATGTATTTTCGCTTAATAAATTGAAATCGATTCTGAGTTTAATGTATGGGGCTTCATTGTTAGTAGTGCCAATAATATAATTTTAAAAAAGTATAGTGGTGTTAGTTCACTCTTCATTTACTATACTGTGCCAGCCTATATACGTCCCACTGCAGTGCACGGGCCTCCTCTACAACTGAGAGTACGATTGAGAGTGGTTAGGCCATATAGTCTACCGCACTGGCCTAATGCGGATTGGACGTTGGCCTAGTGCGAGTTGGTTGACTCTACATTTATTATCAGTATTTTAAATGAACATAATGTTATAAAAAAACGTTTAAGATTTTATATAATATCCAGAGAATAAGCTTTAACTATTACCATGATTTCCACATGTTATGTAAGCCCACATAATCCAGAGTTTTTAAGTTTATTCTTGTTTATTTTAGTAGTCTGCTTATAGCATAATACTGTAGCTTAGTATTCTAAAATAAACGAGATGATATGGTAGTCTAGACTGGTTTTTGTCTACGTCACCAGAGTTTAAATTGAACGGTAAATAACTCTGAGATTTCATCCTAGAATATGCATTCGTAGCTAGACGACTAATTTGCTTTCAATAAAACTGTTTTTAATGACTAAAAGTTTGGAATAGTGAATAAAATTGCTAAGTGAATTATTTTATCTCCAGCCACATTACTAATGATTAATGGAGGTAAATAAGGCTATAGTTAGGTAATAAAATCGATTTTGTTACCTTGTAAGGAGCAAAGAGGACGGTACACGGCATAAAAGATGTTTAGGACACAAGAGGGAATAACATATTCGCTTCAGTTGCGTTGCGACTCTGTAAAATGTCCGGCAAACTTTTTATTGGTTTTGATATAATATGTTACGGGCAGAATACTTACACTAATAAAATTAAAAGTTACCACAATTTTATTATATAACAGGGTGATGGTATTAAAATGATAATAACTCAATAAATACATACAAATAGTCATATATGCTGACCCAACGTTAAGATCAATTAAGTCTTGTCAGAGACATTTCGGTCTCACACACACCCGGGCCGAAGACAAATATTTTTAAAACACACAAAAATTTGTCTCGGGCGATGTTCGAACACGCGACCTCTCGTTTAATAAATGCAGTCACAGCCACTGAGCTGCACAGCACAGCGCACTTGTGAATGGATACTACAAGGGATCTCTTGTTACTCACTTTCTTCACACGCTTAGGGATATTTCTTTATGGTATAGGTTTAGCAAATGAGCAAATGGAGCACTTGATTGTATGTGATTGCACATTTTCATCAAATTTGATCATAGGCGCTAACCCTCAAAATGGCTGGGAGATGTAAGAAAAAAGGAAAGTATCGAGCTTCCGGCAAAATTCTTTTTATTTCGATACTAAAAATCCTTCAGGTAGAAAAGTAAAAAGCTTACAATTTGTGCTATATCCTTTGTTCGTTAAATATTGTCAAATCAGCTGGGTACTCTAAGGTTTGAAAACCTTCGTATCTTAACTATTGATCGAATTCGTAGAAATTAGCTCTCTTAGAAAATAGCTGTCCCATCTTGAATCCAGCCAGCTAATTGGGTTTTTACAATAATGGAAAAAGAGATCTACTCTTAGAAAAAACATATTCTATTCATTGTTATGTTTGGTATTACTAATGATATTTAGTATATTAGCCCTGCATAAAATAAAAGTATAGCATTGTATTTTCTATTTTTCTCTAAAAATTTTGTCTCTAACTTTGCCAGTTTTGTGACAAATAAATAGTATACTTTATATTCTCACTACAAGGCCCACATCGTGCCTTTGTAATGAATCTCAGATAGTAAATTGAATGTATTACCCAACCTGTCTTATACCTACATATTTTTTACCAATACATGAACCTTAGTTACAATTACATACAGCTGCGAGTAACATTTTATGTTAATCATATGAATAATGGCTAACAATGTGTCTTTACAACAAAATCACAAAGGATTCCTACTGACACAGACAAAAGAGTAGCATTTAGCGCGTAATGCAAAAGTTTTGTTTAATTTACACAAAACATTAGGTAATTTCTCATACGCGTGATCAAATAACAAACAAGATGTAAACTTGGGTAACTACGTAAGAGTTTGTTGAAAATGTGCGCTCTCTCGGTAACACACGTGGAACAAATAAATACTTCACGTTTACCGTCAACCGCACCACAACACAGAAACTTTACCAGTGGATTATATTATTATTTAGCATTAACATTAATTCGATTATTACCAAGGATAGAACGTCACGAAGTTATTACAAAATAACTATCACTCCAAACCTAATCCTTTAAGGACGCTTGAACTTAACGAGCCATGAAGTAGGCTATCATTGGTATAACCTACAAAATCGAATGAGAATCTAGGAGATCCCTAGGAGAATAAAAGTTACGGGCCTAACCTTAGCCTATTCACTTGCTCAGTAGTGGACTTTCAGTGGCAGAAAATCATGATTATTATTTATATGTATTTTCTAGAGGAGCAAACAGATCATCTGATGTAAAGTGATCGCTGTCGCCAACGTGCACAAATAACAACGCACAAACATCGTTTGGATCATAGATGTGTTGCCGGTCCATCAAATCGAGAGGATGGGAAGAGGAAATTGGTATTCTCTAACCGGAAATCTCACTTACCGAGCGTAATACGACAGCAAAGCTGTCGCTTCACGCCCATTTCCTCTGAGGCAGTGATACCGCCCCGGACGAGCCTTCATGCTGATTCATGACTTACAAAAGTATGGCTCTACCACTTTGAAAAAATATTTTTATTTCTTTCTTCATAAAACACATTTCCAAGAGTTAAAATCCAGAATAAAAGCGTTTAAAACTACGAAATAAAGCTGAAATGTTTCCAGTAATAGTCGCTTACAATATTTAAGAGAAAGCTTGCATCAGTTACATAATTTATGTGTCTCCGGATGTGTTTAAAAATTACTCTTTCGTTCGTTTTAATTATATTTCACAATAAAATAAATTTATATCATCGTCATATCGTTGACCAAGATGAAATGTATATTATTATAGGATTCATGTAACAGACATTTTATGTTCAAGTTCAAGAATTATTTGATTTCTATTATGTAAACTAGAACCATCATGATATAATTAAATATACTTAATATCAAATAAAACATTGATATATTGAAAATAGTGCCGAGAAATACTAAATAAAGAGTTATCTGAGCGGCCGTAGATAGGCAGCCAATAAATAAGGCGCCGCCAACCGCCATTTGAACCGAGCCAGCTCTTTTGACAAGTTAAAAAGTTTATTCAAAGAACCAGAATTGAATCTATTCGCGACTTTTTGTCAATGGAAGCTACTTTTTATGAATGTAGAAACTAGAATGTGCATGTAGGTTGAATTATATAATTTAGATGTGTATAATTATATATTAGACTTTGTTTCTTGTGCCAAGTGTTACCCTAGTCTTACAAACCAGAAGGCAGGACAATTTAAACAAAAATTAACGCACTAGTTACCTATTAGTGCGTTAATTTTTCATAAAGTTATTTTTATTATTACCTAATCTTAACCTAAAACAAAGGTGATTTCACACTGTAACGTTAAAAACTCTGATCACTGTAAAATGTATTAATTAATCACGGAAATGCGAATATTAAGACCGAATAAAAATATTAGAGCGTTAGATCAGATGTTCAACCGTTGGCGACCGAAAACCGAATGAATCCGTTGCTCAATGTCTTTTATAATACGCTTGCTTGGTCCAGGTCTAGGAGAGAGAGATTCCACTAATACTAGTTTTACAAAGTCTTAGCGCAACGTCTTTCACTCATGTTCCAAAATGATTTAGTTTATGATTTTAAAGAAAAGGAAGAAAGAAATGATTTTACCATTGGTCACCTGGTATATGTTAGCCGTTTGTGCGAGTCTGAAAATATGTGTATACGGGTAAGAAATTGCTCAATATGGGAGTCGATTTCTGCCCGTTTATAGGGCACGTACTGTGTAACTAAACCAGTCAGTACTTGGCTTTTATGGGTAAAATACCTTCCTTATATAAAGCTACAATAAAAATGATTCACGTGGGTAATGCACCTATAATAAAATACATTGTGGACTACTTTACATACATGTAAAGTAGTTCTAGTAAACAAAATTTTTATTTAGCAGTAATAAGTAATTTGGTTAGCTTAGTTTTATGCTTGAAAAAATAACTGCATGAGAATTTGATGATACATTTATCACGCTAGGACATCTATAAAACTGGGAGTGAAATAACGAAATATAATGTACTTTATGATAATGTACATATAATAATTACTGCCATCCTTAAAGTTTTGTCTTTATTTAAGATTTTTCGAGTATTGTGGTGTTCATGGATCTAATTGTGAATATCCACAGGTGGTTTGGAAAGATTTCGGCTTTTATGCAGTAAAAAGGATATAGATAATTAAATTCACCTGGTGAGTATAATAACGAAGAAAAATGTTTTTCAATTCTTCAATAATTTGAAATCTTTGCACGTTTTACCCTCAGCCGATAACGTGTCGCGGATCAAGCTGGCGGTAAGCGAATGCTCCTAATTGAGTTTCAACTTTGCCTTTCTCCGGTCCTGGCACGCTCAAAGTCAATTAACTATCAATGTAAGTAATTATAACGTAATAATTTATCAATTTTACCAACATTACTTTATTCGTTTATAGGATTTCAGTATTTTGTAATACATATTTAATTGAAATTGCCGATTGTAATTAATAGGTAAGAAGTGGTGGTAAGTTTCTTATATATTTGTGAGAGGCCACCTGGGTAGCTACTATCCCAATGTCTATTTCTCCCGTCAAACAGCAGTGTAAACGCACTGTTGTGTTTCGGATTGAAGGACATTATAGCCAGAGTAACTACTGAACATATTGAGACAACATCTTTAGTCTCAGGATGGCGAGCGAAGTGGAATGCCAAGCAATACTTGTAAGCCATGGTGTTGTTTGGTTTTCCTACTATTTATGAGCGGCGTATCACTCACCATAAGGTGAATGGCATGCAGGTCGCGCCATACATCGCAATCAAAAAAAAGCATTACCGCTTCGACTTTTTGCTGTGCTAGTACAATAAACCATTGATACAGTCGTGTTACTTTAAAAAATATATTTCATAAAAATATCACCGTAACACGGTGACCTCCTAATGTATTGAATATCAGCATTCCACTCGATAGATTTTGTAAAATCCTTTTACTTCGTGATACTTTAGCTGAACGATGTGTACGGCGTCCGTAGGACACTGTATCGTGTTAATATTCTGGAACCATGGGGGTTACTCTATACTTCGACACGAAGTTCGACTGCTCGGACGTTTTCCACTTCTAAAAATCAATACTATTCTCTATGAAACTTATTCGTACAGTATTATGTGCGATGTTCGAATATTCGTCGTCGTGTCGGATTGCAGAGTAACTCCCCTTTAATGATTTAGGCTGGTTTTAGAGTCACACTGAATGCGCGCTGACTGTCGGCGCTGACAGCTCAGCGCGTAGCTTACGGGCGGGGGTCAGCGCTGGCAACTACGCGTTATTCTAAAACGCTTCTTAGAAGCTCATACATTTCAACTGTCAGCGCTGACGGTCAGCGCGCGGTCAGCGTGACTCTAAAACCAGCCTTATAAACAGCTGCGATAAGCGATTGAGCGGTTTACTTGAAATTTACTGACCAATATCTAAAATGCAGTAATTTATTAAATCAATCAGGGTATTATTACCATTTGAATTATGAAATTTGTTATTGAATTCATAGTTGGTAATTGGTATGGTTACAGCGAGGTGCAATCATTTATAATTTTAGTAATAATTGATTTCTTAGATTTGAGCGAATGTTTCAATAAATAAGTACACCAAACAGTCATATACATAGTCTTGACTCCACACTAAGGTCGAGTCTTATGTCATGGGTATTAGGAACTACGATATTTTTCTGTCTCACAAACACCCAGACCCAAAACAAATACCTGGAGTTTACACAAATATTTGGTTTTGTTTTACACTATAAAACTATTATCCACGTATTTTATCGCGAACTTGATTTAATTTTTTTGGTTTGGTTTTATTGATAATTGTTTTCAGTACTAAGTCCTGAGTTATCTTAATTTCTAAATACGCGAGTGAGTAATGATCCAAGCCGCTCCTTCGTTTCAATACATAAACATTAATCGTCCTGATTGATTAATTTTCTTTCATTGAACGTTTGTATCTCGGGTTTGCTGCTTTTATTCCTTACAAAACACGAATAATGTTCTCTTTCATGATGATTGAAAGTTTTGAAAGGTGGAAAATGTTTTCATTAATACACCGCTTTAATATCGCCGACAGCCTCCGTGGCGCAGGTGGTTAGACGCCGCCTGTGAAACGGGAGGCCGAGGGTTTGATCCCCGCACCGAGAGAAATATTTGTGCCTACAAATATTTCTTTCGGGTCTGGGTGTTTGTGAGACCGAAAAGTTTTACGAAGTTCCTGATACCCACGACACGAGACTCTATTTTATTGTGAGCTCAAGACTATAAATAAAATAAATAACACCCAACACCCAACAGTCACATACATAGTCCTGACCCCACACTAAGATCGAGTCTTGTGTCGTGTCACTATGTATGTGACTGTTGGGTGTTATTTATTTATTTGTCTATAAAACAGTTGAAATACATCTTAGTTTTATAGTTTTTGGAGAATTGTATCTAGTCAGTTAGTACGTTGCCCCCCACCGCCTCCCGATCTTCATCTTCTTGGGTACTTAACGTGTTGTTGCCACTCTGTGTTCGTTTTAATTATTCATGTTGAAAATTCATGATGTGCGCCAATGTAAATAAGCGCGTTTTGTTAAATATATGAGAGTAGGGAATGGTGCTTTAGTCATTAAAAGCTAATTTAATACGGCGTTTTAAAGTTTATTCAGTTCTGAGAGAAACGCACGGCTACAGCGAATGGTAGAATTTTATATTTTAGGCTTTTAATTTAAGTGGCACGAGTCTAGTGCGACGGTTACGAAATATTAAAAAAGGGAACCGTCTGTGCTTATTACAAAAAATACTGAAAGTATTTCCGAAAAATTACGTTAATATTTTCTTTAAAAGTCTGGAAATGAAGTCGGGCATTTTATGAAGTCCTAATTTAGGTGCACTAGTTTGTTAATGTTCGGAAGCACAGGGATTGAAATATATATTGATCGTATTCGCAACTTTATATTTCAACTAATAAGTTTGTAAGCTTATTTAGAACTAGCAGTTGGTCCCGGCTTCACCCGGGTGCAGATAGTTTTTGAGTCCATTCCACATCAACAACCTATTATTTCGCGTACTAAATGATTTATATTTAAACTCAATGTGACCGCCATCGAATATATTGCTTTTCCCGTTCTGTCTCATCTCAACCTGTTCCAAGACGAAAAGCATGCAATCCTGTCCTCTCTTCTCCCGTACTACCCATTCAAATTAGAAAGGACAAATATTTATATTTGAATTCCCGACTCATCTCATGAGGAAACTATTTTTTTTCCGGTATAAATAGTAGTCTATGTGGTAATCCAGGGTATCAGCTATCTCTATACCAAATTTTTTCAACATGCGTAGAGCCTAAAGGAGGGAAAAACATCCATACTCACAAACTTTCACATTTATAATATTAGTAAGGACTAATATTACCTGCATTGATTGGAAATGCTGTTGGAAATTACAACACCCAATGCAACGCAATACGGTTTCCTCAGTTTACAAAAGTGAAAAAATAAATTTATGCTCACGATTTGAACATCTACAGAGACAATGTTTTATTCAAAAGATAAGGCTGGCCTTTGTGTTACTCGGTAGAAGCTCCAATAAATTATTAAGGACAAGGTAATCACTCCGTTTGCCAAGAAAATACTACGAACAATGAGAAAATGTCTTTCAGAGACCACGCGAGAACGTATTGTGATACATTATTTATAAGAATGCAGAGGATTAAAAATTTCACGTTTACAGCTTTCGCGGGGGATACTCTGTCGATGCGGTGATACAGCACTGCGTTGTGGGAGGGTGTACTGTGTAGTCGGACTTGTAAATAAAGAGCGTTGTTTTCATTAGCAATTCAAAGGTCACCCTGCGGTGTGTATCGGACTATTTATGCGATACACGTGGAAACTGGAACACATGCAGTTTTTTAATACTCCCGTTTAACGTACTCATTTGAGCTTTGTTTGTCTTTTAATGTAATTATATTAATTACACCTGATTTGATCTGCCATATGTTGATTTGCCACATGAACTGAAATCGTGTCTCTTTGCTTCATAGCACGCTTCTAATTTATTGCGTCACGAAGATTGTAATTTCGTTTCTGAGAAATTTTGTCGCCTAAAGAAAGAGTCGGTTTACCTATAGTAAAATTAAGACGTTATATTATTATATATTTATATTATATTACATAATTATACAGTGGGTTAACTTTGAAAATGACTCTAATAATGGTGATGACGAATTAGTGACTAGCAGTTACATAAGATCTATTTACTGCAGAATCTAACGCTTTTCAATTTAATTAAATTTTGATACATATTCTATTGTACATTTCGCAACACTAAATAACCACAAATCGTATCATGAACATGGAAACTTCATTACCTTGCTTGTGGTGCTCTAAATTAGCGCCGGAGTGAAGCTGCTTCTAACTTTTATTTAATGTGTTACTAATTAATGATATAAAATTGAGTGATAAACAAGCCAGGGTTTAAAATGAAAAATGAGAAAAAGTAAATGAGACAAAAACTCCAGTTTCATATACCGTAAATCGTAATCAATAATCATATTCTTTCGACGGTGTAGGCAATGATTACACACAAAACCGGATAAACTGAGGCTCAAAACGCAACACCATATACTTGCGTAGATCACTATGACGAGCTTCCTGCTATGCGTGATATTGGGACAAATACTTTATTTCATCACTCCGGCAATTGTATTTGGTATTTCTATAGCAGCTTACTCGTTTGGCAAGCAAAATCGAGTAGGTTAAGTAACGAAGCACTTGAGAATAGGTTTTGCCGTGAGTTGCGGCGGCATTTAGCTCGCTTGAATACGGTGTCGCTAACTGATCGTTCACATTCACTGGGAATTCATTTGGAGCCGGCAGCTACAGCCGACATAGTTTCTCGAGTTACTTCCACAACTCGGATGCCGGCACAAAACCCTCAGCTCTTGTACTGTTTAACGTGTATTAACAATTTAACTGGTTTAATTAACAAAGTCTTTGTCCATATTTAATACATTCCACTCGTTTTGTAGTTTGCATTGTGGCAAGTGCAGTATGTTTGATTTTATGTTATGGGGGCGGATATCAAGTTCCGTTTATTTGAAGATCGGCCATAATTCGAAAAAGGTTTTCTAATAATATGCAAGCTGTTTGCTGACTCGTTATTTAAAGAAACCTACACTATGTAATTTATACAATACAAGAGCTCTTTATTGTAGCCAAAACATAGAAATATGAATAATTATAAAAACGCAATAATAAAAATGTTAATCGCTTAAATTTCTAGTCAAGTACTAAACACTTTCCTGCATAAAAGTATAATATGGTATTTTTTGGTGGAGAAGATGTTTAATGGTTTCTTAGATTTACGCGAATCCCCCCGTGACCACGAAAGCTGTAAAGTAATCGAAACGTCGGGAACTCAAAAAATGTAAAAATTAAACCAAATCCGCGATAAAATCCGTAAATAATAATTTTATTTACAATGGAGAAGATGTTTTCTTTGCTACATTGCTTTGTAAAGGAAGGATAAGCAACAACAGACTTTAATATTCCTTTTTTTGCATCTTAAAAATAATAGTAGTAGTAATAGTTTTTTTTTATAGAAATCTATTATTATATGGATAGTTATATGTAATACAGCACATTTCTTTCGATTCAAAACCCTAATTGATTTTAATAATGCAGACATTGTTGAACTCGATATGGAACTGAACACTGTTCTGCAATTTGAATAGCTTTATGAATTGTTAATGATATTAACTCAATTCGCCCCACTTGTCCAGTAGCACGGTAATTGCTGTGACCCGCTAGAATCTAGATTGATTCTAGTCCTATATCGAAACTTCGAATAAGGAAAGTATGAATTGTCAAGTCAAGTCAAAGATTTTAGTTGCTTTACATTTGGCATTTTTTTAATCTCTAGAGGGGGGCAGCTGCCCCAAAACGGGAATTTAAGGAAAAATAGATCTAAGTACGGTAGACTATATTATTGCAGTATAAAACAAATACTAACACGTATTATGGAATCTACGCTTAGCTATCAAGACTTTCATCTTTAATCTCCTCTGGCGATATTTATCAGCATCTTCTCTCGTTGTTTATTATAACTGCTAAGTGGCGTTACCGAGATGAAACCCTTTATCTTGGTCGTATTTCTCCAGAAACAGTTTAACTCCACGCCACGAAGTAAATCGAGGGCTATAATTGCGTTGTCGTCTCCCGCAGTATCGATATCCTTGTTACGCCAATTGCAGCTCTAGAAATTCCCGCTAGTTGAATTGATTGGGCCGATTCTGATTCCGTCGGAGGAAATGTCTTTTTTGTGATCTTACGAATTGAGAGAGTGGTTGTAATAATCATGTCATAAAACAATGTTGAGCTAACAGTTATGCAAAGACCAATTAAAGTTCTTGATACAAAAGATACAGGCAGCAATAAAGAAATTTTTATTCATTAGTGAAAGAATTCAAAAGTGAAAGATGATGTAAGTAAAAGCGAAAATACGGAGTAGACCACCTCAAAAATAATTACATTAGGTCTAAGACGCAAATCAAAGAATTCAATTATATAATTATACTAAATTAAATTTATTTAATTGGTTAAAGGAGACGGGCGAAACTTCATAGAACCTTGGGCTTAGCCTTACAGAGTTGGTTTATGCTTTATTTTGTAGGGATGAGACTAGTATATCGAAATTAAAAATAAAAATCTTGGCGCCAAATGGGAGTAAAGTGATAATCGGTATTTATTACAAAATAAAATTACCAAAACTGACATTTTTAAGCTATCAACTGTGAAAATATTAAGGCCAGAGAGGCCAAACACCCCGTTTACACACTGGCGTTGGTGGAGGCTGGCCGAGGTTGACCAAGCGTGTAAATGCTTTACCCTGTGGTTTGGGGGTACAAGAATTCCGCCACGGTATCCTCTGCCCGTCGTAAGAGTCGACTTAAAGGGGTCATCGGAGTCATTGGGCACACGGCGGGGGCCGTGCGCCCTCGCGTATAAGGACTCCGAGACGTACGGATGATGGAGCCTCGTCTCCGTCATGGACGCCCATAACAGCTTGGCGGGCGTCCAAAAGGAGGGTGTAAATAGAGGTAATCTGGGCCTTCATAAGGCCCAGCAATGGTTTTGTGCGGGGTAGTTCGCGGACGTAAATCGGGGCGCCCTTCGCCCTGGGATGTCCGGTGCTGCCCACAATGCGTGTGAGGGCTATCGATAGGTTTTTAGTCAGTATGCTGGCGTAGGTATTGCTAGGGACCCAGCTCGACTACAATATCCGCGTCTGTACCGGGCTGGAAGGCCAGAGACACTGACATACCCCTTTCGGCCTCCCTCGGGGTACCGAAGGGGGAGCTTAATAGCTTTTCCTATTGAAAACAAAAAAAAAAAAGCGTGTAAATGCAGCATAAAACTATGTTTATTTCAGTAATTAGAAGATGGCGTGACAACAGACCGCTATGAAAATCTATTAAATACTCCATGAATTATTAATTTCATTTTCCCATTGTAAAACATCTTATTATGTTTCGATGAGAAACAAAAAAAAATTAAAAAAGAATATTAGTGAATCTTTCATAAGTGTACAATCAAGCATAGGTCAAGCCCAATTTCGCCCGTCTCCGTTATCTGTATCAGCTCATATACGTCCCAGTGCAGGCGGCGTACGTCCCCCGGTTGGCGGAGTTTACATACCATTGAAATTCTTACATATTCGCTATAGTATGCAAGTTTCCTCACAATGATTTTCTTCACCGTTATAGTACACGGTGATTGATTATCAATACGCACATAACTCCGAAAAGTCAGAGGTGTGCCTTGGGATTTGAATAACCGCACCGTGCGTAATGGTTGGCAGTTGTGTCTGATCTGTTTACCAACAGGCCCCCGGCACTTATATAAATAAATTTATCAGTACTCGAAAATACTATCTTAAAGAATAGGAACTTCTGACGAATTGAGTTAGTTGAGAATGAAGAGAAAAAGGGTATTTAGGTATGCTAAATGGAGTCATGACTTCCAGAAATCGGTATAAATTGAAGCTAGTCTTAGTTTTGCTGTATATTTCTTACTAGCCCACACCGATACAGACTAAAAGTTTAACTTAGTTTACGAAATTTATTCAATATTCTACCAGCAGCAATAACAGGCTGGTTTTGGGCTCAATTGACGTATAAATCGATCGATTCTGTTGTATTTTGACTTGATAATGCCATTTTTTCTAAATATTTGTAGCTGTGCCATTTCAATAATGAGTCAAATCGGTTATGATATAAGTAGCAGAAATGCTAAAATACAAAATTGCGTTTTTTTTTTGTTTAAAAAATTCCACTTGTTAATGGTACAACCCGACCACTTTTCAACAAATATAGAACAAGGGACATTGCCGTCCTACATATCGCTACAGGAAAAGGGTCGCAGCCTACTTCGATAACTCCCATAAAGCAGCACTCTGTAGTCCCGTCTCTAAAGCCCAGTAAATCACAGTTTGGTGTCATGTCATGGCCATTTCCGATATAAATGTACGCGTATCGAGTTTTAGTAACACATCACACACCGCGGATCGTTAGATCCTTTATAAATTCATCGCTCAGATGGTCTTATTGGTGGTAGGTCTCTCGAATGTGAGGGGCCGCCCGGATAGGTAGTACTGCAATGTCTATTTCCCCCGCCAAACAGCAGTGTAAATGCTCTGTTGTATTCCGAGGTGAAGGAATTTACCAGAACATATTGAGACCTAACATCTTATGTCTCAGGATGGTGAGCGTAGTGGAATGCCAAGTAATTAATGGTGTTGTTTGGTTTTGCTACTGTACATGAACGGTCGTATCGTATACTACCAGTATAAAGCAAATGGCATACTCGTCTCGCCATACATTGCTAAAAAAAATTGCCACCACTGTACATAAAATTGTAAAACTCAAGCATGTGTGTTGCGTTTAACATTATAATATTGAATAATGAGGAAATTAATGAGAAGAAAAGACAAGAAAACAAAAATTGATGTACATGCTATATATTAGTTTACATAGAATACATTATACATACATAATAATATGTAAATACATATTTTGTCGATTCTATATAATACATACATAGCCTAAGTGCGCTTAAATTTGCAGTGTTTAGTTGTCGGCGCGCGTTGAAAACGTGAAATATCAAATCTCAACGCGGTTCTATTGATCTCGTACAAATTGTTAGCGAAGTTGTGCCGTGGCAATAGATTTGGACGTGGCAAAGTGCTTTCCAGACGGGCACGGAATGCCATCCGCAGAATACCTACTACAAATGTTTTGGTTTGATTTCTTTGACGTTTGTTGCAATGTCCAACTTATAAATGAATTTGGGTGAAATGGAATTGGTTAAGAAACAAAGTCGGGAAATGCCAGTGAGTATAGGTAGATGATAATTAAAAATTTCGCGAATAATTGTTTTGTCAATTTCTCGTTCTTAATAGCGGATGGTGTTAAGTCAATATTTGTTATCCTATTCAATTCAACAATTTAATGTAACTTTAATTAAAAGCTATCTGATGTTGCAATAGACTTTATTATGATTTAGGTTATCAATCGTTTCACAAAGATCTCAATTTTGGGAAAATATTGTTTTCCCGCATTATTTAGACAAAAGATATGCTCCATTTTATTTCCACCTTACACCCTGTAAATAATACTATCTTTTCACTAATTCTTAAATCTTATATATATTTAAATAAAAAAAAATACATAAATGATTTTATTTCGTTACTTTCGTAGTGTAGTCTGGCACAGCCAAGTCGCTGCACACCGTATTAATGTTAATACTTAGTTTGTTTTTCTTATCTATAAGTAGTCCACTGCTGAACATAGGGGTTCCCTAAGGATTGCCACATCGACCAGTCCTTTACGACCTGCACCCCTTTGCCATCCTTTATCTTAATGTTCGTTACGTCGTCTATTTTTACTTTGGCTAAAATATTTTTAGAAATTGATATCTCAAGTGAAATCTCTGCAGCATTGTACCAATCAAGATTCAGTGATGTTCCGCATACTCTACGTATGTGTGACGTGCCATAAGCGAAAGCACAAGAAGCTAATATATGTTAGAAGCGTGCCAAATTCTACGGTTCGCTGTGAATGAAAATCTACAAATCAATTTGATATACAGACTGGAACAAATAAATTATGCAGTCGAATATTTTTCAGCATTATCATCTTACAGCATAGGAAATATTTTACTGATGACGAAATTCGCAGGGTCTACAGAGCGACTTGCATCCAGTAGCTTCTTGCCACCCTTTACAGAATTGGAATAAATTTTAATATTAGTTGTATACTTCAGTAATCTTCAATGTAAAAAGATTAGTAATGTTTCCTTTCCGTTGTTGTTTTTATTGTGTCTGAAGTACTCTTGTAGCATAAGATTCTGATCAAAGATGATCTATTAGAAATCTGCTTCTGTCACTAAAATCCAAGTTATAGGTCATTCATGTTAGCCAACTCACGACTTCCGATGCTGCATTTGCTTGTACTTTTCCAAGATATTCAAATTTTTTTACTCACACGGCTACTTAGTATATCGGTAACTACTAGACTTCAACGTACAGGATAGTGCATGCGTATCGTCAAAATATGTATTTTTAATGCTTGTTTCAAAAATAAGACAGTATATATAATACGGGACATATAGGACAGTATATATAATATATAATACGGGGCTTTTCAACAAGAATTTTGTTTTTCAATAGGGGCAAAACGGAGCTAGATGACAGTTCTGAAATGTAGTATTTTAACAAATACATCTTTATTAATAACAACATTGTTAAAAGGTCTTTAAAAGTGACATAATAATATTAGTACAATAATGTAAATTGTAAAGTGCAGGTTCGGACAAACTCGGTTGAAAATATCAAATTGTCTATACAGTGTGTGCTGCTTTGGGGCTTTCAAAATATTTGATTACTTTGTGCAATGTTTACAAATGAATACTGTGTAGCCTGGTTTTCAAAGCAACCTAACATCCGATATCCGATATTAAACTCTCGTCTGAAAACCATTTTCCAAAATGTTAGCTGCCTGCATTCGAATTTGATCAATGCTGAAATAATATGTATGTGTTTCGTATCTACTCTTCGATATCTAAACAAAAACATAAAGTTGTTAAAAAAATAATCTTATTAAAAATGCTTTGCTTTAAGGCCATGCCATAATGAAAATTTTAAATTCATTTATGTTTACAAATATTATATTACAAGTATCTGTTTTAATAGAGATACTGTCTCATTTATAAAAATGTTTATGTTTTCCACACGAAGTTCCACACGACTTCATCCTTAATTCAGAAATATCGTCACCACACCTATATATTCCCTTGATGCGAGTTTCATGTGTAGCAGTGCCTTCGTAGTTCATAACATCAATTGACTAGCTTATTGTGTAAGAATGAAAAAATAATAACGCTGCCTAGATGTAAAGAAATGTTGTATATTATTTATTTATATAGATCTCACTTTATAGACTGTACACATTGACAGCCTCCGTGGCGCATTTGGCTAGACGCCGACATTGAAATGAGAGGTCTTGGGTTTGAACCCCACACCTACACAAATGTTTGTGTGGCCCACAAATAATATAATATAAAATATTTGTGTCGGGTCTATGAGACCGCAAAGTCTCTCGTAGTTTCTGATATCCATGACACAAGACTTAATTAATTAATTGATCATAATGTGGTGTCAGAACTATGTATGTAACTGTTGTTTGTATTTATTTATCTCAAGAAGTATATTCAACGAAATTAAATAATAGTCCCTCACGCTTGCCCAATTTTCCGAGGCCAAGATTTTAGCCACTAAGCATGGCTATTGTCCAAGCGAGCCTCGGCCGCACATCACTCATGCGTTACAAAGTAGCCTCATATTGTGTCTATTGTGAAGATACGAATACTTACATAATTTATTTAGTTTTCAAACGTTATATGGTTGATTTACGATATCAAATTTATAAAAATATGTGTTTGGAACTAGGTAGTTGATATAATTTTTTTTCTTTATTTCTATAAATGGCGAGGCGAACATACCATTCGCCTGATATTAAGCTTTATGACCAAGCATTGCTAAGGTCATTTTAGCAATGCTTGGCATTTCACTGCGCTTGCCATCCTGAGGCATAGGAAATTAAAGTGTCCAGTAGTTACTCTGGCTACAATGTCCTTCAAACCGGGACACAACACCACAGTGCGTTTACATTGCTCTTTTGCATGAGCAATAGACAATGTGGTAGTACCTACCCAGGTGGATTCTCACGTATAAGAGACCTATCCTCAGTAAAATATAAATAATTTATAGTGTTGTTCTATTTACTATTCATTAGATTTCGATTTTTACCTATCTAACTGCATTTTTTATGTCGCTGACACAGTAGGTTCTACTGGTTCTATCTCTTTCTATCGCCAAACAGCAGTGTAAATACACTGTTGTGTTCGAATTGAAGGATATTGTAGCCAGAGTAACTACTGGACATATTAAGACTTCATCTTATGTCTCAGGATGGCGAGCGCAGTGGAATGCCAAGCATTGTTTTGTAATTCAAGGTATTTGGTTTAGCTACTGTTTATGAGGCTTACCATCAGACGAACGGAATGCTCGTCTCAGCCTGCATTGCAATAAAAATAAAAGGTGGAAAAGCCGTTTATACCATCAGTTAGATTCCGGCATCGAAATAAATGTTTCCATGATCAAATATTTGTTTGGGGCCTGGATACTGTGGGACTAAAATCCACGCTATATTTTTTACATCAATAACACATTGATTGTTTTCCATTATTAATAAATAATGAAACGTATGTTGTGCCAACATGATCAACTTATTGCAATATCTTTAAAAAAAACTGCATACATACATGCATTAACCCACGCCTTTTAACCGGAAGGGGTAATCAGAGGTGCAACCAGGACACCCAAGTTTCGACTTGTATTTTTCGTCCCACGAAGTGATCGTCATATCGGGCACAAATTCTTGAATCCGAGCTAATAATGAAATCCTCATAATATAATCTATGGATTACCCTAGGTTCGACTGGTAGATAATGCTATGTATATATGCATTGTATGAAGTGTAATTAAATAAATTATGAAAAGTAAAAATCAATATCACTTTGCCCAACCCGGGAATCGCATCCGAGACCAAAGATTTGCAAATTGTTTCTTTTCAACCTAGTCCATCTAATGGTTGTCTGGAAGAAACCGCGATAAGACTGCCAATTGTCACCTTTATTTAAACATGTTATCATATTTTTTGTCTTACTACTGTATTTTATTTTATTTTACTGAATAGAACGGTTACAGACACCACTTATACTATTCACTATTCAACACAAAGTTTATGTTATTATGCAACATTGCAGTATTAAAACATGTATATATGTATTAAAATTTTCTTTCATACTTCCCGCTCGCAAAACCTCAAACACTCTAACATGAATAATCTTCTGTCACTCGTAAACACGTCACACTGTGGGTTTTGTTCCAGGAATCTGTTTAACATTTTGAGGGTACGAGGCAGTGGAGACTTAACTCTAGCAACGGTTCTACTTGTATGTGGTGTTCAATAAAGAATTTATAAATAAATAAATTTCAATCATAACCTTGTACAACTGCGCCACCGAGACAGTATAATAAACTAAAGCTATATAATACGTGGATATCTTCGATCCGAGTAAAAATGTATTTGATTGGCAGTTACTTTAAAAGCTGGCCGCATGTCCGGGACACGACCGCGTTTTGCTCTTAACCCGTGAAATATTTCCAGTGAGGCGCCTCAATTTGCTGTTGATGTATTAGGGGCCAGTTTGTTTAATTACCTATAAATATTTATCGATTCATATTACGATAAACTTTTTTTATGTGTATTGGGAATTCCATAATATTATATTTTCAATTAAAATGTTTTTCTCTATTACTTCATATCTATAATCTCACTGCTGATTTTCTAATAATCAGAGTCGGATTTTTTATCAATCAAGTTTAATAATAAGAGATTGTTCCGTCCTTTTAATGTCTTTACACATGACACAATTTGGATAATACGGGTGGCAACAGGAATGATTTTCCTCACATTGTCTTCCCTAGAGAGTACTTTTCCTTTTTTTGTAGACGTAGTAATTCGTCAGCATTTACCCATAATCAGCCAATCAAATCATGTCCTGTGCAATTAATATTACAATTTACATGACGGAGTTTGGGCTACACTAACTGGGATCAAACTGGACAAATGCTTTCTTCAATTCATAAGGCACTCTCTCTTTCTTCAACCACAACAAGTCCTTTGCTGAACATTGCACCTCCTAAGGATCTTCACATCGACCTGTTGGAAGCGACCTGCATCCAGCGACTTTCTGAAACCTTGACTGGGTCGTCCATCCACCTTTTAGGCGTCCGACATTTCATATAAGGTACTATACATTATTATTTAATTAAAAGTTATAGCAAGTGTTTTTCTCAAAACTAAGAAAAATTTACTAAAACAAGAAAGTTTTGTCAGTCAATTAAATTTAAAATGATTATAATTTCTAAAGTGTAACGAATGGAATAATCATCATAAAAACGAGGATAGAATTGGGCAATTAATTGAGCGAAGTCCTTGTTTCAGCTAATCATGGTGAACAATGTAGTAATGAATAGAACAATATGTAAGCGCGAGCCCCGAGACTCGTCGAGCGGCAGTCAGACGGTAATTAATCTGTCACGAGCTGTCTGCTTGCCCAAGCTTGCGTCGACGCTTATCTCATCGACACTCGACACTCGACACCCGTCAATGCAATAAGCATCGATAGAAAATGAATGCAACACTATTCGGCTCTGGTTTGTGTGTGAACTAATTAGCTGTTCATTTTTATTATTTACTAGTGTACGAAATTTCATAACGTTGAAAGTTCGGTTTCCGTGGTTTTAACTTTGGAAATTAACTTCTCAAAGAAACTTTTGCCCCCAATGTCGTCGTTTTAGATGGATTTCATAAAATTAATTTAAAGGTCCATTGGTAGAAGTATTGCATGCTCTAAAGGCAATAGGGGAGACCGGGGTTAGTTGATCAGGTTTCAGCTTAAAGGTTTCTATTTCTATTTCTTTAGAGTATATTAATTTAAAAATGGGTTCAGTTAATAGCTATACTATTAAGCTTTGCAAGAAAGTGGCAAAAAGCACGTTATTCGTTATGATGTAGAATACAGGCCAATTTTTGTATAATTGAAAAAACTGGTCAACCTACCCCATGCTCGGGGTAGGTTGACTATTCACCTGGGGTAACTTGACCTATGAAGTTGTAAGGGCAAAATCTACGAGGATATGAGATAAAAGACACAAAAATGTATTACTCTTTTTTTATTGAATCAAGCCGATCTTCCGCCATGTCAATTAAACACAATAAAATTCAAATTATAAGAATAAACAATCATACATTTAAACATTAGGCAATTTGAGTACCTAAAATAAACATAGTACTTTCTTATTAAGTATTCAAAACAAAACGAAATAATTTCTTATAAGCTTTAACCATTTGGTAACAAATAATCATATTAAACAAAATGCTCTCTTATTAAATATTTAAAACAAAATGAAATAATTTCTTGCAAACTTTAACCATTTGGTAACAAATTATCATATCTAAGTAATGTAATTATATTTATTATTTGGTAACAGTTGACGTAAGTACGTATATATGTTTATATATAAATGTATATATATATATACATATTGTTTATATAAATTATATGTGTTCGTATATTTTTTTTTTTATTGCTATGAATGGTGAGACGAGCAGGCCGTTCGCCTGATGGTAAGCGATACGACCGCTCATGAACAGTAGCAAAACCAAACAACACCTTGAATCACAAAGCAATGCTTGGCATTCCACTGCGCTCGCCATCCTGAGACATAAGATGTTAAGTCTCAATATGTCCAGTAGTTACTCTGGCTACAATGCCCTTCAACCCGAAACACAACAGTGCGTTTACACTGCTGTTTGACGGGAGAAATAGACACTGCGGTGGTACCCACCCAGATGGCCTCTCACATATGAGAGACCTACCACCAGTATATATGTTATAAGTGTATTATTTTATTATAAAATAAATTATTTTGAGACCATACTATCCAATCAGTCTTCAAGTAACTCTCTAAAGCCAGCTCTTCCTCGTCACTAAATATTTTTCTATTTTTTCTGTAGCCAACGCTGTCCAAAGTTGCTTCAGATTTCGATAATTCGGGATTTTTTTCAAATTTTTCGTCACATTTACGACGTAGCGTTGGAGTGTTTTATACGGTATAGTGAACTGTTTCGCTGTAGAATTAATACTTTTTTTTATCAAAGATAACTTGTTGACATGCTCTAATTATTACATCTTGTATGTTCGCATGGTCCTGAAACAATGATTTATGGATAAAATTTCAAAAATACCGACTTCATTTTATGTGTGGAATACCCATAATATAATGGGGCTGGTTGACCAAGTGGTCAACCAACCCCGTTATACATTAGTCTACTAGCCCCGAACCACTTTTTAACTTTTAAGCACATGCCATAACGTCAAAACTGCGACAAAATCAAATAGAATAATACGTAAAAGAAAGAACATGAATCGAACATTGTTTGTGAATGCTTTGACAATCAACAACCATGAATATATAGGCAGTATTAAAAATAATATTACATCAGAAATATTTAATTACGTGTGTTGTTTTTAAATATTACGTTCCTTCTCTCAAACGACGTGCGTGCGCGACGCCGCGTTCCTGATGACGGAGCGGGGTGAGATGACGAACTCTTGTGTCTCACTAGTTAGCTCAAGGCTATTGCCTCGGACGAGTTTTTGATAGTTAGTCAACCTACCCATATAGTCAACTAGCCCCGGTCTCCCCTACCTTAAATATGTGTTCCACATTTTAAATCTTTTAATGTTTGTATTGAACAAATTCTCCATGATAATATGTATATTTATGTGGGAATAGTTCCGCTTAGTGTCAAATAAAACAAAGACTGGTTTAATTATCATCGATAGAAAATTTTCATCTTTATTTCATCTGCCATCTGTCTCTACGCTTTATATCGTCCTCCATGCAGTAGTTCTCTTTTATTCCATCTTTCTGTACTTATACAACTTAATCATTCATTCTCTAACTCTTTCCATCTTTACTATTTTCACACGTCATATCGTTCACACAACAACGTTCCAATATCAGTAATTCGTCTCACGTTTCATTCTATTCATATATCATCATAATATTCAAATCCCACATTCATATATGGATGGATTTACTACTTCTGTACGTAGCACAAGACACATAATCACGTAATAGCATTGGCAGAAAGTATTACCTGCATAGTATATGAACGTAGCATACTTGTATCCGCGAGGGAATTTTCTCGATTTATAACAGCCGGTGCGATACCGTATTTCCGCTCAGAAGTTGGTTTCCGGTAGCATCGAACTCCACTGGCACGCCCAGATAACTTTTCTGGAGCATACTGTATACCCGACACTGCATTTTTATTTTACACCCTGTAAAGTTCGGCAGCCGATGTAACGCCGGGTGTAATTAACGAACGAACTCAATAATCAATAGCTCGACATTCGATAGTCATTATAATGTACATGATAAATTCAGGGATTTATATAATTAAGTAGTAACTTAATATAGATATAAATTATAAGGGATTTTACGTAACTAATTGATTAGCCATTACATGTATAAAATGCATAAAAACTCTGGGTATGGCAGAACGACTAAATAAAATTCTTATCTTTAATCTAATTTCTGCAAACTATTCGGTACATAATGTATTACATTTAATTCAAAGAGTGGTCGCAAGTTAATTGTGATCATTATATTTACCAGTAAAATCACGGTCCATACTGTAATGCAGTTGACAATAAATTACATCGTTTCGCCCTACTGCTTATATATTATCTTATTAACATTATAACCCAACTTTGGCTTTGATATCGTCGGTTAAAAAGTAAAAATAAGACAGTTTTTACGCCACATAACTTAATTTTTGTAAACTGCATGTTCATTAGTTTTGCAAGACAGAGTTTTAATGCTTTTTAAGTGTAGGTAATAAGTTGTAAGTTTCATTAGGTTGTTGCTAGAAATGTGTAGGAGCATTAAGTCAGTGGCGTGCGTCAGTGTTCACAAAGGAATTCTTGTATTTTTGCGGGGAAACTGGAGCGCGTTTACAGCTAAGCGAAGTTTGTCTTCGGCGCTCAAGATTTTTCGTACGTAAATAATTCCACTTCATGCGGGCAATTGTCCTGACCTGATATTGTTCTTGAAAAACAGCTGAACAAGTTAAATATGGTAATTATGGACAAAATATAATTTTCATGTAGTAAATTCGTGCACGAGTTTTGATTTGAATGTCGTATTTTGTATGAGTATGACGGAAGTTTTGTAAGACTATGGAATTTAATTAATATATCTACAGACGGGAATAAGTTATCATCATTTGCCTACACCAACTTCTTGACGCAGCAGATCATATCGTATCTTGACGTAGCACGAACTCCAATTCTTTTTATTCTGCAAGAATTATTATTAACCTTTTTTTAAATTTAAATGGTATTTATTCTACATAGCCTATCTGTTGTAGTAGCCAAGTACCTATTTAAATCGTTGAAATATATTCATGAAAACATACAGAATTTCCTCTTGTTTAATCTCAATAGCTCTTTGGCGCAGATAAAAATGCAAACTAATTCATAGCAACGTCGGTAATGAAAATAAAATAAGAGGAATAAACGGCAACCGCATATAACTTGAATATTAAGTGCATGTAAATTGTAATATACATTTATAGTGGTTGTGTTCGGGGACATTGGCGGCGTTTGTGCACTCGATCCTCGCTCGGTTTCTTCCGTACTTTTCGTGTTCGCAATCAGGAAATTAAATAAAGTTCACGATTCGACATCTACCTCAGCGTGAAAAATTGTAATACATAGCTAATATAATATACATTATATCTTACTTTTATGTCATTTTAATAGTGAGTAAATAAGCTACAGTTTTTCAAACGTCGCGTCGTTTCGGTACGAACAATTTATAATTTATCGCTGCAAATGTTTCATTTACATTTTATGTCCAGACAAAGCCTAGCGTTTTGTAAAGGACTAAAACAAAATGGCGACGAATGGAACGAGTTTTTTACTAGGCGTCGGGTGTAATCGTCACTACATATCACCGAGTCTGTCAGAGCACAATTGGTCTCATGAAAAATGCAAACGAAAGCCGCCGTTGTAAAGCATGTAGCGTGCATTTTGCTGTGGTAAGTAACCTGCCGATTCACCGAACAAACGCAAGCACCGCCCACCTCACCTTTACCCATTTAAATTTTAAAGCACCACAGGATTCTTCCATCGTCCCGCGTAGCTCGCTTAATATATTTTCCCTGTCGAATAGGAATCGCATAGTGTACATATTTTATGCGTGCCTAAAATAAATGTTAACTATTCCAGGTCGATCGTGTTTTACCTTGCGACTTGTATGTGATCTCTATTTTTGTGAATTTGTGATTATTTATTTATTTAAATTTTTATTGTACACAAACTATACAGAAACAATAAAAAAAGTACAAATGGCGATCTTATCGCTTACTATTTTTAGAAACCTGCATATGTATTTCATAAAGTTTTTTTGTATAGCATGCTTGCCCGATAATGTAGCAGAAAATATATTGGGCTTTGAACCCAGATATCTGGCATTGTTCTTTACAATGTTGTGTTTGCCCTAAAGGCCAACAGTTGCTCAGATTCCGTACACAACTGCGTATACCTTTTCAACAACACTTCAAAGAGCCTGATCCTTGACTCGTCGCTCAATAGACGTCAGCGCTTCACAGGTCGTTGATCCATTTGACCCCGGGAGGCGCATTAAAATGTTTTTACGAGATTTTGAAACGTCAACTCAGGTATTCGAAAAATGAAAAATATAATCTACTGCAGTTTGTTAATATTTATGATATAAGCGCAAAAGTAAAAAAATGAGCAAGCAGTAATGACAGACGGAAAGTTTAAATCACTATTTATGAATCGAAACAATACTTGTGAAATATGTTCTACTGGCTTTCAAGTTTTGTCGGTGAAAGAAGCGGGTCGTGGTTAAGGATTTGGATCAAAGGCTTTCTGACCAAACGAAATGTGACAGACTGTGAAAACAGTCCGTTCATTCTGTTACCAAGGCAAAAGTATAACTATACCACTTTAATGTTATTATAAGAAGCGGTGTAAAGTATAGTCAACGTGGGCGTCCGCCCACAACTCCGCAGTTTAAGGATCTTGTGCTTCAAAGGTTAGATAGCGTTCTGTAACTGTTTAGCGATATGCATTAAAGATAATTAAAAACTATTTTCGATAAAAAAAATTCTGGACAATTTTATATATAGCAATACCAGTGAGACTCGCAAACCTTATCTTGTACACGCCACATTGAATCTTACAGCACCATTATTTACTGTGTTTGTTTTATTATTGAGCGTATAAATATTATAAAAAATACTTTTTATACCACATTTCTAGATGCTGCTTGGAAAACGTAGGTTTAAGATAACAAATTCTATTTAGAGTCTGCACAAACACAGGAAAAGAGAAGTCTAAGCAAATAAGCAACATAAACACCCTGAACAGAGCTTGTAAACTTCATGATATTGATATTTTCAATGCTAACTTAAACTCTTTTTGAAGGATGCTGAGCCAGGACTTTTCTTCTTGAGCATAATGTATAATAAGACTTAATGTTTGATATCCAATATTGTTGTAATGTTCAACAATTTGCAAGACTAATTCACAATTGTATTTTGTCATATACGACTGTACTGAGGACCATTAATTGGCTTATTTGCGTTTTTCCCATTTGTTTAATTTTGTGTAGTAGCTGTTGGTCTTCAGTAAAATAAATAAATAAAATTAGTTGGGAAATTTATACGAATGATGCAAAAACTAGGACGCCATGTTTTGCGGATAAAACGAAAAAAGAAATGTCAGTATTGCGTGCGGGCTGAGGGCTGAGGTAATGAATTGCGATTCCTCTAATGATAGCTCGCACAAAAATGGTTTGAAGTGAGCGGAACTAATGGGTTAAGTGGGTTTTACACTATTCATATAAAGTTATAAAAGTGTAAAATAGTATCAAACCTACCACCTACCACCACCAGTACAGCCGGTTTCCGAATGCCTTCGAGTCACATTGATGATAGATTGATTTACAAACGTGAGATGTCAGTACGACTGATGCATTTCGTTTGATTAGTGAGATTGCTGAATTTGAAAAAAACCTCTTTTTGTCCGTTTTCCAATCCACTCTGAAAGGCCGCTCAATTCCGATAACGAATTTGCGATCCTTAGGTACTGTTCATTTTCATGGGTGGGTTCACGTAGTTTTAAATGAACCGCTGGGGTGCAAAAATAAAACACGTGCGAAACTAAATCAAATATTTCATACAGAATTTCGCTTTGGTGTATAACTGTCAATATTTCGTAAAAACTAGTATTCCGTGCCAAAAACTGTAATCCTCTTTGAATTGGAGAACTCGTTAACTTGGTGTTAGTTATTGAAAATGAAAATAAATGATTGAATCTATTAAAATGATCAATAACGTTTTTTGATATAAAGTGGTTTGTAAAGTGTTTTATTTTACCGCAATATTAATTTCGCCCGCCAAACAGCAGTGTAAATACACTGTTGTGTTCCGGTTTGGAGGATATTGTAGCCAGAGTAACTACTGGACATATTCAAACTTATCATCTTAACATCGTCTCGGGAGGGCGAGCACAGTGAAATGCCAAGTGTTGATTTGTAATTCATGGTGTTTATTTGGTTTTGCTACAATTCATGAGCGGTCGTATCGCTTACCATCAGGCGAATGACATGCTCGTCTCTATGTAATAAAAAAAACATTATATAACGAGAATACAGGTAACTAATACAGTTTTGTTATATTTAAATCATTAGTCCATAACTGCAATTACAGGTCATTATTAAAATAATAACTAGAATAATTAATAGTTTAGAACAACGCGAAAACCGCGGTTGCGATGCCAGTGAACTGGATTTGAAAATTACCGATTTATGTGTATTGCATGCGTAATTTAGTACTCTAATAAACATCGTTATGTAATGTAATACATATTATTACATATCTAATCGTATATAGTTTGATAAAGATCACACTATCAAAGATTGATTTGTAAGTGTTAGATTTGATATAAGCTTATGGCGTGGGAGAAAGAAATAAGAGAAGTAAGTAAAGTAATATGTCTAGTAACGGTCATTGACTGTTCTTAAGAATATTAAGCACATATTTTTTTTATTTCATTACTAAAATAAGCAAAAGTATCAAATTTACGACCAAGGCTTACATAAAAATTCTATCGCCCCTTGACATTTTGTCCTACCAAGATGTAGTTGACAAACCGTCCTCAAATGACCTTTTTGGCTCCACTCTTCATTACACATGAAATTTAAAATGTGTAATACATTGTCCCAACAATGGCATGACATATCGCGCGAGCATTGTACCCGAGATTGTCTGCATATCTGTACTGTTTGGCTTGAAAATTCGGCTACCCCGGCGAGAAATGAAATGCAAGGAAGCTGAACTGCAATGTGGCTCATGAAGATGAATGTAGAAAAATGTTCACATATATACATACATACTTATTTTTTATGCATGGAAGTATTATTTATATATATTTTTATTATTGTGTTAATTACTCATTTCTTTTAAAGTTTATGTAGCACTAGTAATTGTAGCTGAGTCTAACATTCACGCGACATGAATTCTGTTATCGTTTTTAATAAGTGGATAACTATATTCTTAACACTATACATAAATATAAATGTAGATGATATACTAGCAATAATTATTTTGTTGTATGTACATATTATAGCAATTTAAAATCCCAATAATGAATATAAGAATTCTCGTTTAGTGAGTGTGTCTTTGCTTGGAGACATATGAGTTTTACAAAGCTAGTTGTTTTTAGCACTACTCGCAGTACTCGTGTCAACAAGTTGGTTGGAGCTTAAAACGCCCGCTAGAATAAAAGTGAAGCAACTGGCAAGTGCACTTCAATAAAGTAGCCCACAGACACTGAGAATTAATGTCCTTTATAACATCTGCGACGGCCATTTGTCACAGGTTTATGTAGTTTACTCTCTCCCTATTCAGTCAAAGGAAGTCCACTGCTGAACATAGGCCTTTACAAGGAGAAGTTACCGCACAACATATTTTAAGGAGTACGCAGAGATTTTTTGACATCTCATGTTTTCCACATTTAGCTGATCTTATTCCTCTTGTAAGGTTAGATAGAGGGCGGCTCTATCGCTCCGCCACGGCCAAATTGCAGTCCTCAACCAATTAGATTTTTCAAACCGAAGAGGTAATATAAAGGGCATTGCTCCAAATTGAAATTGAACGCTGGATATTCAGGTGCGCAGCCTATAAGTGCTGCCATTCCACTTGAGGTGATAACATGTTGTACTGTTTTGTTTGTAATTAACCTACCTATACCTACACTCATATACCCGCCATACCCGTCTCAGATGACTCGTGATTTTTACACACGAGAATTCCTTTATCAATTGCGATCTTCATTGTAATAAAATCCATTATTTTTGAGTACGGGCCGGAGGCAGGTACAGCTCGTTCGGGGCGGCACCACTGTTGACTGTCTCACAGAAGATCGACGTGAATCGACAGATTTTTTATCGCGTTTCTTTCTGTGAGTGACATTGCCGGATGCCCAGTGCCCTTTCCCTCTTTCCATCTTTTATCCTTCCCATTCCCCTTCCAATTTGATGAGCTGGCAATACATCCATAATCCAAGCGTTATGTATGTTCATGGGGGACAGTGGTCACTGAACATCAGATGAACTGCTTGCTGGACCTATGCCATAAAAAAAAACATGCATTCTCGTATATGTATCTATTTTGCTTATGTTTATTGTAGCTATTTCGCCTATCAGGCACGACTATCATGCAGATCTGCCCTATAACTCCGTGTGTGTATAATATTACGTATTTAAATATCTCTCAATGCTAAAAACATTATCGCACAGTACTGTCGAAGTTACAAAACCAATACAATGTTATAATTAGAGCGCTACGTTCGATCCGGACTCGGTGGCTGATTAATCAACTTTGCAAACGATACGTGCAACTAGGTTTTCGTCTGCGGTACCGTTCACTTTTTACCTGATAAAGTTAGACTATTATTCAACGGTCTATTTTCCGGAGCGAAATGCATTTATTTGCTGATTAATGGAGCTATCCTGGCTTTTAGTGGCTGCTTGAAGAAGTATTGTAACTTGCTTATCGTGTCGTAAGAGCACCTCTTTGGATTTCTAAGGCCACTTGTTTCTCATTATAAAAAAATATCAGAGGGCCAGTCTGGTTTGCAAAAATAATAAAAATATTGGTGATAATGCTATGAATGAGATTATAGAAAAAAAACTGTGCTTGAAGTACATTAATACACTTTCGTTTCTAACTTATTTTCAAAATTATCAAAGTCAGGTGTAAAAGTATTAGAAATCTTAATATAGACTTATACTCAAATTTAAGAAAAAGAAAATTACAAAGGAAATTAAAAGATGAGAAGTTTTTTTTGCGCAGTTTCTTCTACACAGCTGTTGCATCTTCTGAACCGGTGATAGTACTACAAACGATGTTAAGAAAGATTTGATGAAGGACTTTTTTATTTTGAAACCCTAATATACACCGTGAACTTACAAGAGAAAGGAAAAATAATGAAGATATTAAACAGCGTTGTCCACCGGGTATATATTAAATCGAATCATACCCGTAGTCATTACCGTTCTAATAATATTCGCATTTGAATCAATGTATCTATCGTAATGGTTCAAATTGAAAGCACATACCTACTGTATTATTAGAAGTGGGTGGTGGACGGTTGGTAAGCAGACCAGATGAGGCTCCCAACATGTTCCCAGTGGTTACGGGTTCGAATCCCAGGGCAGACCTCTGACTTTTCCAAGTCATGTGTGTAATGGTAGCTAATCATCACGTCTAAAACGGTGAAGGGAAACATCGTGAGGAAACCTGCATACCTTTTACCTACTATAGCTATTAAGAATTGTATGTGAAGTCCGCCGACACGTCACTACACAGGCATTGGGCCAGCGACATGGACTATATGGCACAACCACTCTCAAACGTACTCTCGATTGTAGAGGAGATCCGTGCCCTGCAGTGAGACGTATGTCGGTTGATGCAGTACTCAGAATACTCTGTTATATAATTTCTGCACTAATAGCATTTGTACGAAATTCAAATTCGCCACCATTTAAGCTACTATTGGTGATTGCTGTAGATTCAAAAGCTAATCGAAATTCGCAGTGACAACCAACGTGGACTAATCTAGGTATTATGTCATACATTTGAGCGATGAATGTGAAGCATGCGATATATTGCATCGTTCAATCATGCACATAAATATTTCAATATGACGCGGATATATAAATTGTTGAGGCATTTTCAATAATATTGACGGCTCTGCCTATGCTGAATTCTATGCTGTTTGAAGTTATTACATTTTTGATATTAATATTTCTAGTTTGTACAAGTTTATCGTTGTTATGCGAAGATTAGGCTCTTAGTTTAAGACTGTTAAATAATTGCACCATTATCCAAAACGATTTATCTGATTTGCAATTTGTGTGTATATTAATACTGCATTAATCTTGCACCGACCTACTGGTGGTCGGTCTCTCATATGTGAGAGGCCGCCTGGGTAGGTACCACCGTAATATCTATTTCCCCGCAAAACAGCAATGTAAATGCGCTGTTGTGTTTCGGTTTGAAGGACATTATAGCCAGAGTAACTACTGGACATATTGAAACTTAATATCTTATGTTTCAAGATAGCGAGCGCAGTGGAATTCCAAGCACTGCCTTTGTAATTCAAGTAATTGTTTGGTTTTGCTACTCTTCATGGGCGGTCGTATCGCTTACCATGAGGCGAACGGCAAGCTCGTCTCGCCATTCATTGCAATAGAAAAATAATCAAAACTAGAACAATGTATTAATTGCATTTTCTTTAATTTAAATGTGTTATGCATATTATTTCAAAAATTCGTAGCTTGAGTAACTCGATTTTAGAATAAAAGTTGATCACTTTTATTATCTCTAAGATTCTTTTTGCACAATGAAAACTTAAGTCTTCGGCCTTGTTACTATTATAAAGCAAATGCAGCAGTAGAGGATGTACCACCCTCCTGTTCATCTAAGTCAGGATCTACTGTCACACACATCTAAGTAGGAATTTACGGCAGCAGTAGTAAGGTCGTTAATATGTTACATTAAAATATTGAACCTAGATTGAGGTGTGGTCTAATGATGTACATTCGTCTACCTTCGTACACAACAGGAGAAATGTTTTCCCCCACGGTAAGACGTAAACACATATTTGTGTTAATTATTTGATTTATAACCTAAATGAAGTCCCCTTCAATATAATTGAATCAAACTGTTAACTTGTGTGGCAACAACCGACTGACTTAATACATCCGGGTTTAGCGCTGATTTATGCTCGACGTTGCCACTTTAGCGAGTACAGGGATTATGTTCTGACTATAAACCATCGGCAACTACTCTAATCAATACATTCCGTATTGAAATTCGATCTATAGCTATCGAGATCACCAAAGCTATACCAGTGCGGCACTAACACATTCCATTCAAAAGCATGCATGACATAGCCGCAACATCATCAGTATAATTGGCCTTCTGCTGTTTGGAATATTACTGAAAAGAACTCAAAAAGCAAAGGTTAACAAGTATTGTAAATTAAATGTGCATTTACATCCATCCATCATCCATCAGCCAAAGGAAGTCCACTGCTGAACATAGGCCTCCCCCAATGATTTCCACAGAGACCTGTTGGAGGCAGCCTGCATCCAGCGACGTCCCGCGACCTTTACCAGGTCGTCGGACCATCTTGTGGGTGGACGTCCAACGCTGCGCTTTCCGCTACGCGGCCTCCATTCGAGCACTTTCCGACCCCATCGGTCGTCAGATCTCCGCGCTATGTGCCCTGCCCATTGCCACTTCAACTTGCTAATCCGGTGGGCTATGTCGGTTATTTTAGTTCTCCTACGGATCTCCTCATTTCTGATTCGATCTCGTAGGGAAACCCCGAGCATAGCCCTCTCCATAGCTCGTTGAGTGACTTTGAGCTTCCTAATAAGGCCCATAGTGAGAGGCCACGTCTCGGTGCCGTAAGTCATCACTGGCAACACACAACTATCGAAGACTTTCGATTTAAGGCACTGAGGTATTTTGGACGAGAAGACGTCGCGTAGTTTCCCGAACGCTGCCCAACCGAGTTGGATTCGACGATTGACCTCTCTCTCGAAGTTGGACCTGCCTAACTGAACCACTTGTCCTAAATAGACATATTCGTCAACAACTTCAAGAGTCGAGCCCCCAACACCGATGGGGGTGGGCACAACATGGACATTCGACATGATCTTCGTTTTGTCCATGTTCATTTTAAGACCCACCTGTTGGGAGACTCGATTGAGGTCTTCGAGCATAGTACTAAGGTCTTCCAGCGATTCTGCCAAGACTACAATATCGTCGGCAAACCGAAGGTGAGTGATATACTCGCCGTTGATGTTGATGCCGAATCCTTTCCATTGCAAGAGCTTGAAGGCATTTTCCAGCGCGGCAGTGAACAGTTTCGGAGATATGACATCTCCCTGTCTCACGCCTCTCTGTAGTGGAATAGCCTTCGTACTCTGATCTTGTACTCGGACCGACATGGTGGCGTTGTTGTATATACACTTCAACACTTCGATGTACCGATAGTCGATATGGCACCGCTGGAGAGACTGTAGCACAGCCCAAGTCTCGATCGAATCAAAGGCTTTCTCATAGTCCACAAACGCTAAACAAAGCGGCAAGTTATATTCCTCGGTTTTTTGTATAACTTGCCGAAGCGTATGGATGTGGTCTATGGTACTAAAGCCTTTTCGGAAACCGGCTTGTTCGGGAGGCTGGAAGTCATCAAACCTGCGTTCGAGACGATTTGTGATGACCCTCGAAAACAACTTATAGACATGGCTCAGGAGCGAGATGGGCCTGTAATTCTTCAGCAAAGTGTTATCACCTTTTTTGAAGAACAGTACCACCACGCTTCTGCTCCATGCCTCTGGCGTTGAGCCCTCGAGGAGAACGGAATTGAAGAGCCTCTGAATGACTTTCAGTATCGGCGTTCCGCCCGCTTTCAGAAGCTCTGAAGTGATTCCGTCTTCACCCGGCGCCTTGTTGTTTTTAAGTTGTTTCAGGGCCATCTCAATCTCACACAGGCTGATGTCCGGGATATCATCGCTAAAGTGTCGGATCAACTCGGCTCTCGGGTCTTCGGCCGAGCTAACAGCAGGTTTGGCAACCGAGGTGTACATTTACAGCAGACGTAGAATTATCGTCTCCAAAACGGCGAGATTCATTTCACGACCGGCACAAAGTACATTCACAGCTTCTCGGAGTAATCATACTAAAGAGGTGTATAGTGCAGAGCTTGAAGGCTCCTATTACACGGATTATATAGAGCAAGCACAGCACTTTAGAGGTTTCGTCTATCTTATGGACGATGCTTTTAATTGCTTGCGTGTGTTCATTATTTACCTAATTGCTTTTATTTACTAGTATTGCATGAGTCTATGATGATATGTGTAAGACAAGTTATTGTTTGTTTGTGTTGCGATAGTTCAGGTTCAATGGCTCGTTATAAAACGCGCCATATTTCTGCGTTTTATCGCTATCTCTATTCTATAATTTGATTAGCGCTGTTGCTTCTTATTTACATTTAGAACTACTTTTTGAGGATTAAAGTTTAATTTGTTAGGATATTATATTTTCTGTTTTTCGTATAACAATATCCGAGATGTTGTTGTGGTAATGTAATAATTTAAACAAAATACTTAAGTTCCTTAACGATTGGAGCACTAAACAACCCAATGCCAATTAGTCAAATAAAATGAAAACATCAACCAACCCGCATTTTGTAACCTTACCTAACAAATACGTATAAAGGGTGATTCAATAGAAGATAAACTCAAAAACGAAGTGGTATGAGAGAAACAAGAAGTAGAATAGTGCTGTTGAAACAACTCTATACACAGGCTGAGTGGCGTTTGCCGATAAAACAGTCCACGACTTTGTTATTTAATGGGGATTTATTATATTTATTACCCGCTCGTACGGCTGACCGCACAAAGCAATAGTCCGGCCCCGATGACGCCCGTGTCTGCACACGTGAATTATTGACGCCCAGCTTCCATCGAAATTTATATTTCGTGGTACCGTGTGCCATAGAATTTATTCTTGAATGACGTGCCAATTTGAAACTCCATACTAGGTTCTAAGTTTACGTTTACACGGATTGTCAGAGTAATGCATTTTCAGAAGATGGCAAATATTGTGTTAGAACTTGATGCAGCTGCCACCCACGCGTGGTTTCTGACGCTATGTATATCTTTTGTAACTTTAGATGTGCCACTTAAAGTGTCGCTTGTTTAGTACACTAAGTTGGCGTACAATATCGGCGCAATATTATAAACAAGAATCAATCAAAAAAATTTAATAATCCATTTCGACAAAGATATACCAATAAATAGTTAAAAATTGTAGAAAATGTATTCGTGCAATAAAATGAAGACGTGAACACGGAGGAGCCGCATATGTTTGGAGTGTTGTGGCAGGTATAATCGTGTCTTAAATATATTGTTAGCAAGCACAAACCACCAGGAGCTTGCGGAGGTATTGCGTTTTGTTATTTTAAAGACGAATTCCGTTGGACGCCCGCCAAACACATTTAACATAAATATGACATGTTCTACTAAAGAATTCTGTTTAAAATTTCGCATTATCTTTTATGGCAACTTAAAAACTTGGATAAACAAAGATTGTCAGCTTAATATGAAATGCGGTAGTCGGAATTGGATGCAGGCTGATATCGTTTAAAATCCGACAGCTTAATGACAAGCCGCGGTTGTGCGAAAGTGGACCCACCGATATTGGGAGAGATTGGACCAAATAAACCGTTCCAAATCGTGCGGATCAATCAGCGGAGATCTTTCACTGGATATATAGGTTGACCGAACTGATTACTGATTGTGTCATTGACGAGTTCCTAGGTATTATACCTATTCATGCAGGTATAGGTACCAAATAACAATCATCAAATGTCGGTACTTGCAGGTAGGATGAATATATGGCAATAGAAATTCGAGGTAAAAAGTTTTTGTTTTGTCTAGGCATGGTGAATAAAGCTGGAACATGTATTCTTGCTGCTGGAAAAGATACAATTTTCGATAGTTCCTAACTCTTATAGCATGCGGATAACTACCTATTTTTCAAATCGGCGTTTCGGTGTAAGTGTAAAATAGTGGCAAAACAGAAGTACTGGGTACGTGTAGAGAATGCCTCACAGCCGCTGTAGCAATGAGCCTAGGGAGAATTAATTAGATAGTTTCTTCACTCAAAGTTTATCCATTAAGTAAATGTCGCCAAAGGAGTTCATAGCAAAGTTTTGAGCCTCGCGTACTTTTACCAAAAATTGTATTTACACATTTAAAGTTTTCGGTTGTGATGGATCGATTGTAACATGAGAACGAATTAAATTACATTTGAGGGTTTTAAAGGATTGTATGAAATTGAATGCCGAATATTAAATATAGGTTTGTGTTTGTAGTTTTAATTTAATTAATAAGTTGTACAATTTTCTGAACACAATCGTTTTTACACGTAAAATGCATTGTAAAAGGGTGATCAATAACGTTGTCACACAGACAGTGCCGCGGGCGAAGGTAGTTTCAGGTGCAACAGGAGCACCAGAAGTGCGCTTGATAAATGAGCAACCATTTTCTCGCTCTTTTTAACGTACCTGCGGGCGGTAACTAGCATTTAGCAATTATGAACGCTGAATAACTTACAACATTTTTAAAGTAGAAAATAGTTCTTGTGTATTTTATACGGTATTTAAATGTTTAAGTGTCATTATATAAATTGATGAGGTTTAGCTTTTAAAGATAAACCGTATTCATCGAGTTTTACCCGCTGTAAAGTAGTGGGGTACTTCGCAATTCACATTTAGCAGTAGTTTTTCCCGCGCGGGTCACATTTATCTCGGATCCGCATGGAGAACCACATTCAACTATGTGGGTAGCGCAGAAACGCCATGTTGTTCGTAATGATTGTCAGGAATTCTGTTGTGGCCACGTCGCAGCATCCGGCGCACACAAAAGACGCTCGTTTCATCACGCCATTCGCTGCACAGCCTTTTTTGCGTCCCTAAAGATTTGTTCAGTTGCATCGCGCCACGCTTCCATCATTCTAATTAATTCATAAATTTAATGTTTGCTCTGCCGCTTTCGAATTATATTTATGCATTTTGTAATATATATTTTTCAGCAAAAAAATCGAAATAGCGACGTCGGCGATTCATTTCGGGTAGCATTCAGATTATTATAGTAGATAATCCGGTTTTGCATTCTGTAAACAATGATAACATCGAAACACAATTTCAGCAAGTTCACAAAAGTAATATAAAATTAATTAAATGCACCAGAACCAATAACGAGAATGATTTACCAGCGATAGCCAAGCCTGCCCAAAATCAATTTGCATATTAAATTGTCCTTTTCATTCGGTAATCGTGTACGTTCTCAATAACGTAATAAAAGTTAGTTTACCTGTATCGTCACAGGCGGGATCCTCACACCCCATTAACACAAACGCCCAACACCGGTAGTTCTCCAACTAGTTTGTTGAATTATTAGTTGGTGTTGCTCCTATATTTATCGTCTCACGTGACGTGACTAAAATATCGCCCTTCCCTTTTTCTTTGCAAGTCCGTGGGCGATATCTGAATCGAATTCTCGGTTTTTATTGGGCCTCCGAGTGAAGTTTGATTAATTGGCCAACTGATCCAATTTCCTTGATGATGTAAGTGCAAATAGGAATAATTTTGTGAAAAGTAATGCTTTGTTCTTTTTCCGGCATTGTAAGTCGCTGTATGTGGGCTTGTTGATTTTCAAAAGTGGCTCTCGTAAGAATGGGTCGTTGTTTTATATCACTGGCGTAGTTTTTAAGCAAAGTAGCTCATGTGCACTGGTTAAAAAGAATGGTTTTGTTTTCTTTTGGCACGTATGAAACACGCCTTTATAAAATCTTTTGTATAATATCAATTGACTCGGATATAAATAGAGCCTTAACTTCCGAAATTATTACTATTTCATCTGAGCATCCATATTTCCATTAGTATTTATTTGTTATTTCGCTAACCATTATTTGTGACCGCTAATCCATTATCGATTTTCTAGTTTCAAAAACAAGTTTTGCGGACTAATGAAAGCAGCTTTCGGAATAATTTTGATTGTATGTCGAAGATAGGATGTTGTTGAATTACTGTACTGTTTATAAACATAGAAAAGAAAATTGGTGCAATTTTAGACCCTTTTTTTAAGTTGCAGAGTTTTTGTGAGTTGTGAATCTTGGAGAAATAGTTATGGCCAAGAAAGTCAGAACAGGCTTGACTGCGAATTGCATTGTAAAATTATAATTTGATCTCAGCTTTTATTGCAAAAACCTAAAGCAGTAGCCAAAACATGAAGATTTTTATGAATGCATTGAAATAGTTTTTTTATTATTACCAACTAGTTATTACTCGCGGCTATGTTCTATGTAATGTATATTTTACTAATCAATTTAGGTTGTCGATGACAAATCACACAGGAAGCATCACAATAAAAATCCACAGTTATTTATCTCGGCAACAATATTTTTCCCATTTCATTTTATGTAGGTGTATGCAACATTTCATTGATCTATTGAGTAGTGAAGACCGGAAAGCAAGGCAAAGAATTTCACACATTTGCGTTATTAGTGGAACTATGGATTATGAAGGAAGTTGGGGAATTTCTGGACATCAGGGAATGTGCGTCTTTAAGATGACAAGCACTGTTTACATAAGTACTTATCCTAGAAGATAAATCTAGACCCATTTAATAAAAATAGTGCGGAACTAACAGCACTACTATGAATACATTACTAGTAGACGATAAAAATTTTAAAGGAGTTCAACCTTATATATATTTAAATTGGATCTATTTTTGCATGAAATCGACATAAATTTCAATATAATTTAAAACATTTTTGTTCAGCAAAAGAAATATGAAAAATGAAGTCCAGACAAAACGGCACTAGAGTTATCTGCAGTGACAAGCGGCGGGATGGCTCATTTATCAAATCGATTCGAGTTCTAGGACGTGACAGCCGGGCGAAAGTAAGTACTACATAGTTTTTCTCCTAATGGACTATTTTGAAAACGTGAATGTGAATGTTATGTGACAATAACATAAAAAGAGATTTGAGGATAAATCGTTTTGTAAATGAAGTTTTGGCAGAACTACTAGTCCTTTACTGAAATAAGAACTTCATAATCAATCCAATTTATGGTAATATGAATTTAACATATTTTGAAACAAGGCAATATATGTATTTGTTAGACATTTAAATAATAGGTTTATATTTTCTTTATTCAGTTTAAGAAAGGAATGTAAGTCGTGACATCGATGTAAAATGCATGATTGTGAAAAATTAATATTAGACACTGGAAATACCTGTGTACACACGAACCATTCTCAGATTTCCCCAAGCTACAGTCTCATTTCAACTCCAACCAATATTCTCTTTAAAATTTACACATTTACATACATTTATCGCGCATGTTTCCTTTAGCAAAATCTACGCGACTTGGTGGGTTTCATATTAACATGCTCATATTGTAATATCACAGCAGCTTTTTCGCTTAATTAATTCCTTAAGAGATCAAAGTCGATGGCGTAAAATTAACTTGGAATAAACTTCTATCAATTTTCAAACCTCCTCAATGAAGCTTGTTGAAGTTGCTCCACTTGTTTGGGGATAAATTGGAGATTCTTTGTCGTCAAGTACTGGTGCTTTGTTGAAATTTTACCTCTTTTATCTTGTTTGCCAATCTTTGAAATTGCTTATTTTGTTTTGTGGATAAATTTTACTATATTGGAGTCATTATCATTAGTAATACGATTTATTTACAAACAAACCTTTAGTCTGTAATTAAATTAAATAAATGATGTTTGAGTTGATGTCTGACATTAAAGAATAAAACTAGTTTTCAGTAGAGACGCAGATATAATGTTATGAAGATTGCAAACAATCGTTGGGGAAAGTCACTACGGACCCGCTTGTTATTGATATGTGATCTATAAGCTATCAGATAATGAAATGTACATACATCATGTAAGTTACATAAAATATATGGAGAATTAATATTGATTAGATATCTGGTTGTAAAATATGACAAATTAGGGTTTTTTATGGCTGTATCGGTGGCGTAGTTGTATTACGGTACGATTACAAAGCCGAGGTCTAAGTTGCAATCCCGGATCGGGCAAAATGATAATGGATTTCAGCGCTGAGTCAGGAATTAGTTCCTGATATGGCGATATGCTTGCCCCCTATCACATAGTGAGACGGAACACACAAGGCGAAACGTGGATGTCCTGGTTGCTACTAGGGGAACCTCTGCTTACCCCTTCTGAGAAAAACGGCGTGAGTTTATGAGTGTAGGGCTTTTTATTTTTACAAAACGAATTTGATTATAATTTCCTAAAACAAATCAAAAGCAAGCAATTATTTACCTCATTAAGCATATTTTACACATTTTGCAACTAAAGAAAAAAAATACGCGTCGGAAAGCATATATTTCTCTCTTATGTTAGGGATTAAAATTACAGAGGTCTGACGGACAGACGGGCTTCACGAATTCTTAATGAACTTTTGATACAAATAATGCATAGACGAACACTCTCTTCTCGAGATGTGCGCTCTTATACAGAGCTCAAATGGCAAGGAACCATGTCGAATGTTGGACAGTCTTTGATGTTACTTTGAACATTTCAATTATATTTAAAGGATATTAACTATTATGATGCGCGAAATTATTTAATTGCGAATGTGATTCCTTACTTAAATAATATTGGTGAAAATATTACCATGCTTAATTTCGAAAATGTGAAATACAAGTACCAATACTGTCCAATCGAGAAGCATAGTAGTCATGAAAAAAAAAAATGAAACCAGCCATTAGCACAAGTACCATTACTGACTATGAACGCAATGTGGATCGTGCTCATTATTACATAAGATTGTATAATTTTATATTACTTTAAAATGATCAAAGATTGATTATTATTTTACAAAAAAAATAATCCTATGATACTTGTTCTTTAGACTGATTAAAACATATTTTATTAACTTTACGTCTAGGTTTTTTTCTCCTTTTATAAGCTTAAACCCCTATTACTTCAAAACTAAAAACAGAGGTCATTCATAGTTATTGCAGTGGAACCTTCATCTGCAATTTTTCTAAGAGAAAATCAGATGCTATCCTTTAATTTCTTAAGTTTATCTATAACATGTCCTCATACATTTTAATAACGTTTACGTGTCCTCTTTTAATGACCGCAGTTATTTCGCAATCAGGTTTAGTTTGTTGAACGTGCGAACATTACACAGCATGTAAACAGGTGGTCCTCGTTCGCAAGAGCCAAGTATTCCGTGACAAACTAGCTGTAGGAAACACGCCGGCAGGTCCCGAGTGCACTTCAGACACTTGCAATAAACGTCTCGGATATCTTATTATTGTGACTGCTATTGTGATATTTGTATGCATATATATTTTAAGACGATTTATGTCTTTAGAATGTCAGGTTTTTTAAGAACCTTCAGAAGGATTTCTCGTGTATCTTGGGTGCATATTATAATTCGAAAACCGGCTAAGTGCGAGTCGGAGTCGTGCAGGAAGGGTTCCGTACCATCATCTATAAAAAAAACCCTAAAAATCACCTTTGTTCCAGTTTATTAAGATCTAGTTAAACATTGCTTAAAATTACGTTTGTTGTATGGGAGCCCCCCTTTAATATTTATTAAAGGTAAATATACAACAAAATGTTCTGTGAAAATTTTAAACGTTTACCTGTTACCGTTATAAATAATGAGCAAAAAAATACGAAAAAAACACGTTTATTGTATGGAGATTCCCTTAATATTCTCATAGATTTTATTTTTAGTATTTTTTGTTATAGCGCTAACAAAAATACATAGTTTGTGAAAATTACAGCTTTCTAGTTATCACGGTTTATGAGATACAATCTGGTGACAGACAGACAGCCGAGGCTTAGTAATAGTCCTGTTTTTACCTTAGTACCTTCTATAGGTACGCAACCCTAAAAACTACCCTTTGTAAGAAATGCCAAGGTCACTAGCTAGTGCTAGATAAAATCATACAACTTCATTACTACGTTAATTGGTCATCTAATTATAGTCAATAAATGTCTAATAGCTGATCATTAATAAAGCATTCGTAGCCGATACGCCAAATGTCTGATGCGTATTAATTCACTATCAGCCGCTGCCAATAAACAATCCCAATCCAAAATTTGACGTTTGAGATTGACAGCTCAATCTTTTTTCTGATTAATATTGCCAATAATCAATCTCAGTAGTGAAAAAACTATGGCAACATGGTAAATGATAAATAGAAAAGTAGAAAACAATCCAGATTGACTTCAATCTAATTTTTTCGATTGATTATTGACATCGGCCGTATGTTATTTTGCAATTATTTGGGTGTTGCTTTGTTGTAGGTCGTTAAAGCTACAATAATAATGGGTCCACTTGATCAAGGTATCACTGGCTTACAGAAAACCTTTGTCCCGTCAAAGAACAGTGTAAATGCACTGTTGTGTTTCAGATTGAAGGGTATTGTAGCCAGAGTGACTATTGGACATATTGAGACTTAACATCTTATGTCTCAGGATGGCGAGCGAAGTGGAATGCCACGCCTTGCTTTGTAATTTAAGGTGTTGTTTGGTTTTGCTGCTGTTTATGAGCGGTCGTATCGCTTACCATCAGGCGAACGGCATGATCGTCTCGCTGTTCATTGCAATAAAAAAACCTTTGTAAAGAAGCCTTGCTCGTGAGCCCACCATACATATTTGTGCAAATTACATTATATTGATACGTGCCGTTTTAGGCAGTGTCGGTATATCCAGTTGCAACCACGCTGGTATCATTAAATAAATAAACACCCAACAGTCACATATATAGTCCTGACCCTACTAAGATCGAGTCTTGTGTCGTGGGTATCAGAAACTACTAAAGACTTTTCGGTTTCACAAAAACCCAGACCCGAAACAAATACCTGTGGATCACATAAATATTTATCTCGATGCGGGGATCGAACCCGCGGCCTCTCGTTTCACAGCCGGCGTATAATCAACTGCGCCACGGAGGCTGTCAAATTTTTTTGGACGATGAGATCATACCTCACATGAGCAATCTATTTAGATTGCACTACATTCATCGTCGGATGTCTGTAATCACTTTGTCACGCCAGTAAAAAAAACCATTTCAATATACTGTAAAAGGCACGACATAAACAAAATGTCTATAAAAAGTGTCTGTGAAGTTATCCATCGAGTTAGAGCTGGTTCGCGGCGCGACGGTTATAGCCCGATAGAGGTCGCCACAGTAATAGACTCACCCCATCTAAGAATACACGGTAACCTTACATATTTTTACCCCTCCCGACCGACGTTAATAGACCTTTGATGCTCTATCTGAATTAGGGGACCTTTAAATAACGTAAATGGCAGTTATATTTATTTTTATAGGTTTAAAAGGTTATGTGATAGAAAAATAGGGGTCATTATCGCTGAAAGCGGGTCATTTTATTTCCAATATTGGTACAAGGTTATATCAATTAAATTAAAAAAAAATGGTCTCATACGGTGTAGTGGTTGTTCGTAGGCTAGTCACGTATCTTTATGTGAGTGTTTTTAATTAGGAAAATTAAAGAGAGTTGCCTGAAATTTGAATTTCCATTATCACATCTTGGAACAGCAGTAACCGCGGTCAACTATGGCCTCAACATACCTATTACGACTTGCTTGACATCAATCCGTTCGCATGTAGATACTAGTCGTAAGTCTCTCATTTGTGAGAGGCCGCCTAGGTAGGTACCACCGCAATGCCCATTTCTCCTGCCAACCAGCCAGAGTAACTACTGGATACATTGAGCCTTAACATCTTATGTCTCAGGAAGGCGAACAATGCCAAGACCTGCTTTGTAATTCATGGTGCTGTTAAGTTTTGCTACTGTCCATGAGCGGACTTATCGATTACCATCAGGCAAATGGCATGCTCGTCTCGCAACTCATTGCAATTAAAAACATGTAAGCTTTTAGTCTAAGACGCCTAATTGGTTTGCTGGGCTTCATATACGTACCAACTTCGAAGTACTTGAGTTAAATTTTCAGGTGGTTTTCTTCACAAATCTTTAACAAATGATAATTAATTAATCAATAAGACACATGAAACTTCAAAAGTATACTTTTGTGTCTCCTGAACTCCTACCGTGACCTACCTACTTTAGCAGTTCCCACTCAACAGAGCTATAGCCTGCATATCCTATAAAGTGTTAACGTTGAAATTGGTTTCATTAGTTGCTACGAATGTAAAAGTTGAGCGGTGGTCGATAGCTCATTAACACCGTGCAACGATATGAATGCTGCGCGCTCATCGATTATTGAACATTTCTTTCTGAACGCTTTTTAATATTTACATCAGAAACTCGTTACCAGTTTAAAGGGAAAACATTTGAAATCCGAGTAATCGAGGTTGCGGAGTAGAGGTCTGTTACAGGTGGACTGGTGATCTAGTAAAAGTTGCAAAACAGATATAATCATTAATTGATCGCAGTGATTGAAATCAGTAATTGATATACTGAAGTTGAAGGTAATGAAGAAACAATAAAAATAGTTTAATAGACAGTTATATTATTAACTAGCAGCCCGGCCCAGCTTCGCCCGGGTACAAATAGATTTCTGTACAATAATATGTACGTATTATACAAATAAACCTTCCTCTTGAATCACTCTATCTATTAAAAAAAAACCGCATCAAAATTCGTTGCGTAGTTTTAAAGATTTAAGCATACAAAAGGACGTAGGGACAGAGAAAGCTACTTTGTTTTATACTATGTAGTGAAGAGTTACAACACCTTCAATGGTTGGAGAAATAGCAGGTGTTTTGATACTCAGTGTGTTTGCAAAAAAGCTGTTTGTTCAGTGCAAATTCACTGTTCTCGAAGTAGTGGAAAGTTTCTCTTGGCTGTTAAGAAACATCGAAGACCTACTGTGCGAGTAAAATCCGTAAGTGCAGTGAAGAATCTTGTATTATTTAAATTCTTTAATGTTTCTGTCAGTAACACACTGTTCATTAATTATTTTTTGAATTTGATATTAATTTATTCGTTTAATGTTAGGTCATTAAAAAGTAGATTGATTTCAGTTGCATATTTATAAGACTTGGAATGGTATTCATTGCCATTCTAATGCTAGCGGTAAAATATTATCATGCTTGGTGGTAAAAAACTTGCTTTATTTTATTTGTTTTGAGTAATAAAAGAAAATGAGAGAATCGATTTGAAAGGATTTTGAGCTGGCAATGCACGCTCGAAGATTTGGTGTAAAGGTTCGAAAGTGTCTAGAGTCTAGAATTTAGGCGATACTAAACACTAATCGGGAGGTGGAGGTGGATCGTCCGAGTGATTAAAAGAGCGTGTTTTATGTGGCGCAAAGGGCTCTAACCACAATAAAATTGCACAAAATTGAGATATCATTTGCTCTATAAATGCTTTTCGTAAAAGAATAAGAAGAGTATTTTTCATTCGCGTCAAATAGTTGAACAGCGTGACAGTTCGAGGCAGCTGACGTCCATATTAGTTTCACAATCGCACTACAATGTCGGCTGGCAGGCGGGAGCACAAGTTTTTGCCAACTTGGAGCAGTTATGGCGCGGTCAAGAGCTTGTAGTTAGTTGGTGGCGGCAAATTGCTTAACTGTTTTGATAAAGTACAAAAACGAGTTGTTAGCCGACGGCCACTTGTTTCAACAATACTCCGCGTTCAGTGCAATCCACTTGAGTGTCAGAACAGAGGAAAGAATCACGACACTTGTACATATATTTACATCGGAGACTCCGAGTGTTTGTTCTCGGCCAAATAGTGGAGGAAAAGTTCCGGGGTGTTGGGTATGTTTTTGAAATGGGTTTTGGCTTGCCGCGTCTGACAATATAATCTTCGAGACAATGTAATTAACGGCAAAATCTGTAGAAATATTTTAGCAGTGAAGTAATATAGAACTAATAAAAAAACGTTGGTTTAAAAATAAAATTGTGATGATGCTGACCCTAACATAATTAAAAAAATAATGTAAAGCATGCAATTACTTGTCTACTAGTATACATTTTCAGAAAATGTTCGAGGTTTAATCTCCAATATAAATGGCCTGTCAGAAAAATAAGTTTAATGACGCAATCAAGTTCTGTAATTTGTCCTACGTTACATTTTTTATTGAGGCATTCTTTCAGATTGTTATATTGTTCTTGTCTCGATTTCATTCCTTTAAGTTTATAACCTATATGTATTATATTATAAGTCTGCAGATGAATCTATCCAACATCATGTACAGAAGTACTGTTTAAAGTAAAATATGATCTCATTTTACCCGCGTCTTCCCGGACATGTTGTAATTTATTCTCTGGTACTTTGAACAAGCTCGGGATAAAAATATCCTCTATACCTACCTTAGTCCCAGTGGAATGCCGGGCCAGTACTGTCGGGACTCGATTCGTTAATATTAGGTAATTTAGCTTTGTCAAGTAATAATATCGAGATTAAAATGATTGCGTGGAATAAATGGGTCATTCCAAATATTTGTTCGAGTAATTTCACAAAGGGAAGCTTTATAATTGAAATGATTGGGAAGTGTAGATAAAGAAGAAAGAATAACTTTTTTCGTATTTCGTGCATATATACTGTCATACGCATAAGAAAAACTTTGATATTACTAAATACTACGGATAGGCCTGAAGATAATATAGGTCCATTATATAAAAAAAGATATGTGCAAAAATGGAATGAGTTAGTACGAGATGTACAGTTTAAGGGTCCATAAGAGATAAATGATAAAAGGCAGAGACTTGATGACTCAAGATACTGTAAGACATAAAACGTGTGTGTGTCGAACATACGAGTACAGTAAGAAAGTACACAAATAGTAGCGCGCCGCCCATAAAACATGACGTACGAGTACTAGATGTAACACATCCACGCATACATTTGTGAGAATTATTAATAATTTCTTGAGTTGAAAATTCAGTTGCGTTTGTTAATAATGCAGACAGAGAGATGTGTGTATCAAACGAAAAAGGTTTTTTGTGTCGCGAGCGAATGGCGCGGTGCCCTATATTTTGTATGAAAACAGCTCACACGGTAAAAGTCGCTTTCGCAAACATTTTCTTAGTAGCGCGTACGTTCATTTTCTAATGCCTTTAATGATCCCGGCGCGCGCTCCTTCCTCTAACCACGTGCTCTTTATTACTCCCGTGAAAGCCGAGGGGTATCCTCAACCACGCATGTCCCTCGGGCATCAAATTATTAATCTCATTTAACTAAATGCAGCTTCATGACGCCAAGATTTATATAGCGATATGTAAATGGCGGAGATGTGAATGACCGAGATTCGCCATCACGTTCGTGACTCGAGCTTACGTACCGTCCCGCTCCCAAGCTGTGGTTGCTTTGTCTCAAACTTGCTTGTATTGTGAAGTGTTTCGTCCTCCTTGCGGTTACAAAGCAAAAAATACAGAGGGTCGAAAATGTTGGTTTGCTTGCTTGACTGGCCACTATTCATTATATTTTATGACTCACGTCGAATGGAAAATTCTTCGCAGTAAAATTTCCTAACAAAAGCCACGCCTGAATTATTAAAATCTACACTGATTTATAGCAGTTCGTACTATAGAGCCAAAAGTCAGGTTAGTTACCGGATTTATATATTTTTGCACAAATATTTATTATTATTATTAAGATTTAGGTTAATGGGGTATTAAATAAAATAAAAGATGTTTTGAGATATTACATATATTTATTCGTGACAAATGATGACGTTATCTATATTATATAACCGCTAAGTATATTTTGAGCTTACATTTTCTCTCAATTCCTGAATCAGCCATTCCATCCATTCCCTATGCTTATCGCCGTATGAGATGAGAATAAATACATCATGGCACGTCGCGTATTGAATAATTAACAATACTAAAAGACAAATACATATAAATTAAATTAAAATTTAACTATGAATATAATACAATGTAACAGTTTAATTAAGAAATATGAACAAATTATTTCATTACATTTTGGAGCACTTAGTATAATATTGAATGAAATATGAAAAGTTTAATTTAAAGGTTTGGTAATTGATATAAACAAATTGATATTTTAATATTTGCAATTGACGAAACACTCAGATTACCAGTCCACAGTCGCTGTTGGCTCCCTCGTATCGTGCTGAGAAAATGTCTGACTACATTCATCTACAGCCTAACTAACATTTACATAATACTTAAAAAATTTGACTATTCAGTCGGGGTCCTTATTTACGACGAAATCTTATTCAAAGAGTAACTTATTTATGTGTCTTATACATAATGTGTATTTACGAATGAATACGTGACACAATGAAGCAACACAAATTACCTATATATAAAATCGAGAGCGTCCGAGAGATTCGCCAGGCGACGTTTAATATAAACGACTATATACATTCACACATACAAAACTCGCATAACAGATAATAGAAGCCGTTCTTTGTCCACATTAATACCTCAAGTATCTAGCTTCGTTAAATTTAGAAAAGAAACAGTTCATTAAAAGTTAAATCCGCTGTCGTCTACATTTTTTTCCGCAGGCTTCTATTTCTGCTATAATTTTTATTAAAATTGCACATAATGTCGCCTCCCGAATCTCTCGCAATGAGAACACGTAATTACTTGTCAACTATATCATAGTAGAAAGGGTATACTAAGTACATCTCATACAAATTGTATACGTGCCTTCTTATCTATAGAGTTTGTTAAAAAAACGTCGTGAAAGTCACCGTCCAACACCCATCTCACGAAACATTTCACAGTGACCAGACATCGCAAACACAACATACTAACGCAGTAAAAAATCTTCAAATACTAAAGCATTTATTCAACAAATTTTAGGTTATACATTTCATTCTGTCTGGATTTATCGCATCCGTTGCAGAGTCCTGATAGTGTCAGACGGGATCACCGACACTGAGACTTTGCAAAAGATCGGCGATGTCGCGCCAGTGCCGATATCTCAATGATTTATAGAATTCCTATGTAAAACGTTCCACTACTTCAAATAAAACAGAAACTGACCTTATCTCACTAAGTACAAAAACTAAACGCAATAAATGAGTGACATTGGATCCTTACAATTATACAATACAAATAACTAAATTACTGGTATCAAAATTGGATATAACGTCCAAAACTTATTTCGATGTTCCGTAAAAACTCTCATTACACATGAAATACTACATGTACGTACAAAAAACACAAATATTAAAAGTCAGTATTCCATTTAGATTGTCAGAAGAAGTGCATCTATTACGACGTATTAAAGAGTACAAATCCGTGATCTAGACTAGTTTATTCATCACGCATTTCTTAACACCATTAGTTTATTATCCGTCAATAGAGATAGAGAGTGAGAGGAGACTACAGAGTAGATACGACAGGGGTGGCAGCAGTGAAGGGTCGCAGCGACACAGTCTGCAAGGGGAGGCGGTGCGTACAGGAGGAATGTGTCCACTGACTAATTACGAGTACTCAACTAGTACGATTAGCTTTAACATTATGCTCTACAGCCGGTTCTAGTAGGTACGCTTAGTACTTACAGTGTATAATATGCCAAAAAACGATCAAAACACTACATTTTATTCATATAACCACGTCGTTGTCTCTTAAAAGTTGACTCTTATCCTATTGCGGTGGCATTTCGAACAGTTACAATATTCCAATTGACGCTGGTTTTGTTTACATTTGGTCCTAGGCTCCTAGCTCACTTTCCTCTATGTCTATACTCTCGAGTGCAATGTCACAACTGAACAGAACAAGCGGGACTCCATACAAAAATACAAAAGCAAGTGTCGGTGGGTATCGACCGTCGAGTCATCGACTATCGTCCGAGGAAAGCGTATTTGTTAAATCCTATGGTAAATTACGTCCCTCTCGAAGTCTATAGAACTGTAAAGGCACGGTCATGATGTGTATTGCACTTATGGGAATATTCGTCCGCACGAGTCACGACAGACAGAGAGAAGAGTCATCGACCCCTTAACGGCCCAAAACACGCTCTAAACTACGAGTCAAGTCGAGGAAAGCGTTACAAGGCACATACTTTTAGAAACAATAGTAAGGTGGTGCGCGGAAACGCGTCGCACCACGCCCTCAGGTAAGGTTACGTCGGATGAGTACGAGTGGGTACATACAGCATCGCTAGAAGCGCACTACGAACGACCGCGGACGCCAACACACGCAGACAACTATACCACGCATCCACGAGTACATAGAAATCTAAATCAAAGCTCTTACGGTACATCAGAACGTTTACCTGCTTCATATCACTTTACACGAATGCACAGTCGCAGAGCACTTTCAGCGTACACAACCATGTGAACCGAGACTCGTCCGTGCGCGCGGCGAGCTTGTCAATTGTCGCACACTCCACCGTTGGCCACGCCCGGCGCGTGGACGCCGTTAGTCTTCTCGTGCAGGCGACAGGAGTGGCGCGCGGGCTCCGGTCAGAAGAGCGGCGGCTGGTGGCGCGCGTCGCACGGCAGGCGCAGGCACGCGCCGCGGCACAGGTGGCGCGCCGCGTGCAGCAGCGCGGGCGCGCGCGCCGGCGGCGGCGGCAGCACCGGCGACAGCGAGCCCGCGCCGCTCTCCCGCTCGCCGGGCGCGGACGGCGGGCGCTACACGTGCGTGCACGCGCCCGCCGCCACGGGTCACCCGCCCGCCAGCGCGTCCTCCGGCTCCGGCGACCAGCAGTTGTCCGACAGCCAGCAGCCCACCACCACCGTCACGAACCCGATCAGCAGCGCGAGGATTATGTACACCTCCGCGTTGCCTGCCAACAACACGCATCGTCACAGTCTGGACGCAATCGACTGCACTCAATAACTATATAGTACTGAGAGTAGAGTCGGTCGCGCTAACCGAGTTGCTTGCGAATGCCGAGCGGCTGCCGGCTGCGCCACAGGGAGTTGATGAGCGTGGGGTCGCCGCGCGTGCGCCAGTCGCGGTACCCTCGCCCTCTGGTATATTGGTTGAATCTGTGTACAAACACGGTGGAGTTTAGCGTCACCGGCAGGGTCGGCGTCGGAGGAGAGCAGTAGTAGCGAGAGCCTACGTACATCAGCGACGTGTTCGCGTCAGCGCACACTGGCGCGCAGCGTGCCCACCGCGACAGCGCCGGTGCCGCGCCGCTGCGGTACGCGTCATGCGTCATGCGTCACGCGTCACGCGGCGCTTGTCGAGATGGGCAGCTGGCGCGATGCTTTGATCGTAAGATGGCACAAAGCCAAGCGTTCTACGAGCACGCTGAAGCTCTCCGCCGCGTCCATACAGATAGGAACTCGATATGTACTGTAGCAAGAAAGCGAAATTGAATTGTTGCCATTTTCCGTCCTTAGGATATTTCAATTGCCTTCCGTGCAAATAAGAGTCTCATGCGAATGCAATTAAAACTAATGTGAAAGGGATATAAGTAAAGCGAATAAAGTTTCTTTAAAATTCAAAAACTCAAGCTAAATATGAATACATGTAAATATGGAAAGTCTTATGATGCTGTTATTAAATTTTGTACCTACGAATCAATGATTTGTTTTGTAAAACAATTCAATTTCGCGGCAATTTGTTTAAATACTAAGTGTTAAAATTACACGACAGTTTCACCTCGTTAATATCTAAAGTTATCTCTTTGTACCTATTGATAAAAGCATCATAGTGTTATGTAAGTGAAGGAAAGCCAATGCCTACTTACTGATATAAAACTGCTAAATATTGTCAAGGGACAGTTGCAAGTTGCGACTCATACTCGTACGGTGTACAGTGTACGGTGTACAGGGTACGGGGACGGTACGGCGGATACATTCCGTACGCGTCGGTGGACTCCTCGACACTCCACTCCTAGTTCTAACTACTGGTGATGTCACGTGCATTATAACCAACGTCTATCATGCAGCCTAGCTAATGATCCATCAGACACACTTGATGGCTTACAAACTCTTGCTTATCACTCCTAAGTTAAAAATTTTGCATTAAATTTGTCTATACAGTAAATTACTTACATTATCTCGATCACACTCGATTTGTTGCGTATAATAAAATGTTAGGTTCGTATTAGGTTTTGTTTACAATCACATTTGGTCCGCCGAGCCGAATTGAGCCGGCGCGCCGGACCACGGCACCGAACCCCCCTCCGTCGGAGAGCGGGCCGGTGCCGGCAAACATTAACAATAACTCAATGTATTCAAGTAGGAGGACATTCAATTGTGCTAGCTTTGTCGGCGTTTATCCGTGTTGTTATAAATAAAAGAGAGCGTATGCAGAGCGTAGGGCGATCGGCGAGGCGTTGGAGCGCGCTGGTGCGTGGCTTGCTGCACCGCGTGTCGCGACCACCCACACACGACCGACGCCCGCCGCCCGCGCTCTTTTTCCAATTCCCAACCTTATTTTACCTATCTAACACAGAACTACTATCCCTAGTAAAAGAATAATAGAGAATTCAATAGTCGCTGTACACTACGAAGATTCCGCTTTGTTACAAAATTGAAATCAGTTTATCTAGTCTCCTTGTCCCCTAGTGGCAGGGAAGAAAAATTCTAATTTTAGTTTTAAAGATCGATAAAACATTAGCACTATGTCAGCACTTCGTTGTGTACTCTCGTTACCTATTTCCTGTTCAATCATAGAGACTATAGGTCGGGCTTGTAGTAAAGTTTACGCGGAGTAAATACAGTGATCGGCAAAAAAGGGTCGGACCTTTATAACACCAATTTTGTGGTACCTGTGCGGACCACATACGCTATAAAATTTCAGACACGTACTTATTGGACAGTATATAAACTTTCTGAAGTTACGAAACATGCGTCCAATACAAAATTGAAACGTACAAATATGTATTTAACCTTCAACCTTTACATCAAACACAATGTTGTTTTCTGCTTGTTTTTTCGTGTATAACAGGCTCTTAATTTAAGAACATGTATTGTTCGGGTCAAAAACTTAATATACAGTCGGGTTGGTGTAACAATGATTCCACTGTTTATTTATCGTATCATAATGAAAATCACAGAAACAATATGAAAGTTAATGAATGAATACGCCATCAGTGTCGCGCGTATGACGGCCGAACCCGCCGCCCACAATGGACTCGCGAATAATTGCTTAATTCAACAACAGCTCGTTAATACGACGCCTTCGCTCTTCAATCCTTATTGTCTGAAGATAATTTATACCGATCCACGCTAACGAGTTTATATAAAGCGAGAAAATTGCCTTTCTCAGTTTCCAACTAAAACGGCACGGAATGGTAACAGTATCCGACTGGACTGAGATTTATTTCGCTGGTATTGGAAAATGTTCGGCTTAGCGCACCTGCGATGCACGTAAAACACTAAAACACCACATTTACATAAACCGCTTTAACATTATGACCGTGTTACGTGCCTTTTATCTGCAGCGAGGTTGGACAAATGTTTCGGTCAAATCTTTCACCACTTGGCGATTTAATACTCCAATTAAAAGCACAAATTATAAGCTATTATTTTGAATTAGACGTTTAATCGTCTTCATTGTTAGACATAATGAAATTAATGGACTTCCACATAGCGACTAGTGCATAATAAGTTTTAAAAACAAGTTAGATAAAACGTTGGCTTCTAGAATGTTAATGTGAATTAAATATTTAGTCGTAGGAACATGTATCCTGATGTGGCAGCCAACCCGTGAACTCACTTTATCAGCTAGTGGCTATGTGCCCGCTGCGGCACTAACGCAATTATTCAAATGAATACTTTGTAAATCAGACTGAGTACCCGAATGCTATACCGTTTTATGTTTAACGAATCAAGCTGTTTGCCGACAAAAAAATGCCACGGAATAGGCTCAGTGATTCCTGCAAACGAAGTACAAACAAACCTTAATACCGGCTCTAAATTGGCTGTTAGACTTAACCGTTAAAAACGCGATGCCGACATTGTGAATTAAAAAGTTTCCGCGGTATTTTTCAGAGAATTTCTTCCTTAGAGTTATGTGATTTTTTGTGGTTAAAACATCGTTATCTTGCACTCGTATTCGTCAAAATAGGAACTAATAAGGACTAATTTTCAAAAATCTCATTAACATTCTTACAAAATAGCAAAGAAAGTAAAGTACTGTATATATTTTTGTGTAGATAAAGAGTGGTAATTAATGGTTTAATGAGTGGAAGAGCCACGACGTTGTCAGTCACGACTCAGCATAAACGGGCAGGCTGGTCGACGTGAAACGACAGGTTTGCTGTCGCATTACGTTCTGTGAGTGAGATTGCTGAATGCCCAATACCCTTCCCTCTTCCCATTTCTTCCTACCCGCTTCCTTCTCGATTGAATGGGTAGGCAACATATCTATCCAAGGGTTGTAGAAGTTCATAGGCGGCAGTGATCACTTACCACCAGGTTTCTCATTTGCCTGATCTTTTGTATATAATAAAAGTTACCTTAAGGTTGGCTGGTAGAGAATGCCCTTGGGCATTAAGTCCGCCTGTACTACGTCTGTGTACAAAGTGTTTAAAATAAAATAAATAAAAGTTAATATTTTTATATAAAAAGTTAATATATTAAATTAGATAATAATTTACAAAAGCAACATTTTAAAACCTTTACAACTAACCAACCATATAATGTGCATATAACCACAACATTGAGTTCTTATACTTCATAGGGATCGAAATATATTTTTATTGACATAATATTATTCATGAAAAGTGTTCATAATTCATTTTAGTGGCTATTCTTTACGACTGTACGTTGGACAGAAGAAATATATCCTCTTATATGGACCGTATCCTGAAGCCTAGACGAATCAATAAGTGTTGACATCAAGGCCTGCGATGTTTTCGGAGGCGCAAACCAAATGCTTACCTACTTAGTTACTGGTTTCTTTTGTAATAGGTTTTGTAGTTGTAAAAACGATGTATTTTGAAAAAACAACCTATTACTTATAATAATTTACGTTCATTACTCTATTTTGTGCTTAGAATTGTATACGAATGTTACTGGGAATTGAAACAACTCGAATGCGATAAACCTATTTATTATTCATGAGATCCATCTTATTTATTCAACGTACAAAAAATATATAATCAAATACCTTGTCACTCGCCTTTATTATTTAAGGGTATTACAGTTACAAGCCATTATACAAAATCGAGTTGTATGTACTGTTAAACCGTATTTAATTGAATTCTTCGTTTTATAACTGAACTAGCGGTCCGGCTCAGCTTCGCCCGGGTACAAATAGATTTCTGTACAATAATATGTACGTATTATACATATAAACCTTCCTCTTGAATCACTCTATCTATTAAAAAAATAACATCAAAATCCGTTGCGTAGTTTTAAAGATTTAAGCATACAAGGGGACATAGGGACAGAGAAAGCGACTTTGTTTTATACTATGTAGTGATAATTTATCTGGAACGATATGTTGCAGGCATGTGATAGCTTTGAACGTGGGGTGATGTTGAGGTGTGCACTCCAATATGAAACTTTCCCGATATTGCCAACTACTAAGAGAATTTTAGTGTCCTACGCGAATCGATCTTCAACACTTCTTCCGATCTATGTCAGTTCTAAGTTTCATACAAGGTAGAAAGTGTATTGATTGAACCGATAATAGACAACATATTTCACGCCTGCCTTAATACTGAATTGTTATCTTTTCTGTTATATTTGGTAATTATATTCCAATTCAATTATTTTCATAGTCCAGTTGGTTTTGACGTTTGGTTCGAGACAAATGTTTGTGTGATCCACAAGTAGATGTTTATTTTTGATCTACGTGTTATAAGGCCAAAATCTCTCGTATTTTCTTATGGTGGCACTTCACATGGCTGTTTGTATTTGCTATTGGATGTTTGTTGTATTTGGCAAAATAAATGACGTTAAAAGCAAACATGCAAATAGAGGCAAATATGACAATCTATACTTACGTATTTTTTATTGGCCTTGCTTGTCAAATAGGCAAATAAGGCCACACTTTCTCAATTAAACTGACCACACATGGTAATTGTTTGCCAAATATGCCAAATACACAAATACAAATAGCCATGTGAAGTGCCAGCATTATACCCATAACTCGCAATACAAGACTATCATCTTGATGTGGGATAAGGGCTTTGTGTGACCGTTGGTTGTATTAAAAAAAACTCTAAGTCAAAGTGAATTATTCTCCAGTGTTTTAAAGTGTAAAAATCAGAAAATATACATTTAATATTTTTTGATACATTACTCTGTATATACCTTTCTGTGGTTGTATACGCACTTTGAAGTGAATAAAGCAAAACAAACGCTATTTTCAGTATAAAATATTTGAGTACTGTTCAGTATTGCCAGTACAGCTCATAAAATATTAACTGACAGCCACAAATATTTAATTAGTTATCAAATAAACGTGCACGCACATTTAGCATGCACGTAATTCGACGAGATTGCAAAATGTACGTAATAACAATATTTGTAGAATTTGATTCGTTTTAATTATTAAGTATTCTGAAATGCATTCGTAGATAAGTAAACATTATAATTAATGAGGGAAGTCATTAGTTGAATTAATTTATCTTAATAAGCGTAATAAAAGACGAAATGGATGTTGGAGGAATTATAAAAGATGAGAAAACAAAGAGGAAACATCAGGCTTCAGATAGTATTGTTGTTCCGTTAAACATGTTAAGTAGACACTTAACATGTTACAATTTTATAATTCGCATTTAGGAAAGTCTTAAGAACTTACATTTAACTTTTAGCACAATTACATTTTAAACTTTAATTTGGGAATGATATCATGTTATTGGTTTATGTCGAGAGCAAATAGTTCACTAGATAGAAGTTCCTTTGCCTGTGTTCCAAAACAGCACCACAACAGACACAGTACCAAGAAAGCGATATTGAGCCTCCAGCAATCTCATTTACCGAACGAAACACATTAACGTGGCTTCACAATAGTTTTCTGTGAAATACTAACCGATCGATCCGCCTCATTTCTACTATTTTTATTGCCATAAACGGCGATACGAGCATGCCATTGGCCTAGAGGTATACGCCCAATGGTATAGCGAAACGACTGCTCATTGATAGTAGCAAAACCAAACAATACCATGAATTACAAAGCAGTGCTTGGCATTCCACTGCGCTCGCCATCCAGAGACATAAGTTAAGTCTCAAATCCAGAAGTTACTCAGGCTATCATAGTCCAAGGTAATTACAGTGTGGGTATATCTAGATTAGACTGAACGTTATAATTTCCCGAGTGTTGCGTAGATATATCAATAAGCCGGCATAACAAGAGCCCTCGATATTCTGCACTATTTCTCACCCTCGCCACGCAGCCTCACGCCTCCCCTCCACGAGGGATGCGGTTCATATCAATCCAGCTTTGCGTACTATTCCGATGAAATGCGTTCTAATTATCATTCTGTTGTAAGTAGAATGAATCTATGTATGTTGATAGACACAAAAAAAGGTAAATTTGCGACTAGTTTTTGATATGGTTGAAGTTTTATGTTCGTGTACATTGCTATCTGTTATCTCACGGAATATTAACTATAGAGGGTATATACAAACAGCGCAACACATTTTTTTGCAAAAATAACGACGATTTTGTTTTGTAATATTTTTCCTAACGTGGTATATAGGCGTTAAATACCTACATATTTTTACTAAAATAATAATGTACACTTTTATTTTTGAAGACGCTATGATAGCCATTATTATTTCAGCAAAATCTATGGATTTACTATTAAACACGAGGATATTTAAAATACCATTTTATTTTTTTAACAAATTTTAAAACTACTACTAAACACCTGCTTCATTTTCGATCACAGTCTGGATACCCTGATTAACAGTGCCGTGTATTCTATGATCACAAAAAGTTTCGTCTACCCCGACAAATCCATTTAAACTTGTAATATAGCACCGCGGCGGGACTCGGGCTTCTTCTAAAGCTTAGAACGTCTTAGGCCTTAATGAATCATGTTGATTTAGTGCGGATTGGAATTCTCATACCATTGGAGTTCTTGCGCGGTATTCTCAAGTGTGTATGTTTCCTTACAAAGTTTTTCTTCACTGTTTATGTGTGATAATAACCAATACACACATGAATTTTAAAAGTCAGAGGTGCATATTTTATTCGGTCTACTTCGGTCTAGCTTAACGCTTGCCGGATATCTTTACCACAAGTACATATTAATTATCTGTTATATAAATATGATATGCTCATGGTGTCCACTAAAATAAGTGTTGTGTCGTGGTTAACACCATATTATAACGTAAGAGTACACCTACGAATCACAGACGCAAACAATCATGTTTTTAATTATCCATGTACGTATTTTTAATATTAACCAATCACACAGTCGCAGTACACACAATGTTGCGACTATAACAAATAAATCGTTTTTCTTTTTTTCTCATTCTACAAGTCAAACAGCCCATGCGTGATAGTTTTATCGTATCGATAGTACATTTTTTTTGATATACAAAAAATCCACATAGTTTCTATTCTTTATCTTAATTGGCTGTCTAGTTATACTGGACTTAGAATACAGACAAGTGTAAGTATCTATTTAATTAAAGTACAAATAATTGTATCTTTCTCATGAAAGTTTTTTCTGTAACGCCCCACTCAACGTAAGCCGATATTACGAGTGCCTATAGGTGCTCATTTTAATTAACATCGTATACAAATGTGGCTGAGGAGAGAGGAGTAACTCCAAATTGCGATTTGAGAGTTTGAACTCCGCTGACGCGTTATAATGAGTTTTAAGCTACTAATTACCCGTATTTACCCACCACACTCACATGAGAATGTTTTAATACATTATACTACTTGTTTTTAAAGTGTTCGACGCCGAATTTATTTGCGAAACACACGGACTCAAATGGAAGTTAAACTGGTTGGAGGATACCATCCTTATTTATTTATTTAGTTAATATTATTCCAAATCCTAAAATTATACCTTGCCTACCTACCTATAAGTTCTAATAACATAATATTTAACATCTTCGGTCATCGGAAGTCCACTGCTGAACAAAGGCCTCCTCCAGGCATATATTCTTACAGCTATTTATCATTTTTGATGTATTCGATATTTCCTTATAAATATACTTAGTCAACGTCATTGATAAACTAGTTCCATTTTACCTCTCACAAAAATGTCTAGTATAACCTTACAACTGAACATATTTCTGTGCAACTTTTGGAAAAGTTTTCTGCATTCTCGTATAGTCCGGATATTTTTGCATGTCAAACAGTACGCGCAACCTTTACAAATATGTTTAACAGTACACCGGTGCATGAAGTGTAATCAACACAATGCTGCTCCGTACGCATATAGTTGAACAAAACTCGCGAATACTGTGAATCGCCGGCTTTACTTTTTGTGCGATCGACCTGATTTGCGAACGGCACCAACGTATATTAAACAAGTGAAAAATTGCTACTTTGTTCCTACTTTATTACGAGAATAACAGCCAATTTGTGAAACAGTTAACAAACGGTATTTTGTGATTTTGTTCCTTGGAAGCCTACTTTGTTGGACGAGAAAGGCAGATGTTTTATTGGAACGGTAAAGTCTATGAGTCTGATTGGTTGGTTGAGACCCAGATATACTGATCTTCTCGGAATTGTAATATTGCCTCTAGCGGTCTCAGTGGCGGGTTTTTACTATAGGTGGTACCATTACCCTATCAGCTATTATTCAAGTACTTATACCAACAACAAATATATTCTTATCAACTAAATTCGTGTATGACAACGTACATTACGCATGCCAGTAGTGGACGACACATGTTCTAACACACAGTCAACGCCAACAGAAACATTTACATCCAACACATAATCTATTACCATATGAGCAAGTTCAACCGTGACTGTATCTTACGAGGAACATCATGTTGCAGTGCGACAACTCTAGCTACGAGCATCTGACAATATACACACTTAACTAAATGTTTAATTTATTAATATTATATGTCGTCAGTTAAACGTGGCGTTATGACAATACGGTGTTGTCGTCAATATGTTTAGTTTATTGTTTAGCTCGATTCAGTTATGAATAGTTTACAAGCGCAAAGGTTCGAACGCGTGATATTGACGGGACATTATGTTAATGTTGGGTACCTTCGTATGCCGCCGACGCCGGCGGGCGGCGCGGTGGAGTGCGGCACTCCGGGCGGCACCTGCGCGCCTCCCTGCACGCCGCCCTGCACGCTGCCCTGCGGCGCGCACACACAACACCCTGCACAACACACAACACAATACACACTTCAATTACACGCTTAAGGACCACCCCATATACAAAAACCTCGAGCGCTCTCTCGCGCTCTCCCGCACCACTCACTATTCACTTCCTACGGGATACCATTACTTTTAATTCAAATCAGCTTTTACGGATCTACATCATTGAATTAATATTGAGTTCGATAATGCCATTCGATTAATGATTTATTAAATCAGCCCCTATGGACTCATAAAGTTCTCAATCTAGGCTCACGATCTAGACACATTTATAAGAATATCGAATAGTAATCTGCAAGTCATGAATATCGGCGTTGTTGGAAATCTCGCTTGCTATACTGGTGAGGCGATAAGGGCAGGGGCGCCATGCGGGCGCCACTCGGATGCCGGATGTTGATGTATGTAGCGGCGGGCCACGGCTAAAAGCTCGTCTCAGCTGATAATATTATGCGGGCTAATGCCATAATGTACAAATGAAAAATGAAGCGCTCAACGTTTTTTTTCTCTTAACAACTTCGTTCGCCAGACAATCATAAATCTCTACACATGGACTCACTTCAAGCAGAATTTAAACTTTTTATATATTCCTCGTTTTGTCTCTGTCATTCTCAGACGGAGTTTGCCGCTGTCGAGGAATATAATAAAGCCTTGTAACTGGATACTTGTCTTCGTATAATGACACCAAAGTTGGTAATTTTAGAGTTAACAGCTTATCTTTTTTGTTTAATGGAAATAGGAACAAAGGAAACTCATTATCATTTTGTTAAACAGTTTAGGCGCTTGCAGCTCGGGTTGCGACCATTACACTGGAGTGTACGCATCGAGACTAAGGATGGAAAATAACTATAAATAGTGTCTAACAACGTACTTGGAAGTCGCTGAACCGATCGTAGTTGATCACTACGCATATACCTAATAGCAAATGAAAACTATTTTTAAATATCTAACCGAATTTGTTTCTAAAGTTCACATTTTCGTAGGGTCAACAATCGTTATTTTATCTTATTGAGGAAAACAAACAGTTGTAAATCGTATCTATATGAATAATTGTAAAATGTTACATTAAAAGTTATAAACGCACAACAAAATAGTAAAGACCTTACCTTGTACGAGTAGTATAGACTATAGACATATAAATAAATTAAATTGACTAAAGTTCATCACTTCCCTCCATAACTTTACATAATTAAAAGTCTTTTCACTTTAACCAATACAAACATGCGTTCAGGCTAAAACCATTTTGATCGTAAATTCAATTCCAAAGTGCGTATTATAATGAGAGTTTATATGGGACACATGGGTGAATTTATGCGCTATATAGCTCAAGTTAACTGCTCTATAGCTTCAAATTATATTTTATGGCCCTAGTGATTCAATTTGATCGTTCCGATACCGAACAAAAAGTTTGTTTCGATGCAGTTTTATTACTTGTCAGCTGGTTGTAGTTATTGTGAAACTTTTATAACAGATTCGAGTGCAGAAAGAATTATTTGAATATTCACAATGGACTGTGGGGTCTTTGGTTCAGCTTTGTTGCTTTTTCTTCCTTTTAATAGAAAAGTAAATGCCACGGAATTTAGGTATCCAATGTTAGCATTTTATAATATAAATATGTAAAATAGGGAGACGATTCGCCTGATAATAAGCGATATGACCTCTATTGACATTAGCAAAACCAAACAATACTATGAATAACAAATAAATTCTTGGCATTCCACTGCGCTCCACATCCAGAGACATAAGATGTTAAATCTTAATATGTCCAATAGATACAATGTCCTTAAAACCGGAACACAACAGTACATTTACTGCTTACACTGCTGTTTGGTGGGAGAAATAAACATTGCGGATACATATTCGCTTTCATCAAGCTGTTTACGTCCCACAACTGCGTAGGTTGGCGAGTAATAATGTACCCATTACATTATAAATGTATGTCTATGGATACTTAGTATTGTTCGATATAAGCATCAAACCTGCCACTATAATTTTAGTATGATATAGCAAACCAACAAAGGGATTCAAAAACAGTAACGTCATGATTTACAGCTCATCCCAGTATTGCATCAAAGAAGCCCATTTGTGAATTAACATCAAAATATTCAGTTTACTCTGTTCCACAAACAAATGTAGGACGCATTCACAAACACAAAAATATGTGCATATTTCTTTCCATTTTATTACGCGAATGCACATCGCACGATGTTCTGAACCTTGATATCCCTTAATGTACTGCTCATCTTAACGTGACCTATTTTATCCATATGAAATGAAATGAAATTAATTTAACAGTCACGTAGGCAATTTAGTAGCTCTTATGACAAGTCAATAATCACTACTTATTCTCTGTTTACAAGACATTACTAATAATTTATTTAATATCATATTTATTTGATTTTCGTCAGTCTTCTTGTGTATTAAATTGTAACTATTTTATGGTAAGGAATTTTTGAACTATGCATATCCCTTAAAATGTATGAAGTTTTTGCGTCTTTTCATTTACCATTTTGTAGATTAGCTATGGTAGCCGCACGGATAAATAAATAAATAATAACACCCAACAGTCATACACCAGTTATAGTACAGTCATAGTCCTGACCTCACACTAAGATCGATTCTTGTATCATGGGTATCAGGAACTACGAGAGACTTTTATTTATTTATTTTTTAACACTTTATTGCACAAAAAGAAAACAGAAATCAAATACATAAAAAGTACAATTGGCGGTCTTATCGCCGAAAGGCAATGTCCTATAGACAACCATGGGATGGATTTAAGATAAGGATAAACAGAGGGCATAGAGCAGAGAGACATTTCAGCCTCACAAATACCCAGACCCGAAATATTTTTTGTGGGCCGCACAAACATATCTCGGTGCCGGAATCGAACCCGCGGCCTTTCGTTTCACAGGCATCGTCTAACCGACTGCGCCACGGAGGTTGTCGGATGTAAACTAGTTTTACACTCTGTTGGATTGACGTGGCAGTTGGATGGATAGGTTATTGGGTAAGTGGCTGGTATCGGATAGGCTTTATGCCCTATGGGGGAGCGTAGTATCCGCCAATATTCGATTAAAATTCGATACAGTTTTGAAAAGTCATTTGTTGTGTGAAAAATATGTATTGTTGTGTAGAGGCGTTGTATGAGTTATTGACTGATGAAGCTTCTATCAATGAGTTAAAGCGCTTTTGCATAATCCAATAGTCATTCGCAAAATTTCAACCATGGATTCATGACTGAAACACATATAAGTAAATCTACATTATCTAGTATTATAAATGGGTATATACGAAGTATGTCATCAGTGAACTCTACAATTGTGTTAAAATCTTTATTGTTAATTTATCTTTTTTTTATTACATTCTGCTGGTTTCAAGCCGGTTCATTTATACTGCTGTTTGGCGGAGTATTGCGAAGTTCACCGCGGAATTCGGAACTTTTCCGCGTTATCCTGGAGTATTACGAATATCTTACTAGAAGCTATTTACCTTACGTGAAAATCATTTTGTAGCACACCCTTAAAGTATAGAATGATACCCATATCAATATATCAATTAGTTTGGAACTGAGATGAGTCGCGACTCGCGAGTAAATGTATTCACATCCCCAGGCTTGTACGCACGTCCTACCCCGGGTTCGTTGCCCTTCTTGTTTCCATTTTTCCCCGTTTAATATTTTACTAGTAATGCTCGTTCTCGAGCTCGCCTTACGTTCTCGGGATTTTTGTTGTGAACAAAGCTCATTAGACCAAGTTTGCTTACGTAAAGAGCAAGGTTTAGACAATTTTGTAATGGGTGAGTGCTGATGTTGCTTTTTGTTCCGTTGTTACTTTGAGTTGTCACATCTACACGCTTCTCTTGACATGTTATATTCGTAGTTACTTTGTCCTTAGTTCATATGAAATAATAGGTTCTTATGTAGGGTCTCCTCTCGCATTTAGTTCCGACATGAGCTATTTTTTACGTTCCTTCTACGTATTTTTACCTCTCCGAAAATATTATTTTTTACTTTAATATTATTTTATAAAATCCCTAAATATTTAATATCGTTTAGTGTACTTTTGTATTTCTCCGAAATTATTCTATTTATTTAAAACCAGTAATCATACTTCGTGGAAAATTAAATAGATGGCAATACAGTAAACATTCTGTGGAAATATGTAATTTTTAATTTACTTGTTGTGAGAGTGTTCCACGAATCAGATATATTTAATTTTTCACAGTATTAATACATTTAAATAATAACTGCAACTCTAAATTAAACAATTTTAATATCCGATTCTCGGAAAGATAGGAGTAATTACAGAAGATAGTTCTGAAGTTACCAAATTGCACCTCTGCATTTCAGTTCTGAAACATTACTGCAATTATAACAGTAAAACAATCCACTAAAAGTTATTTGGAACAAAGCGAAAAGTCACAGTTATATAACTTCACCCGATCGCTGGGATCTACAAGTTTTATTAGATTAGCCAGAGAGAGATTTGAGTAGATAGAATCCGATTAGCTCCATCTAAAAAGTAGTTTATCCTGGAATCGAAAATACGCGATAATGTGTTGAAAGAAAAGTTGCCGACTCCGTGATCGACCTTTTCTCGGGTCGAATCACTTTCCAATAAATAAGTACGTGGACACGTCCCAGTCGATGTCATCCTATTATCTCAACTTGAATTTTGCGCTGATCAATCTGGGAAAGTGTTTTATATTTGGATATTCGCCGAAGTTGTTTCAAAACAAAGGTCAGAATATCTTTTTGGCACATGCAAAGTATGTCTAAAGATTTTTCTTCGTGTATTTAGTAAATATTTTTCATTGATATACAAATATTGCTAGCAGTGGTTTTTTGCTTTATTATCAACGATTTTTTTATCAACATTGTCATACAATTTGGGGATAAAGAAAAGTAAATCACGAAGTCTTGTAAACACAACAACTATAACCTATACGCGTAGTAACTAAAGGGACTTGAGCAAACAGTAGTATATCTTGTAAGTTGTCCTCATAATTTATGTGATTACAGTTTAATAACACGTGAAGCTACGTGGAATAAGCGTGGTCGGTCGCTATTCGCTAACTGTTCAATATATTTCGGAGTGGAGAGAATGAGGTCGGCCGGCGCACCAGCAGTTTTCCGTTCTTTACAGTTTGTCTATCTCTCACTTTGTTTGCCTTTCCATCATGCGAGATCCAATTTGTCGGTTTTCAGATGGATAGATTGGCAAACTTTGTATGCATTATAAGTTTTGAATAAAATTATAACTGTAGAACAAAGTTTGGAGCAAAAGTGAGTTGTTAAATAAAAAGCAAAATTTAAAATGTTGAGAAATCCCACCGCGGTTAAAACGTAATTGAAAAAGGAAAAATTAATATAAAAACCAGCTTCGAAAAAATAAATGAGAAATATTATTTTTCAACGTAAAATGTTTTTAATGAGTAGAATTGATGTCTCGCGGATTTCAAATAATTGTCGGTAGGATCGGTACCGTGTATGTTGTTTATTTTAGTTAGTTCTTTTGGTTGTGTATTAATTGTAATGAATTAAAAAATAATCGTTGTGAATAATTTAAATATGATAGCAAAATATTGACTAACCAATAGCCACTATTTATCTGAGACTGGTCTTGCTTTAGGTAAAAGCTAGGATATTGGTTTTGCACATTTTTGAAGTGAATTTTCTTTATCGACATATGGGAGAAAATTTGTAGCAATGTAAATAATTATAACGTTTTTCAGTTACATGCCATCTTTATTACTAAGTCACATTTTTCCGTCTAAAAACGGTGAAGGAAAACATCGTGAAGAAACCTGCATACCATAGCGATTTATTCTAACTTCATAAGGGTTATTTGTTTGTTTAATGACTAATGCAAATGTTTTGTATATGCGTAAATGAGACTCTCCAATCCACGGTCAAACCGAAGCCCGGTTTCGTGGAAATAATATATATTTTTTTGTTTCTAACTTTGTATTTTAATAAATAAATAAATAAAAAATAATAAGAATTTCTATGGTATGTAAGTCCGCCAACCCGCACTAAACCCGCGCATGGTGGACTATATGGCCTAACCACTCTCAATTGTACACTCGATTGTAGAGGAGACCTGTGCTCTGCAGTGGGGATATGCGCTGATACAGATACAGCTTTATTTAACCAATTTCTGTAAAGTTGTAAATAGTAAATCATTTTTCAAAAAATGATGTTATAAAGAAGTTTCACTACTTACGTGTGTACACTAATACACACACACGTTTTTTTTCTTGCAGTGCCCCCTAGTGATTTAAAATCGTAACACGATGGCAAAAAAATATAAACTTATAAACGCTACAAAAATGTTAGAATTGTTTTCATTAAAAACTGTGAACAGCTGTGAGGCTGCACATGTGGTCGAGTGAGAAAAACTTTTATTAATATGAGATAAGAAAAATAATTTATAAATGTGGAGAAATATTTGTGAGCCTTTATTTATTAAACCCTCGACAAAAGAAGAAAAGAGTTATAAATGTTAGGTGTGTATGTGTCGTGTGTTTGTGTATATGTGTCATTATGGCGCCTAAATTGCTTTTGATACATCTTTTTTGCATAAAAACCAAAGCTGCACGTTTGGTCAAGTGAGAAAAACTTTTATTAATATGAGATAAGAAGATTACTTTGTGAGCCTAATTATTACACCCTCGACGCAAGAAGTGTTATAAACAAGTGTGTATGTGTCTCTTTGTGTTTGTGTATGAGTCATTAGAACGACTAAGTGCACGAATCGCTTTTGATACATTATGTTTGTATAAAACTTCTCAACGCACCAAAGTTTAAATGCAAAGTTGCAGCACGTTTACCGACGCTCAATAACTACCAGAACAGCACTCTTTGAAATTTTGTTACGCAATTTGAATAATCGATTTCGCATAAAGTTGGGGTGGAATGTTGAAGTCTGCGCTGAGAAATCGCGAACACATTTAACAGGCACGTTTACAACGGAAGGATTGCGGCGACGTGAGACCGGACTTGGCAGACGTGACCGATAGCTCGGACCTGCAGATGGTAACAAACATTCCCGATAAATTGGCTGCTTCCGATGTTTTCTGTAGTGCTGTTGTATCCTTTTCAAAGATATTTGAATACGACATTGTGGAATAATTTATATTTTGAATGCATCTTTATTGAACTCATATGGTTTTAAGGGCTTAAAGATCCATCAATTGAATTAGTCAAAATATTTGAACTGCTTCCGGAATGGGATTTGTAGCTTAACTTGCTAATCTCAAAGAGTACAGTACACTTATCTGTATATTGAGAGATTATCGATTTTGATTCCGAAAACCAACAACGATTAAGGAAGCGATATAAACATATAAAAAATATATTAATACCGATTTCATTATTTTCCTTCCATCTTTTACCTCCAGTCTGATTTTTTCCAACGTAAAAACCATTTACAGGATGATATTGACATAATATAGTATTTAACTCAATATATTTCTCATCACTCCAGGCAACATTATTTAGAGAGGAATATGTGGTTTAAATTAAATACCGTGTATTAATATCAGCGTGTGTATGAGACCGAAAAGTCTCTCGTAGTTCCTGATGCCCACGACACAAGACTCGATCTTAGTGTGGAGTCAGGACTATATATGTGACTGTTGGGTGTTATTTATTATTATATAAAAATCTTCTCTCGCAAACCAATGATTCAGGTGGGTAAGGCGTCTGCACCTATACACAGGGGCGGACCATGAAATTGTGGGGCCCTGGGCTAATACGACTCGGAGGACCACTAATTATTCAACTAATTATTATGACGTCACAAAACTGTTTTGCAGAGTGATTTAGATTTACTGTAAAGGAAAAAAAATGACAATAAAATATGTTATTTATTTTAATAAAATTTACTTATTAATTCCTAATGTTTTGCGCTGTTTTATGTCGATAAATGAACATATTAAAACAGTTAGGCCTGAGGCTTTTTGTATCCACGGGGCCCTAAAAAGCCCTTAGGTAGATCCGGCCATGCCTATACAGTATACACAAGTTTGTTTTAAATTTTCGCGCGGCTTAATTCAAATAGCGATACGCCGCGGGAGATCCGTTGGAGCGTTAATAACAGTCGGGACGGTAGATTAAATTTTAATTTCGATCCCTAAACTGTTATCCTACTGAGGTAATAAATCTTAAATTGTGTTTAGATGTTTATTAGATGATCGCCGCGAGATATTTAATCCGGTTGGAGCAGCTCGAGGGAATATTACACGCATTGAAGTCATTGGTAGATTATATCGTTTAATGGGATGTGATAGGATAAGTAAAATGTGATATATTGTTTTGTAGTGTAAATCCCTTGTTTATAGCTTTTATCTTGTATATTTGTGGACACGATAAAAATATTGCAATATATTTGAGGGTACACTCCATCTAGAATGCACTGCCCTCAACAAACGAGAGTAATAACATTGCACGTCTATACAATTATGCCGGCCAGCAGTAAGTAGGATAAACACACTGGATCTGAAAGGCAACCCACTTGTGTAAGTAAATATAAACGTCAATAATATTGTGTCAATAATGTGGTAGTCGATATTTTGGTGGACATTATATTTCAACAGTGATAATGTGCCACTGCCTCGGTGGCGCTTACTACGGTACAATTACAATGAATCTCCGATTTGAATCCCAGGATAATATGATATTGCATTCTCAGATTCATTATCATCCTGGAGTCAGGAAATTGTACCCGATATGGCGATAGGTTCGCTCGATATCATATCGTGGAACGGATTACACAAGACACAACGTGGATGTCCTGGTAGAACCTCTGCCTACCCATACTGGGGAAAAGGCGTGAGTTCATGTATGTATAACAGCGATAATAGTAAGAAAACTATCAGCATGGAAATATACATATCGCAAATCAACAATACAATCGACTTGAAAATATATAAATCAATTTATTATACTCATATAAATGTATCAAAATTACTTCAAAAGTTAGATATTGTATATTGATATTTCTGTTCGGTGCGGACGACAGCGTGGCGAATTGCTTTCTGAACTTCCACAACTATGTAACTTCACAGTTCATTTGCGACTAGTAATTTAACAATTGGAGCTGGGCTTGTGTTTCAGCCTCATACGGTATTTGCATAACAGCGACCCAACTACAAAGTGCCGGTTCCCAATCTCGCTAACTTAAATTGGCGAATGACAGCCAATGCCACTTGATATTATTAGATCAAGTATAAACTACAGGAGTACAGACAACTAATAACTAGGTGCTATAGTCCTGGAATAGGTATCAGAAAAGGGGTTTCGACGTTAATAATAATAAACATGACGTTCAAATATAACAATAAACATGTTTTCACTATAACAATTTATAATGCAAAGGTGTAAATATTACGGCTTCATTATTTCATTCATTCATTACGGCGTATTCTGGTAGTCAATTATTTTACAAGTTAATTAGAAAAACTAACATACATAACGCAATTATTCTAAAAAGAGAAAGAAGCGGAAGGGAGTAAGTTAATCTTCAAAATGTATGTGGATACGAGAAATAATACATAATATAATACATTTTCCCTCTAGGAACCAAAATAAAATAGAAAATAATGATAGGAAGCATAACCAACGTCAGTCCGGCCTTTACCGCGAATGCGAGCGGATGCAAAGTGACTGACTTTGCTACGGAAATGGATAACAGTTCGAATAGGTTAAAATGTTCTAATTGTAACATTGTAATTTGTGAAGTGTTGGCTTTTGTGCAAAATAAACTGGACGTAATGGACGAACAAAGCCATGTGCAAATATGTGAAAGTGCTTTTGGGACTGAGGATATTGATCTTGCTAAGTCATTGTTGTTTGAATCAGTGAGCAAGCGGCCAAAGAGAAGAAAACGTCAAGGAAAAAATCTACGAAATATTGAGGATATCATATGCTTATTTAAAGAAACAGACCCAGAACATATACCAGTGTTTGTGGCCAAAAACCTAGAAAAACTTCCACCGGTTACATTTGACCATGTAGATGTAACCGTACTGCTGAAAAAAATGCTTATATTGGAGCAATCTGTACAGAACTTTCAACGTCAATATGTTACGAAGTGTGAATTAAAACAACACATGAATGAATATTGTAACATAATTTCGCATCCACAAAAGGAACAAAGTATTGATTTAATGAAAAAAGGAGGTAAACATGAAAACTTTTTGTCCAACGGACAATCTCGAGCGCGCTCAATATCTTGCAATAGTGAGTCATGTGTTGATCATAGTGAATGCGATGAGCGGCTATCTCTGTCTCACAAGTCACCAAGTAAATCTAACTATCCTTCTCAGTCATCGGCCACTAAAGATGCGAGACTGAATAAGAATATAAATATAGATTATGGATGCCACAATTCAGATAGTATGAGTGGGACGGCAAGTGACATCTTAGTACATCGCAGCATGAGTATAACGGAACAACCGAGTCTTACGGTGACAACTAAGATAACACCAGAAACAGCTGATAAACAAGTGATGCGCAAAAACCATGTGAATGATATGAATATTGATAGTGAAAAACATAACAAGAATCCAGTATTGGAACGTTGCGATACATTTTCGGAGATGGTACAAAGAGATGGTAGTTGGAAGGAGTCTAAAATGACTGAGGAATGGAAAATAGCACAAAAAAGAAGGTTTAGGAATCGTTTTATTACTTTTAAAGGAAGCGCAGCGATTGAATCCGGCGAGAAACGTTATAAGTTTATGGCGGCGGACACTAAGGTACCATTATTTATATCTAACGTACACCGAGATGTCAATGAACAGGATATTGTGGATTATATTTATGAAAAAACGCAAGAAAATGTTTCGCTTGTAAAAATTAAAATGAAGCGACAAAGAGACTATAATGCCTATAAGTTATTTGTAAATAAGTATAAAATTGACACATTTTTAGATAACAAATTATGGCCGTCGGGAATATCTTTCCGGCGATTTGTAAATACTATTAATAGACAGAGTAAGGAAATAAGTGATCAAATAGACGGCTAATTGAATTATTTTATTTGATATTGCTGAATTGAATTTGAATCTTGATTATAATAATGGACAACCTTAGTAAATTAATTAGTTTCAATTGTAAATCAATTAAAAGATCAATAGATGGGGTCAGAAGATTGTGTCGGTTGGCCGACGTGATAGCCCTTCAGGAGACCTGGTTATTCCCACATGATTTGCCAGTACTGAACACTATTGATGATAATTTCAGCTGCACTGGCGTGTCGGCAGTTTACACTACGACGGGCATAGTTAGTGGAAGACCTTACGGCAGGGTGGCGCTGTTGTGGCGAAAATCAGCATTTGAGGCGGTAAAAGTGATACAATGTGACAACGAGCGGATTTGTGCGATAAAGCTACAGGTTAGTCGTGGTACATCTGTGATGGTGTTTAGTGTTTATATGCCCGTTAACAGCAATGAAAATGTTGCAGAGTTTACGGCGTGTCTTGGTACTATTTATTCGATAATTGAAAGTGAGAGTGATTCTGTTACAGCTTTTTATATTTTGGGAGATTTTAATGCCCATCCAAATGAATTATTCTACAATGTTATGATGGATTTTTGTAAAGATGTTAGGTGGATTTGCGTGGATGTAGATATGTGTCACAAGTCAACTTGTACATTTTATAGTGATGCTCATGGTTCCTATAGATGGTTGGATCACTGCATTGTCACACAATCGGCACGAAACACAGTATTGAATGTGACAGTTTTACACGACGTGTATTGGTCTGACCACTATCCGCTGATGGTCGAATGCAACCTGGGCAAGCTTGATATGAAGTTTTCTGAACCTCGCATCAGTAATCGTGGAAATCGTGTTATATGGGGAGAGAGGCAGTCGCGGCAGATTGAACTTTATCATAATATTTGTCATTCTAAATTGAGACTTATAGACTTTCCATGTGAATTAAGGGAATGCTGTGATGGGGTTTGTAATAAAAAGGAACATAATTTAATAATTGATAAGTTATATTCTGAAATTGTTAATATTTTGTCAGACGCGGCAAGAGAGACATGTCCCCTAAAATGTCGTAAAAAGGGGGGCTATTTAACCGGCTGGGATAAATATGTTGCAAACAGTCACCGGGTGGCACGGTCGAAATATTACTTTTGGAATCTTGCTGGACGACCGGCTAACGGTCCCATTTTTGATGAGATGATAGCATCAAGAAAACAATTTAAAAGTAAATTAAAATGGTGCCAAAATAGGCAAGACCAACTTAGAATGGATAGAATCGCCAATTATCACTCTGCAAAACAGTTTAAAATTTTTTGGAGAAATACAAATAGGATGAATATTCGACCGAGTCATCCGGTGAGTGTTGATGGTGTTTGTAATAGTAAGGAAATTGCAAATAAATTTAGAGATCAATTCATTGTAAAGTCGCCTTTAAAAACAACATCGTGTGTGGTGAATGCTGCTGAGATCATCGTAAGAGAATGGAAATTAAATTTAAACTCAAAAATATCTGCGAAACATGTGGCCAAAATTATTAAAACAATGCAGCATGGTAAATCACCTGGTTACGATGGTCTCAGTATCGAGCACTTTAAGTATGCGGGGGTTCACTTGCCGAGGCTTCTCTCTCTGCTTTTCACCCTGTGTCTAGGCCATACATACTTACCGGGCGCATTAACGAGAACAATAGTCGTTCCAATTTTAAAAAATAAGACCGGCGATGTGTCTGATATCGGCAATTACCGACCCATCTCACTCGCCACCACTACGGCCAAAATTCTTGACAGTTTGTTGAATAGCTGTCTTCTTGATTGGGTTAAGATACATGACGCACAATTTGGATTTAGGGCAGGGATGTCAACGGAAAGTGCTATTCTTTGTTTAAAACACACTGTCAATTATTATACTGCGAGGAAAACGCCGGTGTACGGGTGTTTCCTTGACTTGTCTAAAGCATTTGATCTGGTCTCCTATGAGTTACTATGGGACAAGCTAGGGAGCACCGGTGTACCGGCGGAATACACGTGTCTCCTTAAGTATTGGTATTCTCATCAGGTAAATCATGTGAGATGGATCGATACCTTATTCGATGAATACAGATTGCAGTGTGGCGTGAGACAGGGTGGATTGAGTTCACCTTTACTATTTAATTTGTATATTAACTCGCTTATCGAGGAGCTGAGCAGCGCTCATGTCGGATGTCATGTTGATGAGATATGTCTCAATAATATCAGCTATGCAGACGACATGGTGCTGCTTAGTCCGTCGATAGGCGGTTTAAAAAAGCTAATATCTATATGTGAGAGTTACACGGAAAGGCATGGCTTAAGTTACAATGTCACAAAAAGTAAAATCATAGTCTTTAAACCACCTAATCAGCAACCACGCCTCCGGTCTATCTTAAAAGTGGAATTGTAGATATTGTTGATAGTTTTAAGTACCTCGGTCACATTGTTACTAGTAACCTAACGGACGATGCCGATATAGAGAGGGAGCGTAGGATGTTGGCGGTAAGGAGCAATATGCTTGCCCGCAGGTTTTCTCGATGTACCACTGAAGTCAAAATAACGTTATTTAAAGCTTTTTGTCAATCGTTCTATTCTAGTGGCCTGTGGGTGTCATATACGCGCCGAGCTTACAACGTCCTACGGGTGCAATACAACAACGCTTTCAGAATGCTGTTGGGACTACCAAAGTACTGTAGTGCCTCTAATATGTTCACGGAAAGTCGTACAGACGGCTTTCACGCATTAATGCGTAAAAAAACAGCTTCCATGTTGCATCGTTTGAGAACGAGTACCAATAGCATCTTGAAAGCGATTGCTGCAAAATTTGACTGTCCTATTCGAAAGCACTGGGTGAAATTTGTAATAAGTCATGAATAATGTTTATATTGTTATTAGATAAGTATTAAGGTTTATATTGTTATTAAATTTATTTCTTAATGTAAAAAATATGGATCCATGGTCTGAAATAAAGTTATATTATTATTATTATTATTATTATAACTCAGAGCCAGGAGATTTATTATCTACGTCGCAACTCAAACAAGTCTAAACAATAACGGTAAGCAGTCAAATTACTCACAACTCATCTTATCAAGCCATTAGCGAAATGAAATGGCCGCGAGACGCACCACAATGTGGAATATTATTCTTAGACGTTAAATGCTTTAAGATATTTAAATGGAAGTTATGAAATGAAAGGAGGTCTCGTTTCAGGGCGGCGGGAAGTTCTGATCTGCCTATTGTTTTCCTTGTGGGTAATTCAATTGAGCTGTCTATCTAGCCGGCGCGGACGCTCATGTTTACGAGAGCATAACATTTGCATGGAATTATTCGTGTCACTGCCCCCGTTATTTCATTTATTGTTTTATTTATATACGAGGCACGTATTTTCGTTTCCTACAGGAATCGTTTTGGTGAGAAAACCGTTGTAATACGGAAAATATTAAGGCAGTAATTCTTGTTTTGGCAGCTTCCAGAGCGTAATGAGCAAGGAGCCTGAAAATGGCATCGAGACAACTTTTTGTGAGGAACGCTTTTGAAATAAAACTGTTTTTACGGGTTTTATCATGGATTTGGTTTGATTAAAATTGTAATAGATAAATTCCATACAATGAATAGTTTTATTTCAATGTGTAAAATTCGCCCAAATCTAAGAAACCATTATTAGGTACACTCTTGTTTCAGTTTTAAGAATCGCTTGTGTATTTTAGTGCATACGCCAGACTGAGTGCGTTTGTTCGCGTATTGCGTTTTATTTACTCGAAAAGGGCATTTATTCTAAATTTTATGTGTATTGTCATAGTAAGATTTTTATTAAAGTTTGTAAACCCCGCTCTACTGAGTGCCCAGGAATCTTATATGAACAATAATGCTATTTATACCAACTGTAAATGGAACTGAACATTTTGTGCTTGAAGCGAATAAAATATACAACTCCGAATATCTTTAAATACATTCGAAATATAACAAAAACATTTAAATATTCCTTTTCTTGTGCCACGGAAGCTTTCCGGCAGGAAAATCTCAAATAATTCATGTATATACAGTGCCAAATGTTTCAAAGGAAAACTTTAACCAATTTCCGTAGAAGTTGTTCCTAAGCAAAAATGAGTTAAAGAATAATATTTTCTTCAAACTTTATATTGACTCAAAGGATAATTAACTATGAAGTAAGTCAAAATGTGTTCTATGCATAATTTATCGTCATTAATGTAATCGCTAATCACTATTAGAAGCCACAATATAACATACATTGTATATTGATTGTATCCGGCCATTATTGCCCGCTAATGCGCTTCGGTCTCCTCTACCATTAAAAGGTTTTTTTTATTGCAATGAATGGCGAGACGACCATGCCATTCGCCTGATGGTAAGTAATACGACCGCTAATGTATACTAGCTAAACCAATCAACACCACGAAGTACAAAACAATAATTAGCTGTCCTCTGCGCTCTCCATCCTGAGACATACGAAGTTAAGTCTCAAGAGTTAGTTGTCCCCTTCAAACCTGCATTCAGCACATTCCATTGTTATTTGGCGAGAGAAATAGACAGCGGTTTTACCTACCCAGGGTCTCAGATATAAGCGACCTACCACCAGTAAGGCTGATTAAGGCTTACTGCCTAGGCCATATTCTGCTAAGCTCGCTTTTCAAGTAGGTTTTTTATCGGGCTTGCAGATTCCACATTCTTCATAAACTTTTGTAAAGATCTCTATATTGTGCAGTTTTCCTCAACGTGTTTCCTTTACCTGTTGAACATAGGTCTCAAAGATTCCCAAAGAAGAAAGTCTCAAAGAAAGAAAGATATGACTGATTACAAAACATAAATATTCCGTTTATCAACGAATGTCCTATAAGCCTTTATCCCTTTTTGTATAAAATGGGATATTGGTAAAAAATAAAATGGAATCCAAAATTTCGATTTATTTTTATTGGAACCTGTGTCTAAATTGCTGCGAGCATTCAATATTACTAGTTTTTTAGTAGTACTTTTTACTACCACATACTCTTGATTTATTGCCTTTTGTTTTAATAAAAATATTCGCTCGCAATAGTTACACTCCTATATTTATGATTTTTCTAAAGTATGCTGAGAGCATTTTACAGTTTCAAGTACCTACATGCTGTAAAAGTTGTAAGTTTTTAATTAATTTGTTTTGCGACGTGGTAAGTAATTGAAAAGCTGGCAGCGTACAAATAATAGAATAAATGAATTGTATCTACAGTTGTCCTGTACTAATGATTATTAATTTATAATGGAGATAAAAAAAATAGATTTAATAAAAAAAATACTGTGTTTAATAAAAGCCTTGCTAACATAAGCGAAAACTTTTTGACTATGAGATCCCAATATGATCCCATATGGTGGAAAATTCCCTAAACGATTCTCAAATCGACAAGGGTTGCAAGAGACCCATGTAGCACTATCAGTAGGAAGTTGACACGTGCTTTTCCGGTCACGATAAGGTATTAGTATCGGGTCGGCGGCGCCACCGCCCCACATACGAATAAACACCGGTCTACACGGATTTTGTTACTTATTATTCTTATTTTACACCAGGAATACATCCACGAGAAATTATAGCTTTAAGTAAGTGCAATAGGCGGTCTTATTTCACTAGACAATATGTTACAGACAGTCTTAGATGGACATAAGAGAAAGGACATATTGTTGATACTATCATCGTATCGTTGTCACAGAGATGGATTTTATGCCTATATGCATGAAATATGCCTTTTAGAAAAGGTCTCTTTGTAATGGTTTTGTAATCTATCGGATCAAAATATTCATTCATACAGGTGTTAAGAAAATAGTGTTTTATGGTGATCTAACAATATATATACATATAATATCTTTAGATTTTGTAACGTTATAAACGAGCCAGCTGCAGCGGATCAACTAATACTATATGATCCTAGCTAACTCTTCTTTTGTTTCTTTATTTGTGACTAACTATCGACATAAACATTTGATAAAATATGCTTTTGTTTTTACAGCATAAGAAGCGAGACTATGGATCAATTGATGGTAAGAGTTCGTTTATAAATAGCAGCACATTAATGCCACCTATACAAATCATAATTGCGCCGACATTTTTACAGTTAAGATCTGGCTACATTTGCTCCCCACCGATCAGAATATAATCTTCTATCAATACTTTGTGTGGAAAGCATTACCGTTTTAGAAAGAAAGAAATATTTATTTACAAGCAATGGTTTACAACTTTAAGTAATAATTACTAATCTAATAATGCTTGTCAACAAAACGGCTCATGCTTAGCATATGTAACAAAACCAACGCTGGTCTTCCGCAGGGCCGGTAAGTAACGTCACAAGTGCCAAAAACAAAATAAATATTATTTTTAGATTTATATCCATTTGTGCCTACTAGTGTAGACTCGGATTTAGTCAGATCCCTGCCAATTCGTCAGTCGCTGGCGGCGTTCGAGTATGGTCGGCAAAGTGTTTTATTCCAACTATCGGACGCGCGCCGGACTTCACTCCAATTCACTCTTTATACTTTATTCACTACACTACGCTTTGGATATCATGTTTCTACATTTGGCACTCGAAATGAGACAAGACGGGTGTCTTTAAGACGTTTGCGTTTTGTTTTGTGTTGTTCTTGGCAATACATAAAATACGTTATGTTATTACATAATAAAAATGGAAGGTTGCAATTCTTTGTTTTTTTTTTTCCCAATTTTGTTTCTTCTTAGTTTTTGAATTTTTGTGGAAGGGAATTTATTTTCTTAGAGTTGACTTTAAGTGTCTTTAAAGCCTGTATTTCTCGTCCTTATATTAATTTTTTTTATGCATGATCCGTCCTTTTGAGAAGACGGTGACCCACAAATAACCTTCCTTGGCCATGACATTCATTGGTTTGGAAATTAAAACGCAAAGTTACGCGTCTTTCCAACCATCGCAAATATCTTCAGACATTTTACGAGTATGAACGACAGAAACAACCTTGTAAGATCCTTCAAGGCAGCAAAAAATTGCCCAACCCATTATAAAAAAACATTATTCATATTAGTTTAGTAAAACTCTGTGCCCGGCGCTTTCAAGTGAACAAAACTGGAATTATTAAACAAAACTTCTTGGAAAGGGGTCTCGGGAAGAATGTAGTTAACGATAGGTGATTAGTTATTCCTTTTCTGTGTAAGTGTAGATAATCTTCGTATGGATGTTTTTATGTAGTTGCTGAATAAAGACACATTATTCGTATAATTAACACGTTCGGTCTCGATGACACCAATTACTCTTCGTATAGAATACACTGGGACTTGTAACCGCTTGATATGTATTCGAATGAGCTTGTTAGGGCGTATGAAGTTTTTATCGGTTCTCGTTAGTGGTATAATTGGATTTAGATTTTTAAGGGCTGTGTTGATGATTAAGCGGCGAAATAAGGTGAATAAAGGCTGACATAATTGAATTGAAATGAAATGAAATTGGTTTATTGATCATGTAGGCAATTAAATAGCTCTTATCAATACATGGACAAGTCAATACATGGTACTTATTCTATATTTACAAAATAATAGATTATGTTTTTATATAAATGCAATTTATTAAGTTTTAGTTTTAGTAATTGTGTGGATAAGTGAGGGATAAAGATTTCACATCAATTACATTTCGTTTCATTTCCTCGTATAATAAAGTAAAAAATTAATGGCATAGTTCATACACAGGAGTAGAATGTGTTGTTTTCTTCGTTAAAATTTAATTCAATAATCCTTCGATGGAGACATTCGATCCAAAACATTTGTTAACAAAATAGGTTATAAACTGTCTATTAATAAGGCCGTAAGACGTTCTCTATGTTTATCGAAATTAACGCCTATTTAATATCATGATGTATCTGACTATAACAGTATTATGATTCAGTCAAGCTATTTTACCAAGGCAATCCTTGGGGCCCTACTATGTATAACGTACATTGTAATCATAATTCTATGGTTACGACCATAAGTCAATAACGACCATAAGTATATGTAGGTACATTCGTTTCGTATATAAACTTCGATCATCCGAAGTTTCGATTTTCGTTTCGGATGAATATAGTAGGGCCCTTGGTATATCCAGACTGCAATCGAAAACAAAGCCAGCAACTAAATTTGCAAAAACAGAGGCCAATTATTTTTGTATATTTCTCCTATCGTCTTAATTGGGTGGTAAATATGTGCATAGTTTATATCAAAATAATAATGTACGTCCTTTTTATTTTTATAAAAGCTATGGTACGCAATTTCGAAATTATAATTTTAGAGATAACTATGGATTTGCCATCCAAAAACGATGATATTTAAAACATCACAAAAAAATGAAGTGTTTTTGTTTCTGTAGACACTAAAACTACCACCTGGCTTAGTTTGTGGTTGCAGTTTGTATATACCCTGTACAATTATACGCATTAAGTTAAGCATAGAAATTAAACGAGGCGTCTAGTCTCAGTATAATGTGAATGCTCCGAGCTACCAAAGGAAACAACATGTTGCAAATCGTCGGAAGGAAAACTTCATATAATTTGTTATGAAATCTTATTACGACATCGTGGAACCCGCCCGCATTCTGCAGAATATAAGTGAACTAATAACAGATACATTAAGTTATATAACATCAAAACTATTTCGTAATTACTGTGTAGTTCAAAGAAAAATAACTGATGAAATTGCAAAATTTATTAAAAGATTGAAAGATTATTTTATACTTCTTCTCTTCTAATTAACTCTTGTATTTGAGACATACAAGACTGTTTAATAACTAAATAATAAACGTTATATCAAAACAAAGTAATGGCGAGTAATTAATTAGGTCGCTGTGGCGATCCATGGGGGAGACCTATGTTCAACAGTGGACTTTCTTTGGCTTAAGAGAGAGAGAGAAAAAAGGAAAGAGAGAGCGAGAGAGAGAGAGAGAAAAAACGAAAGAGAGGGCGAGTAAATCAATAAACCTAATTATAAATACTATCTATAACAATAAATCATGTGATTCTTCACAAGTTCGAGTGGCAATCCGCACTATGGCCTAGTGCATTGGCGTGGTGGACTACATGGCCTAATCACTGTCAATCGAATTCTCGATTATAGAAAAGGCCCGTGCCCTGCAGTGGAACGTATATGGGCTGATACAGTACAGTACAGAGACTGTCCCACCAATGTAACTTCTTTAAGCCAGGGTCACCAGTGGCAAGCATTTTAATGACACTGAGCATTGAAGCTCGGCGAGTCTCCGGGACTTTCTAACTTGTTTTTAACCCGCAACGAAATTAATCACAAAGTGAAATTAAATGGAGGAGTTACAGTACAGTACAGTGTGATTCTTGGACATAAAAGTATATTGCTCATAATAATGTTCCGTTGAGTAGTACAGGTTTACAAGTAGTGAATCAGTGGGAGGCGGTTGAATTTCGCATTCCGCACTGCAATAATAATGTTCAAATGATTTGGTTTATGGTTTCCCGCGATACACAGGCGCCTAGAGCGAAAGGTAACATTACATTGGTAATTACTGTTTGATTATTATTATTGAATATTTAATCGGAATTGTTGTATGGATTTTGTATTTTATTTTATTGTAGTAGTCATGCTTTATGCTTCTTATAGATAACATTAATATTTAATATTTGAAGAATGTAGTGTTTGTACCTTTTGTGCCTGTCTAATAGATATAGTACATTTTCTCATGTACACCATCACCAGTGTAGGTAGTTGACGGTAACAATACTCTGGTGTAGGAGACGGAGCAAGTCGGACGTGCGTTCATACTTGATGCCGGTGTAGTGGTGGTAGTGATACCTACAGAAAGGACTATTATGAAGTACAGTAAGAAAACTGATGTTGGAAAATAGATCTACGGTTTGACTCCCTGATGAATATAGGTAAACATCGATATATATAAATGTTTATGCGATCAATACCTCCTTAGGATGTGAATGATGTGGAACTGTGATATTCATGACAAGATATATGTAGTGTTTTAATATAAATGGTTAGTTTGTTTAGCATTAAACATAATAATTATAGTATATATGGTTTGTTGTACACCAACGTAACATACACTTTAATGAAGAACTAGTTTAATAGTTCTATACAATGAGCGGCCTTTTATGTAGCTATTTCTACCAGGATCTTGTCAATCTCGAAATGTATTAAATATATTATGTTGATTTCCTATTTACCGCTTTCCTTGGACTTCTAAAAATACTACAAGATACCATTGACTTGTAACATTGATATCTATGCAAAATACGATCGTACAAAAATAATTTAGTATTATTATTTTGAATTTTATTTCGCATGTACAAAAATGGCAATTCAAAGTGAGATATGGCTGGATGTAGCGAGAGAAATGGTGTCGCCTCTGTATTTATAATGATGTTGTTTTTCCCGTTCAGAACATAGTTCGCGGCACATAATGGTGCGCGTTGTCCCCCGAGGTTATAGGCCACCCAGGCCTCCCTCGTGTACCATAATAAGGAATTCCTAGTTCATATCATATCAGCTGAAAAGACGTTAAAGCTTAAGCCTCTAGCAGTGAAGAGAAGATTTATAAAAAAAATCATTATTGACACAAAGTTGAAGTTATCCCACATTTACGAGTATACACATAACACACATGTTTGATGAACGCTAGTGGCATCTAAACTGGGCCAGGCTTGTATCTTAGAAGCTAGTCACTCATTTATTCATATTCGTACCAGTTTGTTTAGAATGGGGCTGTGAAAAGTGAAGTTGCGGGTATGACCCTCGCACCGAGACAATTGTTTGTGTGGCAACGTCTCTGGTTGTTTCTGATATACATGATAGTTCTTGATATCTTACTGGATCAAAGTACACGCATATTTTTACGGGTATAAAACAAAGTGGCTACATTGCTACATTACCTGATGCTGAAATATAGTAAGGCAATTGAAATATAGTACCCATAGGTAATTGATGATTATACAGCGACTCGGGCCACCGTACATAGTAAAAGCGCTTCACACATCACAACACTTGTAGTGTTGTTATTCAAGGTTCAGCCTGATTTAAGTTTCAAACAACCTAACATTTGTGATTTGGCTAAAGGTAATATCTGCCCGATGAGTACACTATTTGATAACTATTTCCATTATCAATTGTACAATGGAATCGCATTTAAAGTACCTACACAAATATTCGTCTTAACCCAGCTCTTACTCACATCCTTGTCGTTGTAAAGTGTCTGTCGATCCGGACACGTCGGAAATTGAATAATGGCACACGCGCGGGCCCACACCGGAAAAACTCGCTCCCAACCGATACAATCATGCACAATGTTTGTTTCTATTCCTTCCTTTTTGACTGTTTAGTATTTACACAGGAACTACATTCTGTTAATTACATTTCGGTTGAGTATACAGTATACGCCAATAGAGTTGTTTGTTATTATTATGTTATCTCTGTGCTATATACATTATCCATGGGTAGGTAGAAAATGGAAATGGAATAACACAGTAAAGAAAATATTACCGCATGATTGTTAAATTGGGATAGCGCATTGTGTATGTAACATGTTTTTTTTTAGCATGGCGCGGCAGTGTGACTCGAGCAATCCTGGACTTATTATCCGGTGCGAACATGCGAACGGTGGTAACATCTAGAAAGATCACCGAAAGGAAACACTATCACCTTTTCACTCGAAGGTTACATCATGAATAGGTAAGCGTGGTACAGTAAGTAGACGAAGAGAAACATATAGATTGTCTGCATGTTTCTGGTGTGCGTTTGTGTGTGTTAGTATGTGTGTGTTTACAGTACTGGCGAGTGCTGTTAGAGCTGCGAGCATGTTTCTGGTCTTCGTTTATATGTGTTAGTAAGTGGTTTGTGTGGGTGTGTATGTGTGCATGTGTGTGCACAGTACCGGCGAGTGCTGCTAGAGCTGCGAGCGCGAGCAGGGCGGAGCGGCTGCGTGCCATGTCAGCAGGGCATGCCGCGCGCTGCGGCCGTCATCGCCGCGACATGCCTCCGCTGTCGCACGCGCCACCTTCGCACTCTTCGCACCTGAAACAAACCACACCACTTCAATATCCTATCTTTCACCTCCATTGGCCTTCTCCAAAGTCTCCACAAGTCTCCCCAAAGTTTGTCCACATTGTATGCGAGCGTTCGGCACCTCGCTTGCCCGTTCGTATCAATGCTTATAAAATCTAGATAAAAACTAATATACGTCTTAACAACAAGCAATAGTGGCTGTAGAATAGTTAGCTGAGCAAGGATGGTATCACATCAATAGATCGGTGATGATGTGCAAAAGGGGCCCCAGATAATGAGTTAAACAGACACTCACGAACATATACAGCACTTGTGTCGTAATTGTATTGCTGGTATCTTAAATTGGGGGGTAAAGGGGAGAAAAAAGGATGAGGGGTCTTGTGCCTTAGGCAACCATAAACATCTATTGATATGCTACGATAACAAAGCCTGTGATCCGTTTTGCGGTATGGGTGTTCGCAGTTTATTAGGTTGCTTCACTTATGGACTCGGGGTCAGCAAACTATAATCTCAAGTCCTATCAGAAAGACTCATCAAAAGTATGAATACCCTGTCCAAAAGAGGCACCTCGATAAAATAATCCGTCCTAAATTTCGCGGCTATGATAAACGGTTTACGATCCCTGGTCTAAGGCCGTGTACTAAAGAACTACGTTAAACAATTTTCTATGTTAATGTAGGGGTAATTTGTCGGGTAGGCGCCCCCTGGCGGTGTCCTGCACGATTACACGCCTCTGATTAATCCCACGACTCCCGCGGTAACGACAGCTTTTACTGCGCACATTATGCTGCCCTCATCAATCTTCTTTGTATTAAAACTCGCCTTGATTAAAATTATCACGTAGAATGTTATATTTTAGTTGTGGACTTTAAATATTTTGAGAATGGGTCTGGAGGATACGAATAAGGGATTGATGTAAGCATTTATCTTGGTGTAACTTATAATTGTAATTGCTTACATATCGTTAAAATATAAATGAAATAATACTAAGCGCCAATGCTAAAATAAATAACGAACAACATAATTGAATGTGTTGCTTGGCATACTCATTATTACGGTCGAATTTAGGTTTATACGAATACATGTTCAGGTAAATTAAAATTATCACGTATTTTTTAGGTATAAGTGAGAATAAAAGTTCTATATTTTAGATGCTAATTTACACGATTAAACATAATGTCCCCAAGAAAATAATCATTAATTTTAAATTGGAAAATGGACATAGATTTTTATCCACAAAAACATATCCAACTATGCAACTAAATAGCTGCAAAATACGTAACAATAACGATAAGTACTCATAAAATCAGAACCAATAACAAGGAAAGGGCGCAACAAACAGCGGCACGAGCGTTAATAATTGTCAGAAAACAAGGACGGCTCAACAGGTGGCCTATATTTTATGGTTATTGCGAGGATACAATTAATCTGTTCTGGGTTCTGGCGGGGAGTGATCCTCAGTATACTAGTGGTACTTGGTACTTCTTTTTATTGCAATGAATGGCTGGAAGAGCATGCCATTCGCCTGATGGTAAGCGATACGGCCCCTCATGAACAGTAGCAAAACTAAACAACACCTTAAATTACAAAGCAAAGTATGGTATTTCACTGCGCTCGCCATCCTGAGACATAAGATGTTAAGTCTCAATATGTCCAGTAGCTACTCTGGCTACTATATCCATCAATCCGACACACAACTGTGCATTTACACTGCTTGATGGGAGAAATAGACATTGCGGTGGCACCCATCCAGAACTTCTCCTTACTTCTGATGAGGGTCACACTAAACATCGGTACAAATGACGTCCGGAAACTTTTGTTATTGGAAATTTATTCAATCTTGTTTTGCAGATAAGAGTGATTGACTGCGAATGGTGCGAGATTCACGATACTGTTTGTGGAATGAAATAGGGTGTATAAATGATGCTTGTTTTGATGTCATTATAGTGTTACACAATATTTTGAGTTCTCTCAAATTGCGTCAGTGTTTTGGCATGGTATTGTGTAATAGGAAGTGGGTTTACCACAAATCATATCCTTGCCAAATTATGTTATAGAAAGAATGATTGCCAAGATAAATTTACTGCTTAAGATGCTGTCTTACTGCTTAGTCAGGAAATTTAATAAATATTCTAATTTGAGAGAATAATGGCGTATGATTCATACTTGATTAAAATAAAAAACACACTTCTTAGGAAATGGCATAAATCTCAAAACATCTATATTTCACTTCTGAATAATATTAAGTTATAATTCAGTTGCAGTATTATTCCGTTCCATAAACATTATTGAGCTGCTTATCTCATGATGCAAAAGCTGCATCAACAGATTAAATCTTCAATATTAGCATAACAGTATCGCTCCGTTGTATTCACAATAAAGGCTTATCAGGCTGCCTCAATACCGTCTCCGGTTCTTGAATAGGCGATTGTGCTCTCGGAAAAATAATATCAATCACTGCAACATGAGTGGGAATATTGCGCTGCGACGTAAGAAACACATTGTCTTTGTACCGAGCGTGCAGTGAAATATGCAAGTTATTTATTCGGTTATTATACGAAGATTGCACTTTATAAATGTGTTGTTTTATTTTGTTTTGGAATATTTTGGTTTTGTTGTAAATAATCAGTGAAATTATAACGAAAATCTTAATGTATTTAAAATAGTTACATGTATTGGGTAGTGGCGTAAAAAATTCAAGGAAAAACAAATGTATTTCTCGTAATAATCCTTAATTTACGTTTATATCTTCGTTCACCAAATCATAGCTGCAAAAACATATTATCCAACTCTGTAAAGAAAAGTTCTAGCTTTCGTTATCTGTTACCTACTCTAGTACTGAATATATATTGTCAATGTTTTCTCCAAAAGGAACAGAGCCGAGATTTTTCAAATATCAATCTAACACAGAAGCTTTGGTGTAAAATCGTGTCTACACTTCGCGGTAGCGTGAGAGCATTCAATAAGAGCTTTCGCGCTAGTTTCTAACGTGGTTAACAGATACGTATCCCGTGGAATTTGATCTAAATTACTGGAGTGCTGGATGCAATCATACTGGTGGTAGTTCTCTCATATGTGAGAGGCCATCTGGGTGGGTACCACCCCAGTGTCTATTTCTCCCGTCAAACAGCAGTGTAAACGCACTGTTGTGTTTCGGGTTGAAGGGCATTGTAGCCAGAGTAACTACTGGACATATTGAGACTTAACATCTTATGTCTCAGGATGGCGAGCGCAGTGGAATGCCAAGCATTGCTTTGTAATTCAAGGTGTTGTTTGGTTTTGCTACTGTTCATGAGCGGTCGTATCGCTTACCATCAGGCGAACGGCATGCTCGTCTCGCCATTCAAAGCAATAAAAAAAAAAAAAAACACCTTTTCTTATTCTTGCTCTTATTATAAGATTACTTGGCTGTCTATGTTTCTTTTTATGTATTTGTATAGGTGTTTTAAAATACCTTTTATATTTTAGTGACTGAGTGCGTCCCTGATTTCTCTGTCTTTATGGAATAAGGTTTTCCATTTAATAGTAATTGTATAAATCGTATAAAAATCGTAGTTTGAAAGGTCCCAAGACCTGTAAAATATTATACGGATAATAATTAAACTATAACGATGTAGGAAAACATTGTGAGGAAATGCATACTATAGCGATTTGGATGAATTTCTATCATCTCTGGTATGTAAAAGTCCGTCAACCCAAGGCTATATAATAAGGGTGGTGGACTATACGGCCTAACCCCTCTCAATCGCACTCTTGAGTGTTTAGGTAGCTCGTACTCTGCAGTGGGACGTACGGGCTAATACAAATTGAATTTACTAATATATTTGTGGTTTACACAACACATTAGAATATAGAATATTCATATCCTCCCGGAGAGCGGCCACCGACCACCGTGCAGTAATAATACCGGGTAAATTCAATCATAGTGAATGTTGCAAGTGTGATGTATTCCTAGATCCGCTTGTGTTCACATGCACCTATTCAGGAGGATTAGTCTATGCTCCGACACGAAATTCGAATTTTCGAACGTTCGACGTCCACATATAAGGTAAACATTCCATTTCTAAAAAAATATATTCTCTATGGCACTAACATTCACTCCGAACTTAGTCTATAGTTACGATGCATTTTAAAAGATTCGAACATTTTGAATGCAAGGGTAGTCACCCACGCACATTCATAGATTTACGTATGACGAACATTCAAATGTCGTGTCGGATTATAGAGTAACCCTGTTTCGAACACGCCGGCATAATTCTGTCATCCCATTATCATTTGTAATCATCTACCGCTAATCGAAACTCCATGTATACGTAAGTGGATACGGGCATAGGTGGGAAATTCATTGTTGGTAATAGGTATCCGCCCGGATAGCATGTAGTGGGTAACAGCCGTTCTCTATATTCTATCTTTAACAAGAGGTTAAAATAGCTACGACGTTGGTGCAATACTACGTTTTATTAAACAAACGTATACATATATATTTATCATACCTAGCTACCTATAAACACATGCACCATATCTATACCTCTCTACCTACGTTAACTAAAACATAAAATGCATCGGAATATCAAAAAAATCTCTTGCAAAAGATAGATAGATTATAGAGAACGGCTGTAAGACCGTCTCGGTGGCGCAGTTATACTACGGTATGCAAAGCTGAAGTCTCGGATTCGAATCCCGAGTCTTTTGTTTTTATTATCAGCCCAGAGTCAGGAATTGGTGTTATATTACATAATGAAATAACTCTACAATCGACAGTACCATTGAGAGTGGTTAGGCCGTATAGTCCACCACACTGGCCTAGTGCGGGTTAGCGGACCTACATACCATAGAAATTCTTATAAACCGCTATGGTATGCAGGTTTCCTCACGATCACTTTATCTTATTAATAAAAAAATGTAAAGTTATGTTTCTAAATCGCCTTTTAAATACAACAATTAATAACGAAGGAAATTATTAGAAGGAACAATGGAGTCGCGCTTACATTCTCTGGTAGGAAAGCTTTTACAAAAAGAAATTCCCAGCCATTTTCTCGACAGAAATGAGTTATGGCGAATATTAAACGATATACGACTCCTTACTGGAATTTATGGTAATTAAAAATGTTAAACCATATTTCAGTGTAATGACCGCGTCTATTAGTAACTTTGATTCATTTTTAGATTTATAGATTCCATTGTATTTTAACAGAAGCTGTCTAGCAGAAATCTCTTATAACGATAGAACGATAGATACTTACATTATTTTTATTTCTAAGATATAGGTAAAGTTTTTGATAAATGTGTGTGCAATAAAGAATATAGTATAGTATTGATTTAGTGTGTTTTGTTTTTGTTATAAGTTTAATTAATACCAGTAAAAAGCATTGTAAAACATTTTAGACAAAATATACGCCAATAATACATTCTTCAAAACTTAAATGTGGAATCATTGTGAACATAAACAAATTTTGTTTTCAATTTATTACATTATTTTGTAGCTTAACTGCATTTAAAATACTTATTTACATACATAATATTAAGTAATATATAAGTATTTATTACATCAATAGCGATTGGAATAGAATAAATGTACGTGTCGATTGGCGGTTTCAGTGATGGTAATGCAAGTAAAATCATCGGTTGATCTGCTAATGCAATTAGTGCGAGGACCGCGTGCAATAGTTCGGCTCGCCGCAGCTATGTACCTACCATAGTAACATAGGCATTACATGTAATTAACCTTTATACCTCTCATTTCTGAGCAACAATATATGCAGGGGAAATTGTAGTGATCTAGTGGATGCTGATTAGCCAACATAAGAGAAAAGTGTCCATAGTACTTGAGTAAAAAATGTACGTAGTTTTAATTATGATCGATCACCTGCAACTAGACAGTTTCTACTTATGAGGTTTCTAGCAATTAAAATATAAAGAATACTTTTTATCTATTAAATTATTCTCTCTCTCTCTCTTTTCAAACACGCAAAGCCCATTGCTGAACATAGGCTGAACATTATTAACATGATCCATATAAGGCAACAGCAGATTTAGAATTTCAGTTGTGTTACGAATATCTTAGTAATATTTATGTACAATTGTGAAAAAAATTCAAGCATTTTCTATAAAAAAATGTACTATGATAGTACTTCTCTTCACGGCTGGTATTCAGGTCACCAGTATAAATTGAGCCATCACTATAACGTGTACCTAGGTCCTGTGCGGATCATAAACTTTGACATGTCGCGTGTCGAGCTGATTTTTCAAGCATCCATCGAGCCGGATTTACGATATTCGTTGTGAATTATGGTCATATAATTCACTAACTTCATAACTCATACTTCACAGGGGTTCCGAAGCATGTGATGTATGAATTATATCGTGAATTTTACCCGAGTTTTCGACACTTGAACTAGTTTCACAGTCTATCACGTACTTTATGCAGGGCTCAACTACATTATGTATTCAAAAATATCAAATTTACATTGAATTTAGTTGAGCAGTTGGTGATTACTGCAATTGAATAAAAAAAATTGATACTTAGAAATTTGATTTTTCAATTCTTTACTTATATATTCATATACATTTTATTTAAAAACGCAGATCTTATTGAATACAACATAACATTTAGTAGGCGAATAGAGAGGAATAAAATTGCATAATTAAGATGCTGGAACTATATTTAAAATGTGCGGACCTATGTATATAATTATTCAAAGCATTAGCAAACAAGTGAAGTTTCCATATGATAAAACAAGCACATCAGCAATAGGAACAGTGAAGAAATTAATTGAACACAAGGCCGCGGGCGACACTGATGAATGACACGAGAGCACAATAGGTGTCACACACTCGCTTACTCATTACAATCGATTCTTATTTAAACAGCCGCTCCTGCTCCCAGCGTGCGGCCGGGAATACCTAATGTACCGCCTGGAGTATGCATTTTCACTTTAGAAGGGATTTTGTATCAGCCCATATACGTCCCACTGTAGGGCACGGGCCTCCTCTACAATCGAAAATACGATTGAGAGGGCCAGGCCATAAAGTCAACTACGAACTACGCTGACCTAGTGCGTGTTGGCGGACTTTACATACCATCGATAGCTAAGCTCGGACACCAAAAAAACGAGATCTATGAAATCGATGTAGTAAATGGCATTGATTTACCATTTTTATAAATATTCTATATTATATTTTCCGTGAAAATAGCAAATATGAAGGATCTGAAAAATTTGAAGGAAAACATCGTGAGGAAACCTGCATACCGGAGCGATTTCTAAGAATTTCTATGGTAGGTAAAGTCCGCCAACCCACACTAAGCCAGCGTGGTGGCCTATATGGTCTAACCACTTTCAATTGTTCTCTCTATTGTAGAGCAGGCCCGTGACCTATGATGTATATGGACTAATACAGATACCCAATCTATAACCTATAATTGAAAGAGTATTAGATATGGTAAAATCTATGCAACAAGAATTGTTAGCGAAAAATCTAATTATTAAAATAGTCGATATAAGCCTGGCCAAGCGCTGCTTAAAATACACCGATTCACTGTGTGATTTATAACTCGTATACCAAAGCATCAAGCAAATATTAGTCATAGTATAAACGAAACATTTACCAATTAATTAAGGTAATTGCTAGTGCTATGGATTCCGTATTAAATAGTGTATTTAAATGTTTGGTTGAACTATCATTTTAATTTGTATTGTATTGTATTGTATCAGCCCATATACGTCCCACTGTAGGGCACGGGCCTACTCTACAATCGACAGTACGATTGAGAGTGGTTAGGCCATATAGTCCACCACGCTGGCCTAGTGCGGGTTGGCGGACTTACATACCATAGTTTTTTTTATAAACCGCTATGGTATGCAGGTTTCCTCACGATGTTTTCCTTCACCGTTTTAGTGCGTGGTGATTGACTATCAATACACACATCATTTTAATTAGTGCATCAGTTTTTTTATTATATTTCCTCATATACTCTTGAGTAATGTGGGGTTCAATCAGAAGTTGAAGCACCTACTATTGATGATAAAATAGATAATGAATTGTACATAATTAATAACCTCATTACTTTAGAGAGCACTTTAAATGATTAGCAGATATTAAGAATTAAATAAAAAAACGCGTTCATGCATCATTGAATTAGAGTGATGGATTACATCACGTCGTATGTGAATAGTTGTATGCCAATTAATGTGAGATAGACCTGATAATTAATTATATATCAGCCTTTGTAACATGACCCATCAGAGAATGATTGACCAACCGTCTATGATTAGCTTGTTAATAGAGACAATATATTATATATAATCCTAATAATGAGATTTGAACTTCGCCCGGGTACAGATACATTTTGGCTACATTCAACATCAACACTATATTATTTCACGTACTAGGTAACTATTTTATATTTAAACTCAATATAACTGCCGTCCAAGATATTGCTTTTTCCGTCCCTACCCGTTATATTCCGTTCTGTCCCGTCTCATCAAAGCACGCAAATGCTGATTCCTCCGGTTCAGTGCATCCATTTAAATGTAATGTAGAGCACTGCAATCACCGTGAGTTTAAATATAAAATAGTAATTTACTCGATAGAATATGTATCTGATGTGGACTGGACTTAAAAAGTATACCCCCGGACGGAGCCGTGTTGGATCACTAGTATAAAATAAAAGTAATACTTGTTGACGAATGATAATTGGGGCCTACTACTAACAACTTTACAACTATGAGCTGAGGGTATTTGTGATTTTGTGACTGGTTTCAGGGTATATAAACCCGCCGGTGATGTAATGTAGTTCAGTTGTCACTGAGACTGCGACGAAGTCGGTCGTCGTTGAGGCTCTTACTTAGTCGGTTATTCGCGGTTTCCTTTGTAGTAAAGAGTAATAGTGTCAGTTAAAAGTGATGTTGTTATTTAGACATACTAATTAAAACATCGTTTTCGAATAAATATGTGAAAGTGTTAGTATTTGTGAAGCATGAAAACCAACGTTGTCGACTCCATGGCTGCAAAGTGTGATTTTCAAGTTAACGTATCTGTGAAATGAACTACGTATGGTCTCCAGCCAAGTTGCCAGCAATACCATTTAGCCATCAATGACGCAGTTTTCATCTATCATCGGGTAAGTGATTTATTATTTTATTTTTTACGACCGGCAATCATACACTCCACAATTTAAGCTAATTTATTTATATCTGTGCAATATTAAAGTGTATTTTTCTTAAATAACATCAATTCAAAGGAGTGAGAGCCACATTACCGATAAACGTAAGGACAATAAATAATAATTTTAGAACTCAATATCACGAAATAGTAAAGAAAACAATTAAAAAGGTAACAATAATAATTAATGGGTTTAGATTAGGAAATTGAGTAAATAACTCATATTGTTTAAAAATTGCGTAACATGTGTGATGGCAATTATTCTAAGCACACAATGCCTTTCAGACGCCCTAAAAACATGTCTCTAGAAATACATGAATGGTGCCATCGTCTTTACTTTATACCGGATCATAATAATTTCATGATTATTAAAATATTATACAATCAAATCCAAGTCTGCAAATCAATTCGACCGATATATTAATTACCAGTCTATTACAAGTGCTTCAATCTGTCATTCAAATTCCAATAATACTTAGGACGTCGCGTTGAATACGAAATTGAATCTTTACAAATCCTCGATACGAGTATCTCATTTTGATTATGATTGTACATTCAATATTAAAGGACATATTCATGAAATTGTATTTATATTTATGAGAATACAGATGAGATTAACACGTTCCTTACGGCAGTGATTTTTCTATTCTTTCTATTCCTGCAGTACAAGGCGTTGTTCACCTAGTCTGAAAACTATCATTGTAGTACAGGGCATATTAAACCATTTATGTTGAAATAAATTAAATCCTGTAAAAATATATATGATTTTGCTTCATGTAGAAGTATTTATGATCGTTTTACTTTGAATATTAACATTAATTAATTTAATGAAATGAACCTGAAGGCGAACGTCTACTTCTTATTTTGTTTGGTTAAATAGAATTACATCACTCTCTTCACGAACATCGAAGTTTAAATTATTTTGTTACAGCATCTTTTCTTTGGTCTTTACGTCATATCAAGACTTTGTTTCGAATGCGAAATGTAAACCAAATATTTTGGACCTAGTTACGCATTCAACGTGTTAATTCATCCTGGTAATAAATATCGGGTCCATTTGGATGGCCTAATCATACATAATGGTGGAAAACACATTACAGTAACCTACGCTAAATTGTGCTTTGAGTTCAGCCTGTGTTTATCCAGCTGAGAACAGGCTAGTAAAAATACTGCGTTTACAGGAAATAACAATGTCTAACTTATAGACACTCTATTTACACTTATAACAGCCTCTGTGGCGCAGTGGCGTAGACGCCAGCTGTGAAACGAGAAGCTGCGGGTTCGATCCTCGAACCCGAAACTACCGTATCGAGTCCGGGTGTTTGTGAGACCGATAAATTTCTCGTAGACTCTGATACCCACGACACAAAACTTGATCTTATGTGGGGTCAGGACATATTCCTGACCCCACTATATGTGACAATTATGTCTATTTATTTATTATCAAAATAATTACACAATTTATCAAACTAGTACGAGAAATATAAACCACACATTTTTTTTTGACGCAAACGAATCAGTATTTGAGTATTGGAATAGCATGAATGCACTTAAACCATGGGTGGGCACCGGGCAGCGCCGGGAAGTACTCGAAAGTCCTCGCTGCACTAATACCGTGCACCGTGTATTTACTGTACGACATTCATTACTATTCACTGTTAGATTTACCGCAATGGAGGGGCTGTGTTAGGTTTTAATGGTGTAGAGAATTTGCGAGGTATGCAATGTATATCATTATTTACAAGAATGTCGTAAGGATATGAAAGCCTCGGGTCTGATCCCAATAATCCTAATACTTTCTCGTGGTATGAGACTGGACTGAAAATGTAAACATCTAAAAATTACTGACGCCGGAGTCTCATTCAATATTTATGCCTACTAAGAGAGACTAATAGATCTATAAGATAAATAAATAATAACGAGCATAACGTTACGAGTATGGCCTAGGCTTCTTCAACAATCGCATATACAGGAGAGTTATTCTGTGATCCGAAACGAAGCTCGAGTATTCGAACTGTGATGTCCGAAGCAAGTTAGTTTTCCAGTCTAAAAATCAATATTAATCTCTATGATATTTTTCATTCACTCCGAACTTGGCTTATAGTTATGACGTACGATAGATGATCCAAACACAGTTTTACGCACAATGTTCTAAAATTCCAGTTTAGTCCTGATTCAGTAACATTTATTGTTATATCAACGTGTAACGTAAATATTTGAATATGTATAACGTAACAATTATTCACAACTACACTGAGAAGAAATATAATTCTAGGACGGCATTTCAAATAGATATAAAGACTGATATCTGTATATGTATATTTATCTTGTCAAATATAAAACAAAAGCAAGCGATGAGTAATAAATTCACGGACAGTAAATTAGACACAAACCGAGCTTAAAAAAATTCACACTTCATTAACAAAAGATTTGTTGGCAACCCGTTTTTATAAGGCGTACTGCTTAATTTTAATTTGTACAAAGATTGTATCGCGCTAAATACAGCTTTATTAAGCAAACGAGGGCTTGGTGCTGTATCTATAGAATAATAATGCTCCCAAAATAAAATAATTTGTTCCTGCCATATCTTACGAAACGTCATGCTTATTTTCTTTCTTGTATTTTGTTCTTTGTTTAAGATTAAATTGCAATATTATTATTATAATTTATTTCAATTAACGTTCACGTCACTGCTGTAAACATTATTTATCAGTAATCATATATGTACCTAACCATTTATGTATGTGTGTTGTCCCAAAGAAACGAAAAAAAAAAAACAACATCTATTTATTTCGCTAAATTTCCACCTTTCGTGAATATTATCTTTTTCAATTAATTATCTTTTGGTATTAATGTTTAATTTGATTAGTAATACCGCGTGGGAACCATGAGCTGTGGGTTCCATTTTATGACAGATATTAAGATAGCTGTATCAAAGCGAAGGAATCGATTGTGTAACGATCTGGAAATATTCCTAGATTTCCCTAAAGATTTGGACGTTTGTACCCATGTACATATTAAATTGTTATTGATAAATGATTGAATTATAAGTTTCTTATATTTGCTGAGTAAATGTATTAACTTCTGATCAATTGAGTGCCAATAATTTATATTTTAATATTATAATTTCAGAGAACATTTGAGATCAGACAATTAGCATTTTGAATGAATAAGCGGAGTATTTTTGCAATGTAACATCATTAGATTAAGTAGGGTAGAAGTATGAATAAAAAGAAACTAATAATTGTATTTGCCTTTGTAATTTTATTAAAATCTAGAGTGTTTCTAAACACGCCCAATAAGATATAATTTAAATTTAGCTTATTCTTATACTGCTAATTGTTTCGCTTAAATAAATTCCATGTGATTGAGCTGCAATATTGTTTTGTAATTGCATTTGCCAGCCTTCGAGGCGCTGTTGGTTGGGAGCCGTCTGTGAAAACAAGCACCAAGGTTCCAATTCTCCTATTTTTTTTTTATTGTTATGAATAGCGAGACGACATGCCATTCGCCTGATGGTAAGCGTTAGGACTTCTCATAACCAGTAGCAGAACAACACCTTGAATTACAAAGTAATACTTGGCATTCTATTTTTCTGCGCTCGCCATCCTGAGACATAAGATGTTAAGTCTCAATATCTCTAGTAGTCACTCTGTCTGTTTTGTCCTTCAAACCGAGTAATATGAAGTATTGAGATAAATCTTTGGCAGTCCACAAATATATGATTTGATACATTTGATTTTAATACGATTGAGAGTGGTTAGGCCATAGTCCACCACGCTGGTATGTAAAGTCCGCAAACCCGCACTAGGCCAGCGTGGTGGACTATACAGCTTCTCAATCATACTCTCGATTGTAGAGGAGGCCCGTACCCTGCATAAGGACGTATGTATGGGCTGATGTATAAATACAATAATACCCATTCTAATTCCCATAAGAATAGTTACAAAACATCAATTACATTATTTATAATGCATTCTGGTCGGTTCTGTATTCCTTGAAAATAATATTTGAGTTAATATCTGCTTCAATTACTATGTTTTAAGTTACACTGACTAACAAATTTTCCTAAACAAATAAATAAATGGCACACGAACGAATTGCGAGCGACAATCGTCCGCTTTTTATGCGACGAGAATATGAGCTTTAGAGATTAACTCGGCCGGTGTTCGCTTTTTACTTTTAAATTTTCACTCAGACGCTGCCTCTACAGGAATACGCTGTAATGTTCATTGTACTGAGAGGAGCTCGCAAAAACCTTTGTTTTTAACCTCGTATCACGGATTTATGCGTCGCTTATATAACCGGTTATAAAGTTACATTATCGCTCTGTGCCACGAAGCGAAACATCGCAAGGAATTTGCATAACGAAAAATTCAAACACTTTTATTGGCGAATGTACGTGGTAATTGTTTCCTGAGTTTATGGCAGATGTGTTCCGAAGAGGTTACATTGAGTAATGTTCCGACCAAGGGTCTCGAAATTTTTAAATTGAAGCTATAAATGTACTGCTAATATTTTTATCATTGACTAGCGGCCCGGCCCAGCTTCGCCCGGGTGTACATGTACGTATTATACATATAAACCTTCCCTGAATCACTCTATCTATGAAAAAAACCGCATTAAAATCCCGTTGCGTAGTTTTAAAGATCTAAGCATACATAGGGATAGACAATGGGAAGCGACTATGTTATACTATGTAGTGAAGCACAATAGAAATAATGTTATAAGTTAAAAAAACTCCAAACGAGAGAATGTTTTAAATATGTTATTTAATTTAAAAATAATGTTACTGTAACTAAATCTTAAATCATGAACACAAGTATAAAAGTCGAAAATAAAAATCAAATACTACGCCGTAGCGGCATAGCTACGTAGCACCCGCGTAGCGTAGACTTAACGATGTAGCCAACGCTCCGCGTAACACCGCCGAACTTATCCCACACACTAATGAGGAAAATGAATGATAATGTGCTCTCCTGAAATATTTATTCATTAGTTGTGTAAATCTGTTCTTAGTACTATCTTACTTAGGATTTATCATTTATCAGCAAATAATAATTTTGTGTAAGAAATATCGTATTACTATTTTGATGTATAATATTTTTTATCCAGGATGGGAAAAATCTATATGTGTGGTTTTTTCGTATTTTCGTGCCTTAGGGAATAATCTAAACCATAAGTCCCGATTATTGCTTATTTGGCAGTGGCTACAGTAGTCACGTTTCTCTAAGTCTGGCTCCTTTATGGTTGACATTCAACCACAATAAACATCCATCCACAAAGTTCCAAGCCAAAAATAAGCTGACAGATCTATTTTTTGTGACCTACCGAATTATAAAAGTTTCCTACTTTAATTATGTAAGTCGAAGTAAATAACAATAGTGTGGTAGTTATTCCGTTGGCTCAGGAGAAATGTTTATAACAATGTAAGTCTGATCCGGCGTCTGAGCAAACATAGCTCTTACGACTTTGCTTTTCACAACTCCACTTACAGTTTTCCGCGTCTTATCTGCCACGTCCTCGTTTATTACTCTTTATATACTTTACAATTTATATAATATGCTTATATAAGGCGTCTGCATTATCACATAGAAGAGACTATATATCGCCTCTTTACATTATTATAATCTATTACTGACTTGGTGGCATAGATGTATGACGGTAATGTAACCACATTGCAAAGGTCTTTGGTTCGAATCCCAGGTTGGGCAAAGTGATATTGGATTTTGCTATTCATTTTCAGCCTAGAGTCAAGGATATCAGCCACAAATCCTATCCTGACGATAGGCTCGTCCTCTATTATATCGTGGGACAGAATACACAAGGCGAGATGTGGATGTCCTGGGTAATATCTGTCTACTCCTTCTGGGAAAAAGGCGTAAGTGTATGTATGGATATGTCCTTTCATTGTTTATGTTAAATAAATTGTTCTACTTTTTGTAATATTGGGGGCGAACGAGCATATATTTCAACAGTTTGACCATACTCTTTATTTTTCTAACAAAATATCTTTAACTTACTCAGTATTCACGTAACATATTTAATTATGCATGATTTAGAAAGATTTGGCTAACGACCTAGCCTCGAATCGCTTACTGAAAATTCTACAAAGAAATAATGAAATCTGAATTACAATATAAAAGAAACAGAAATCATATTTATGGATCTCAATGATTATAAAATACCTTTGATTTGATTAGACAGAAAACTTGTGTATTCATTGATTATAGGAGTTCAGCAATCATAAGAAATCCACAATTATCAGATGACTGTTACAATTTCTTCGACACACTCTCACATATGAGAGACTTACTGGTGGTAGGTCTCTCATATGTGAGAGGCCATCTGGGTGGGTACCACCGCAGTGTCTATTTCTCCCGTCAAACAGCAGTGTAAACGCACTGTTGTGTTTCGGGTTGAAGGGCATTGTAGCCAGAGTAACTACTGGACATACTGAGACTTAACATCTTATGTCTCAGGATGGCGAGCGCAGAGGAATGCCAAGCATTGCTTTGTAATTCAAGGTTTTGTTTGGTTTTGCTACTGTTCATGAGCGGTCGTATCGCTTACCATCAGGCGAACGGCATGCTCGTCTCGCCATTCATAGCAATAAAAAAAAAAAAACACAATAAACCTATGAGCATATGACGCTATATCACTGTACATATGCAAGTATTGGTCTTAGCGCACTTCCTCGTATGAGGATACATAGTATATAACGCTGAACAAAATTTATTTAGTGGGTAAATGAATAAAATTAGCTCGACTGGTGATTGAATATTTTGTCTTTTTTTATTGTAGATGCGAGACGAGCATGCCTTTCGCCAGGTGGTAAACGATACGACAATTCATAGATAGTAGCAAAACCAAACACCATGAATTACAAAGCAATGCATGGTATTCCACTGCGCTCGCAATCCTGAGGTATACGATGTTAAGTCTCACAATTTCAAGTAGTAACTTTGGCTTCAATGTCCGTCAAACTGGAACTCAACAGTGCATTTACACTGCTGTTTGTCTGACATTGCCATTTCCGTGAGTATCATTTATTACTTCTAAAAGCTTCGATTATATTATTAAGTATAAAATATAGAGTTTAACTGAAATAAAATCTCTTTAATCATTTAAAATATACAATAAATGAAATAGAAAAGTATAAATTGAAACAAATGTTAAGTAAGTTTCGGTTGAGTGCTACATATGGAATTTAAATCGAAACCACTTGAGCGGTTTAAGCGCCAGACCGCACACCGACACGTTTTTTTTTTTTTTTTTTTTTTATTGCTATGAGTGGCGAGACGAGCATGCCGTTCGCCTGATGGTAAGCGATACGACCGCTCATGAACAGTGGCAAAACCAAACACCTTGAATTACAAAGCAATACTTGGCATTCCACTGCGCTCGCCACCCTGAGACAAAAGATGTTAAGTCTCAATATGTCCAGTAGTTACTCTGGCTACAATGCCCTTCAACCCGAAACACAACAGTGCGTTAACACTGCTGTTTGACGGGAGAAATAGACACTGCGGTGGTACCCACCCAGATGGCCTCTCACATATGAGAGACCTACCACCAGTACTTTGACTACTTTTACGTGGACTTTTTTCTCGTGTATTTTACTTCTATTTGCCACCGGAATTATTTAAAGAAATAGAATTTAGTAACTAAATTTTACGTACCAAAACGTAGATGTTATATTTGAATGTAATATACTTGTATTTCGGCTCTCATACATGGATGTGAACAAACAAAATATATTGATTACATTTTGATTATCTGGATGATGATGACTTATTAATATTATTATTTATTCCCGCCAAACAGCAGAGTAAATGCACTGTTATGGTTTGGTTGACGGACATGGTAACCCGAGTAACTGCTGGCCATATTCAGACATTTGGCCATCTTATGTCTCAGGATGGCGAGCGCAGTGTAAAGTCAAACATTGCCTTATAATTCATGGTGTTGTTTGGTTTTGCTACTGTAGATGAGCGGTCGTATCGCTTACCATCAGGTGAACGGCATGCTAGTCTCGCCATTCATGGATTATTATTTTTTATTGCAGGAGACATAAGATATTAACGAGGAGAGATAGACATTGCGGTGGCACCCATGCAGGCGGTCTCTCACATTGGAGAGACCTACCTATAAAAAAGGTATGAACTTTACTGAACTTTTTGAGATTTTTGACAGTGATTATATTAAAAAATATATACCGTTAAGGCGAACCCATCCTCACACCTGCAAATATTGTAATCCACTATCGACATAAGCTCGCCAAGTCTCTATGTTTGAATAAGTTGTCTTTACCCTAGTATATTCAGCAAATAAAGAAATAAATAGGAGGAGTTGGAAATAATTAATTATTCATTGTCCACTTCTCTCCATAACAAACGAGGAAATAAATTTATGGCTGAGAGAACAAAAACCTCGAGAATGCCTCGATGGTGTATTTGTACTACAGTATAATAACAACGCTGAGGTGTCGGGTTCGAATCCCGGGACAGGCAAAGTGATATGGGACTTTTCTGTTCAGCCTGGAGTCGGGAATTTGTACCCGGTATGGCGAAAGGCGAAACGTGGGTGTTCTGGTAACACGCCTGCCTATCCCTTCTGGGAATAAAGCGTGAGTTTATGTATGTATATATGATACTATTCGGGATATGCATTTCCGAATTAAAGCGTACTTCCAATTTATTGACTCGGGTACCGAAAGTAATGCCCTTGGTCCTTTCCTAAAAGTAAGTGGCTATTATCATCATTCACCACCTACGCCAGAAAAACCGGAAGCTATCGCGAGGTAGTTAAGTGAAAAAGGAGAAATAATTTAACAGTAAGCCGCCATTAGAGGCGCCGGGTATGACGCGTCATGCACAAACATTACTGGTCCTATAAATTTTCCTAATTATTTCTCAATTTTCTATTCATTATCATTACTGACTTGCATATCTTGGTTTCCTTCATTCGTTTTACTTATGGTTCTTTTAGTAATCGATATATCCGGGCCATTACAATTTGAATCTCTAACAGTCATTGTCCTACTTTTATGTATTGAGGTCTAGTATTTCTATGAGCCGGTGAATTGATGAATGGTATTGTATTGTCAATTTAGTAATATTTTCTCCTCTAATTGGGTAATGGATAGTGGTAAAGCTTAAAGGCGTAGCTCGGTAGAAGTTTATGGATTGCCCGGGACGCCGGTAGCACAAACATTAAAGAATAGTAGCGACATTTAAGAGCTTCCCTTCATTTCGGTGTTTTGTGAAGCTAATTAATTACTCCTATTCATTTAAATATTCATCTCAATGGACCATCTGGCATTTTTTTGAATGTCATAACTAATATCTAATTGAAAAATGCTTTATAGTAAATATATCCTACATTATCTTTTCGAAAATAATATACATTATCGCACAATGGCTAGATTCGCTATGACTACCGTATTACCATTATAAAGGACTTAATTTATGTGTTAATAATTAATAAGGCATCGCCTTTAAAAGTTTCTCGCACACTTCCCACCCGCTCCAACTCGTGCATTATAAATATTTCACTCACCAACTAAAAGTACTTGAATGGTGGAGGTTTTTTTAAATGCGTTCACAGTTCCGGCGCATGGTCGCCGGCGGCACGTTAACCACACAATAAATATTTCCGCTGAGATAACGGTTAAGCACTGCACTGATTTATGCTAGGTGTATAGTATTAAAGTTTCACGTCCGAGCTGGCAGGCGAGCGAGCGGCCGAGCGGCGCAGCGCGCAGGCGGGCGTCGGCGCTGCCGGGCGCCACCTGTCGCTGAGGCGGCGGCGGGCGCGGCGGGCGCGACGGCGGCGGACGGGCGGCGAGACACTGAGCACGGGCGCCTCCTACGGAGCCTCACCAGCGACTAGCCGCCCGGGCACGTGGGGCTGCCGGGTGCTAGCGCCGGCCGCCGCCCAGGTGCACTTGCACCCTCGCGCAACCCCCGCGCGCTCCACGCCGCCCGCCCCGCGCCCTACCCCGCCCCGCCCGCGCCCTCCGCCCGCCGCCTCCGTCTGCAGCTTGCATTCTGTCTGGTCTAGCTCTGGACGAGACATATCTCTGCTTAATTATACACCAATCACTACATCCTGTACTACTTCACTAGTTACAACCGGAACCCGAACTTAATTTGCATTCGAAGGACACATCAAACCATTGTTTACACTACATATTGTCTCTGAATATAGGCTCTCAAAACGTGAAATTACTTATTGTTCATATTTTCATTGTATTAAATATTTTCGTAATTTAAAGTACCATTTCAATACACTCACAAAACAGGAAATTGCGTTAACAGTCTGCTTAGCAATTACTTAAGAGCTACTTATTGAATTCGTTCTAATAACTTGTATTCCAAAGATTAGTTTTTAAAAAACATTTTACCTGTAAAGATTAAAAGGAAATTGTATTATATTTCAGCAAAATGGTATTTCTATTGTAATGTTTTCAAGGATTTATTTGATCTGACGGCAGACGGGCAGAGGTAGTTATTTTAGCAATCATAATTTTGCAACTTCTACAAAACTTACTAATACATTATTAGTAAGTTTAGTAGGAGAAATAGCATTAGATCGTTAATCTCACCTATTAATAAAAGTTCCTTTGTGTAACAAAACTAATATTAGCTATAAACCAAAATCCATGCTTTCAAAAATTCACCTTCAATTCTGTGGCTCACGAAACGTAAGTTGCGACCGTCGGAGAACTAAGTGCGAGGTGCCTTGAGTAGCCGTGAGTGTACCTTGTTGGCATTCCCTCAATAGTTGGTAGAAAGGCATCCGCTTGGATAGTAGAAGCTTGTAGTGCGGCGCGACTCACGGAACTGCGCGCTTCCTCAAGCATAAAACGTTCGACGTTCGACGACGTTTCAACGACTTTTACTCCGCCAAGCTGATCCTACACCTTCACAAAAATACCTAGCTGTCTAGTATATGCAAATACTTCACTAGGACAGCCTCCGTGGCGCAGTTGGTTAGAACGAGCGACCGCGGGTTCGATCCCCGCACCGAAACAAATATTTGTGTGAATCAAAGGTATTTGTGTCGGGTCTGGGTGTTTGTGAGACCGAAAAGCCTCTCGTAGTTCCTGATGCCCACGACACAGGACTCGATCTAAGTGTGGGGTCAGGACTATGTATGTGACTCTTGGGTGTTATTTATTTATTTTATTTACTCAGTATACATATATGTCTGGATAACCAACAGGAGCTTGGCTTAAGTGGGAAAATTGCGTGATTGCTTCGGATGAACGCTTTTGCGAGGATATCTTAAATGTCATCCGTGAAAACGTGAAAAGACGTCTTTGGTATAAAATATTTTATTTTTATAATGGTTTCTCAGATTTACGCGAACATTACACATTGAAATAAAACTATTATTTACGGATTTTATCGTGGATTTAGTTTCATTTTGGATCAAGTAATCGAAACGTCGCGTCGAAAAGTTAGAATATGTAAAAATGAAACCAAATCGGCGATAAAATATATATTATACCTACATACATGTACAACATTAGACATAGTAAGATGATTCTCCCAATTTATTAAGCAAATTGTCAGACTTTCGCTTTAAATGTCAAACAAGTACTAAACGACCTGATCGACCTGATCGACCTGATTTTTTACCTGTAAGATAAATTTAAAGGGTTGTTTTCATTGCCTTCGTAGGCAGACGAGCATGCGGCCCGCCTACTGGTAAGCGATCACCGCCGCTCATAGACCTTCGTAGTGACCTGCGGTTTAACAAAACAATGTCTCTGAAGAGAGTGCTCTCTTTAAACCTCGCTTAAATAAGGTTAGTAAGTTAGGCCTTAATATCCACCACGCTGGCCTAGTGTGGGTTGGCGGAATTTACAAGCCATAGAAATTCATACAAATCGTTATGATATGCAGGTCTCCTTACGATATTTTCCTTTAAAGTTTTAGTTCGTGTTGATTGACTATCAATTCACATATGACTCCGAAAAGATGAAAAGTAGGAGGGGTATCACGGGATTTGAACTTGCGACCACCGTAAACATGTCGCGTCTGATCCGTGACTATAAGGCATGTACTATATGAACTAACCCCTCTCAATCGTAATCCTGATTATAGATCAGGCCCATGCCCTGCAACAGCACGTATATATATGGGCTGATACAAGATAAATTGACTAGTTTCTACAACTGCGTCTCGCGTACTAATCAGAGTATCTATCTACTGGTGAGCCACGACTATATCTAGTCGATCGATACAAATATATGGGCCTATTCGTAACCAGATGTACACAAACAGATCCCAGATTTGAGTTAGTACAACAGGTTTAACACTGTGTAGGCCCAATGCCGGGTACCAACATCCGAGCAGGAACAAATATCTTTATCAATATTGACTGGCATCGCTACTACAGTAACTAATGGCCATATGGAGACTTTACATCTTATGTCACAGGGTGGCGAAGTGGGATGCTAAGCATTGCTTTGTGATTCATTGTTGTTTCGTTTTGCTACAGTCCATGAGTTGTCGTATCGCTTACCATCTGGTGAATGGCAAGCTCGTCTCGCTATTCACTGCAATAAAAAAAGACATATATCTTATAGGAATCTTTGCAAACTTAAATTTACGGGATACTTTTGGATTATTTCAGGAATATCCTCTTCCTTTGGTTCGAAATCCGATCCTTCCGCCGTAGTGTGAAGAGGCATCTTAGAAGGCATAACTGTATCGAATGGCACGGGACCGCCGCGTGTTGCCATTCGATACTCTGCCTGGACGGCATTTGCGCTTACCATCAGGCGCAGCGTAGTCATTATGCTGGGAAAGGCAAATAAAATATATATAAAAATATAAAAAGTGAGAATAATATGTAAGTGATTATCAATCAATTTAGTAAATAAAAAGTGACGCGAGACGCGGGACTTGAAAGTCGATTTTCCTCATTGTGTGAATGACAATAATTAAAACCTTATTTTGTGGCTTTCAGACAAACTATATATTGATTCCTAGCCAAGCCTTCTAAAACCAATAAATATGGTTTTAATTCACCTAAACGAAAAGATTGATTGTTTTTAAAAATTTGGATATTAAATACGAATGTAAACGTGAAATGTAGAGTCTACACTATTAGCTAATTGTACGATATTTACGTGGGCGTAAGGCGACATTTTATGTCATAAAACTGACTAATGCGATCTTTTTGACTTCTCGCTCACTAGACACAAAATCCCTCGGGAATAAACTTGCACAGAGCCTAATCATAGTAATATCTGTCCATATACATCTTATGCAAATGAGGAGCCTTCAGGATTGAGAGGGGTTTAGTATTTAGGCAATCTCACACCTCTCTAATGCGGGAAGGTGGATTTTACCCACGGTTAAAATTATCGTATGGAATTCACATGAGTGTATTTTGTGAAAACCTATTAACGTTTTAAATTATTGTTTATTTTAATACTTTATTGTACACCATATACATTAAAAAAAAGACAAAACTAAATGAAATAAAATATATGTACAAGTGGCGGTCTTATTGCTTGAAGCAATCTCTGCCAGACAACCATGGGATGATTAATTTAATAGTTGTAAAATAAGGGTAGTTTAATTGTAACCGTCCCACGATGTGATGAGAGGCGAGCCTATCGCCATATCGGGCAAAAATAAACGTGACATCGAGCTATTATTTTTTTGAAAAATGCCTTCGAAATTGGCATCGTGGCATCGGTCCATTTCTAACAAAGCTATCGATCACTCACGTATGAGCTTATTTTTTAAAGATTGTAAATAAAAAAAATTATAGCTGTCACAGAGGAGTTCACCATTTAATGTATATTATATACCGTAGCCTTATAAGACCGTGATTGAAACGATAAAATAACATCAGTAAAGTTATTGATATATTATTATTATCAACACAATAACAAAAAACACGGCTCAAAGCCTATGACTCCCTATACTATACAGAAAACTTTATCTAAATTACATACATACATAAATTCACGTCTTTTTCACAGACGGGGCAGGCAGATGTGCTACCAATCTCTGACTCCAAGGTGATAATGAATTGAAAAATACAATGTTGCTTTGCTCGACCCGGATTTCGAACCCGAGATCTCAGCTTTGTAACCGTGCCGTAGTACAACTACATTACCGAGGCAGGCGTTCAGGTATTTTACCTAAATTATTTTAAAATAATTTAATTTCACAGAATCGAAATGTAGGAAAATGAACATAATATAAACGTTAATTTTATTATTTAAGATTCATTTTATTTAAAACAAACTGCTACCTGTGTTTGAAGTTCCGTTTCCGATCTCTGCACGTTTAAATATTTGCATGGATTGCATGCTCTGTTTATATTTGTGTATACTCAATTGTATTCGAGACCCAATGCTCGATTCAAGAGAAAGAAAAGTAAATAAAAAAATGTTTTAATGCAATTGAAGAGATTTTGTACAGCCACGGGCCCTAACACTACATGGTATTAATGCACAGTAAAAGAAGCATTTTTGCGAATCTAAAATCAACAAAATAGCAATGGATAACCTAAATTGTAAAAAGTTGGCGAAAATATCCAAAATATGTATTAAGCATATTCAATGAACAAAGCAGAAAATAACCCGACTTCATATTACAATTTAAGTTTGTTATGCCGTAATGTTATTATTTGTGCTAATCAAAAAGATTTTCGGAATAAATTTAACATTTTAGATATTTTACTTAATAAAAAATATTTTGGAAATTATTCAAATTTGTACCGTTACATTGAATTATTAAGATATAAATTTCACAATACTTTAATATTCACGATATTTTAAATAATACATTAAGTTTCGTGTATTAATGAGGTGTTTAAGCAGTTGGCAAGGTGTTGCGGGCTTCACCGTACATAGAAATTTGATGGTATTCCGCAGCGGGCGTGCTTGACGGCTAAAGTGGAGAATTTAAGTGCTGGCTTGAGCGGACACTTTCAAACAATGCAACTGGAAACGTTCCCATTTTTATGGTTCATTTTAATTTTTAATGCATATGCGGAATTTGAGGCGCCTTTAGGGACTTGTAGTACAGTAAAGTACATTTTCGTAAGTGGGTTCGAATTACACAGTGGTAATTAACCAAATCTAGTGATAAATATTTCGAATCCACCTAATCGTTAAATACCTCATAGTCAAGTTTATAAGATTTTTTATTCCTGTGACATTTGATCACCACAGCTACTTTAGAAGGAATAGAAGAATGTGGTAGTAAAATTAAAGTTGCATTGTTAGCCTTTGAAAACGACGAAGAAAGAAAAGATTATAATTCCGAGGATATTGTATATTCTGGTATCTCTATAAGACTTGCATATAGAAAAGGGGTATAACAACAAAATTAAAGAGAAACATCTTGTTGCCAAAGACGTTTTTCGCGTCTTCTTCACAACTGTAACCCTTTTCAAAACCGCAATATTGCTTCGAGTTTGTAAATATCTTTGCAAAATAATTATCCAAATACATAAAGCGTATAATATAATTTGCCTAGCCAGTGTAGTGTATGAGTGCCGTAGTATGTTCTAAATCATAGTCGGCGAGGCGCAGGTCGGCCGCTCACCGCAACATGGCGTAAAAGCTGCACCTAAACTTATTAGTGAACGCTTTGTACCGCGCACCCGTGCCTATTCGATTATACTTTATAATACTGTTAACTATTTGAAGCCTAGCCACATACTATACAGCTATGGAACTATCTATATTGTATACTCAATACTATCTACGAGATAAAATAAAAAATGAGAATTGTAGGAGAAAAATCAAAATCGGTTATTAGGTAACAAACACTAAAAACATACAGTCGAAATGGGAGCCTCCTTTTTTGAAGTCGGTTAAAAAGGTGACCGATGCATCTAAAGGATTAGCAGGTGGACCTTGAAAGTTCTGGAGTGGAAGTGACGTGACAGCAAGCGGAACGTTGGACGTCTACACGCAACAAGGAAAGATGACGTAATAAATATTACAGGCAATCGCTAGAGCACACGTTTCTGGTTATATTAGCAGTACTTTTACTGGTGGTAGGTCTCTCATATGTGACATGCCGCCTGGGTAGGTACCACCGCAATATCTATTTCTCCCGCCAAACAGCAGTTTAAATGCACTGTTGTGTTTCGGATTGAAGGACATTGTAGCCAGAGTAACTACTGGACATATTGAGACTTTACATTTCATGTCTCAGGATGGCGAGCGCAGTGGAATGCCAAGCAATGCTTTGTAATTTAAGGTGTTATTGTCACATGACGAATTGCATAAGTCAGTCGTGTTGATGCCACTTCATCGTGTATTTAGTACAACAAGAGGAGCGAGTGTTATCCAAGTAATAATAAGTCGATTGATACCATATGTATTACTAGCAGGTATGTGTTTTATCACACAGATATACTTAAGTTGAAAATCGTCTACTTCTTTAAATGTGAGATGGCTCCCCCGTAGAATCAGAGATTTTGCCATGTCAATTATTAATTTGTTATTTTTGTAGTCGCGGTGATTATTTTTATTACAGGTAAAGATGTTAAACTGATGAAAATCATAATTAATTATTATAAGTAAAAAATAAGGCCCGTCCAAATAACATTGATAAAAAGTCTACATTTTAAATCGGTTTGATATTAATTTAACTTACCTTAAAAAACAAATAATACTCTTTGGTAAACCTTAAGGAACACTCGTGAAAAACTGCAAGCAATTTAAAAATGGCGTATACAAAAAGGGAAATAAAATTTTGTGTACATTTTTCCTTTTTCTCTTTATCCGCCCGCCGTCTACTGAGGTTAATTAAGAACTTCTTCACAAGAATTCTTGATAAACACAGAACGAAATTGAATCACGACATAAAAGGAATCGTCTACGGTTCTCGGTTACTGGTGCGATTACGAATTTTTAAACATAACTGCGAGATTTCCGTGACTTTTATATCTGTTCCGAGTTGTTAGGATTCGCGGAGAGCGTTTGGGTACTTAGTGTATGATAAGCAAAGCAATAAATGTGGATTTAAAACTAAATTATGTATAAATAATATTGTAAGTCAGATGGTAGAATTCAAGGAGAATGATATACTATATGTGAAACGTTTTTTATTTATATTGTACATTTGTTAATTTTATGTCGTTACGTTTAACGGTTTTGTTAATTGTAATATTTTTTATACGATATTAGCAATTTTTTTTGTATGTAATGTGATCGTGGTGGGATAATCTCCAAACGCAATTCTAACTGTACTCTACTGTCCTGTATCAGGCCATATACGTCTGCAAGGCATGGCATCTCCTCTACAATTGAGAATACGAATGAGATTCGTTAGGCCACCAAGCTGGTCTAGTGCGGGTTGGCGGACTTTACATACCACAGAAATTCATAAAAATTCCCTGTAGTATGCAAGATTGGTCCCCATGATGTTTTCCTTCACTGTTAAATTGTGAGGTTATTAACTATCAATACAAACATGACTTCAGACGAGTGTCCTGTGATTTGAACCCGCGACCACCGTGGGCATGTTGGCATCCGCTGTCTGTACATAAATACATAATCCCAGTTGCAATTCAATTGTTTTTTTAAACAAATAGAAACAGACTTTCTTACTAGAATTTTGCACTAAGTTCTTTAATTATATTATAACGCATTAAAAATTATCAATAAAATTATATTTCAAACGCATATTAGTAAAGCACTTCCTATAGATTTTTACGATTTATAAAACAGAGCGAGAATACAAGTCGACAATTGAGTTGCTTTGCACAAGGCGGGCCGGCAAACAGACAACGGAACCTCACTAAGGGTTCCGTTCCAACCTTCCATGCATTTTAAAAAAGGAATTGCTGAAAATACTAAAAGAGTTTTTATGAGGCGCGAGCCAGGATGTCTTTGAGGTGAGAACACGTTATTCTTTTCTTTTTATTTGCAGAATATATTTAGACTAGTTGGTTGGTCCATCATATGGGAAAGGTTAATTGCGTAGGTACTATGTGAAATCGGTATGTCTAGTTATGTAGTCAAGCAATGAGTAAATAATTTAGTTCCGGTTTGAAGGACATAGACATAGTTAAATTACTAGATGATAAGACAGTTAATACTTAATGCCTTCGGATGAAAATCACAATAAAGTGACAGCCTCGGTGAATGAGTGAAATGAGAGGGCGCGTGTTCAATCGCCACGCTGAGCCTAATATTTTCGTGAAACACAAGTACTTATTTTGGGTCTAGCTATTTGTAAGACCGAAAAAGTCTCTCGTAGTTCCTTATACTCTCGACACAAGACTTTACCTTAGTGTGGGGTCAGGACTATATGTATATGTGACTGTTGGGTATATTTATTTATTATTATTTTATAATTAAACATACTTGACTGGTGGTACTAATTATAGGCAGCTTACTTCAAGCGAGTGACCTGTTCGTCTCCTAATAAAAAAAATATCCTTCCATCGGCGCATACAGCGACGCGTCGGTCCACAGACGCCGTCGGACATTTTACAGCCGAACTGGAGCAAAGCCAAGCTTTCAACCGCCGCAATATAAATACGTGCTAGCGTGGTTCCCTATTCAATTGCATACTTACTGTATTTACTAACATAAGCCGGCGTGGCTGTACCGCTGCATTCCAACGTTTGTAAGGAAACCTTATAGAAATTCTCGTTGCAACATAAATTGTGTCGGAACTTGGTAATCAAGTTTTTGTTTTGCAGTTGAATTATTGGTACAAGCTTCGGTAGTCTTATTGACGCGTAGATTAAAAGCATAAGTACATATTCCCTTCTAAATTCAGAGTGTTAGTTTAGTATTCAGGTAAAGTCAGTGCAACATATTTTAACAGATTTTGGGGATTAATTTACTGTATTACGTAGCTTTTCCTATATTAAAATTCCATGGAAAAAAAAAGTTTCATCAACTAATATTTATATATTTCGAATAATATTTATATATACATATTTCGAACATAAATTCTCCAAAAACGTTTTCCGATATGCACAGCTAACCTATGGAGTATGGGCTGTACCTATGTATGTATGTGCTATTTACAGCCACACATACTATAATCTATATATATAAAAGAGGAACCTGACTGACTGACTGACTGACTGACTGACTGACTGACTGACGTATCAACGTACAGCCGAAACTACTGGAGCTAGGAAAGTGAAATTTTCCACAGAGGTTCCAATTATGACGTAAGTGAGCACTAAGAAGGGATTTTTGGAAATTCAACCCCTAAGAGGGTGAAAAGGGTAAAAAACCGTTGTATGGAAAATCGAAACCGTTAAAGTTACAACTGTCAAACTTGGCACTTTAGTTAGTCATTTAAAAAGAAAACGAACTGCATACTTTGTTTGTCGAAAATTAGCCATAAAAGGGTTAAAATAAGGGTTGAAGTGTTGCGAGTCTAGGGTGATTTAATGACTGTCTAATCAACGCACAGCCGAAACTACTGGACCTAGAAACGTGAAATTTTCCACAGAGATTTCTATTATGACGTAGGTGAGCACTAAGAAGGGATTTTTGGAAATTCAACCCCTAAGAGGGTGAAAAGGGTAAAAAACGTTTGTATGGAAAATCGAAACCGTTAAAGTTACAATTGTCAAACTCAGCACTTTAGTTATACATTTTAAAATAAAACTAACTGCATACTTTGTTTGTCTAAAATTAACCCTAAAGGGATTAAAATAAGGGCTGAAGTGTTGTGAGACTAAAGTGTAAAAAACGTTTGTATGGAAATTCTAAACCGTTAAAGTTACAATTGTCAAACTTGGCACTTTAGTTATACATTTTAAAATAAAACTAACTGCATACTTCGTTTGTCTAAAATGAACCCTAAAGAGATTAAAATAAGGGTTGAAATTTTGTAGAACCGAACTGTCTAATCAACGCACAGCCGAAACTGCTGGAGCTAGAAACGTGAAATTTTACACAGAGATTCCTATTGTCACTCAAAGTAGCACTAAGAAGGGATTTTAAGATATTCCTCCCCCAAGGGGGTGAAAAGGGAAAAAAACAGTTGTATGGGAAATCGAAACCGTTAAAGCCACAGTAAGCAAATTTTGCACTTTTGTTAATCTATCAAAAACAAACAAAGCTGCATACTTTATTTTTCTAAAATTAACCCTAAAGTGGTAAGGGTTGAAATTTTGTAGAACCGAACTGTCGCATCAACGTACAACCGAAACTACTGAAGTTAGGAACTTGAAATTTTACACGGGACTTCCTATCATAATGTAGAACAGCGCAAATGAAAGATTTACTGAAATTAAATGCCTAAAGGAGTGAAAAGGGTGAAATTGTGTTGTATGGAAAAACGAATCGTGAAAGGTACAGATTTCAAATTTGGCAGTTTAGGTAGTCAATTAAAAACAAAAATAATTTCTTACTTTTTTGTCTGAAATTAGCCTCAAAGGGCTTAAAATAAGGGTTGTAATTTTGTATACAAAATCGAAACCGCTGTGATTGGTACGAAAATTCGTATTTCAGCTATCAATTATAAACACAAGAAATTAGCATGCACTAATTTTGGAAAAATGGCACGAAGGGGATGAAACTTTATAAAAAGTATTTAGGGTTCCGTGGGTACAAAATAACCCTTAAAAATTTAGCTTGATGGTATAATTCAAGAATTGGATAGGGAAAGCAATATTTTAATTTATACTAATTTTGTACGTTGTTCATGAGTGTAAGAGTTTCACATTTACGGTCAGGGAAAAGGAAGGAATGGACGGAAGGTTGTGTTGGAATATCGGGCATAAGCAACTTTAATTTTAAATATCCATGAATGGGTTTCGCGCAAATAACAATATTAGTAAAATTGTGCGTAGTTCCGGGATTATAAATTTTAGAGGGAGGAATTTATTATGTTTAATAGTATTTACTTATACATAAATAATGATCAATTGTAAGGTTTTGGCTTTTTACGTTTTAAGTGGAGTTAAAGCAGGAAATCGTTGTTGATAAAGTAAGTAATATATATATAGCCACATGATTTGCCCAACAGGATGCTCACTAATAAATAGTGGCGTAATTCGGAGTTTTAGAATTTTCTCAGTTTTAGGGGAGAAATGAGGACGTAATATAAAACATATTTTAAATAAAGTTAATAACGCAGACGAAGTTGCGGGCAAAAGCTAGTGAACCAATAAACTAGTACAACATTAGACGAGAACTTGATGTCAATATACAAGGTTAATTAAAACTTTGCTAAATTTTCAATTTTGATTTTAAAATGTATATTATTGCAACAATAATGTTATCTTTCTGTTAAATTTCCTTTTCTTATTTTTTATACTACAAGTGAGATACCCGAACGCGCGTCTTAGTTCGGAGTTTTTTTGTCATAATTTATTTATACCTACTATCTCAAGAAGTAATGTCTTGTATATAAAAGAATTACGATAGCTTGGCATTACACACGCAACTTACAAATCAATCGAGCGATATTATTAATATTCGCGGCGGTTGCGAAGCTTAAAAGCCTATCCTTGTGAATTATTTCATGGAAATCATGTTTTTCCGATATTCTAGATATGCTAGTAGCTAGTTGAATGTTTTTCGTGATTTAGCGCAAGATCAAAAGAGCTTCGAATTTAGGTTATGATAATGTGACGGCCGATGGGGCCGAAAATGTATGTATTAGGAGGGCAGATCCCGGCAAAGATAGAATGGGATCTTTGGCTACAAGGTGGTCAGACAACCCGAATGAGATTGAGTAATGTCTTTATATGCAAACTGCTTTTAATAGAGTGCTGTAGAAATTCTTGTCTAACATTTAGCATTGTGATTCCTGTGGTTAATTATAGAATAAATTGTGATCAGTCGTAAAGGCCTATAGCCGTGCATACTTAAGAGAGATGGTAATATTATACACAGGTATGTTGCGATTTCGCAAATGCTTTAAATATAAATGTACAACAAAAAACCAGAACAATATTTCCGAAATTATTCGTACTCCACTGAAAACTTGTCAATAATTTTTTGACGAACTTACAAGTACCTCTCTCTAGTACGGAAATTGGTGTGTGTTCAGCAGAAGGAAATGCTTTATGCGTTCCCATTAATCTTTTTATGTTTTCATATAAAATGTACACTCACGAATATCAGATTTTCCTTGACCGATTGCACCCCGCAGAAACATAACACGTTTGTGCATTTATGGTAGTAATTTGCACAGAGCTCGCACAAACAAACTCAAACACTCGTTAAACAAATGTACACCAACTTTCATCATTAATATTTACAGTTAACATGTACGTATATGTGAGGACACAGAAATAATAAGTCACGCAACATGACTTTATGAAGCCGTGTTTTTAATCTCACAGAATACTTTGACTGACACACACGTCATGTAATGTCAGGAATCCGAGCGGCTTTTTATATTTCTCGACATGAACTTTAAAATAAACTTAATAAACTTGAGTAGACGTGATATTATTCGTTATTGGATTAATTGACTAATTCATTTTATATTTAAATAGAATTTACAGTCAAATTCGGAAAATAATGTATGAACACAGATATCGCTAGAAGGTTTCCACAAAGCCAGTGGATGGCTGACGTTTTCAACAAACCCATATGAATCTTTAGAGGATGCCTATGTCCTAGCAGAATACTGCTTAACAGTAACAGCATGCTTATGAAATGATGTAAAACGCCGTAGCGACCTTAAAGTACAAATACGTAAAACGCATAAATACTCGTAAAGCATTATCATTACATTTAGAAATAAGTATATGAATATTTAAATTTCATTGCTGATTAATTAGTTAAACAGTAATTGCGTGGGACGACGCGCGATTTCTCGTTATATTTTCCAAGAATCCTTTGTGTCGAGTACTCACATTGTTGCCTCGGGAAAGACTCAAAGCACCAAGAAATTAAATACAATAAATTGTTACTCCCACGCCGCCATGGCCGCCGCTTGTTGCTTCCATGCACGTCCCACGGGTATCATCACAACACCTACGTTTATTAAAAAAAAATTATCTGTATGTCGTCGGTCACCCGTAATAAATAGCCTGTAGTGGCATGCTACTCTAAGAACTACAAATCTCTACTTTAAAATGGCTCGAGTCGCTGTGACCTTTTAAAATATTCAGTCAACTTTGAGGAACGAGCTTTGTAAAATTACTTTGCAAAGATAAGTATTTTGCTAGAATGGAGAATTGTGTTACGAAATTGAGGAAAATGTTTGTTGCAGTGCTTAAATGTCAAAACAGTTGCCTCGTATAATTTTCTGTGATGCTAGAGAATAACGCGGTATGCTTGCTACAGTTACGTATTTTAATTATTAAACTCTGCAGTTTCCGTAACGTGAACGAAGGTACCATCGGTTTACTTAATAACACTTGCGAAACTAAAGGGAATGAAGCAATTTCTTTAGGGAAGGCGAAAGTAAAAGCCACGTCGACGATCCCTAAGTCAACGGAGGCGGATTTGATGCCCAGTGATCCATAAAATGACAGAAAATAATATTGACAGATCAAATTCGGGGCGTTGATATTATCGAGTTGTTGGAAAGTTATTTGGTTAGTTTGAAATGCTTTTCATTGTACAAAAACGTATTACATAAACCGTGATTTATTTTATTGTTTGTACTACATTTCGTTTATTAATATTCGCAAATAGTAAAGCTATTATTCCTATTGCGCAATTAGTCTCCCGCTATAAATGCTAAATTCCTGTGGGATCTTAAATCTACAAGAGAAAAGTTTGTCGACAAAACCTTTGCCCTTTATTAAAACCTTTAGAAAATGAAATATAAATGTCCAAGATCTAATACGGCTATTTCTTTTATCTTCTTATCTTTTTATATTATCTTCTTCTTACTTAGAATTGAGTTATTTATTTTTTCTTTTTTTACTAATTCTCATTCTCCTCTTTTATAGTCTGCAAAATAATAAGGTTTCATAGAAAATTTGACTTGGCGAAAGGGCCCGAGATCCTGGAAAACGTTGAAGTTCTCGTGTAGAATTTTAAGATAAGTAGATATTCTCCTTCACCGACGAAGTAATAAAATAGGTATATGTTATCTCCTAAACATGAACACAGTATCCAAAAGATGATGTTGTTCCAAGAAATAGCTTTAAACGTATTGTGCATGATATGCTTACAGCACACAAAATGTCGCCTTAAGAGCTCCGTCAATCTTCACTCGCTTATAAGCTACATTCTTTGTTAAGTCTATTACGGTGTATTTGGCAAAGCGAGCAATATGAAACGTTATGGATGGCGGCGCATGCCTCGGATTAATTCTTAGAATATTACGTTGTATTATGGAACAATTTCTTTAAGACTAAGACGTTATTGTTCGTCCATCTGAACCGATATGTTGATGCCTACATAGCATGCTTATTCGTAAACGTCAATATATTTTATACACAAGTAATTATATGCCTATGTCTCTGAAATAATGGTTAGAGATGTCACGAGTGTACCCCGAACTTCTTTCTTTCTAAGTGTAATAGGGAGAGAAAAAATCTTAAATCCTCAGCAAGGCATAGATCCCACAGGTCCGTCCAATTTATTTGATAATTTTCCCATCGAAGTACTTACACAAATTTCGTTTCCCAATCCACAATCGGCCTCTCAAACTCACCGTCAACTACCTCCGGGGCAATGAGGCGACTGTTTGCCATGCTCCATTCATCCCAGTGACCAAAACATTCTGTATGCGTGGCCTTGAGCCAGATGCTTTTAAAGTAAATGGGATGCCCTAGGCGCTGGTTCATCTGGCCGATGTTAAAGCCTTTAGAACTGAGTTGCGAACTCCATTAAAAATGTTTGCTCGTGGTCGGCGAGGGTTGTTTTAACAGGTGGTACCTTTGGGTATTTTCGTCGAGACGTCGTTAATACCGGTACACACATATATTTAAAAAAATAAAAGCTTGTAATTTCTAATATGCAATAATTATTATTTGTGGAAAAGTAATTTATTATTGCAATTAACGATTCGATTTACAGCCTTTCTTTCCCGCGCGTAATATTCATATAAAATAAAAAACAGTTTAAAAAACTAAAAACACGCTTTGGTGAGAGGCCCGACTAACAAATAAAAATATTTGATAAAATGAGTTTAAGACTAGAAAATGGAATCAAATACATACATTAATTCATTATTTCATACAACAGGCGAAGCTAATAAAAAGCGTGTTCTGAAAGAGACATCTAAAAAGCGGATAGCAAGCCTGGATCTTTTATTGCATTAAACACATTCAGCTCGTGGGGATTAGTCTGCAAGTTGTATCAAATCAAGTTAATAATGTTATTAATTTAAGCGCTATTTTCTTCCTCTAACGACCAGCTTAGCTTAGCTTTCCCCGTGGGTATTTTTAAACCGTCTCTTTAACCTTTAACAAAAGAGCGTTATTATTCCGTAAAGGTTGACAGTGCAGTACTAATTTTCTTAGCTTGTAGGTGTTTGTGAGTGGCGGTTGCTACATTTATGTTACAACTCACTGGCCCTGAAACGTATAAACGTAACATTCATACTTAATACAAAATTATTTGATCGGTTCGTGACTCGTGAGCCATTGACCTGAATTAAGAAAAAGAGGCAGTGAATATTCATGGATTTATCGCTTGCTCGATTGCCTTCCCTGCAAAATACACCGAAATTAATTAATTATTAAATCCAAATCCGACAAATATTTATTGTAAAATATATCCTCCGCCATTTTGAAATCCGACGGACACTAAAACCCAACATAGTATAACATAAATATCGGTACATTCGAGCAAAATGTTGACTACGGCTCGTATTGTTTATTATGAGCTATAATTATTAATGTCCGTGGCTCGTAAATCCAGCGCATGTAAGCTCGCCCTCACTTCAGCTGACGCGCGATTATTCTCCTGTCTCGCTGACGGCTGAGAGTTCTGCGTCGATGGAAATCGCATTGTGTGCGCGAGCATACCTACAGCTTGCATGTGAAATGTGAATGCACGGGTAAATTGGTATTTTTAAAATACTTAAATATTTTAACATTGTAAATCATGATCGATTTTTGTTCGTATTTTAGGACAAAGAGATTATAGTTCACCAGATGTTAAGAATAATAAGTTCAAATTACATGCATAAACTTATGCCTTTTCCCCAGGTAGGAGGTGCAACCAGGATACCTGCATGTCGCCTTGTATATTCCCTCTACGATGTAATAGGGGGCGAGCCTATCGCCATATAAATTAAAAAAAGTTAATATTAGGAAGAACGGAAAAACAAACCTGGCTTAAGAAATAGTAAATTATATTTAATAAAACTAATGTCATTCATAAAATCCATTCTCATTATTGTAGATTAATAGCTAGTAAAAATAAAGGTATGAAAAAATAACAAAATACTAATGGTTCGAGCAGACGCCTCAGTTTTTTTTATAACAGTATATACATAATCTGTTTAATTTATCTTTTACAGCTTTGTCACTAAATACTCGTATACCAATGTTGTCCTATTAATTTAACCTGACCAGTGGCGAATGGCAACGCTTAACAAAAATTCTAAGTTTCCGAGGCGTGCAAAAGAACCTTTTTCTTTTATTCCACCAATCCTATGATCTCTCAGTTAAGGATGCTAAAAACTGGATGAAATGGCAAAGGTTGAGTCGGAAAGCAGACCTTTTTTGGTACAGAACCGAATAATGCTAGGTAGAAAGAAAGTTTTTCTTACAAGGTATAAAGCCCTGTAGCTCGTGAGTCGGCGGACGCCCACATATGCCCTTTATAAGCAATACTTCTGAAACTGAACTAAGTCCTGTTTGCTTTAAAGGGAAAATTTTCAATAGGTTTGGCGACAATTTTTACCAATAAAAAACTGTAGTTCAAGTGATACATACCTCTGTAAACTGTAGGTAGTAACTAGTCTTCTTTGATATATAAAGGCAGAACAATATGTATAGAAATATTGATGTTAAATAGTTATGTTCCTCATGCGTAGTATTACTCGTACGGCTTTGGACTCTATATGCATGCGAAGTAACATTGCTTTCCAAACAAACTTAATTTAAAAAAATGTTAAACGGAAACGATTAGACGATTAATATAGGGCTCTTCCATGACTGTTTTAATAAGTTCTTAAATACAATACGTATTTTATACCCAGCCAAGTCAGAGCTTAGGGTTCAATATATTATTATCCTATATAATAAGAAGAAATAATATTTTCAGTTGTTATAAACTATTTACTATTTTATGTTATTATACCGGGTATCTCAAGAATGTTACAGAAAACCAAAGCCCGGTGGTAGTTTTAGTGACTACAAACACAATGCAACTAAAATTTTCGCAAAGAAACGCAACAATTTTTTTTTTATTTTTTAAATATCTTAATTTTTGGGAGGTAAATACATAGATTTTGCTAAAATAATTACTTAAACTATTTTATACGTTAGATTCCTTATAAAAAAAGGGTATACACTATTATTTTAGGGAAAAAATGAATAACCCATCCAAGTAGGAATAAAATAACAAAAATAGTCGCCTTTTTTGCATTATTTTCTTTTGTAATGTGTCTGACCTAGCTTCGTTTTCGGTAGCAGTCTTGAGATACCCTGTATATTTCTGGAGTGACCATTGAACTTGGCATCCATCTAGAACTCACTTCTCTTGTTGCTGAAGTAAAAGATCAAGGCATATGTCGTAAAATTGAACTTGGTTTCATTTCATATTTATATTTTGAGTAAATTATATTTTAAAAAATATTTCAAATGGAGTTCAGTCCAATAATGTAACCGGAGTCCACAGAAACAGCAAAATACGCAGTTAGAATTGGTAGTTAAGGTAAAATGTCCACAAAGAACTGCGCTTGTAATCAACGCGACGTGCTGATAGCTCACAATTAAACGACCCCTTACCGAAGGTGTCTGACTTAGAATTTTTACTTTGGACAGTGATTTCACATAGAAACCTTGGTGCATGTTAATGATAATGACAGTATAACAGTTTGATTTCTTTGTTTTTTTCACATTGGTATGACTAATTTACTATAATGGATCCCGTCAAACAGCAGTGTAAACGCACTGTTGTGTTTCGGGTTGAAGGGCATTGTAGCCAGAGGAACTACTGGACATATTGAGACTTAACATCTTATGTCTCAGGATGGTGAGCGCAGTGGAATGCCAAGCATTGCTTTGTAATTCAAGGTGTTGTTTGGTTTTGCTACTGTTCATGAGCGGTCGTATCGCTTACCATCAGGCGAACGGCATGCTCGTCTCGCCATTCAAAGCAATAAAAAAAAAAAGAATGGTAAATGGGATGATAAGATTTCATGACGTGAGACGACTATCTACCGTTTGGTCGACAAAATTATGCCGGCCTCATTCCATCCGAATAAACTTCAATCTTATTGATAATAAATACACCCAACAGTCACATACGTAGTACTGGCCCCATACTAACATGAAGTCTTGTGTCGTGGGTATCAGGAACTACGAGAGACTTTTCGGTCTCACAAACACTCAAACATACAAACATTTGTCTCAGTGCTGGGAACGAACCCGCGACATCTGGTTAAACAGCCGCCGTTTGACCAACTGTGCCACGGAGGTTGTCATGCCTCGTATTTATCTATTCAATATTGAATACAGCTAATAACAAAAGATTAACTATAACGAAGGTTCCAGAAAGCCAATGACAAGTTAAAAGCTTTTAAGTAGAATTTAAAATGTTATGGCAATTCTTTCACTTGGAATGCACGCGGGCGAACAACGTGTTCTGTGCCAAATTGCAATTGAATAGCCCCAGTAGTTCCGCCTAGTATTCACTGTCTGGACACGCGACGAGACAAACGCACTGCTACTGTATATATTTACTTATCAGGCTTTTGTGTGCCGCGATAATACGAGCATTTGTGGTCATATTTATTGTTGCTATTTATACATACATAAACTCACGCTTTTTTTCCAGAAAGGGTAAGCAGAGGTGCCAGGACACTCACATTTCGCCTTGTATGTTCCGTCCCACAATGTCATAGGGGGCGAGCCTATCGCCTTATCGGGCACAAATTCCTGACTCCGGGCTGATAATGAATTGAAAAATCTGATATCACTTTACCCGACTCGATATTTGAACCCGAGACCTAAGCTTTGTAACCGTACCGTAGTACAACTACGCCACCGAGGCAGTTGCTATTTATATTTTGTGCATACCAAGTAACGTATAGAACTTAACCTTCATCAATTGGTTAAATTTATCACCGTATACAAGCTACCAATTGGGTTCTTGATTGAAGTTTATCAGCATGAAGAAAGTTTATCAGCTATCAACCATGTTATCAATCCATCAGCCAAAGGAAGTCCACTTCTGAACATAGGCCTCCCCAATGACTTCCACAGTGACCTGTAGGAGACAGCCTGCATTCAGTGACGTCCCGCGACCTTTACCAGGTCGCCTGACCACCTTGTGGGTGGACGTCCTAGGCCGCGCTCTCCGTTACGTGCAATCCATTCGAGAACTCTTTGGCCCCATCGGTCATCAGTTCTCCACGCTATGTACCTCGCCCATTGCCACTTCAACTTCTTAATCCGCTGAGCTATGTCGGTTACTTTAGTTCTCCTACGGATCTCCTCACTTTAGGCTTGCCGGCAGCCATCCTGTAATACATAGAATATCCAGACTGCGACCGAAAACGAAAACTGATAGATGGTAGTTTTAGCGACTTCAGACACAGTGCAACTAAGAATTTTGCAAAAAAACACGACGATTATTTTTGTATTTCTTTTCCTGTCGACGTATTTAGGTGGAAAATACTTATGGATTTGCCACAGTTCACACAAACCAGTATATTTCAAAAAAAATACGTAAAGATCAAACCAAATCTGCGATAAAATCCGTTGATTATAGTTTTAATTCAATGTATAACATTCGCGTGAATCTAAGAAACCGTATGTTGTTTGTTCACTAAATTGTTTATTTTGATTATATCTTCTATTGAGCTATCCTTTAACTATTTATTTTAAAGTAGTTACATAGCAATCAAAAATGAAGGACGGAAAGTGTACTAGAAAATATTATATTGAATACCTATTAGACTACACAACTCAGAAATATCGCAGTTCATTCATAATGATAATCTGTTTTTAGACTGACATTTAATGAAATATTGTATGAAAGTCACTTTGTGAATAAATTATTTGACCGAACTTCGTAATGTATTGCTTTAAATGTTTGAATTGGTGCAATCATTAATAAGTTAGCTTTGCACCCAGAGGGATAGTCTCGATATCGACACAATAAATAGCTGTAGAGGCTGAAAATATAAAACTGGCTATTTCTATATATCTAATTCGTATTGTGTTGTAAAAAGCAGACAATGCTAAAAGTGTGAGCATACGGACGATTGAATAAATAGAGAAAATATTGACTTTAAAAGATTTTGTTTATATCTATTTTACAGAGATAAATTCTACAATTATATATTTAGCAGTGCGTTGAAAATAAGCACCTCATTCGGCATTATTCACATACCACAACTTCCTCAATTTCTACAGTCCTAGTCCATTTGCGTAATATGAATAAATATGGTAATATAGAGAAAAACAGAATAAAGGCGCAACTTACTTACATCGGACACTATGCTAATACCCGGAAACTTGGAGAAGCTTCACAAGATAATCCTTTAGCGGTATCGATTAGTTTTTGCGTGCTCGAGTAAACAGTAAACTATTGTGGCAACGTATCTTATACTACAGTTGAGATCAGAATGGATTTCTGATTTTTAAGTATTACTAGGTTGTTGTGGGTGACTGGGAATATTCTAATAAAATATTCAATGATGCTTACCTTTTTTCTACTAGAGGAATAGCTATTAAGCTCCCCTTTCGGTACTCCAGCGGAGGCCGAAAGGTGTATGTCAATGTCACTGGCCTTCCAGCCCGGCACAATGCGGATGTTGTGACTGAGCTGGGTTCCTGACAATACCTACGCCAGCATATTGACTAAAAACCCTCGATGACCCTCAAAAGCATTGTGGGCACCGGAAAGTATCGTTAGTAACTGGTGTTATTTTGTTAATTGTTTATTGGTCATGTAGGCAATTAAACAGCTCTTATGACAAGTCAACACACATACTACTTAATTTCTATATACAAAATATTATTTAGAAGCAGAGCGCAGTAGCCCATTTTACAATAACAGTAAGACTTTAAGCAGAAAATGTTTTTAGACATACATACATGCCTTTTTCCCAGAAGGGGTAGGTAGAGGTACTCCTGGTAGAATATAGTGTCCCATATTTCGCCTTCTTCCGTTCCTCAATGTCATAGGGGGCGAGCCTATCGTCATACCAGGAACAAATTCCTGACTCCGGGCTGATAATATTTTATCTGTATCAGCTCATATGAGTCCCACTGCAGGGAACGGGCCTCCTCTACAATCGAGGGTACGGTTGACAGTGATTAGGCCATATAGTCCACCACGCTAAATATGATAATGTTTTATAGGAAAAGGAAAATATAACTATGACTAAAATTATCGGAGAGTTTTGCAACAGAAAATGAGCAATTTTCGCCTAATTAGACCAGTGGCAGTTTACATAAGCTGAAAAGCTAATGATTGAGATCGCGCATTGAACAATCCACTTTATAACCCTCGCACCGTCAGCTTATTAGGGATTACTGACGCTGGACTGAACATTATAGATGTACTATCAGCACCTAACTAATTAATATACGAGATTCCATATTATCATCAAAATACAAAATATATTTTCAAAAGAGTGGTAGTACAGCGAATGTCTTCTATAAAATATTGGGAGAGATTTTCATACATTTTTCTACTCACGTTTTTTTTCCTTCTCCCTTCCGCTCCTACCTTGATGGTCCGGCAATATAACGTTTTTCCATTGTATAAATGGATGTTTATTGGGAAAGATAATCAAAAACTATTATATCAGTGGTTTGCTTGTTTGTCGGACCAGCAGAGGACTTGTATCATTAAGGACGTAGAAAAGATAGCATATATACCTTACAACTTGATTCAATTAAAAGTTATAATTTGTTTCAGTTTTTATTTCAGGATTATTATAACGTTTGACACTATTCCTCACCTAAAACTTAAATACTGACCTAACACTGTACTACAAATATATTGTAATATAACGCTTACATTGGCAGTATTCCCATAAATCTAAAAATCACGTGATTATTTTTATTGTTGCTATAAGTAATTGAGATTTCGGTCACACTGTATATAAATATGGGTATGTTTGTACGTACATAATGTCTAGGAATTAACGCACTTGAAAAGTCTTTGAAGTTTCTTATATTTCATGATCTATATCGTTCAAAGTCAATGTCTTCATCTCAGTATAGCTAAATACAGCTAAAGTCTAGTATATAAGGCACATAAGAAAGCACATTAAATAATTGCTTTTTCCAGTAAACATTACAAAGCATTCCAATTGAAAACCTGCGGGAAAAGTCCCTTCCAATGTAAAATAGGTCAACGTATTTGTAGGTTATGTAATAAAGTTTCACTTATTACAACCTATCAGTTGCATTACGCATATAGAATTCGATTCCTATGGGCTTCCTTATTTTAATATATATGAAAACTTAAAATAATTGTTCAGGACTTCGACTACAAAATAATATACTATTCGCTACTCTCAACATATACCTTCTCAAACAGTAAATACAGTGCAGTAGGAGTAAAATACTATTCGATAATTATTACTACATACACCTACCCAAGCACGTACAGTGCAGGGGATTTCAACGAGCCGCCGCGATGCCCGATATTCAGCCATAATTGAAAACCAGCGCTCTGACAGACGCCACGTAAATTAAAATAAAACTCATTTATTTATTCAATTAATTAACGAATACTTAAACTTACTAATTAATGAATGAAAATGAAATTGATCGTAATTAATATGCGGTAACCTATAATTATTACAGTTACTTTAACCCACTTTTGTAATACATCATTTTAATAATAGTTTTTTTAATGAAATTATATCGTCTGTATTTCATTTTCATTTTCGATTCATTTGTATAGGTTTTTGCATTCAAAAATTTAATCCCTAACACTAATCGCTTATTTAAAAATCACGGTCACCATAGAAAGCGAGGAAAGGTTTCAACTAATCACTATATTTTTGAATAATCATTGTTTCAACCAGAAAGATATCGTCATACTTTGCCGATGGGGATTCTATCTAATGCTGGCACTTCAGATAGCTGTTTGTATTTGCTATTGGGTGTTTGTTGTATTTGGCAAAATAAATGACGTTAAAAGCAAACATGCAAATAGAGGCAAATATGACCATCCAAACTTAGCAGACAACAGCGCGTATTTGTTATTGGCCTTGTTTGACAAATAGGCAAATAAGGCTACACTTTCTCAATTAAACTGACCACACGTGGTAATTGTTTACCAAATATGCCAAATACATAAATATAAGTAGCTATGTGAAGTGCCCGCATAAATGACACTGCATATAAATTGCCTTGAAGTTATTTTTTAATAGAAGTAAAAAAGTCTTGATATTTTTATATATATATAATCTTATTTTAGTTTGAAACAGCAGTGTTGTGTTCTGGTTTGAAGGCCAGTAACTACTGGACATGTTAAGAATTAATATCTTATGTCTCAGGATGGCGAGCGCAGTGGAATACCAAGCATTGCCTTGTAATTCGTGTTGTTGTTTGGTTTGCTTCTGTCCATGAGCGGTCATGTCGCTTACCACTAGGTGAATATCATACTCGCGTCGCCAATATTTGCAATAAAAAACAATATTCACTATTATAAATTATTCAAAAGGGTCTTATTTCACTGCGCTGCACTGACCTAATGCACTCGGTAATGCATTGGATTTCATAACAATACTATCAAAACCACTTTGGTGCCACTACATCTATTGCTGGCACTTCACATGGCTGTTTGTATTGGCTATTGGTTGTTTGTTGTATATGGCAAAATAAATGACGTTAAAAGCAAACATGCAAATAGAGGCAAATATGACAATTTGACAATCAAGGCCAATACGTATTTTTTATTGGCCTTGATTGTCAAATAGGCCAAATATACCAAATACACAAATACAAATAGCCATGTGAAGTGCCACCATATTAACACATCAGAAAGATGGAAGAAATAGCAACGATCCTTTATCACAAAATCTTTGTTTTTGCTACCAAATGTTAGTCTGAAATCCTATCTAAGTCTCCTTACCACGCTGTTCAATAGTTGCGGTCAACCAACTATGCTCCCTTAATATGAAGGAGGTTACACAAAACAATGCTAGGTATTTACGATATACGTACTACTGTGTGTTTCTATATATGTTATTAATATATTATACAAATACAACAAACGAAACAAAATAAATTGTAAACACTAAACAGAGCGCCCTGGAGAACCTTATATCGATGATAATAAAAATAGAAAATAATGTATCATATATAAATCTATTGAGTAAATAAAATATCTGATAATATTACAAACTTTTTTAGTAACTGATTTACTGGATGAGAGACCTACCTCTCTAATTTATGTGAGAGGGCGCCTGGGTACCATTGCAATGTCTATTTCTCTCCGCAAACAGCATTGGAATTGCGCCCGTTGTGTTCCGGCTTGAAGAACATTGTAGCCAGAGTAACTAGTGGACATAATGAGACTTAACATCATATGTCTCGGGATGGCGAGTGCAGCGAAATGCCAAGCATTCCCCTGTAATTAATGGTGTTGTTTGGTTTGGATACTCTCTTTGAGTCGTATTGCTTACCATCAGGCAATTGGCATGCTCGCTTCGCCATTTATCGCATAAAAATATCTGGTGGCCATATAGTTGAATAAATATTTAACATTTTTTGAAGTATGAAACGATAGCATGGGGCCCTATAAATAGTTTAAATATAACCTACCTATCTCCACCTCCATATACAGATCGATAATATAGAACCAAACCTTCTAATTACATAGTCAGACTATATAGTCGTAGTCTTAAAATCCATTTTTCAAACTACTCAGTTAAACTGCTATAAAAAGTTATAAGGATTTCCATCGCAGCCAAGGCGCTTTAGCATAGTGCCTGAGCTAACGAACTTGGTCTGGGCTAAACTATCGAGATTCTTTATTCATGTTCCTCCGTCTTTAAATATTCATCTAATTACCGTAAGACGCTTATGGTACATAACTCAAAAGTTGGTCGCTTTTATAGCGCATGACGTCATTTCATGCTTGCGATCTCCTTGCCATGAAGATATAAAGTTAAGATTTACTACATGGCACATGTAGTATCAATACAAATATGCAACAGCAGGGCTCATTCAAGCTCAAGTTATTCGTTCAAAATAACGAATATAAGTATCGCCATTACTCAATTATTAAAGTCTTTTTGAAACTGAGTGCATATTCTTTATTTTTTATTGCAGTCTCAAAAATAAGATGAAAATCATTTAAAAAGTATTACTAGTTATTACTAATAGTAATCAAATTTTGTTTTTAATAACACAAGTGAAAAGGGTATTCGATGTATTCGAATTCGGGTGTGTATACGATGTTGCTTTTGCCATGGTTGAAGCTGGAATGGTTTCTTCCACAGAATACATTCTATATTTTTCTTCACTCGCTATCTTGTATTTATATTCCTGATTGTTATAACTGATAACTTGTTCTTTAATAACTAGTTCTGACATCTACTCGTAACATTAGGTAAACTGAGGGGTGAAGTTCCATACTTGAAATATCGCCTTCAGAACAAGGTATTTTATAATCAATACACACATAATATGGCATTTGAGTTTACCGCGTCACGCATTAACATCTATCATGAAGGACCCGACCTTCAATTAAAAAAATACATGTAGTTATAAAAATATTGCTATTTTAATGAGTTTCTTCATTATTACGAAGTTCAAAGGAACGGACAGTAACAAAGTACACGATGTTTTAATAATGGCTTTAAACGGTGTACTTAATTTGTACACGATCCGACGCGAACGGTTCCGCCATTTTGTTTTTAACAACCAAACTAAAGATGGCTGACAAAGGAAATATCGCAGTTGTATCGAAGTTCACTAACTATCCCTGTTTCGAAATGAGATTGATACATTGTTTACTTGAAGTGTAGTAGTACATGACTGTGCCAGGTGCCTGTATTCATTAAATTATACCGTTTTAAATGGGCTTCATATAGTAAGTCGTCCACGACGAACATCATGATTGAATGAAAGAAGTAAGGTCTGCTTTTACGTTTATTTAACTTATTTATAATTGATTATCACGAATCATTCGTTGTGCCTTAGCAGCTTTAAACTTATGAAATTTAAAAACCAAGACCAATTTATTAACTTTTTTCCATAAATCCAGCAATCTTACTACTACACGTGGATCGTAAAAGCCTCACCGGCCTCTTAAAATGGGAAAGGAATGAGAAAAGAGAGTAGTAAAGCGAAATCAGGCCTCCGGCAATCTCCCTCGCCAAAAGAACCACTACAGCAAAGTTGATAAAATCCATTTTAATAACCTAAACAACTTGGAAACAAAACCTTCAAACAAACTAAACAAATATTTGCATAAACCCCGAGCGGGTACGGGTTTTTCTCACTTTACACGCAAATCCGGATAGAAATATTTGTTCCATCACTATTCGGAAGAGGAATAAAATGTGCGAGCGGGGATTTGTATTGGCAATACATTGTGGTATTGATGATGTGCCCACGTCTGCGGATATATGAGTAATATTCACCGTCTGTTTGTTTAGTGATAGCGTACTCTTGTTTCTCGCCCTGTATAATTTGCGCGTTAACCGTAACAATAACAGATCTCAGATTGCGCTAGGATGAAAGTGTGTATATGCAGTCTTAGATAGGAATGATAAAAACGTCATGCTCTGTGGAATACAAATGTTGAGATAAGTTGGTTGTTTCTGCTGATTGTACATTCATATCTGCCCGGATTACGACCATTGTACTTACGTACATACATAAACTTACCCCTTTTCCCCAGATGGGGTAAGCAGAGGTGCTACCAGGACACCCACGTTTCGCCTTATGCCTATTGCCATTTTAAGCACATATTACTGACTCCAGGTTGATAATGCATAGAAAAATCCAATATAACTATGGCTGACCCGGGATTCGGACTCGAGACCTCAGCGTTTTAATCGCACCGTACTACAATTACGCCACCAAAGCAGTCACCATAAATTATGACTGACAAAACTGGTACTAAATGATAAATATATCATCCATTTGCTAACTATGTGTGATGCTATATATTTCCGCATTAAAAATACCTTTAATATGGTTACAAATATGATAAATATTTATTTATTTATTTATTTATTTATTTAATACTTTATTGTACACCATACATATAAAAAGTACATAACAACATGAAATTAAATATATGTACAAGTGGCGGTCTTATTGCTTGAAGCAATCTCTGCCAGACAACCATGGGATGGATAAATGAAAAGAACGAAAGTTGGGGCTTCAGGTGTACGAATATTCAAAATATTTAAAGTGTTATTAACACAAGAATATGGCGGTATCGCAACCGGTCAAGTGTATGAATCGCCTGGCGGATAACCGCAAGCTAATTATCACAAAAGACTCAGTTTCAGGTCAACTTGCACCGAACCGATTCGAACGAAACAAAGAGCAGCATATTTTACACGTCCACCTAAAAGAGCCAGATTTAAATTTACTTTTACTCCGCTGGAGAGCAAATAAAGTAAGACAAATACTCCGGACTTGCTGTTGCACTGTATACTCAATTTTAAAACTAAATTCTTTGGATCTTGTCGCGATTTTTAAAGAAATATATACTTCAATTTATCTCCACCTAATCACTATACGGTTAAAATAATTGGTATTAACTTATTGAACAGCTTACGTGAGAAAACTTTCGCATATCAATAATTGGACATAAATATTCTGACAGATTTGGTAATAAACAAAGTGAATATGAACATGTTTATTAAGATGTGGTAATGCGAAATAAGTAGGAAATAAATAATAAGTAATAGTATACGAATGCATTATCATAATAAAACCATAAAATTAACCTTACCTAATATTAATATAGCTGTAGAGCAGGAGCTACACAGAATATAGGCTAGAAATTATTTAGGGGGACGATGCGCCGCATCAAAGTTTTAAGAAGAAATAAAAATAAATTGATCATACACCATGACCAACGGGATTAAGAAGATTCGACAAGTTGGATATGACTACATCATAATAATAAATGCGTGGTGGCCTCTAGGTAAAGGCCAGACCGGACACGGCAACATGTTCACGGTGGTCGCCGGTTCAAATCCCAGGGTACAGCTCTGACTTTTTGTAGTCATGTGTCTATCGAGAATAATTATAATCAATCACCACGCACTATAGTGATCAAGGAAAACATTGTGAGGAAATTATAGTGATATTTTTTTCTATGATATGTAAAGTCTGCCGACAGGTACTAAGCGAGTGCGGCGTGGTGAACTATGTAGTTCATACTTAATAATATAGTATAGACCATATGGCCTAACTCCTCAAATCGTACTCTTGATTCTTGAGGATGCTTGTACCCTGCTGCTACCCTGTTTGGGCTGATACAATACAATACAGTACATCACAAGAGAGAGTAATATGGTCGAGAACAGTATTATGTTTTAAAGAATATAGTTCATTACGTGTTAAAAATTTGCAGCTATTTGAAACAAATTATAGAGTTCTATCCGTATCCGAGTATTGTCCGATATCTAGTCAAGCGGTAACTGGTAGCTAAGTGATACTGTTTTTTTTAATGTTATACGGGGCAAACGAGCATGCGATTCTCCTGATGGTAAGTGATCATCGCCTCCCATGAACATCTGCAACTCCGTAGGGCATCGAGATGCGTGGCCTTTAAGGTGGGAATAAATTCAAAATACGAGCTGTTTTGAAGGTCGCTAGGTCGTATTTGTCTGGAAATGCTGCCGCTGGTAACTGGTTCCACAGATTTGTAGTCCGTGGCAGAAAGTGTCTAGAAAAACGTACTGTGGTCATACTGAACGGTCATATTTATCGGTCATAGATAAAACTAGGCACTACTAGCTACCATTAACCTACAAAGAGGAGAGGCGACTCCAGTCTTCAAGTAACAGGACAAAGCAAACAAGAACAATGAATTATTCTATACAACGTCAACAATGAATAAATTGTAATACCATGAATACACATGTTGAAAAATTGTGTTCTGGACAATAAAACTTCGGTTTCCATCTGGCTAACAGAGTTCGATTTGCAAGTTTAATTAATTCACACATTCATCAATGGAGCTCACAAATTTTCAGGGTTTTTTATCAAGCCGCTATTTTTATTTTGCTCGTGTTTTAACGAAAACCGCGATTAAAAATGTTGGGTCAGATATTTTTCGTACAATTTTCGTATTCAGCATTTGCTTTGTTAATTAATGTTCATTAATTAGTATTTGTATGGATGTAGTTTAGGCCGCAAACAAAATTAATTCAGATAAACTAGTCACAAACAAATAATTAATTCGTTTCTTTTAACCAAAATGTATATTAATGCGATAAAATGGGTCGTTCAAGGCTACGTCATGGTTGTTCTGCGGGTATTACCCTCAAACGCTTTAGAAAATAAATGGCATTTGTAGTACCTATTATTAAACCTTTCTAAGTATTTTTAATTTAGGCTGTTTCGTTGAACACGTTCTCTTCATGCAATTTCAATTAAATACTGCTAAATTCATCATTCAAATGTATATTTCTCAAAATCCTAATTAAATCTCCCGGCAAATTACGGAGCCCGGATTAAGCAGGTGTCTGTGGTGCTTGTGACGTAGTTTCACGCGACAGCACATTATGTCGAGAGCTGTCGCCGCCTCGATACATATTCAGTGAGCACATTAGCGTCGGTCCTCGCGACTTGCCCGCTAACTTACACCGCCCGATTACACTCGCACTTACTCATTTGTCTACCTCATAAATCCTTTGGATGGCAGAAGAAAAGATAAAAATGTTTTATTCGTTCATTTGCGAACTATATTATTATTCCGCAATGAAAAAGTATGTGTTGGTTTGTAGTTAAAGAACAATTATTAAGCAATTTATGTCTAATCCTCCGCTTTAATAACAGAACTATAAACAAATGTTTAGTATTTTCATTAGAATAAGTCGTGTATTATAGCTATAAACTTCACGCCTTTTTCCCAGAAGGGGCAGAGAGACGTGCAACCAAAACACCCACATTTCGCCTTGTATGTCATCCCACGATGTGATACAGGGCGAGCCTAACGCCATATCAGTCACAAATTCCTAACTCTGGGCTGAAAATTAATCGAAAAATCTAATATCACTTTGCCCGACCCGGAATTCAAACCCAAGACCTCAGCTTTGTAACCGTACCGTCACGTAGTATAAATAGGCCACCGAGGCAGTCATATACATATACATACAAACATATAAACAATACATATTGGACAGAAACCCCACAATTTGAACTTCACCAGGTTAAAATAATCGTGTTATAACATTCCTAAGCACCGCGAAAGTTTAATCGCCGAGTTTGCTTAAAAAAAGTATAGTTTTTTTTGCCGTAAAACAAAGCTATTATCTAAGTTTTTATAAGACTGTTCGTCGCTTACCGCTTTAAATAATCCATGAACTTTAAGATCAATTGCTCAATACTTTTTACTTTGCAAAGTTTGCACTGAATATGTACGCAATGTTTGGAATAAACCAATGACTTTATATCCTTAATATTATAATATAAATTTATATCCTCTCGTCCCACATTATCATCATCAAAAAAATAAAGTTCGGGAACAAAAGAAAAAGTATTTTCAGTTTTAATAGCAGGAAGCTTTTTTTATTTCCCGATAAGACTTATCTTTGGCTGCCATCTGCAATTATAATTGTTTTCCATTACTAAATGCTATTCCTTTAACGGTAGCGCAATCAATTTAAAATGTCCAGACAATTTACAAAGATTTATGTAGGCACCTTTTTGTAATCCGATTAGGTAAATAAAACAAATATTTCCTTTAGTATATTTTGGTAACTTATTTAAATATATATTTTTTTTATTTACTACACACAAAAGAACAAAAAAGCACACAATATTTTACAAATAAAATTAAAGTGTACAGTTGATGTTCTTATCGTCTTAGGTGATTTCTACTACAGACAAGCTTTGGATGCATAAGAAGAGAGGGCAGTATAGAATTTCCGGCAGCTTACGTTAGGGAAGGTAGAGAATCCTATGAAATAAAGAGAAATTCTCGCAAAACTAAATAAAACAGCCTAAATAATACATCACTTAAGTGTTCTTTTTTAATAATCCTCCTTCCCTTAACACAATCAGAGAAATTGTATTGCTACTCTTTTTAATACGTTAACTCCTATCTCATCCCCTTCTTTGTGAGATCCTACGTGGCGTAATGAGCCTACTACTTCTATTTCTCATTATATGGGGTCTTAAATAGGAGCATCTCTATTTCTTTTTCGGTTTTCTTCTTTTATTTCTCTTTTTTTTGTTCACTTGATTATCTATTGCATATAGGTACTTAGTTATTATAATTTTATAATCTAACATTAAACACTTGAGTATTCATTTGGATGTTAGTACATGTAATTCCGTGACTCGTTCCATTGGTAACCTTGTACAAACAACTACTAGCCACTAGGTGTGTCTACTACATGCTTTATATTCTGTAATCAGATCACTGAAGTACTTATCACGAGTTTATTGCACTTTCCGTGGGTGCCATGACAAATCTCCGCCACATTTAATCAAAGCAGATGTTAATGAAAACCATTTAACATAATTTCACAAATCCACCATAGATGCGGACGACAAGTCGCCGTATCATGTTGGGTATAAAATTCACAAATCCTACAGCGGCTTTATCGCTTTAAATAATTTGCCGTCAGCCAGCGGCCGCGATGTAATCGAGACTTAATGCTGACGAATGGAGCAGGTAAATCAAGCGGCTAATATTTCGCACACCGTTTAGCAGCGAACCTAATACAGAGCTTAACGACTACATTATCAAAAGTACGTTGACACAAAGCAATTTTTTTTTCTTGTTTGTGAGAGCTAAATTACGCTAGAAGTATTTTACGACTGATATTATTAACTGTAAAATTAATACTTAGTGAGTTATGTTCGCCGGTTACTACTTTGAGACAGACTTTATACTTACTTACATTAATTACGCAGCGTCAGACATTCGACAAGAGCATAAAGGTTGGAAAAAGGCCCGTTATGTAAAATGCTTTCAACATATTCATTACTTAACCTACTATTACTCTTAACAACGGCCTGTTAGCTAAGATCTTAATTTGGCTGAAGAAGACGGTGGCAATTAAAGTTCAAATTCTAAATCAAACAAGTAAACCATACTTTCCAAATTGAGATGCTTTTGTGAAGTGAACAATGTGACAACGAAACGGGATTCAAAATCTGATAGCTATACTATGCCATCGACCAATGAGGTGATAAATCCCGAGTCAAGCCTATAAATATACAAATCCGAGCAGCGTTTAACATGTGGTAAGATTATGTAAATGGTTCGCCCTCGTGCAGCTGATGCGGTGGTTCATTGCGAGCGGGAGAGTTCGACGTGAATCAATTGATAGGATGTAACTAACAGAAGTAGCCTTGCTTGTAATCATATGGAATACCTGGTTTTATGGATTTTACTCTTGTATAGTTGTATAATAATAGGGTACGAGATCAAGGGGCAGAAACCCAAAGCGTTGGACAGATCAAGTCCGCACCACACTCAACATGAACGTGGCTGAAGCGATTCAAGTCGCCAAGAATCGGACCAGATGGCAAAACATCGTGCGCTCAGGATTGCTTCCGGGATGAATTACGACCCCCAGCATTGGGGAATCGACGCAAGGAGGAGGTGTTGTATAATAAAACTCGTAGTAGTTATGTGTATGTAATTGTGGCTTCTCGGATATAGCTTGTGTTTATCTGATTTTGGGTAGAAAGGCAGATTTCTAGCGATTAATTATTGATCACTTTGCCTAGGCGTAGGCTCTCATATCGATACTGTACTTCACTTACCATTTGGTGTTTTAAAGTTGCTTTATTTTGCCCGTATAAAAAAACATATGAGTCACATAATTCACATAGTACTGTTATATAATCACGGAAATGTATATTTTAGTATGTCTTCTTATAGGCATTAAAAGAACGATGGATGAGGATTATTTTTTATAGAAAGTTTATAGGCCGGAAACAGCTGTCATTAGTCTTGTCACAGAAAGTAAATATTTCCAATAGAAGAGATATGGAACGTTATTGAACGCGACGCGACGGTAGGTACAGAGCTCTTAAGAATGTGGACCCCTAGTTTGTTTAATGATGTGTAGTAAAAGACATCTCTTTTGAAAAGAATACAAAATTCATAGTTACATTTATTGACTGGACGAAAAACCCTACTTTATAATATACAATGAACAATCCACTATAATACTTTTGACAGAAGTGAGACAGTTTTGCCATGCCTTCTACAGTTCCGTATCCTTTGAGCGTGGTCGGAAAACAATTAAACAAGCTGGAATGTTCGTATTAATTAACGAGAGACCAATGTCGGTCAGTGGTCACTGTTCGGCTATGTAAGTGCACGATATTACCGAGCCAGAGTTAAAGAGACCTTGTAAGTCTAAAGTATACAAAGTGTCGGAGACATTTTGACTTTTTTTTTAACCATTGGTAGTAAACGTTGCACTTGACGTTTATTACTCATTAGATCATTTGATGTAGTCAAATCGCTACAGCAGTTGGTTAAATGTGTAAACATTAAAAATAAACTATCCCGTGGCTAAATGTTCGATGATAAATTGTAAATATTTTGTGTAGGGTCTTCGGATGCAGTACTCTTTAAGGGATTATCATCTTGACAAAATTTAGTATATGTTATATTTTTGTATGACTATAGTCATACAAAGCTTTCCTTGGAGATATTTAATGAGTACAAGACTTAACGAAATATCTTATCTCATCTTGCTCGTCACTCAAAACGTCATTGGAATCATATTGTAGAATGTGAAGAGGGTAAAATTAACACAGTATTTAGTAATGAGTTATCTGTAACTAGTTGGAATTGTTATACACAACGAGGAACGTGATACATAAGCGAATACGTATGTGTATATGTCATTACTGTTGATTACACGCATATTTGGGGAATTTCTCGATGTATGAATGTAATTAAATAATAAAATCAATTTATAAAAGTGATTCGATTCGCAATTTTTTTTAATTTTAAGCTAGTGTTGGTAACGGGATAATTTAGGCTTATCATGTTGTCGATTATTTTGACAAAATGAGTTGTAAAATTATGTATAATATTTACTTATTTTAGTTCGTTAAACATCATCATTGGTAGAGTTGGATGCATTCGAGTCAAAATGGCAAGAGTTCACCAAGGACAGTGTCAAGTGGAGTAACAAAGGGGAGGCCTATGCCCAGCAGTTGGACACAATAAAAAAAAACATCAACGTACCATTTCCTGACAACTGAACAACTAATATATTTCACACTTATTCCTTAACTAAAGATTATGTATCTGTACCAGCCCATATACGTGCCACTACGGGACACGTGCCTCCTCTACAATCGAGATCGTGATTAAGTGAAATAAAAAAAATACTACTGAATTTATAATAATTAAAAGCTTACAAATAAGTAAAATGATAGCGCTCCTTAGAAACACGCAGACGTACGACTACAAACAATAGAATAATATATTTACTTATTCATAAAACGTCGTTCCATTCAATACCAAGATCCAAGTAGCAATTTATCCACGAATATTGTCTCTATTCAGAAAAGTATCGATATTTTTTACGATTTGTAAAACATTTATTTTTCAAGGCACTAAAATAGCCTGCAGATTTTTATATGTGGTAGGTTGATCCGTGGGTCGATATTTACGAGGTCTAGACCCTTCCATAACGGTCGGCAATGGATAGTTATTGTTAGATGGTTGTCTAACAGTAATTTGTTTTGCAAATTTTGTGATTTGAGTTATACATCCGCATTTTGTTTTAGTGTAGTGTACTCGTATGAGCATCAAGTAAGCAATCTGGTTTTTTGTATTCATGTTTGTATCAATAGTAATTTACCCCGCATTTTATCGGTGAAGGAATATATCGTGAGTAAACCTTCATGGGATCCCAAAGAGACCGTTACAAAAAATCTATGGCACGTATGTAAAGTCAGCAAACATGCAATAGGCCAGCGTAGTAGACATTAGCTTAAACTCTCTCCATCGAACCATTGTTAGTAGGAAGGTCCAGTCATTAGCAGTGTGTTCTGATACACACTGAAAAATATTCCGCAATACTACTTTCGCTGGCAATATTTCACAAAGTTGTCTATAGTGTTCGGGTGCGCGAGTACATCAAAGTTCCATATTGTTACAATATATCAACGTTGCGGGAGGAGTGCCAATACTCCTACGCTGAATAAACCGCTCACTATTCACAAAATGAAATAAAATCAATGAATTGGGTGTTTTTGCAGACGTGATCCGCGCGACACGTTGCAGGGATGTTGGTAGACATGAATAAACACATGACTGTGAGTGACTGGGGACATTCGAATAAAATATTCAAGGATAAAATAAAATAGGATAAAATGTGTACCTTGTATTTTCTTGGAGGTTTCTGCAATAATTAAAAAATAAATATGCAGGTTATTTACCTTTTTTTTGTTCAAGATAAAAAATGTATTGAGCTCCCTGTTTCAGTCGGTAAATATAGGTCAAAAGGAGTTTGTCAGTGTTACTGGCCTAACAGCTCGGCGAATTACGTGGCCAAACTCCCGTCCCCTACAATGCCTTTGCCAGCAAACTGACTAAAACCCCTCGATGGCTCCGTGCGACGGAACCGGACATCCCAAGGTGGAAAGCGCCCCAATTTACGTCCGCGTAACCGCCCCTCACAAAACTATTCTGGTTCTTCCATCATAGGTAACCCGGATGACCCCCACTTACGACTAGAATTTTTAGGCACCCGTCCATATCAAAAACCAGGCTCTTTCACACTTCTCGGACCGTAATACGTGAGGGCGCACCGTCCCGACATAGCGCCAAGTGATTTCGATGACCTTTTCAGTGGCCATTTATAAGGATATTTACCTACAAAATTAACTTAATGACACATTGGAAGACACAAAATATCATGAGCTGGAGCAATTACTTTGATTATTGACTCAGATATATTATTATATTTGTTTATATAACTCCGCTGATTCAGCGACCCTAAGTGATCCTTGGCCTCCGAGACAAGGGTTCTCCGGGCGTGCTCTGCTCCACCTCTGTTGAGTAACGTAATTAAGAAGAACAATATAACAAATATTGTTATAATAAAGGATCCAGTAAGTCTCACTCATGCGTATTGAATCGGATCAAGTTTTAACTAAGCGTGCGCTGTGTTCGTTCGTAACAAAATCAACGCGCGAGAGAGGATCGGGCTAGTACAACAATGTGTTCAATACAGAGTCGATGCATTTTAAAAAGCTTGTCACAGAAACTCGGATTGGTATTCCGATTCATAGCAGATTTTTTGCTCTTATCCAACGGAATCGCATGCACTTGAATAAGTATGAAGTATCAACAGAGCGGCCGATCGCGCGCAACACGCTTCCGTGATTTCAATACGGCTTATGATACTCTTACATCAATAATATCTTAATCAAAAATACTTTTTCATACTGGCATGACAGACCAGCATTACACGTCATAGATTCAGCAGTCTATATAGTAGTCATTGGCTATGTTTTTCCCTAACCCGTCCGTACTCCGAAGTCCTAAGTCGCATTGGAGGGACGGGCCTCCTTAGCAATCAAGAGTTCGCTTGACATGGTCAGGGAATTGTCCGTAGGTTAAATAAGAAACATAGATAATCTACATAATTTATTAGGCTAAAGATGTGGATCTCCAATTACATTGCCCACAAAATGTTTAACATAACGCGTCTCCGTCTTATCTAAGCATTACAGGAGTTTATGTGAAATATTCGCCACTATTTGGCGCGTTGAACTGGAACAGCAAAAAGGGAGGCTCTATCTTGGCCGAGGTTGTCACAAAACAAGGATGAATGGCATGGAAGCAAGGCTTATGACCCGAAAAAAACAATGATCTATCTCGGACGAAAAGAAATCACTATACATATTTATTTGCTATGATTTCGTTTACGGAAACGTCTAAGTATGTATATAATTCACTAACTACAGGGTATATCAACCCTTTTATTTTTTTTTGTGAATTTTTAAATATCGACGTTTTTAAGTCCATAGATTTTGCTTTACTGAAGTCACTAAAACTACCACCGGCTTCGTTTTCGGTACCATTCTTGATTTACCCTGAATATACTTATTATAAATTAACTAAAGCCACAACAATGTGTCACCCCTCTCAACTCTACTCTCGATTGTAGAGAAGGCTCGTTCCTTGCAGTGGGACGTGTATTGGCTGAGACAATACAATACTCGTACAATACCCGGCAATGAAGCGATCTTATTAATATTATAAATGATGTAACAATTGCACGCACATACATACAATTAGGTAAATAAATTAATTCATAACTATAAAATGCTATGTAATTAATATTTGATACATGTTCGAAAATAATTTAAATAACGATACACATCAACAAATTTATATCTTAAAAATAACATCAATAATTTTCGACGCGCCAGACACAGGTGTTCTGATTCAAAGATCCATTTATAGAGCTGAAACCGATTTTTCTGTGTGCAGAGTCCATCATTTTATACTGTCTAAGCCCTAAAGCAACAAAAATAGGAAATCCACAACTGAAGCCACTGGTTTATATCCATGGCTGTAAAGTGAGCAGAAATGTAAAGTAAAACAAAAAGAGATTCAGTTTAGTCGGGAACCATTTTGTCTGGCAAGCCGCCCGCATGGGGAAAATTGAAAAGTTCCAATGCGAGCGCAATTTCTAACTCATTGACCGCAAATACTGATGACTGCTCCCTGTTGACATAATGTATACTATTCCATTGCGGGAATGTTGCAGTGGTCTTTACGACTCAGGACATTAACCATCCTGATATAAATAGTGTTAACCATTATCGTTATAAATAACTGAATTTCATAAAACATAGAGAATCCAAATTCAGTCACGTATCAGCAAAATTAACATTAGAGGTCTACCACGTGAACGACAGAAGATTAAATTAAAATTGCAAAAAGTTGCTTACCGCAGGCTGTTTTCATTAGGTCACTGGAAATTTATTGAGCGAGTCTTATGTTTAGTAATAAACTTCCTTGGCCTAAGCGTAATGTTAATGCACTTGCATGGTGAGCTAAACTGGCAAGGTTTGAATAGCTACCGAGATGGGAGGTGTCAATTTTAGATGACAAAATTGCAAGCATTCTCAACCTTTAAAACCACGCTAAGCCCTTTAATAAAACTTTAAATTCTTTCATTATGCTGGACACTAGTATTATCTATTCATTCCCAAGCCAAATTACATTACATGTTTGTTTACTAATACGAATAAATATAGTGATGAATTAGTATTTCTATTTAAGTATTACAAGCACAGGGAGGTATACAAATTGGACTACTGTTGCCTCAACAGGACGGAACACTAGTCCGCGCAATATCCACCGCTGTGAATATGCGTTCAAACTCTGTGGGACATGTGACATCAGCCTGGATTTAATATGCAATGTGATTTATTTAATGCTTTATTAAATACTGCTCTTCATATTGAACATTTTTCATTTTCGTGTATTTTATTAAATTTTAAAATATATAGCAGTGGAATATGGAATCGTCACCAATAATAATAAAAAGTATAAATCGTGTTGAAGAGTTTAACTATCCAAAAAAATGTAGTTACCTGCTTAATTTTAAACATTGTTAATTTTAACTGTAAAAAACAACGTAATTTTATGTTACAAGTGAATTTAACGCTTCATAAAATAACAAAAGTGTTAACGCAACCGGCAACCGTGTGAAAAAGCCGCTGGAGATGTACTATAATGAATACATTTACTAGTAAAATAAGGAGAAGGATATATCAAATTAGAAGGTAATTAAGCAAGCACCGGCTTTAACAAGATACATTTATATTTTGAGAATATCACAAATTAAGGAAATACAACTTAACTTCGTTTTTTATTTACTGGTAGAGTAGGTCTCTCATAATTGTGAGAGGTCGCCTGGGTAAGTACCATCGCAATGTCTATTTCTCCCGCCAAATAGTATTAATCTCTGTTTTGTTCGGTTTGAAGGACATAGTAGCCACTAGCCAGAATAACTGCTGGATATATTGAGATTTTACCTCTTATGTCTCAGATGAAGAGGCGGGTGCAGTGGAATGCCAAACATTGCTTTGTAATTCATGATGCTGTTTGGTTTACGTTGAGGCCACAGACCAAGAAGTACTGTTGAGGCGAATGACATGCTGATCTCGCCATTTATAGAAATAAAAAAATAATATTTCCTATAATGTAGGGTATTTTAATATTTTTTATTACCTAATTTTAATTTTATGCATAAATTAAATTATAATTAATTAACAATTTATGATATAATATTATTAGAAGTATGACAAGTTAAACAGACTATAAAAGTTGTAAATGGAGGAGGGCCCTTTGGCGACGATCCAAATCGGTGCAGCCGAGCGGCAGCCAGCGAGCCATAGATGGAGTCGACCGATTTATTTGAAAATTCTATGTGGCAATAGGAAAATATTCTTCAGTTCGCGCCGCTTCCCCTTTTGAGAAAAGCTATAAATCTGTTTGTTATAATATATCGGATGTCGGTAACCATTTGTCATAAAGTGCAATAATATCGTATTATTTTACATTCTTACATTACTATAAATTGTTTCTTTCTAACTAGCGTAATTCCAGCATGTGCTAGGCTTCGTTTTCCTACGTGAAATTTAACATTTTGCATCCACTATTGTTCGTACTAAATTCTATTTTTTCTTACCAGAATTTAATATATCCTCTATAAAATTGTATCCATGAAAGGTATTGTAAAGAATCTGTCGTGTAGAATCTGTACAAGTGTGTGGGTAATAGTTCTGAATTTCAATAATTCCTTTCTTTCCAACGTCGTTTACAGCGTAATTCAATAGTTCCTTTGCTACTCCTTTAAATTGGCCAAAATATACATCACAAATTCGCAATAAACGTCATAAATAATAGCAGTTGTGGAATGGCGTCTCAAATCACGGATGGAATTACCATCATTAATGCCATAACATGTTGCCGCTGCAAATTGGTACTTATTTCACTAACTGGGTTATAAATAACGAGACGGGGCTTTGAGCCTTTGACTAGCCATAACCGCTACGTACTTAAGTATGGAGGAATATGGTTTTTCCCTGCTTATCCATGTTTTATTTTTTGTTTTGTTTTATCTTATTTTTTATTGCATTGGTCTGACAAACGAGCAAACAGGTCACATCATGTTAAGTGATCACTGCCGCCCATGAAGATTCATAACGCTTGGATCATGGATGTGTTGCCGGCCCATCCAATCGGGATGAGAGCGGGATGGAAGAAGGATGAATTCTTATTCACCGATCGACACGACACAGCACAGCTATGGGTTCACGTTGATCTCCTGAAAGACAGTGGTAGCGACGACGAGCTTACTCATTCATGCTGATTCATAACTGGCAACAGCGTGGCTCTACACTTGGAACTGTATCAGACCATTACTTTAGATAACAACAAACTTAATAAAACGATACATCGTTTGGTGTTGTCAAGCCGAGGATGTTTGTTATGTTATATTAGGTACTAGAAGTGTCTCTAATCAGGATCAAAAGAGCCTCGGGAGATGGGATGCTCGTAAAATACAAGGCACGTGACAAGTAGCTTGTGAAATGTAAACTTCAAACAAAGCTTTATCCTGCTAGTAAAATTTGCATGATGCTTAGCATATATGCAAGTTTCCGGCGTGAACTATTGGAAAGTGTTGCAGTCCATCAGGCACGTCACTTAGTTACTCAGTGCCTATATGTTTCCTATCAAGGAAAAACAGTGCTCGCCAAGTCTTTTTAGCATCACAAGTAAGCAAATTAACTTTAGAAAAATAGGCAGTGGCGTAACAATAGGGTGGCAGAGTGCGCTAAATGCCACGGGCCCCCGACCCTAGGGGCCCCGGGCCTGGACCTGAAAGGCCTTAAGCAGAGAAAGAACCTTACATTTATTACCAACAAAATTAATAACCAAAAACATTTTTCTTATTATTTGTTGGACTAGTTTAATCAAATGTGGCGTTTGAGATTTTCACAGTAAGGGGGCCACATGAACGTCAGAACTTATCCTAGTATCTACTGTGGACGACCTAAACAAACTGGCGTCCAAACTTTATGAGAAAGATACAACATTGTACCGCAATTAGAGAGACTAGTATCCGTAATGAGTCTGCGCCGGGCAATCACATGAAAGTGAAATTACTTTATTGAATTTTTTAAATGTTACATATTATTTGGATTTAGTCACTTTTCTTACTGTACCACCCGGTTCACAAGGCCGGTTTTGCCAGACAAAAACGGGCAAGAAACACTAGCGTTGCGTTCTCCAAAGGGTATTTAATTGGTATGATTTTGTAGGAATTGTGAGGTAACCGGCTCGGCCGTAATGTCTGCAAGCGAAATAGGCTAGAAGGCCAGTGACACTGCCATACCCCTTCTGGCTTCCCCCACGATAACGGAAAATAAGCCTTTATTATTTCTCAGATCCGGTAAGCGAGCACGCAGGTCAACTCATGGTAAGTGATCACTGCTGCCCATGAACATCCATCACGCTCGGTTCATGGATGTTTTGCGGGCCTATCTAATTGGGAAGAGAACGAGAAGGAAATGTATGGAAAGAGGCTTACCTCTTTCCATTGCCGGATGCCCCTTAGGGCATCCGGCAATCTCACATACCGAATGAAACGCGATCGCAATGCTGTCATGTCACGTCGATCTTCTATGAGCCTGTGGTAACACCCCTGACGAACCTACTCATTAATCCTGAGTCATGGTTGTCAACAGCGTGGCTCTACCACTTCCAAAAAATTTAACAGTATACGTTACACAAAAAAAGGGGGGCCCCATCCGATAATTTTGCCACGGGCCCCAGCTGGTGTAGTTCATCATCATCATCATCGGCAATTAACATCTACGTGAGATGATTAAATAGCGCCTAATGGAGATGTTACGCCACTGAAAATAGGTATAGTATTTAGAATTGTTATAAAAGATACACATAAGACATTTTCTGAAAAAGACTACTTACTCTTACATTACTTACGATTTCAAGGAAGTCAGGAATTTGTGCCCGATATGGCGATCACATCGTGGGACGGAACATACAAGGCGATATGTGGGTGCCAAGACACTTCTGCCTAGTGCCTACCCCTTCTAGGAAAAATTCGTGAGTTTATGTATGTTATGTATGAATTTTGTAACATTTTCGGAGAACAGGTACTGCGAAGAGTGAATGTTAGTGCCTGAATAGTGCCAACTTATTTGTGTTGTTTACGTGCAGTTTGCGTTTTATTAGACACTTTGCATCTGTTAGACTCACGTGGCACTGAAACTTACCATGAATAAAATAAATTTCTCACCGGGGTCCCGGGCAGAGGCCCAGAACAATAACTTTTCTTTGCACCTACGTAAATCCTTATAGTATTTATTATTCACGAGGGCTTACCATTACGCGCCGCATACATTGCTCTTTCCTTTCTTAATAACCTTTAGATATCCTGTCAGATAAGCCGATTGGATCTTTGTATTTTATCTAGAACAGTCGTCGTCGTTACCTATACATTAAAAAAATAAATAAATTAAGTACTTCGATTAGACAAATTGCATACCTAAGATTTCAAATCACGTTTTTTAGCTTAATACAAATTGCACTAGTGCCCAACCAGAACATATTACACTAGACTTTGGGTAAAAATATTTATAATCATAATTTACTGTGGTTAATATAAACATTTTATTAATATTACTTATAATTTATATTTATTAGTCTTTATCCAGGATTTCATCAAGGATTTAATATAGCTACTATATACCCAATGCTATTGGAAATGTATAAGTACTTACTGCTTAATGGCTGGTGGCTAATAACATTATAACAATGTACTCAGTTAACATTCCCACTAAGACAAACAAACTCGCGTAAGACAAACTTTTTTTGTGGACGACATACATTTACGAATTTTCCTGGGAGCACCTTTTTTATTCGAACAATATTCTTTGCACGGACCGATGTAGGAAAAACCGAAAGGCCTACAGTAGGTGATAGATATTATTCAAGTTTTATAATGTGTTTTTCTGGCACGAGAAAGGGACTGAAATGAATCTGATGGCAAGTGTTGTGAAACCCAGATAAAGTATTGTTTTCCTTGCTATGAACTTATATTTTCAACCTCCGTAAAACATTTGATTGCCTAAACCGCAGGTTTGACTCCCGCAACGAGACAAAATATCGGTGACAAAATTATATCTTATTTGTATACAGTAATAGTAGGTTAAAGTAGTAATGCGAGACTTGAGTGCCTTGAAGATTTTAATAATTTACTCTGTGAGTGCCTGATATCATTATTTGAAACAAAAGAACTCTTATCTTAGTGTGGCATCGCATTAATAAAAATACAAATGTAGTTTTATTTCAGTGCGTTCATAAATAATTGATTATTTATTAAAAATACTCAATTATTTATTAAAAACGCACCTCATGTATGTTTATACTATTTCTTTTATTACAAAACGAAAGTTAAATAAAACATCCAACACTAAACTTAGTCAACGATGCCAAGTTAACACAGACCAAGAATAATTTTTTTTGGTCTAATATTTTTGCCCTAAAAGTACTAGTAGTACTAGTATTAGCTTTTCTTTACTAAATATTTGGGAAAAAATTAATAAATTCCGCTTATATTTCCTAAATTTTTCCATTTGAAATCCGAAATTTGACCAAAAATATAATTTTTCAACACATTAGACACCTCTAGGTCTATTCTAGATGGCAAATATTTTTAAACGATTTCGTTGTCGGTGTATATATAGAGAATGTCATCAGTCATGTCATTTGGTTTCTGAACGAGACCTTTCTGCCATTATTTGACAAATATCATTGTTTATCACTCTTCTTTTTTACTCCTTATTACGTTGCATTATAAAAAAAGAGAAGGGAGTAAATTCCTTTACATCAAGTCAGCACATATTCTTCTGTCACTTAAAAGATTGTGGTTATGGCGTAAATTAGTATATTTTGTCACGAAATCGTAAAAAGTAGATTATTCTAGAAAATAAACGATGGCTACACGCGGAGACAGGGGAGTCGGTAGAGTTTTAGATAAGTTAGAAGCGTCTGTCAACGCTGGTCAATATTATGAAGCGCATCAAATGTACAGAACACTTTATTTCAGGTACTAACGTTGCAATTTTATTGTAAATCGCGACGCGAACTAGATGTGTAAAACGCGCCCTATTTTTCCAGATTCCTTAGTCAGAAAAAATATACGGAGTTGTTGAACTTATTACACAAAGGTTCTACGCTGTTGCTTCAACGCGACCAGCAAGGAAGTGGTGCAGACCTAGCTATTTTGCTTATTGATGTTTTGACGAAATCAGAGACCAAACCGTGCGAGGAATGGATCGACAAAATAGCTAAACTATTTGAATTAATGAATGCTAGCATACCAGAGAGAGAGACATACCTTAGCAATGCAATCAAATGGTCCATGGATAGCAACAAAAGAGGTCATCCTTTACTTCACAAGGTCAGTCTGATGAGAAATCCAAAATGTCTATGTTTAGTAATAAATAAAACCTTTAAAAACAATATGATGGCCTTGAAACTCGTTTTTTTACTTGCCACTCAAACCTTGAATCACACTATAGCCCCCAGTGCATCACTTTGATGTGTTAATTAATATCCTCACAAACATGTTATATTGATTCTTAAATTATTTTGTTGACATAACCTAAGCTTAAGTATTTTGATGATATAATCTATTTCCAATTCAATACTGACTACAAATGAATAAGGTGGCCAAAAGATAAACATTGTTTTTACCAGATAGTGATTGAAGACTAGACCAGTGAGCACTATATTTATTTATATAATTTAAAAGATTATAACCTAGGTTTTAGGAAAAAACCTTGGAAATAATGTAGTATCATATTTCAAAGAATATTAGAATTCACACTTTTGTAGTAATCTGTTTCTCAACTCTCATTATAAGCATCAAAACTCTTTAATGAATTTGTCATCAAATATTTCCTATAAATAAGCTTTATATCAAGATAATGTTCCAGTTAGTTTTTATAATTCATATTTTCAACAAGTTTTGACACCATTTAAATTTGACCATTATATTAACTTGTTAAGTATAAAAATGAATTATTTTTCAGCGCATTGCAGAAGTATACTGGAAAGAAAAGAAATACACAGCAGCACACAGGCATTTCTTACACTCAAGTGACCCGGCTGCATATGCTAACATGCTGGTAGAACTGCACACGACAAAGGGAATGAAGTCAGAAATAGATTTATTTATAGCTCAGGCTGTGTTACAATTCCTGTGCCTACGTAAATTAAAAATGGCCAATGACACATTCAATCAATATACACATTTACATCCAACTATAAGCAGTAACAAAGGGCCTCCATTTTTATTCCCGTTAATAAATTTTCTTTGGTTTCTACTTCGTGCAGTTGAAAAGTAAGTTTATATTATCTAGATATTGTAATATGATCATTTATTATATTTGAATATGTTTTGTTAATTTTGGTCCATACAATAAAATTTGTAGTCAATGATTTTGTGATTACTTTGACATTTTTTACTGCTGCTCAAACAAATCGTTCATTGTTTTGATGATGCAGTCAATGTGTTACATTACATTAAAACAATTGTAACAAATGGTTGACCTGCTTGCATAAAATATTAACAATGTTATTTAAGTTTAAACTCGCATCATATTAGGGCCAATTCCAGGTTGATAGTTGGGTATTAAGCCATATGTTAAGGAAATATGTATAACAATAGATAATATGTGTAGTGTGCCTGTGATTTTTGTTTGTTAATTTTCCTTAGTCATATTTTTTATATCTGTTTTGAATTTCAGGAGAAACGTCCAACAATTCAAAATCCTTAAGAACTGGTATGCAGTTAGTATAAAAAGGGATCCAAATTATTCAGTGTATTTAGACAACATTGGCCGTATCTGGTTTGGAATAGAAATGCCACCAGATCCGAAAAATGCTAACTCGATGTTTGGAGGTTTTTTGAAGTCAATCATTGGTGATGTGGACAGTTCAGACGATGACGGCGACACAAACGCAAGGAATGCATCAGCCCCAGATTTAGACTGAAATGTTGAGTGCAAATGTTCATGACACATTATGTTCAATGACATGTCGGCTTGGTCATTGTTGTTACATCACACTTGAATTTGTATCATAAGCAACACTGTTTACTGATGTTTGATCAGTTCTACTGACTGAATGTGTTCATGACTTTGTGACTTCAAACAGAATATGCCGCAATAGTCTGTTTTAGTGTTTATAATGAAATAGCTGTGGTGTATGTTAATAAACAAAAAGCAACATAGATTTGATATTGCACTGTAGAAGAGTTTACAGAGCTAGAAGATCCATTAGAATATTTTTGACAGTTAACTTATTATACAAATTCATATTATATAAATATTGTCAATTGGGATGTAAGGATTTCACATATTGTGACAGTCTGCGGATCATGTTGTTGAATTTGTGCATTGTTTGTACTGTAAGAATACACACCAGAATTAATTCATTAAACTGTTAAAGGGAAGAAAAAGTGTATATGTTCCACATTATTTATTTAGTAACAAATTCATAAACATTTAAATTAAAAATATATACATTATTTACTCATTTATAATTAGGAATGTGTTTTTATTTTCTGCAATGTACACTGTACTATGATACAATCATATAGAATGCATACAAATGTCAATCATTATATGTTTGTTTAATTATTACTAATTTTGTGGTATTGTTGTTTTGTACATGGAACTTAATTGAAATAAACTTATTTAAACAATTTGCTAAAATACAACTAAACAGCCTTCTCCCCCAGGATATTAATTTTACTAAATTAACACTGAAAAAAAAAACTACCATTGCTTAATTTAGTTTGTAATACATATAATAAAGTTAGTAAAATGCACAATTATTATTTAGCAAATTTAAAATGTGATGTCTTTATCATATTGTGCAAAAATTTTCATAATTTGCTAGCATGTGAGCTGGATCTAAATTATCAATTTGTCGATATATATTAAAAATTCATTGTGATTTTACATTCAATAAATATTTACAATAAAAGAGTACAAAATATAGATTATTACTGTAATAATGTTGTAATAACTACGTATTATAGGATATCACAATTTCTGGTATTATAATAAACCTTTCATATAGACAAATGGTTTATAAGAGGTATAATGACTAAATAAAGCCTCCCCATCTCCCCATACCCGTACCAATGTACTAAATCCTATACTGTTTCTGCCAAAAATTGCTCCCTGTTGAGCACAGGACTCTTCTACAACCAATATTTTACAATAACTTATGCATAGAGAACCACAGCCATGGTATTTCAAGTGACAATAAATGAAGGTATAACATCCTGAGTTATATTGCACACATACTCAATTGATTCAGTGTTAACTATTTCAAATTGTAGAACTCCAGTTGTGGAATATTAAATTATGTTGTCAAATCATTTAAAAATTTCGTAGCTTAATAACAATATAGATGCCTTGTTTATAGTTTGAGCATACTAGAATTTCATGTTGGGAAAATTTCATTTTAAGTAGACAGTATGTAATATTTCCCATTTCATTTCATTATTGAATATGGAATATATAATATTAAATTATGAAGCATCTTCAAGCACCAAGGAAGTAATTTCTCTAGACCACTTAGCTACTTTTAGACTATGCTTATGAAGATTTAATTTCAGATTTCTGTTTTTCAGGTCCATAGCTTGTTTCACTATGAAACGGTTGAATTCATGAACATTGGGATGATTTAGAAACTCATCAACATCCATCCATTTGCATGCAGCAATCTCAATGTCGGATTTTGTGATGACATTTGATGTGGCCCTCAGCATTACTACCACATAAATGTCAGAATTGCCAAACATCATATTGTGAGTGTGTCTGAGTGTAACCATTGTTTCATATGTAGCATCAATTCCTGTCTCCTCTTTCACTTCTCTTATCGCTGCATCTTTTATGTCCTCACCTGAAATTGTACTAGATATAAATCTGTAATGTCTTATCAAAATATATGACTGTGGATGCATGTCTGAAACCACAGCAAAGATCATTATTTAGTTAGTGTATTTTAGTGTTTTTATGTTCTATTCTCTCATGCAAAGATAGATATTTTTATAGCACTGTTACAAAATAGGATTTGCATACTGGGCTAAGATATATTTTTCCACTCCTTTCAAGTCAACATACACACCTTTTTCAACATATCCACCAGGGAGTTTCCAATGCACAAAATCAGTGTGCTGTTCCACTACAACTAATATTTGGTTGTTTTCATTGAAGACCATGCCTCCTACACCAAGGTTGGTGTGACTGGCTGGTGGTAAGTTGGATTTACTGTCAGTAGGCAGCCATTTGTACATCATCACAAAGTTATCTCTGGAATGATGAAAGTTGAAACCTTCCTGAAGTGAAATTAATTCAAATGAAAATTTAAAATAATTAAAGCGTAGCACTCTTAACAGAAAAAAAATAGGATATATTTTTGTAGGACATAAGTAAAAATTCTAGCAAACTGCTAAAAGTATGACAAAACAGTGCAAATTATAATATTACTGAGACGATTCATTAACAAAGGTTACAGTGTGTGAATAATTTACTATTGTTATCTAGAAACCATTGTTTTAGAGATGTACAAAACATTATGTAATTAGATATATTTTTATGTTAATTCAGCATTGATTATAAAAAAGTTTATGCTAGGTATTTGTTGCTCATCAACATTTAGCAAATGCTGTAAGTTATCATTGTAAATGTTATAAGCAAATAAATAAATAAATGACAAATTGAAATGGAGTACACAAACAGTAGTAAACTCAACTCTGTAAAGCCTACCCTTTTGGAAATACAAGTATGAGTTTATGCATACATGTTAAATGTATGGTTTTATGGCATTATTTTAATGCACCCTGCTAATACAAAGTTCATTGAAATAATATTTATGTTTATTTATATATTTATTGATTTCTTTATTAATTTTAGATTGCAAAGGAACTTGTAGTAATGATTTATTTCTAAAATCTGTACATTGCAGTTGAAAGTATTTTAAATGTTTTGGGTTAGGCTTCATACTTTCATAGTACATACAGCTCTTTATTTGCACTTGTTAATTTTATTGCGATGAATGAGCATGCAATTTGCCTGATAAGCAATGCAATCACTCATGAGCAGTGGCAAAACCAAACAACACCTTGAATGACAAAGCAATGCATAGCATTTCACTACACTTGCCATCCTGAGACATAAAATGTTAAGTCTAGAAGAAGAGACCTACCACCAATAAAAAAATATTTTTTTTATACTAATCACACTTACATTAGCCAACAGTGGCACCCAACCAGCATCTTTTATATTAACTTTAAACCATACACATCTTTTCTTCTCTTGGGACCATTTAAGCAGTGAATCTAAAATAAATTTAATTGTAAAATATCATCTTTTAAATAAATTGTACTGTTGCATAATAAATAAATAAAAATATTTACCAGACAATATATTAAGAAAATTATTAGGTTCACATGGTTCCTCTAAAGAATTCACCGTTACTCCATTATATTTATCCACAACACCTCGAAATGTACTCGACTCCATTTATCTAAAAGTTAATAATAAGAAGGAAAAAAATATTACTATAGAAATTGAGGTTAATAAATTGTGGAGCACAATAAATGGGTACTACGTATTTTAATACGTAATTAAGAATATTCTTCGTATTCAGTAAATGATTAGGGAGAACTGTGAGAAGTGATAAGTAAAAATGTATGAATTCTAATCTAAACAACCTTGAATTTTGACACACTATTTTTATAACAAAGAAATATTTTGACGTCTGTCAAATCTATAATTTTTTAAATCGGTGCTTGTGGAACCAACTAAGATCAAAGACCATACTGCCAAGTCATGTAATTTTTTACAAAATTATCATATGACATGACACAAATTCTTGCCATTTCCACTCAAAATCGGTCAAAAACTTTTTGAAATCAGGCAGGTCAGGTTCAACTATTCAAATGCTGTTCAAGCATAAGATTATATCTACTCAATTTATGACTTCAAGCCTTCGATCAGTGTATATTTGATCGAAGGTCCATAGATCGAAGCATGATCGAAGTAAACTTCTTGGATCGAAGCTTTAAGCTTCAAATCCCAGTTAGCGTGCAGTTAGAAAATAATCTGAGGAAAATGAAATGTTCAATGTTGACATTTGACATTTTACAAATGTCAAAATAAAATACCTATCCTATGGCATTGGTAAATATTTGTGATAAAACTTCTGTAAGCAAACCAAGAACTTGTACATAAACGTTTGTGTAATAATAGTTATAAATTAATTCAAAACAAAGAGATCTTAGTTTTATATTTGAATCTTCTTATCAGTTGTTATTGGGTCGTGTGTTTTCAGACATTTTACATTAAACATAGAACTTTATCGCAACAATGTATTTTAGTGTTGTTTTGAATCGTTTTCTATGCATTAGTAACAAAAATGTGTTTTCAAGGTAAAATATGCTTTACTAAACTTTTTTAAAATAATTAAGTATATTGTATTAGTCATGTTACTATCTAAACTAAATATATTCTAAAATATGGTGTTACAATGTATTTAGTATTAGAAATTAGATTATTTATTGCGTAACACAAATTCCTACTATAGATGTTTGTATAGAACAAGTAGATGGCTTTAGTGTTATCTCTGTAAAATAGTTTTGCATATCTATATTTCATTTAGTAACCAGTAATTATTATTGTTAGATAGAAATTAAATGGATGGATGTGGGATCAATATTCAAGTTTATTAATTGTGAAATAGTTTATGAAGCAATATAAATTTTTAATAGCATAATATAAATTTATAAAAATGTCACATTATACTAATCACATTTCATAATATTTCAGGATGTGTGGTGTACACAAGTATTCAAGTATAGCCCCTCGAGATTTATTTACAGGTGAAAAAGATAGATTTAATGGCCTGACTATTGACTCAAACAAACAACAATGCTCAAAAAATAACTTCCTTAAGAAACTTGAAGGTTTGTATGTTATTACATATATCCTTATTTTTTAAATTTAAATTGTTGTATTATGAGTAGATATTTATTTTGTAATTTGTGCCTGTCATATCTATTTTATACCAGTGTCATCTGTTATTTTTAAAAGAAATTAACTCTCCATTGATATAAAATACCAGACAAGTCACCACAAACAAAATATTTGTAACAAAAACCAGTAGTTGATGTACCAAGGTTGCTATTTCTGTCAATGGTATCATTTTCCCTCTCTTCCCTCTGTTTCCTACAAGCCTGGGAGTTTACGCTATGCTCAGACATGATTAAAATGTTTAAATGTTGATTCCCATGATGATACAAATGTATCTACTCTAGAAAATGTTAAATTATACATGTCATAGAGAATAGTATTGATTTTTGGAAATGGAAAATGTATAACTTTAATATAGATGTTGAAACATTCAAATGTCATGTTAGACCATATTACCTTCGATCAAATATACACTAGATACACAGTTCCCTGTAAAAGTTCTGTTAAAAAGTGGCACTGATGCATGACATATGTAAACAAAAAGATCACATATTCCAAATATATTAACACAAATTCCACCTTATTCCTGGAGCTTAAAGTAGCTTTTCACATAATATTGTCTAAAGTTCTGTGACGTTTTGGAAGCAACGGTCGGTGCGTGACTGAAGGCGAAAAAGTGCTTAAAGCACTCTTTTTTGGTGCCATTTTCTAAGCGCTCATGTTGTATCTAGTGTATATTTGATTGACGCATATTACAGTAAAACCCCTCATTAGTAAACACACAGTGAAATCAATTTCTGTTTACAACATTCACTCTTAAATATCATCTCAGTATATATATTAAAATAAGACTGTATGACTCCAATGTTTAATTGTTATATTAAATGTTTTTATATATTCCAGAATCTCTAGGTGAATGGAGTTCACTAGGACATAGATGTATATGGTTCAAAGTAAATATAAAACATGCATTTTGGGTTCCTGTGTTGGCAGAGGTGAGTCACAATATTCCTTAAATTTGAAATGTGCAATTGGTACGAGATTTCAAAGAGCAACAATACTTTCTACAAAACTTTGTGGGATGTGATTGGCTTAGAAACAAAACAACATGAAATACATTCATAAATGTTTTTTTTTTTTCAATTCAATATTTATTGCAATTTTGGCACCATTATGGTATATTTGTTGGGATAGTTACTCACCATTAGTTGTTTTATATAAGCACTTAATTATTCTTAGAAAGGTTTTAATTTCCATCATGCCAGAGATGACTTTGTGATGATGTACAAATGGCTGCCAGTGGACTCGCAGGCAAATCTTCCGCCTCCATGCCACACCAACCTGGGTGTTGGTGCAATGGTATTCAATAAAAATAATCAGATACTCGCCATATCAGAGAAACATTATGAGTATCCTCATTGGAAGTTACCTGGAGGATATGTTGAAAGAGGTAAGATTTTTTGTAAAATTGTGATATGCTTATACATACACATAATATTATATATGTATAGTAACACTTGCTGTTAATTGGATAGTCTGTTTAAGTACATGGTAATTCATTATCAACACCTTCAGCAACTCCACTGCCTCCACTCCCAAACAATATGTTGCCATCAAGCTGCATATTTACAGCCTCTGTGGCGCAGTTGGTTAGAGGCCCCCTGTGAAACGGGAGGCCGCGGGTTCGATCCCCGCACCGCAAGTCATCCGCAAGTAATTAAATAATAATTAATAAGTACACCCAACAGTCACATAATTCTGACCCCACAGTAAGATCGAATCTTGTGTCGAGGGTATCAGAAACTGTGAGAGATTTTTTGGTCTCACAAATACCCACACATATTCATTGCAGGGTTCGAACCCGCGGAATCCCCTTTTACAAACGTGACTACCCAATTGTGCCAAAGTGTATTTTAACAGCATAATTTGTTTTATTCTAGGAGAAGATATAATCCACGCGGCCGTCAGAGAAGTGAAAGAGGAGACTGGAGTCGATGCTTCTTTCCTCTCGCTAATTACAATACGACACACACACAAAATGATGTATGGAAATTCGGACATTTACTGTCTTATGATGATGAAAGCCTTGTCAGACAAAATAACACTTTCTCAAAGAGAAGTAAAGAATTGCAAGTGGATGGACATCGAGGAATATACAAATCACCCCCACGTCCATGAATTCAACAGGCTTGTGGTCAACAAAGCTCTTGAGTATAGAAATAAGAAATTAAAACTAGACATACAAAAACGTACTGTGACGTGGCCAACCGCTGTTAGAGAAATGAGTTTTTTGCTCGTCGAGAATTGTGAATATTGAAACTTAATGGTGCTATTAATATATTTTTAGAACAAGTACAAAATGTGACTTAATGAAAGGCAATTGTTTTTATTATGAATTAAGTAAATATATTATATTGTTATTATTTTACATATTTTTTTACCCTATGCTAATTTAAGTAAGAGATACAGTTCTTTTGTCATGATTTGTTCGCATTTTTGTCTCCTTTGGGGTACAACAGATTTTTCGGCAAGAACATGCTCGGGATTTGTTTCCATGATATCTTCAATGATTTTTGTTTTGTCTGCGCATTTCCATTTACCTGTAACAAATATAATATGATTTAAAAAAAATAGTTTAAATGTTTAATTATTGGATTATGTATTAGTTTTAAAGTGAATTAAGGCATTATTCCGCGTCTTCGGAATAGTTCGCTAGATGGCGTTAGGGGTAACGCTAACATGTATGCAATCACAAACAAGCCTAGCAAACCAGAGACTCCGGCCTATAAAGTTTGAAAAACATGAGAACGTTTTCTTTGAAGAATGTTTTCTTTAGGTTACTGCCCTCAAGTAGATACAGCGAGGGAGAACTAAAACCAATGCAGATGTTGCGGCCGAGCAAGATCCCTAAAAATTCTACGCTAGCAGAATCATGCCAAATAAAAACTCTCTATTATTATCACGCATATGGGCGGCTCCAGATAACACTGAACGAAAAACGTTGTTGCTTTCAACATTACCTTACCATTATGATACCGGTTGCCTCCTATATCTATATTCTATAGGCATACATTTTGTGATTTAACCATAACAAATACACCGCTCTGTTTCCTACACGAAACTGCCTTTTTTGATATCTATATATTTACAGCCCTTATACGTACAACTGTAGGGCACGGGCCTCCTCTACAACCGGAAGTACGATTGAGGGGGGTTATTATGATAGCCTGTCATGTCTTATGATGAAATCGGGAATTCAAGGCCAAGTTCATATTTCCTATGTCCCTAATGGCCCGAAGCAGAGACGGACGGCGAAAATTATCTAAAGGAAGTCCCGTAAGAAAAAAGAACGTACCTATTTAAAAATATATGCGTTTCAAGTGGAAAAGCCGGTAAGATGCGTGATAAATGGACGCCTTGCCACTCATAGAGAGCAAACCTCACGTTGTAATTGAAATCATTCATTTTTATAAGTAGGTATTTTTGCGCAATTTGGAGTGTCTTTTGGGTGTGTCATTATCATAAAGCCATTTGATCCCACGGTTTTCTATACATAAACATCGCAGTCTGCTAACATTCGTCAGTGTTATAATGTTTAGGTTAGCAAAGGAAACTATTGAATAATGCTGGCGCCCAAACTCCATTATAATGTACACAATAGGGAATATGCATGTAATTTTTTTTAAATTTTTAATCGATTCTGTATGTTGTTACATTACCAGAAAAAAATATATGGCTTTAAAAATATCAATCAAAAAAGTACAAAAAAATGTATCAAAACTGCTATCAGTTTCGAAGCATTTAAACGCCATTTTGGCGCGAACTCGTTGTGACGTCAGAGTACACTATCTCAACAATGTAGTATTCGGATTAAGTTTCTTTGATTAATTGCTACAGAACTGTATTTCCTCACAAAATAACCCATTTTTTTAAATAACATAAAGAAAACACAAAATAACTCTTAAACACACGTAAAACAATATACCCAACAAGCTAAAACCTCATAAGATAGTGTACTCTGTCGTCACTTTTCCTTTTCAAGCGTTTCGAAAAGATTGCGCGGCAAATTTGAAATGTCATTTTTTAAGTATTTATTTTACCGATTTAGAGTTGATGAATTTAAAAAATATCTTTAAGGTATATTTCTATATCAATAAAGATTACAAAAAAAAAAAAATATTAGACTTATTTTGGTGTCTCGTGCATATTCCCTATTGATACGATGTGACTATATGAATAGTGTACCTATACATTTTGTCTCCTTTGTTTTCAACTTTTTAAAAATTAAAGGATATGACAAGAATGGATTATTTGGCAGGATTTTTTATCACCTAGGTATCATTTTAAAGAAAACGTAAATAGCAAGATGCACGCCTTAAATTAGTTGATTACAACTTCTAGGTCATTTTTTTCGTCACCTTGACGCTGCCTATAGACCTTTAAGATATACGAATGGAAGTGAAACTCTTTAGTGAATGTGAATATTGCTCAAGAAATATGCACCTATTGAATTTTATTGTTAAGATTGAATATTTTATATTGTACTGGTCCGGCAAACTAGCAAACAGGTTACCTGATGGTAAGTGACCACTGCCACCCATGGAACATCCACTACGCCTCGATCATGGATGTATTGCCATTCCATCAAATCGGGAGGAGAGCGGAAATGAAGAAAGATGGGAAGAGGAAAGGATTATTGGGCATCCGGAAAACTCACTCACCGAACGAAACACGACAGAAACGCTGTAGCTTCACATCGATATCCTATGAGACAGTGGTACCGCCCCGGACCAGCCTACCCATACATTCATTCATTCAGAGAGTCATTACTGACAACAGCGTGACTCTACCAATCCATAATTTGTTTGTTGCAATTCTACAAGCAATTCGGTTTTCATATTTTGAAATATGGCTTCTAATACGATTTCTATATGTACTAAGTAGGTGCTTGTACGATAATATGACAATAATAAGAGCTAATATAATTCAAATCCACTTTTAGCTAGAAAGTTATGAGTTCTTTTAATTAAATCATGAATGAAATTATTCTAAATCGTACGTATAATAGTTGTCAAATAATACTGAGAAGTGAGATTGTATCGTCTGGGCTAGAAAGTAAAATAATCTAAACATAGTCTTAAAACTAGTTCGTTTGCGTTCGTAGGCATAAATATGTGTTATAATCCTGACTTATTTCCCAATATATTATAACCCAATTCGAAAGTTAATAATAACAACTATGCCGTAATAAATAAAATACAAAAACTTGAATATTTGTATTGTTGCGCATGTCGTTGGTATGCCTTAAAAAAAACAAAATTAATGTTGTTTTGAAACCGAACACGCCTTACAGATGGGCAAGGTTCTTAGAATGAATCACGGCTGATAACTTGCGCAAATTGTATTTTTTATTTATATGACGCGTTTCGTATCAGAAGAAGATAGTATCTTCATCCTCTTCATGTCAACATTTAGATAAGATAAGGCATGCCATCTATTAAGAAATTGATAATCTCTTATTGATTAAAATTTATCAGTAAGTTAGCTCTTCATAGTCTTAATAAAAATCTAGCCAAATATGTCCCACCAGGCCGCCTTTATAATCGTGAATCGACTTTATTTGCCCACGACGCTGCCTTTTTTTTTTTTTTTTATTGCTATGAATGGCGAGACGAGCATGCCGTTCGCCTGATGGTAAGCGATACGACCGCTCATGAACAGTAGCAAAACCAAACAACACCTTGAATTACAAAGCAATGCTTGGCATTCCACTGCGCTCGCCATCCTGAGACATAAGATGTTAAGTCTCAATATGTCCAGTAGTTACTCTGGCTACAATGCCCTTCAACCCGACACACAACAGTGCGTTTACACTGCTGTTTGACGGGAGAAATAGACATTATGTATTATTGATATTCAATAACCACGCACTTTAACGATGTAGAAAAACATCATGAGAAAACCTTGTATAGATGCTATAGCGATAATATAGCGATATCGATGCATAATATGCCATGCAGTGGGACGAATATTTTTTTTTTATTTTTTTATTTATTTATTTATTTATTTATTATCACCTTAAATATAATGGACGAATAGGAGCTGACATAGTATTTTAATTATACATTTTTTTTTTTTTTTTTTTTTTTTTATTGTGGCCCGACATAGTGGCGGCATTGCACCTGCTGGTAAGCGCAAATGCCGCCCAGGCAGAGTATCCATTGGCATCGGATGGCAGTCCCATGCCAATGGAAACAATTATGCCGGCCTGCTAAGGTGCCTCTTCACACCACGGCGGAAGGACCCAGGATTGTAGGAAGGAGGGAACACGTGAGATGGCAAACAATTCCACAGCCTGACGGTGCGGCACAAAAAAGAATTAGAGAACCGTTTGGTTCGCGCCGGGATGGTTTGGACCGACAAGCTGTGGCTTCGCAAGCCAGCCCGCGTGGTTCTGGTAAGGAATGGAGAGGAGGGGATCAAGTTGAACAATTCCTCAGAGCATTCCCCGTGATACAGGCGGTAGAACACGCTTAGAGAGGCGACATCCCTCCGGAGTTGTAGCGACTCTAAGTTGCTCGTAACGTCTGCATCATTCACAATGCGGATGGCCCGCCGCTGCAATCCATCCAAGGCATCGAGCAGGTACTGGGCGGATCCATCCCAGAGGTGCGAACAGTACTCCATACCCGGCCGGACCTGCGCTTTATACAAACGATAAAGCTGACCGGGCGTGAAGAACCGACGCACCCTGTTCAGAACACCAATCCTGCGTGACGTGGCAGATATTACGCCCTCGATGTGATTCCTTGGATTGAGATCACAGCGGATATCCACACCAAGGATACTCAGGTCATTCCGCATTGACAGGGGAGTACTCTGAAGAATGGGGAGGGGAGAGAACGGGGATTTTTTGCACGTGAACGCACACACCTGAGTTTTCTTGGCATTAAACTCAACCATATTCCTGGAACCCCATGTTGAAATGAGATCCAAGGTCCGGTTGAGCTCAATGACAAGATCTTCACGTCCCCTCACAGTTTCGACTCGGCAACCCGGAGGCCCGCAGTGGTATCGCCCATGAACCGTGCTGTCATCTGCATAGCAATGAATGTTGCCAAGCGACAACATGTCATTGATATGCAGAATAAACAAGGTGGGCGACAGCACCGAGCCCTGTGGAACTCCGGCATTTACCGACAAGAGCGCCGAAGCGTGTCCGTCAACGACTACACGCATTCTACGCCCTTGCAGAAAGCCGGAAATCCACGAACACAGGTTGCCGGGCAGACCGTATGCCGGAAGCTTGGAAAGAAGACCACGGTGCCAGACCCTATCAAACGCCTTGGCTATGTCGAGGCTCACAGCAAGAGCCTCGCCACGCCGGTCAATCGCCTCACCCCAGCGATGCAGGACAAACGCTAGAAGATCACCCGTCGATCGATTTTGACGGAAACCGTATTGTCTGTCACTGATCAACGAGTGATCCTCCAGGTAGCGGACCAATTGAGCGTTTATGATCCGCTCCATGACCTTACACATCACTGAGGTGATAGCGATAGGGCGATAATTGGTAGGGTCCGACCGATCACCCTTTTTGGGGATCGGTTGCACATCGGCCTCCCTCCAAGATTCCGGCACAACACCTGTGCGGTAGGACGCTCGGTAGAGGCGAGTCAGTACAGGAGACAACTCGGCTGCACAAGCTCTTAAAACCACCGCTGGTATCCCATCCGGACCACTGGCTTTCCGCACATCGAGAGACCGTAACTCACGCCGCACATCACACTGCCTGATGCGAATATCCGTCATTGAGAAACCGCAATCAGGCAGTGTGGGCAGCGTCTGAGAACCACGGTCTTCGAGGCGGGAATTAGCCGCAAAGAGGTTTGCCAATAAGGCAGCTTTCTCTTGCGGCTTGTGAGCCAGCGAACCTTCCGGGTACCTCAGCGGAGGCAATGCTGGACGGCAGAAGTTAGACTGAACGGCCCTGGCCAAACTCCAATAAGCACGACTGCTAGTCGGGTGATTGGCCAACGCACGCCCAATCCTGCTAACGCGCTGGGCATCCGCTCTAACATAAGCCTTCTTGCAGGCCTTGGTGGCCCGGTTGTAAGCTTCTTTGAGGGAACCGATATTGGGATCCTTCTTGGCGCGACCCCTGATCCAAGCGCGATACGCCGCTTGTTTGTAACCAGGAGCGTCCACGGCCCTTACTGGCGATCTCAGAGGAAGGAATGTAGTAATCCATTCCTAGCCTAATCTCGCCAGCAATAGCGTTGGCACTCGCTGAAGGATCTTTGCCCTCAAAGCAGCGTTGCCTCCAAGGGACGGATGCGAAGTATTCCCGCATACCATCCCAATCTGCCGACGAGTAATGCCAGACCCTCCGCCTAACCTGCACGGGACGTGGAGGTGGAGCGAAAGGTACTGACGACCCAACCAGGCAGTGATCGGAAGTGCCCAGAGGCGCACTAACGGTCACACGATACCCAGCCGGGTGACTCGCCAGCAGAAGGTCCAGCAGAGAAGGCTCATGACCCGCCACATCCGGGATCCTGGTGGGCTGGTTCACCAGCTGTGTCAAGCGTAAATAATAAATAAATATACATATAAATATTTATTTATTATTTACGAATATATGGGTTAAAGAACCGATAAGATTTATAAGCAGATACAGACCAGGGTTATTATTTATATATCCCGTATAAAACACAATTTCCCAGTATATTATTAACAAACATCTGGGTAATCAAAAAATAATTTTGCTATGTTGCATATTTATAAACTAACACCGCACGGGAATTTTAGACTGTACCTACTGTGTACTTAATGCCAGTTATAGTGGCTTGCTCAAAACCTGATATTGTGTTTTCACTGACTGCATCCGGAATGAACCACAATTTCTGAGGTCATTGTTGAGGATTTTGCACCTTGTATACGGAGGTCACTGTACGGATTGACACTAATATCCCATTACTAACATTTGTTGTTAACTTCTTTAAATATTTAATTATTAACAGTTCTCAGGCAATTTTATGTAGCACTAAATAAGGTTTAAATTTGTATTAACACAAAATTAATAAAAGTTCTGAAATAAACCTAAAATAACTTAATACAAAGCGTATTATGTAGTTTAAAAGAAAATTCGTGCTCGAAAGTATTCACCACTCTAAGTTCCATACAAAGAGTCTGAATACCGTTACTGCACGTTTTGCAAAACTTAAATCACTAAACAGTAAACACTTACCTGTGCTTCCTTCGTTCTAGTCTTCAAAGTGACATACATGGAGAATCCGAGAAACAACAGTTTTAAGGTAATAGCCACCGAAACCACTATTAAAAAAGCGTACGTCATCGTGCTTATGTATAATTATTTTGTTTATATAAACAGTGGCCGCCAGTCTTCATTGGCCGTCGAATCGAAACTGCACGAAAACCCAACTTACAACATCTGAGTGGTTATGTTGATTTTTTTATCGGAGTCAACTTCGACGCCGTGCGCCGTGGACGTAGCAACGAACAGAAGTGGCAGAATTATTCACGGCAGCAAATTAAAATGTATATCGACCTTCATTGTATGTCTTATTATATGATTTTAATCATAATTAAATCCTCGGGTTCAAACATCATGATTGCTATCCTTTTATGTATATTATTCATAAGTCTCTCATGTAAAACAAACTGTTAAATTGTGTTTAATAAAAAAAAACGGCTTATTTGCATAAAGTACGTTAGCGTGAAACATTATCCTTAGTTCTTCTTGATTCAACCTTGTTTTCGCTGTTACAACCTTGTTAATGGCACCGATAAAAGTTTGTCTCATTAGTTTTATACACATTGTATTTTAACTACAAAAAAATATGAGTTCGTCACATTTGGTAAGACTTTAAGAACTGGTGAACAGTGGATGTTATTTTTTTTTATTATTGCAATTAATGGCGAGACGAGCTTGCCGTTCACCTGATGGTAAACGATACGACCGCTCATGAACAGTGCCAAAACCAAACCTTGACTTACAAAGCAATGCTTAGCAAAAACTTACTTTCTAAAGATCTGTTAAAAATATACACGTTTCTTGAATAAACTGATATAAATGTTCAATTGAAAATGGAAATAAAATTACTTTATCTTCATTCTAATCTCCACAATATATATTTAAACATTGGTCAAGTGCAAACAAAACTTGCTTGCCTGATGTTTTACAAGACCTAATTACTTGAGTAAATACTATCTCGAATTGAGTCTTTTTTTTTTTATCAAATTTCGCCTTGTATCTACCGTTGTAAATTATTTTCACCTAGTCCGTTCTAAGAGTCTGCTATGTATTTGATTCTTTCACTTGTGCTGGATTGCGCCAAGCGTCGGCCCCACAATGACATTCGTCCATTGTACGTGCTATCGTAACGTACTCAAATCTCAATTATTTATACACTAAGGTATGTAAGTGGGCAAAAAGTTACATGTATTTTTCAAAATTACATCCAGTTTTATAGTGGTTATAGAACGAGTACCGCGTGTTCGTTTAATTATGGGAAACTAAAGCATATTTGTTTATTTTATCACATTTATTGTCTTAGTACAGTTGAAAACTTAGTCATATTATTGTTAAAACACGTATATTTGAACAAGTGTACTACAGTGATATATTATACATAAGTATACTCAGGACTAGTAACCAACTAGTTTCTTTTTTATAACTATTGCCGATTGTAAATCAATATCTTGTGTCTAAATTACAGAGCAATTCCTATAAAGGACTGCTTTTAATTGGCCTAAACAATTCACTATAAAAATAATGAAGTCGTGAGGTTAATTATTACAAACGCGGGCTAGATGACGTCAGGTAAGATGTAAGAGCCAATAGTTTTACGATTGAGCACGCTCAAGTTTAGAAAGTGAAAGAGATTGCAAAGGGCGATTGGCCAAGATAACTCCAGATTAAAATAAAACGATAATATAATAACAAATATCATTGCTAGTAATGGATGCACTGAAACTCAAGACACTCAATCTAATGACAAAAGTTACTTACTCTAGTAAATTCGATGCCTTGACCTGCAATTATATTTTGTCGAGTGTGTTGTTTCGTAGTGCATGCAATTCTTCACGTTTCGTGAGTAGAACGTGAATGTCCGCATGTGTGTGTACAAGCAGAATATCCTGCTTGTAAGAATTAATATTCTTCGTTGCTAGTTATTTGAAGGTTCCTAGAATTGTTCGAAGCGAGGTTTATATCCGGTACGCTAGAGATAAACAAATGTTCTCGACGTAAGCATGCATTGACATCCTCTGTGACGTACTAGTAGTTGGTAAAGACGTCTGTGAAACGAGAAAACCAGGCATAATTCCCGAAAGAGCCAAATGTTTGTGGAATCCATAATGCACAAGCATTGTTTCAAGATGTAGGTTTCGTACATACATACATAAACTCTGCTCTTTTCCCTAAAAGGGTAGGCAGAGGTGTAATCAGAACACCTATGTTTCGCCTTGTATTTTCTGTCCCATTATTTATTTAATATTATTTAGGTCTATACTTTTTATGTATTTTCTGATCACTTCGCAATACATATATCTTAATTTTGAAATGATAATGTGCGTGACTTTTGCGTCTATTTATTATGTAAGTAATATAATTCCATAATTAAAATTGAATTAGTTATGGATTGTAAAACAATTGCGATATCTAAAAGGTAGAGTCATACCGTAAATAATTCTGACAATAGCTCGATTGAGCTGGCGCGAGGCTTGTCTGATTACTTTCTCATATTGTACTGACGCAGGCACACGTGTACGCTCACACCTCTATGCCGAGGGGGTGGGCAGATGTATAATTAATGTCACTCACATTTTGCCAAGTTTATTTTTCAAGGTGTGATAACATGTCGAGCTTTTCGCCTTGCCAGACATGAGCTGTCAAAATTTTCAAAGTGATTAAATTAATTGGAACGCTGTCCAACCCCAGGGCAAACTGGAATGGTGCCAAGCTTGATATTTAGTCTTTTGTGAATACTCTCCTCTTACTATCCTTTTGTTTTATTGCAACGAATTGTAATACCTGCATGCCATTCGCCTGATGGTAAGCGATACGACCACTCATGGACTGTAGCAAAACCAAACAACACCATGAATTACATAGCAATGCCTGGCATTCCACTGCGTACGCCATCCTCAAACCTAAGAAGTTAAGTCTCAAATCTCAATAAGTCAGGTTACAAATAGTTGCATTGTCTACAATATACTTTAAACTAGAACACAACAATGCAAATTTTCAGTACTGTTTGGTAGAGATTGGTGGAGAAATATATATACTTACAGGAAATTTCAAGTAGTTTTTAGATAGTATATCCACTATTGAGTCTGGCTTAGACTCTACCAGCTCTGTAATAATCTATATAGCATGTAGAAAGATGCTATAAATAAATAAGTTATTATAACGCGATGAAGGTTATATTCCGAAGTAGACACAAAAGCATTTCAACATATATTTTTCCTGTCTTTTCTATTCTAATTCATAGTGTATAATCTTACGGAGTGTTATATCTGTATTAATTTATAAAGCTAAGGAGTTTGTTTGTTACCTCTAATCTCCGGAACTACTGGTTCGAATTGAAAAATTATCCATCTTGTGTTGTGTTGGATAGGTAATTTATTGAGGAATGCTATAGGCTATAGGTATATTATCACGTTAGGACCTAGGAAACAGTAGGAAAAATCTAGCAAATACGATGAGATTTTATTTGTTTTACGTGGTCCGATTGGTCGGTATTCCAAATTGATAGTCCAAATTTAACATTGAACATGGCCGCCAATTTGAAAAGTTTATCTGCACCCGGGCGGAGCTAGGCCGGACCGCTAGTTTTAATATAACATTATCATGCTTTGTTTTATGTTTGTAGAATTTTCATTTAAAAAAATATGATCATTATTTGCATGCAAGCACAGAACTAAACGTAAGTATTTCAAAAAGGATTTCCACTTCAACCTGTGGAAAGCAGCCCATATACAGCAACTCCGCCGCCTTTTTGGTCTTCCTTCCATCTTGTGGGTTCACCACCACCAGGACCACACTGCGCACGCCTGTACAGGCCTCTATCCAAGATTTTTTCGGATCCATCAGACATAAATACTTACTTAAATAATACGATTTTAATATAATTTGTGAAAACAATAAAACACGTTTCTCTGCACGGCATTTCATATTAACGACAAATTAACTACCATTATAGATGTCATTAAACTTTTTTGAAAGATATCATATGGCGAAAAAATTTTTTTATTATACTGCTGTGTAAATTCTAAGCTAGCTATTTTGTATTTCTAGCAGTTTAACATAATTGCCACATTAGGAAACATAGTAGGCAACATTTTCCAAGACTTTTTACTGGTCTCTTATATATATGTGAAAAGCCGCCTGAGTAGGTCTTTTTCTCCCTCCAAATAGTAGACTAAATGCACTGTTGTGTTTCGGATTGAAGGACATTGTAACCCTCTGGCTAGTCTCAATATGTCCCGTACTAACTACTTAACTACTAGACGTAATGAGACTTAACATCTTGTGTCTCAGGATTGCGAGGGCAGTAGAATACCAAGCATTTCTTTGTAATTCATGGTGATGTTTGGTTTTGCTACTAACATAAGTGGTTGAATCGCTTACCAACCAGGCGAATGCCATCCTTATCTCGCTATTTATTGCAATAAAAAATATTTGCGAAATGAGATTTTTTTCCCTGAAGTGGTAAACAAGCACACGAGCATGCAAGATGATAAACAATTAGCGTATTCTATAGACGTTTGCAACACCAGAGGTATACCCGCTCATCGCCGATCGTGTGAAAAACCTTTGGTACTTTTTAACAAGTAATAAAATTATTGCAATGTCATAATGCTTCATCGAAATGCTTTCAGTATTATTTTTTATCACAGTGTGTCTCATAATTATCTAATTAATTAGATTACCGCACTATAATCCCTGGCCATCGTGTAAAACGTGTGACAGCACGTTTACATATCATGCAATGATTATTACCAAATAAGACAAGAGGAAAAAAGTATTTAAGTACCTACCTATATATACCTACACTTTGATTTTTTTATTTACGATAAGATATAATAATTTGTCATATCTATGTTATATTTATCTTACAAACATCCCGAATCGTCTTCACTTAATGCAATAGAAACATTTTATCGTGTTAAATAAATATTAAAGATTTCCGGATGTTCTGCGCTCCTTTCCTGATCTGCCAGCAACTATGATGCAAGCCCATAAAGGCAACAGTGATGACTTACGATCACGAATCAGGTGACCTGTTTTCTCGTTTGTCGGACCTATTGAATTGTTCCGTCCCACGGTGATAGGTGGCGTCTTATTGCTATATCGGGTACAAATTCGTGACTTCGGACTGATAATGTATAAAAAAATCAATATCACTGCCTAATCCGGGATTCGAACCTGAGACCTCAGCATCGTAACCGTACCGTATTACGACTGCGTAACCGATGCAAGTGACGTTAATCTATAAGAAGAGTAACAACATTATTTATTTTATGGTTTCATTTTTGTAAATAATCCGTTTTTTACTTAGAATGTAAAAATAAATAATTTTAGAGTTGCTCGCTCTATTGCCATTACCGTTTCAGACATGCTTGATTCTAGTGCCGCCATCTATCGCGTTCATTATTAATCAACAGAAAATCTTAAATGTAATATGTACGTAATATTTTGTTTGTATCAGCCCATATATACATCCCACTGCAGGGCACGGGCCTCCTCTCAATCGAGAGTACGACTGACACTTGTCAGGCCATAGAGTCCAACACGCTGGCCTAGTGCGGGTTGGCGGACTTTAGATACCATAGAAATTCATACAAATCGCTAAGATATACTTTCCTCACGATGTTTTCTTTCACTGCTAGTACACTATTTTGTTTATTTTAGGATGAAGTCAATTGTGTAATTGTTTAATAGAAATCGGATTGGCCTGGAGAGATACATTTTGGTCTTTATAGGTTGGACTCCTGGAATACACCTCTATTAGGAGTAGGCTACTGGTGGAATTAAGCCTAATAATTGTAAAACATAGTGGAAAATCTCCTTGCAGTAAAGTGTAATTTGCCCACACCTTTATTGTACTACAATGCGCCAGAAGATATGCATAGAACATCTAGGGGGGTTACTCGATGTTTCGGCGTTCAAGACTACGTTTGTACGTTCGAACGTTCGACATCCATGGCGATAAGAATGTATACAATGTTCGAATCATTTAACGTACGTTGTTATCATGGAATTAGTTTGGAGTAAATGGTAAGTGCCATAGAGCAGTATTGATTTACAGAAGTGGAAAACTTATATTGAAGTCTCTTCGACTATCGAACTTACGAAATCCATGTCGGAAAATGGAGTAACCGATGCAAAATGCCGACCCTGATTATATCCACAGGTATATATACACAGGCAAACCCGTTACTTACATGGGTGAAGCCCTGAAATATGCACAGTGGTCGCTATACGCGATCATAACACTAGCCAATTGGGCATATCATACTCTCACACAACAAATGAAAAACAATAATTTTGCTTTACGTCGTTTTTCAGTGAGATTGTGGTACCATCTCGGTCGAGCCTGCCTATAGGTTTTGCAGTCCTGGTTGTTTGCATTTACATCATATATTTTAGTCTAGCATCATCATTGTGTTTAATATTCTGCAGTCCAATTAAAACATGGATGTATCAATATATTTCTTACGTTAAAACACAAATCCTCAATACACTTGACTTGGATTGCTCACGATAAGACTCACTCAAAACTTAAATCGGTGATCGGTCGTATCAGTAAAAGGTATATCTTTACCATAATTATTATCTTAAGAAGATAACGCTACTGGTGATGGTAGGTCTCTCATATGTAAGAGGCCTCCTGGGTGGATACAACCACAAGGTGGGTGGTACTGGGTGGTGGGTCTATTTCTCCCGCCAAACAGCAGTTTAAATGCATTGTTGTGTTTTTGAGGAAATTCTAGCCAGAGTAACTACTGGACATATTGAGACTTTACATCTTATGTCTCAGGATGGCGAGCGCCGTGGAATGCCAAGCATTTCTTTGTAATTCAAGGTGTTGTTTGGTTTTGGTACTGTTCGTGAGTGGTCGTAACGTTTACAATCAGGCGAACGGCATGCACGTTTCGCCATTCATTGCAATAAAAACGGTTATCGCTATAATCTTTTTATTTGACGTATTAAGATATTTTGCGCATATTTTTATCGTAACATGAAGCCGAGTAGCAATGGTGGATTAACCAATAATAGTTAAAAGTGGGTCGCTTCCCATAGCTCCTTTTGGAAACTCTTGGAAGAAGTCTCAGGTCACATGTAGCTGAAGCCTGAAGAGAGAGAGAAATACAGATAGTTTGCGCTATAGAGTACGGATGCGAAAATCTAGTGCAATACCTGCGTAAGTGTAATTTTGTAAATTGAATACCGATTGGCGTTCTATGATAGCAGATATTTTACTTAGTCAATAATTTGAGCAAACAAAATGTCCTTCTCTAAAGAGTTGTATGGGTCCCCCCTGATTCAACACCAAGCAGCTCGGTACGGACTCTATAAGTAATACCGAACTATAAATAAGTCAGAAACACCAAGTTTCCATTTGAAATATTGTGTTAATTGTAGTTATCGCACCTGTATGCTGTTTGTGTGGCAACTTACACATACGCTTTATAGTGGTTAATAAATACTATTCATAATCATCATCATATCAGCCACAGGAAGTCCACTGCTGAACATAGGCCTCCCCCAATGATCTCCACAATGACCTGTTGGAAGCGGCCTGCATCCAGCGACTTCCTGCAACCTTAGTCAGATCGTCCGTCCACCTTGTAGGCGGGCGTCCGACATTTCGCTTGCCTGTACGTGGCCTCCACTCGAGAACCTTTCGGCCCCAACGGCCATCGGTTCTACGAGCTATGTGCCCGGCCCACTGCCACTTCAACTTGCCAATCCTATGGGCTATGTCGGTAACCTTGGTTCTCCTACGGATCTCCTCATTTCTGATTCGATCTCGTAGGGAAACAACGAGCATAGCCCGCTCCATGGCTCGTTGAGTGACTTTGAGCCTTTTAATGAGGCCCACAGTGAGAGGCCACGTCTCGGTGCCGTATGTCATCACTGGTAACACACAACTATCGAAGACTTTCGATTTTAGGCACTGAGGTATTTTGGACGAGAAGACGTCGCGAAGTTTCCCGAACGCTGCCCAACCGAGTTGGATTCGCCGATTGACCTCTCTCTCGAAGTTGGACCTGCCTAACCGGACCACTTGTCCTAAATAGACATATTCGTCTACAACTTCGAGAGTCGAGCCCCCAACTCCAATGGGGGTGGGCACAACATGGATATTCGACATGATCTTCGTTTTATCCATGTTAATTTTGAGACCCACCTGTTGGGAAACTCGATTAAGGTCTTCTAAATACTATTAAAGGAGTCATATTAAAAAAGAAAATACACTCGGGATAGAAAAAGGTAAAATAAGAAACAGCTTTTTCCATATGCATTAATATTAAGTTTTGTTCCTATTACAATAAAAAATACACTGATTTATGCTATCAATATATTGCTAAAATGTACACAAAATAAAGTACAAAAATTTATATAAAGCTTTATTTATTTATGTTTTTTTTTTGTATTCTTCTAGCTTTTATTTTTCATAGTTTTGTTATATTTTTTTTTGTTATTTTGCTAGCAATAAATATTTATTTCTTTCTTTCTCTTCTTCTTTATTTAGTAGGTTCCTCAAGTTCAGGGATCTTGTCAGGCAGAGCGTGTGGCACTTCATGGACTTCATGGTCACTGGTATGACTGAGTCGCTTCATGGCGTTGAACAATACCACTTGGGGTAGCGTACCGCACGATTCCTTGCAATACGGCATATTTATATCTACAGACATAGTGTCATCTGGTTCATTCTGAAAATAAAATTCAAATATTTTCAAGAGTTTCAAGAATGTAAATCTAAAGAAGAATAAATAGCGCAGTATTTTAGAACCTTTAACACAAACAAATTGAATGATATTGTAACATAGCGAATTTTTTTGCAGACATGAATCTAAAAATCATTAATTTGCTCTGATATTATTTTCCGGAAAAGTAGATTGTTCCAATGATACGAGTATTTTGTTAAAGTTATAGAATGAAGCATAATTTTAGGTTACTTTAAAAAAACATTTATTGAATAGTAGTATAATAATATAAACCATATTATATAAACTGTGTCGATTTATGGAAAAAACTACACCAAATAGTCCATTAATAAGAGGCTCTTACTTTGAGAAAAAATGTCGACAGGAAAATTATTGCTCAGAGAAAATTAAAAGGAACTTTACATAGATAGAAACTTGTATCAAGTTCAACATTATTCAACCTCACGATTTATCTACCCCTGAAATTATAATTAAAAATCTATAGATATTTTTAATGACTTAAAAAGAGGAAACAAAAAAGGAATTTTGATCTTCGTTATCTATTTACATAATATTTTACAAGCCAAACATATGACGACACTCAGCGGATTTTTCAGGAAACTATGGAACTAGTATAATGGCACAGTGTTATGTAAGTAACAATTTCAATAACACCTGTCTTTATTATCGGGGCGTCCCACTGATAAACACATGTCTTGTCAGTTGTCTCTACATACTGCAGAACAATGATTGTTCTGAGCTACATACATTATTTAAACTAATGCCTTAGTCCACTGTGACGGCTCAATACGAACAGGATGTTGGAGATTTTTATTGAAAATGTATTCACTTTATATCCAGGATTCGAAAACACATATTTTCAAGTTTCAACGCTTGGTAATACAAAAATAAGGACTACCAACTTTTATGACGTAGTTATTACTTTTAATATTCCAAATCACTCACCTTACTCCACCTATTATACGCGTAAGTGTAAACTAAAGACAAAATAATGAACAATACATTAATCACAATGCTTGTGCCAGCAACTATTATAAAGGCAGTCATAATGGAATCCTAAAACTGTTCTCTACAAGCAAAACTAACTACGCACTTCAATATTCTTGCACTCCGTCCAAAAATATATAGTAAATGTGATTCAAATAATTTATCGTTATAGAAAATCTTTGATAAGTGCTAATACACTTAAGATAATTTCACTTATCGCAATGGTTCCTTGTAAATGAAATAATCTGTATTTATTATGCGAAACAAAATATTTTCTTGTTTTACTAACGCATACCTATATCGGAATTTTGATAATTTGGATATTGCTACTATATGAATGACGTCAAATGATTTTTATAATTTGTGTAACCGACAAAGGACTACTTTTAGTTTCATTGGTTGCTGGCTCTTATTATTATTTTAGGCTGACAAAACAAGCTCTAGTAATAAATACTAGGCTATTTTAGGATTTGGCTCTATCAGCTACTAGTTTTACCAAATCTATTATGTTTTAGCCTAAAAGTTTGCTGTAATGGGCCTGTGTAGTTTGCCGTCCAATATAATAAAACTAGATAAGAATAAGCTAGATAAGATTCAGGAAATCATTGATGTAGGCAGCTATGGAAATTCGCGAGGAAGGTCAATGTTTAGCAGTGTTAACTCCAAGAAAAGGAAGAGAGATAAATTAAAAAATATGATATTTGTCATTACAACTCGCAGCATACCGACCAGGATACATACAGGATAATACAGACTATTTTTTTTTATTGCAATGAATGGCAAGACGAGCATAGCATTCGCCTGATTGTAAGCGATATACAGCTCATGGAAAACCAAACAAAACCTTGAATTACAAAACAATGCTTGGTATTCCACTGCGCTCGCCATCCTGAAACATAAAATGTTAACTCTCAATATGTCCAGTAGTTACTCTGGCTACAATGTCCTTCAAACCGAAACACAACAGTGCATTTACACTGCTGTTTGGCGGGAGAAATAGACATTGCAGTGGTACCTACCCAGATGTCTTCTCACAATATGAGAGACCTACCACTAGATTAATTATTTGCCTTTGTGTTTATTAAACACAATATATTCATAACAATTTACTTTGAGCTTATTCAGGGAATAGCGGTTTACGAGCTTTATATAAAACATCTTATTAATAGAGAATCTTTTCACATTTCACTTACTGAGCATCTTTTATGTAAACATTCAGATTCAGATATGTATTGCTAAGTTTGTACATATGTAACTACTGCCAATTTGGATTAGCTTAATTTTGTATATACTTGCCTATTTTATTATTCATTGAACCGCCTCTTCACTAGTGAAATGTCAATCTTCGAAGCATGTACTGGTAAAGCGGGATTCAGTTTGTTAAATCTATTAACAAAACCAAAGTTATCGCCTTTCTTGGCGTAAAAACCCCCATCATTAAAATATATTACATATGTATTACTTTATTCTCCCTTATCTGTTATTAAAGCTGCAAATCCGAGTCACAATGCCATATCTAATCGAATGTATTTCACCTGATACAATCTTCGTGAAATTGTTTCGTTCTTCCGCGGCCTCGGCTTCCTTTCACATTCTGATTGGACCATTGATAGCTGCACTTCTTTCATGTATTGTTATACTTATTTATTTTAATGTGAATTTTAAATGTTTTTTTATTAATATATACAAATTAACGCTTATTCATAATAAGATCATATAATTAGATTAAGTTTGCATATTAGTTCCTTGGTTACGTCTAAATATTTTTAATGTGGTCCCCACTAGGCATGCCTGGACATTTATGAGAATAGTTTGCAGCACAATATTTATTTACGAATCATAATAAAATAAAGGAAAATTTTTAAAGTAGATAAAATTCGATAACTACTTGACACTTAAATATCGAAACGTTTTGAAATACTTATCAAATTTAAGTAACCTAATGATAGGTAATTTGAGTTGTCCATAATACCTATATTCAGTAGTGAAAATTTTAATAATAATATGATGAAAGTAACCTAATTGAGTACAATTCGGAGACTAAATGTATCTCGCTTCATATACGTAATATAATTGACTTGCTACTAGTATTGTTTGTACATATATTCAGCAGAGACTTCGCATGCTTTTTACACGCGTCTGACCCTGTGATACAGCTAAACCTATCTTTATTGCCCCGCGTAGAAAGGAGCGGCGCTTGTTCCGAGAAAAACACTTGTTGGAATGCTTGTCTGTGTCTCTGTGCAACAGGTTCGACGGACGACGAATAACCTATTTGGAATTGCTCAAACTTTTCTTGTAAAGAATCTGTCACATTTCATTCCACTTTTTCTGTCTCTCTGTTATCAAGGGCTGGCAACGTCACTACCAACCCAAAACATTGTGGGTGTTGATTATTGTTAGTTTATATAAAAGTAACATGAACTCCTTGTTTATCTATTATGAGTTATGTAAGATTTATGAGAAATAAATCTGTCTTGTTTTGTCACCTTTCATCCAAGTCAAACGGTCTAGCATGTCGTTTTATTAGGTTACGGGCCCAGTTATGGCCTTTAGGGTTTTAGCAAATTATCTCGCGATTATTCAAAAGTGATTTTACATAAACGTTGAATAGATAAATCGCAGTAGAGTAATTAGAGAGCTAGCCTAGGTACCGACTTCAGTATTGTGCAGAATACATAACAATGGCGAATTACATTGTCAATGTGCCAAAATTAAAAGGCAGAGAAAATTATTGCGAATGGGTTTTTGCAGCGGAAAATTTCTTAGTCCTAGAAGGTATGATGAAATGCATCAAACCAGAGGAAGGTGTAAGATTGTTAGCCGAGGATGATGCAAAAACAAAAGCGAAGCTGATTCTCACGATTGACTCTTCGTTGTATGTGCACATTAGAAATGTTGCTACAACCAAAGAATTATGGGAGAAACTGAGAGCTTTGTTTGACGATTCAGGGTTTGCAAGGAGAATAAGCTTACTTCGAAATTTAATTTCAATAAGACAAGAAAATTGTGGTTCCATGACAGAATATGTGACACAAATGATTGAGACAGGACAAAAGTTGTGTAATACAGGTTTCCAATTAAGCGACGAGTGGATTGGTTCATTGTTGCTCGCGGGACTACCAGAAAAATATGCTCCCATGATAATGGCTATCGAGCATTCGGGTATTCAGATTACAACTGACGTCATAAAGAGTAAGCTCCTTGACATGGAAACAGGAAATGGAATAAATGATGAATCGAATAGTGCATTGGCCAGTGGTTGTAAAGGCTGGCAGCAGTCATCGGCTCCAAGGAAGTTTATAAATTTCAAAAATAATAATGGCCGCCAGAATGGAATGTCATTGTCAACAAAGTCGAAGAAAGAAATTAAATGTTATCGATGCAATCAAATAGGGCATTATAAGTCGCAATGTACGACTGAAGTGTCAAATACCAGAGGAAAAGAACGTAATCAACCACATGCGTTCAATGTAGTTTTCCTAAGCGGGAATTTTAGTAAGCAAGATTGGTACATCGATTCTGGAGCCAGTGTGCATCTGACGCCAAATAAACAGTGGCTTACAAATATTTCTTATGAAAAGAAAGGTCAGACTATTATAGTAGCCGACAAAACAAAAGTGCCTATTGTATGTTCGGGCGATGTAAAGATTACTACTACCTTAGCTAATGATTGCAGTTATGATGTAGACATAAAAGATGTGTTTTGTGTGCCTGAATTGACAACTAACTTACTATCAGTGAGTCAATTGATTAACAAAGGCAATAATGTTGTATTTACTACAAACGCCTGTGAAATATATAGTCGAAATGGTACACTGATCGCTTATGCGTTATTAGAAAATGGAGTTTACAAGTTACAACTCCAAGAAAATATGTCTGCAGCAGCAATAATATCAGGTGAGCTTTGGCATCGCAGATTAGGACATATAAACAGTGAGTGTCTGAATAAAATGCAAAATGCAGTTGACGGACTTTCTTTAAAAGAGAAAGTTAACATTACTAAGTCTTCCTGTACCGTGTGTTGTGAAGGGAAGCAGGTTCGATTACCTTTTACTCACGTTGCTAGGAGAAGCACAGAGATGTTGAATATTATTCACACAGATATCTGTGGTCCTATGGAGTGTAATTCTATTGGTGGTTCTAAATACTTCATTTTATTTGTAGATGATTATAGCAGAATGACAAATATTTATTTTCTTAGAAATAAAAGTGATGCCTTGAAAAGTTTCAAAGAATACAAAGCATTGGTTGAAACTCAGGCAAGTAAAAAGATAAGAATTATCAGAAGTGACAATGGAAAAGAATTTTGCAATGCTGAGTTTAGTGATTATTTAAAGAAAATGGGTATAATTCATCAAACAACATGCCCATACACACCTGAGCAGAATGGATTATGTGAACGAATGAACCGAACCTTAGTTGAGAAAGCTAGGTGCATGCTTTTCGACGCACAGTTAAGCAAGAAATTTTGGGCTGAGGCTACAAATACAGCAGTGTATTTGCATAATCGCACTGGTTCGTCATTATTGCAAGGAAAAACACCTTATGAACTATGGCATGGTATCAAGCCAGATATAAGTCATCTGAGAGTTTTTGGGAGCACAGTAATGGTACACATAGCTAAAGAAAAAAGACGAAAGTGGGACAAGAAAGCCCAAGAATGTATTCTAGTTGGCTATGCAGATGGAAGCAAAGGATATAGAGTGTATGATCCTGCAAGAAACTTAGTAACTACTAGTAGAGATGTGATAATACTAGAAAACAAGAAAGACACAGTCACTGTCTGCATAGAGAACACAGATTCAGTGGGGGAGTTATCTGAGGAATCTGTTGTTAAATGTCAAGTCTCAGAAAAATCTAGCTCTGATGGATCAGAATATCTTGATGTGGAAGATGAGGATGTGCCAGATAAGGATGTGCAGCCTGCAGAGAGTGGAGAGCAGCCTCCACAGGAAGATCTACACCAATTGGAAACAGACGATTTACCTGTAGTGCCAATTGTTGAAACAAAATCGAAACGACAGAGAAAAAAACCCGACAGGTATGGATACATGTGTAGCACCAATCCCTATCTGAGTGATGAGGATATCACATATGCAGAGGCGATCAATGGTCCTGAGAAACAACAGTGGTTACAGGCCATGGCAGAAGAAATGCAGTCTTTTGCTGACAACAAAGTATGGGAAGTTGTTGACGCTCCAAATAATGCTAGTGTCGTGCAAAGTAAGTGGGTGCTAAAAAAGAAATACGATTGTGAAAATAAAGTGAGATATCGTGCGCGGTTAGTTGCGAAAGGCTTTACGCAAAAAGCTGGTGTGGACTATCAGGAAACTTTTTCTCCAGTGATAAGACACTCTACTTTGCGGTTACTTCTAGCTTTAAGCGTGCAGTTAGATATGGATGTAACACATCTCGATGTAACAACAGCTTTTCTTAATGGTTATCTAAAGGAAAGTATTTTCATGTATATGCCAGAAGGTTTTCCCTGTGTAGATTCAAATAAAGTATTAAAATTAAAAAAGGCTGTTTATGGTTTGAAGCAATCATCGCTTGCTTGGTACCAAAGAGTAGATGAGACATTATGTAATTTGGGATTTAGCAAGAGTAAGCTAGAACCTTGTGTTTTTATAAAGAATCATGTTAATGGCAAGAAAACTATTGTTGGAGTTTATGTCGATGATTTTTTGATATTTTCAAATGATAAATCTGAAACAGATTATTTGATTAAAGCTTTGAGTCATAAGTTTAAAATTAAAAACCTAGGACAAGTCAAGAAGTACTTAGGTATGAGGATTAAAATCGACAGGGATTTAAATGTGATTACTGTAGATCAGCAGCATTATATTGAACAGTTATTGAAAAGGTTTGGTATGTCTGATAGTAATACGGCTGAAACTCCAATAGAATCTAAATTAAATATTGAAAGATCAAATGTTTGTGATAGTAAATTTCCATATCAAAGATTGATAGGTAGCTTGATGTATTTGTCAGTGTTGACACGGCCTGATATTACTTATTCGGTTAGTTATTTGAGCCAATTTAATAATTGTTTTACACACAAGCACTGGAATTATGCAAAAAGAGTGCTTAGATATTTACTAAAAACAAAAGACTATTGTTTAAAATATTCTAAAGGAAGAGCAGAGCTTGTTGGTTACGTGGATAGTGATTGGGCAAGTGATTCCATTGATAGAAGGTCATATACGGGATTTTGTTTCCTAAAATCTGGCTCTGCAATTTCTTGGGAGAGTAAGAAACAAAGGACAGTAGCTTTAAGCAGTTGTGAAGCTGAGTATATGGCTTTGTCACAAGCTGGTCGTGAAGCCATTTACTTAAAAAATCTAGAATTAGAAATAGTAGGTTTTTCTAATAAGATTGTGTTGTATTGTGATAGTCAGAGCACATTGAAGCTGGCAAATGATTATCATTCGCATAAACGAACCAAACACATTGATGTTCGATATCATTTCATAAGAGAGGTAATTAGAAATGATGTTATTCAAACAAAGTATTTGCCAACTGCAAACATGCCTGCTGACTTATTGACTAAAGGTTTATGTGGGGTAAAGCATTATAAATTTATGAAAATACTTGGTATAGTTAAAAGTTAAATTTATTTTATTCCTCATGTTAGTTATATTGTGTTATTTGTTACTTTTATACAGGGTATATCAAGACTGCTACCGAAAACGAAGCCGGGTGGTAGTATAAGCGACTTCAGACACAATGCAATAGAAAATGTTGGAAAAAAAAGCGACAATTTTTTTTTTGTTATTTTTTTTATGTGGTCGTATTTGGGTGGTAAATACATTTTTTCGTAAAATAATAGTGTATACCCTTTTATTTATAAAGACTCTAAGGTATCAAAGAGTTTAATTTATTATTTTAGCAAAAACTATGGATTTACCACCCAAGAATGACGATATTTAAAAATTGATAAAAAAAAATTGTCGCGTTACTTAGCAAAAATTTTAGTTGCATTGTGTTTGTAGTCACTAAAACTATCACCCGGCTTCGTTTTCGGTAGCAGTCTTGAGATACCCGGTATAGTGGGGGTGTTAGTTTATATAAAAGTAACATGAACTCCTTGTTTATCTATTATGAGTTATGTAAGATTTATGAGAAATAAATCTGTCTTGTTTTGTCACCTTTCATCCAAGTCAAACGGTCTAGCATGTCGTTTTATTAATTATGATCACTGGTTGTGGTTTAGCGTGAGACACGGTGGTCTTAAAATAAGTATCCTGCCGTTATCACAAGGGTCACTGGCGATCTTACTTACTGGATAAAAGGCGGGAGCAAAGTATGGTACTACCATTTTACTACATAAAACTTTTTTTCAGGTTGTTCCTGACTAGAATTAAAATAAGTACATAAATTTATATCTAGAAATTTAGGCAGTATTAGTAGCACGGAACATCTCTGCCTACCCACTCGGGGACACATGGTTAGTAGGTTAACCACCAATATTTTTTTATGCTCTACAAAATCAATATCTTTAGATTTTAATTTTAACAATACTATATTAAAACTGCTTTTTAAATTCAATAAATACTAATGACCCGTCACAATAGATTACTCTTAAATGAATTCTGAAACCAGAATGCTTTTTCCGTTATCCACCGGTAACTGAATTATCCTTTCACAGGTATCCAATAGTAAGTCTATGTGACAAATTGAATCAATATGCGCGCCCCTAGAATGAAGCATAGTAATGATTCCGCTGCACTATTTTCCTATAGAACAAAGTACTCTATGGCATGACTGTTCGGTCCATGGTTCGTCCACATGTGTAGCATAATGCATGTAGGAACGGGTTAAAGTCACTGTCAAAGATGTTTCTTTTAATTCGTAGGGCTGTAAACAGTTCGCCGCCTCTGGGAAAAGCTTTATTTTATCGCTTTACTGGTGGTCTCTCATATATGAGAGGCCATCTAGGTAGATACCGCCACAATGTCTATTTCTCCCTCCAAACAGCAGTGTAAATGCACTATTGTGTTTTGGTTTGAAGGACATTTTAGCCAGAGTAACTGCTGGACAAATTGAGACTTAACATCTTGTCTCAGGATGGCGAGCGCAGTGGAGCACCAAGCTTTGCTTTGTAATTCACGGTGTTGTTTGATTTTGCTACTGTCCATGAGCTGTCATATCGCTTACTACAAGGCGAACGGCATGCTCGTCTTGCTATTCATTGCAATAAAAAGAAGTTAATTAATACATATAAATCTGTAACTACTATCCTATGACCTTTTTTTTAGTGAGATAGATCACAGTCCTCGACGAAGGTCTACAATGGTATTGTGCACTTCACAAATCCTTGAAAAATAATGTTAATAAAGAATTTAATGATACAACGATGGTAATAAAGCCTGGGAATAAATGAATTTGTGAAAGTGGAAAATATCACTGCAACTGTATAATATCCGCATGAAGCAATAAACTGATGTTATTCCAAATAATTAAAGAATATGACATTTCGTGTTGCTGATCCAGTTTGTTGCGCTATTTCTTCTCCACAACTACAACACGTTTCGACATGGTGGCATTTATAATATCCTAAGCTAGTAGCAAGGGCGATTAACTAGTCAATAGACTTGTCAAAGACTATCTCAAAATGTAAGAACTGAATTGAACAAGATTTGTAATAATCATTAAGCTGCATCTGATGTCTCCGATGAATCATCACCTGGCGAGATATCATTGTTTTGCGTGAGTTAGCACGTGTCTGCTCTTCGAACCAATAAATTTGCGATTTATACCTAGGTAAGTATTACACTACCCTTAACAAAAAATGACAGATTTATTACTATACTCACTCATAGTAAGATACCATGTCTCATGTCGATAGTATCATACCCTGCGAGAGATTGCTGGTTTCACTATACCCAGAGCCCGAAGCTTCTCATTTCACAAATAACCCTCACTAACTATACTGTGGATGATGTCACTATATTATTAGGTACATTCGACAATACCGAAGAAAATGCACCAGAAAAGCAATATTAAACAACATGTTAAGAGCATATATAATGGAGTAATTTATTTCAAAGCTTTTTACTAATCAACACAAAACTGATTTTCAAAGTAACCTGTGAATACGTATTTGATTAACCTTCCTTGACTCCAGCTACCACTGAAGGAAACTGGATGGAGAAATCATTACAATATCTGAGGTGCGTGATGTATAAAATGCACTCAGCGTGTTGGAATAAGCCCTTAACTCTCAACCTTCAATTTCGCAGAGGAAGCCAGTGTTTAGCCAAAATATTTGAATTGATACATTTATCAACCATAAATATCCAATACTGGTGTTTCCAAACCATCGAAAGCCTATAGAATCGCTCTACTTTTAAGAGAGTCGTTATGCCAACATTTATTTGTATTTGATTTACATTTATTTACAATCGATTAGCATTATCAATCGATGACAAAATGCATTATTCCATCACTAGAGCTTCGAATGCAATGTCAAAACGAATTTTGTTTAACGGAGACCGAGTACCGAAGAAGCCTATTAGCATCAGTGAAGTTGATACGCGCTACGGACTTGTTTCATACATGATACATGGTAATCCTTTACATTTGTGTTACAACTGAAAATTCATAGATATTGATTCATAGATGGCTAGTTATTACTTATTAATATTAGATTTAACTTTAAGAATACATAAATTCTGTATCAAATTTTATGACCTGAATTACTAATTTATGGGTTGAATTTTAAATCTTTCGCATTTACAAACAGATTTATTGTGTTTCATTCAGATATTAAGCCCCATTTACATGGGAAGAGTTTCTCGCCTCGAAGATAAGATAATCGTAAGGATAAAAAAAATTGCATCGTGTAAACATTTCTCAGAACACGATAATCTATGGCTGATATGGCATACGATTCTCGCCGCGTGGAACCCTCTCCATGTAAATGGGGCTAGAGTTTTATTAACATTGGAATTAAAATGATCGTGTTCTATGTTTAAAACCCATTAGGTGTCTTAAGTATTCTGACTAGACCAGTCGAAAGAAACATCCACCAGACTGCAATTAAATTAGGGAAAAAAGATCAATAAGCCTGACGTAAAGAAGAGATGAGAGTTTGTTATTGCAAACATTTGTGTCAAGAGGAAAGCCGTAAGGCTCCTCTTTCGGTATCCCAGAGGAGGCCGACCGCTGAAATAGGTACGTCCACAGAAGAGTTGAATATGATGGTATGTTTATGTCTATGTCACTGGCGTACCAGCCTGGCACGCCGTGGATATTGCGGCCGAGCCGAGTGCCCAACAAAAACTTACGCCAGCATACTGACAAAACCCCATAGAATAAACCTAACGCATGCAATGTGAACATGATGAATGTTCACCACGTGAGCAGCCTTCACCAGACATATCAATAAAATGGATGCTCCCATAACCACAACATTCTATTACCAAAGATCTGTATCTCACGGCCTCCGTCAGGTCGTCTCTATCTTGTTTTATCAATATAACATTAAATTAAACCAAACTTAAAAGACCTTCGCCAACTCGCACTAGGTCAGAGTGGTAGACTATGTGGCCTAACCACTCTCAATCGTACTCTAGATTATAGAGAAGGCCCGTGCCCTGCAGTGGGAAGTATACGAGCTGGTACAAATAATAAATCACAGTTTCGTAATCATCACTACAAAGCTCTTTATAAGCACTTACATTATCTACAACAAAATCACTATTGAAGAGTATTATTACATCGCAACTCTTTTCTATTTTTGTATTGGTAACCATTGCGTTACATATACTTGGTTTACGAGTAGAGGTTTTAGCTCTTAGGCATTGTTGTGCTTGCCAGATGCAAATAAGAATTCAGGGCCTCATCTAGTAGAGCATCATACGGTTTGAATCCTATATTTATATAAACAAAAACACTCAATAATCATATACTCGCATGATGTCCTTATTCCATAATAATATAAAAAACAAAAGACAGTCTCACAACACCCAGAAATAAAAACTTGTAGTTCATACACATTTTTTTCGGTGCGAGAATCTAACCCGCGGCCTCTCGTTTCACAGCCTGCTTCTAATCCTACGTCATGAAGGCTGTATGGTCACTTGCCCTTATGGAGCCTGGCCTGAGTACTATAGACGACGCTGAAGAAGCTTTTGCGGTGGGAGTGGAGCGCCGTGGCCGGACCTTATACGTCATGAGTACTTCCGGCGAAGTTTCAGTGTCCGGTTTTACTGCTATATGGGCCTGTGACATTACTTCCAACACTCATGCTACCAAAAAAATGTTTAATGTATGCAGTATAATATAAAGAAATGAAACTCATAAAATAAATAGGAAACAACGTTGAGGGGTTACTTACATATCAAATAAGATTTAAAAGTGGTAGAGTCTTGAGACAGCTAATTTGACGAGTACTATGAATGAACCTTTTAACTTAACAAGTTTTTGTGGGTACGACAAACTGCATAAGATTGCTGAAGCTCACACTGGAGACAAGAATTATTCTCCTTTCCCCGATTCCATCAATCTTTCATTTCAAGAGATGGAGGGCACTTACAACCTTTACCTATTATGGGTGTTTATAGAAAACAGCTATTATTGTAATTAAATATGACTATTATGTTCACCGAGGGGTGGGTAGAGGTGTAATAAGCCACCAAAAGTTCTCCGAACGTATATTTATCTTAACATGAGACACTGGGACAAATTCCAGTCGGGCAAAGTATATCCAATTTTTCAAATCAAAATGGCGGGCAAGAATGGAAAGTGGCCGATTTGAAAATCGAATCCGAGATCATAACGATTTTCATTGTTTGTAATTCATAAACTAATCAATTGACGTAATCAAAAATCATTACCTAGGTATCTAACATGAAAGTTATATAGGTCATCTACCTATCTATCTACAAACATGAATAAGCGGTTGGTGAAAAGCGCAGGAGAGTTGTTATTAAAAATCGATAGTGTTTCTGACACGTGGACACGAAACGCAGTTGTCTATTAGAAAAGAACCTGTGCGATTATTCAATCTAACAAATTTCTCAATCATATTTATGCATTAACAAGAATTTGCAATGAAAATTTTTCAACCGGATGAGGAAAATATATTTGAAATATGAAGAATGCTTCTTGAAAGTATTTTACCGATATACATTGCGTTCCAATAAAATGCACTACTGACGTATCTAATATCTATGCTATACGTTGGGTATGGAAAACGGGCAGGAGTGTTCCCGGGGAAAACAGTTTCCTCTGTTCGGCAGAGAGCGCAGGGCGGCTCGCGCGACAGCCTGCGCGCTCTCGCAGCCACGCTCCGGCTTGTCGCTAGTCGCTGCGTGGCTCGGCCGCGGCGGGCGGCGAGCCTACTGCTTGCGAGCGACTACACTCCGCGCCGAGTGCTCGCCGCGAGTGCAAGCGCCGCGCGTGCCGCGACTGCCGACACTTCCACGCCGCTGTCGACACCGTCACCAATCGCGTACACCGAAACAATCACTTTCGCTCAACATTACAATCTACAACTATGATAACACAGTGAATATTATATGTGATCTCACGGGCTAGTTCTACCACGGATACCCTGCAAGGTTAGTGAGTATTTGATCCGTACTTCCAATGTAGAATCAAAATCAAGTCTACGTGTCAGTTCCGAATGCTAAGTGAAAGGCACAAACTCTTTGTTAAATTACGTAGATGGTTGACAGTGAGTTTTTTGAATCTAATCTCTAAGCACTCTCACTTTTATCAATCGACGTAACAGGATAATGAAAGTTGCAAACTTACATCGGAATATTCGTACGCCGCGGTATCTCACAGTGTTGTTTATTAGCTCATAATTACTCGGTTATCTGCTAACTTATTCAACGTTACACGCAAAAATATTTGCTCCGTGCAATTCTTATATTGACCCGTATATATAGTCGATGTGTGACGTCCTTGACATTTTGTTTGCTATAATGAATTTCCTATTTATAATTTATTACAATAAAAATTCGTGACATTGAATAATGTGCACTTCTTACTATAAAATTATATATTGGAAATTGTTACCACTAAATTCTTTGCTGTTGTTTGCAAAATTAATCTTAAAACTAGCTTAGGTGGAATTATTAGAGCTGTCCGCTGCAACGAAACCGACTAGTACATGCAAAGTAAAAGCGAATATAAATGAAGGGACGCCAGCGTAGCGCTGCACTTTGGTAAAAACTGTGTACTCATTTGGCTTCTTACATTTCAACTTGTTATTTTATAACAAATCGCTCTAAATGAATTATATTTACTGATGAACACAACAAGAAGTAAAATATTAACATTTTAATTCTCTATCAGACGTCTGCCCGGCGCCAATCCACTCCGAAGTTATTGGTTCTTGATGGATACCTAACACATTACTAGCTATTCTCTCCGCTTTTTTAATTTGAAACGGTGACAGCTCTTATACCAATAAAAGGAATTTAAAACAATTTAATAAAAAGCCAGTCTTGAATATACTTCTCTCTGACCCAGGATAGAGATCAAAAATTTCAAATTCCACAAATTTCATAAATAGTTCAGATATAAACAAATAAAGAACGATAAATGAATAAATTACGAATATGCTTAATATAATACGCTGTGTTATCATATAAACAAAATGTATTAATCGGTTGACAACGCCAATGCAAATGTTGCCACGTATCACATGCTCCGCCTATAAAAACAACAAGAAATCTTCTACAAAATCTAACATTCCTAATTCTTTTGCATTTGTATATCTCTCTTAGTTTTGATAACATCCAAGGCTTTGAAGTTTGAACTGTATGATCATAGGTCGATTTCTATAAGAGACAATATTGATTTTTGGATTACGAAAATTTTTGCTCCGAATTGGAATTCTACGCGTTGACGGACGTGTAGTTTTGGAACAACTTATAAAATTTATGTAGTGCCTATATTATACAAGTGTAAATAAGGATAGGTAAATCATTAATTTATGTCATAAGCTTTTATTCGCTGTTTTTGGTCTCATCTAATTGGGTCGCGTTCAACCTTATACTTCATGAAACAGTTTTATCATTCGCTTCATTTCTACAGTTTAAGGTCTCTTTCTCCCGTACTTTTTGAGTAAGAACAGCCCTTTAACCAATTTCCTTTTTCATTTTACTACTCAAGTTTTTTTAGCTATAAAAAAGTTCTCTGGCTCTATGGTCAAAATATGATAGTTTCTAAGTTCTGAATTTGAATATAGCGATCGCTTCGTGACACATACATACGTATCATAATAAACATTACGTGACGTACAATAATTAGTATTATCGGTCCTGTTAATGCTATCTCAAACGTCGACTTTAGATTAAGTGGAATTTCCTTTATTTTTCAATGCGTGCATATAAAATATGGAAAAATTCTATTTAGGACAAGTACATTCTGTTTACGGCGCCACGTCCTTCAAAAAGTGATGTCTTACACTCATTATATTTGGATTATAGATTTTAGGAAGATTTAAAAATATTCGTCTCTCCCAAAGATCCATGACGAGATGTTAGAAATATTATAGTCATTAAATAATTTTAAACACTACAACCCTTCACAATTTGCAATTTAAAAATTGTGAAAAAATCTATCATTCTCTAAATTAATATAATGTACCTGTGATTTTCCTAAATTATTCATAAGCATTTTGGGATTCATATATAACATTTTACCGAAACGCGACATTCTTATGTAGATAGAGCTATGAACGGTTTTCCGCCGCCACGTCACGTAAGATGGTTCATATCGCGGGGACATCTACCACCAGTCCCGACTTCTCCGGCAATATTACCGACTGAAACGTAAAGGCCAAGCGTTGCTCTACCAATTTTTGTTGTTGATAACTGCTTTCCAAGATTTTTGAATAATCGCATGTCTGAAACAGGAATTGAACCCTAAATTATGGTAATAAATACACATTTACAATTCATTTTACGAAACCAATCAAATGTGAAATTTCTTATTATAAAAAAGTATATTCGAAAAATAACATATATTTGGTGTGGAGTGGAAACAAAAATTATCTGCACCCAGGTGAAGCTGGGACGGGCCACTAGTATTTTTAACCACCTACAAGCTATTACCATCAATTTTTACTTTAGTTTTAATCAAATACGTCCTATCTTTCACTGATTTTAACTCCGCAATGAAATAATCAGTTACAAGTTTTACATAAACAGATTGTATGCTATGATAAAAATTACAAAGTTAATGTGTTTTAAATTTATTAATCACATTGTATTTGTTATTGTTGTGGTTTGAGTTAACTGTGGTAGCTTATCAGCTGAGCCAGAGCCCATTTCTTTATATATTTACTTCATACAACTATTGAGTACAAATTAATACGCCCATTACGATTTAAAATATATGAGTTGTGATTGTTGATTCATTTTTATTGTTGATACGTAATGTTAAATCACCTAGCTCTGATCATTGTTTACAATGTTGTAACTTAGTTGTTTTTGATATCACTTCGTTTTAAGCTAACATCGTAATATCATTTCAATAATTTAATTTGAGAAGGCCCTTACATGAATCCCTATATAAATTTACTAAAACGATGCAAGCGATAAATTCAATTTATAAATGCTGTATATAACTGTAATGGAAACAAATCGCCATCGGACGCAAATTCCTAACTTCGGACTGATACTGAATAGAAACATCCAATATCACTTTGCCCAACCCGGGATTCGAACCCAAGACCTCAGCAGCAAGGCAGTTAAGTATGAAAAATATTTTAACCGCTGTTAAAAAAAATTGATAAATAAATTAAAGCGTATATAATCATTTTGAAATTAATCATGCTTAAAATGAGAGCAATTGCCACAAATTGCATCTATAGTGTTCACCTTCAAACATTTCGTCGGTGATAAAAAGCAAAAAATTTACTAGCATTCGCCAATTTTGGTCATATACACGTTCATCCTACAAAAAGTAGAATTAAAATGAACCTATGTTTATGTATGACTTATGGTATCGCTAAACTGCACGTAACATCTTTATACGTCGGAGACTGAAGCCCTCAATACAGGCGAATCATCGATATAAATCATTCATAAAATCTAGAGCAACATTCTTGATGCTACTACGAGCAAATTAAAGGCTGATCGTTGGCCATGGAACCCTTAAACACAGATAAAAAAATTATTTTTAATTAACATCATCATCTCAGCCACAGGAAGTCAACTACTGAACATAGGCCTCCCCCAAGGATCTCCACATCGACCTGTTGGCAACGGCCTGCATCCAGCAACTTCCTGCAACCTTAGCCAGGTCGTCCGTCCAACTTGTAGGCGGGCGTCCGACATTTCGCTTGCTTTATTTTTTGATATTTCTCAATAGGTGTTGTATATTACAATAGCTATGCTAATTCATGAAAGCCTTTTGCGGATAAACACCGTACTGTATTTATTACTTAATACTTTTACATATTACATGATCGTTAAAACCGCACAATTGGTTCGACCGCAAGATCGCTTTGGAATTCATAAACAGAGCTCGTATTTAAAGAGTTCAACTATCGTAGAATTTGCTTACATAAAAATACATTTTATTATGGAAAACAGAAAATAAACTCTTAAGTTAACAAATACCTTGAAAGTTCAAGTTATTGTTCATAACTGGAGGAAAATTGTATAACCAGCCTAGTAACGAATGGTCGAAATAATATTTATTTATACTTGCGAAACAATTAAAACTGTTATACATAGTTGAAAATAATTGTAATTTTGTCTAGGTACTGTTTACGCATATAGGGTCGGTTTTTCTTTAAACAGTTGTAAAAATTCGCTTTCAATAGATCGCTATGAGAATCCCTGGGGGAAGCCTATGATGACGACTGATATCAGCCACTAATAGCGCAAATACTAAAAGTTAGCGGTCTGTGGATACTATTACTTACTACATTGCAAGTCGCTCTAACACCTACAAATAATTGTCTCGGTTTGTCTACCATTATATATGTCTCTCGAATTGGGTTTTGTAAAACTCACTCAATATTGGAGTAATCAGAGAGTAGAGCAATATTTTTGTGGTCGTTTCTCCATCCGTTGTTTACGTTGCTAGCGTATCAGCCAAATCACAACTAAAGTTTATCTATAAAATTAATTAAAGTAATTAATACAACCTTTACAAGTATTTTAATTAATTTAATTACAAATAATCACCTTGATTTAGCAGTAGCACAGCAGAAAAACAATTTAAATCCACATACCGGATATAGTTAGTCATCAGTTCATACACCAAAACATTGAACTATTTTTAACGGTATAGTCACTGTAAATGTTTATTTACATTCATTACTATACGATTAATTATATATATGCGTAAGATTGCTTGAATCTTGATGTGACACCTAATTGAATAATTATAAAGTATTTCTATTAACTGGTAGTACTTAATAATATTGTAATTTGGTAGTGATTTTCTTGCTGATCAAGGGTTTTCAAGCTAGAATTATGATTTTGTTTTGTGATAAGACGATATTCTTGCTTGTTCGAACATAATCACATGGTCGAAATATAGCCGCAGTTGCTCTACATTTAATATTTCATATCGGGCTTAGCATCTATCATTATATTAATTATTCATACATGCAGAAATAATCTGTTTTCACGTATAACTGTATCTGTATCAGCTCATATACGTTCTACTGCAGGGAATGAGTCCCTTCTACCATCAAAAGTACGATTGAGAGGGGTTAGGCCATACAGACCACCACGCTGGCCTAGTGCGGGTTGGCGGACTTACATACCACCTTTACCACCACCATACCACCATACCTTTACGTACCGCAGTATAATTGTTCCACCACTTATGTAATTAAGTTATTTACATACGTAACATTTAATTAATTCATGCGTATCTATTTGAATAAATTGCTTCACAAATCTTTGGATAGGTCTCTATTCCCTCTGGTTAACATTATCAGCAAGAAATCACGAATTTGTCCCCGATATAGCGATAGGTTCCACCCCTATCAGTTATCACATTAAAAGACAGAACGCACAAGGCGAATCGTGAGTGTCCTAGTAGCATATCTGCCTACCCCTTCTGGAAAAAAGGCATTTATTTATGTATAGTTTTCTTTACCGATATTTCCAGCAGTAAATTTAACGGTGGTCATAATTTTACGTCATAATCGTCGATTTGCACGTGTGTGCAATGTTACTTGACTTTGAAAGAAGCACTCATACAAACCCAATGTGTACGCATGTGTTTAATACAAATATTTATAAATAAAGAGGTTTTGCAAGGCAATATCGGTTGTGTGGTGTAAAGATAATTCATTTTAATTTCATTTCGGCATCGCTGTTAAGTATTTTATCTTATATTTTGTCATGACATAGATAACAAAGTTTTTTTATGATTGATTTGTAGATTAAGATTTGAGTAGTTTATGAAACTATTATATTTCACATTTTCTAATTTGATTCAAAATATTTGTCTGTATCTGTATGAGTCATATATTCATACATATATGTACGACGCACTACAGGGCCCTGGCCTCCTCTATAATACAGACTATAATTGTGAGTGGTTAGGCCATATAATCCGCCATGCTGGTCTAGTGCGGGTTGGCAGACTTTACATACCATATAAATTAGAACAAATCGCTATGGTATGCGGATTTCCTTACGATATTTTCCTTCACCATTAAAAAATATCCAAATTTGATAAATTATTTGGTAGTTGGAGGCTGGTTTAGTAGACGAATTATCTATTTGCGTTGATGCTTGCGGCTTCGATCCCGTTACAAATTATTATTGTTAGTAGAGTCTTATATTTGTACGGGTCGAGAAAATATTTATATAAACATTTACCCATCAACAAGGTAGCATTAGATCCCCTCATGGTATCCCCTGCTCATCATAAAAGGGCCTTTAAGACACTGGGTGCACTGGAGTCGATAGGTTCTCACCTTTTACTGGATAACTTTTGCGTTAGGGTTCCAGCTTAGTATGATGATTCTCACGGCTCGGTCGCGCTTGAAGGCTAGCCAGCATATCCTTCCCCCCTCCCCCCTCCCTAAGGACTTTATCAAGAGCCTAGAGATAATTAACTTCTTGTCATTAAAAGGGCATGTCAATAAAAACAAATATAACATAATATGCATGCATGCACCATAATATGCATATTCACGGTTCAATTATAATCGTATTCTTTAAGAAAGTCATTCAAATATATCAATGAAGATTAAGAAAATATTCGTTTACGAAGCGAAACACATAGATCCAACTATACCGAATAAAAACTCGTACTTAATAGACGGTCCGTATTTTAAGTAAGTAGTATTTGGTAATTGGAAATAAGAGGCGCCACGGGAGCCGTGGAGCGTCGGCGAAAGTGCTACCTTCACTTTTATACCATCCATTCCGATACGTCACAAACGATACGAGAACATTGTTAATAACATGCCTTACGGGCTATGGCCTTATTCATAAAAATAAATAAAATAAAATAATAGCTTTTATTCAAGCACAATTTACAATCGTCAAAATTACATAAGATTATTATTATCACTGTTCAATTATATTATTAATATATTTTGTTCAACATTTATACTTTTTTTCATATTACATTAATGAAAAACATAATTCGACAGCCTCTGTGACGCAGTCGGTTAGACGCTGCCTGTGAAACGAGAGGCCGCGGGTTCGATTCACGCACCGGGTATTTGTGAGACCGAAAAGTCTCTCGTAGTTCCTGATACCCACGACCCAAGACTCGATCTTAGTGTGTGGTTAGAACTATGTATGTGACTATAGGATATCATTTATTGAATCAGTCCAATTCTTATTCTTTATTTTGCTTTTGTTGTGGAAGTCGCCTTGTTGGCGTAGACCTCCCCTAATTGTCTCCATTTTTTCCAATCTCTGGCTTGTGTGCTCCACTGTCTTATTAATAGACGGCTTTAAACCCTACTTTAGCTATCGAATATTTTATCTTTTACGCTCAAACTGAATTGAAAAGTTGTTTGAAAATAACAAAACATTCAATATCCAAAATAGGTTGTAAATTGTTTGTGAATAAGGCCGTTAGTAACAACTGTTATCTAGGGAATTAACATTTTTCCTTGTATGTTAAAAAAATCTTACGCTTCTCACATTTATGTAGCTGTTATTAACAAGAAAAAAGTCCGGTATTTTTTCCGATACAGAATGTATCTCTAAATATATTAGACGCAGCATTGGATGCAGTTACATTGCCGTGAAATCAATAAATTACTTCCTTATATCAGTTGTGTGAATATCTGAGGATTTTAAATTAAATGTAGGCATGTATTACTTAAAGTATAGACACATGTGCACGTGCCACCCACGTTCATGGACGTAATATATAAACTATATTACGTCCATGCCCACGTTTAGTTGCACTTTAAAATGTCACAGGGGCGACTTTGATGACGTGTGTCAAATCCAATGTTTCGAGTTTCGATCTAGAAATTTAAAATACTACCTAACTTTAAAGTTTACACATTACTATTAAAATAAAAGGCGTCTAAGTTATATGAATGTGCGTAATAGCACGAAGACACGCCGTACTTGTTACAAAAGTAAAGGTTGTATGAAGCAAAAGTGTAGTAAATAGACACAAATATAATTATAAAAATAAAACAGAATTATTTTGAAACAGAAAATACGACTGCCTCGGTGGCGTAGTTGTACTACGGTACGCTTACAAAGCTGAGGTCTCGGGTTCGAATCCCGGGTTGGGCAAAGTGATATTGGATTTTCCTATTCAGTATCAGCCCAGAGTCAGGAATTTGTGCCCGATATGGCGATAGGCTCGCCACCTATCACATTGTGGGACGGAACAGACAAGGCGAAATGTGGGTGCCCTGGCACCTCTGCCTACCCCATCTGGGAAAAAGGCGTGAGTTTATGTATGTATGTATGTAGAAAATACCGGCCAATATCAACTTTTTGATATTTCTAGTATCGTGAATATAGCACTCATGAAGTGGTTTAACAATAGTTACCGGTGCATTAATCAGCTGGCGCTGAATATTGCACAATCACGATATTTTAATAACATAAAAACATCGTCACGAACTCCTAAAACAAACGATTAATTTATACATTTAATGGCAATAAAATATTTTACAGTTATTAATGCAACTGACGTATTAAACTGAGTAGGAATGAACATTCTCAATATAAGAATGACTCTGGTTTTGCAACAAATTTAAATAACGTAATTTATTTATATATTCGTCTCTAATTAAGATTACAAGTTTTAATTTACTAAAGTGTATAAAAAACTTAGGAGCACATCCATTCTTTTTTTCAATGAATGGCACGACGAGCATGCCATTTGCCTAATGGTAAGCGAACACCTTTAATTATAAAGCAATGCAAGCATTCCACTGCGCTCGTCATCCTGAGAAATTAGATGCTGTCTCTATATGCCCACTTTGCTATTTATTTTAAAGGATCATAAAATACATCTGAGTAATTTACGCACCCCCGGTCTTTAAGGACATTCTAGGGAGCCCCATGGTATGAATAACCAAGAATAAATAAGCCTTCTAGCTCTCTGAATACTTCTGGGAAAAACTCTCGAGTCCACGGCATTGGAGTCCGTAAGACTTGCGGAAGTTAAACCACACAAAAGTCCTTCAAAAGATGATCTTTATAATGCCAAACGGTTACTCTTGTACAAAGTGTTTTTAGTATTACATTAGAAAGCATTTAACATGTAACCGGAATGTGGCCGCTAAAAGTGAATGTGGCCACCGGTCAGTGTGAAATTACTATAAAAAATACATACCACAGAGACGCACTGAACGTAACCAATCGCATTATCATAAAATGATTTAAGAACTGATGTATAACACTATAGATACAAATTTGCATATCTGAGAAGGAAAATGAGGTTATGGTTCTCGTTTGTTTTACATTTTTTAATGGATACGATAATTATTTAATATCTGTCAAATAAGGACGCTATTGTCAATGTATTAATATTCATTTAACGGTGAAAGAAAACATCGTGAGGAAATCTGCATACCACAACGATTTTGTAAAAATTCTATAAAGTCCGCCAACCCGCACTAGCTAGCCTAGTGCGGGTTGGCGTGGCGGACTATATAGCCTAACCACTGTAAATCGTATTCGCTATTATAGACGAGGCCCGTGCCCTGCAGTGGGACGCTTATGGGCTGATACAGAAGATTAATATGTAAATAATTAGTTTAGGTAGAAAATGTGTGCGTGCGCGAAATTAGCACTATTTTATGTGGTTTCAGTTATCTATTTACAAAGGTATTTCTGCTTTTCCACAATGATAGCAGTCCACGATTTTTGTGTTTGCTGTTTAGAACGACGTTTTTCTTTTAAATAAGCGCAACAAACAAGCTAGTAGCTAACCTGATGGAAAATGTTAAAAGAGCACCACCGCCCACATCTACTCATAACTATGTTATCGTATATGCGTTGGCGGCCTTAAGCTTGCAGGATGAATGGGGCGAGGAAGAACTAAATAACAAGATTATGCTTTTTTATATCGGTTCAAAAGTAGCGCATAAAATCCTGGTCATGTAGCCTTATTTAGAGTAAAGTGAGACTCTACCACCCAAAATCTACAAATTCAGGGCTTGTCTATCAATTAAAGCAAAAAAAAAAACAAATAAGACCATACAACATATTACAACGAAGAAATAAGTATACAGACTATCTTTAAAGACCTTAAGTCCAAGGCCTTGAAGCCAAAATGCCAAACATTTCAATTGGTCGATTCGGAAAAATTACATCAATTGTCAGGTGTTTGACCAGCTTGTAAATTCTTATTTATATGAAATCGGAAACAAAGAATACTTAAATTAAAGCATTTTATGATGTCCCATGTTCGTCAGTTTTGTATACAATATAGTATGTGAATACATTTATATTGAGTATTTTCTTGATTATAATCGAATGCATAGATGTGCAATGCGCCTTGAATATGGCACATTTTAAATTATTTTGGTATTTTTTAAATTTAGGTCTTATTGTCACGCACTATGACACAATATTGCACGTAACAAATAATAATTTCTTTGATATTGGCATTTAATATGCGCTTTTGGTGTTTGAAGTTCATCTTCATTAGTACCTCTCCTTATGGAGAAACCATTTCAATTATGTTATGGCCTTTGTGGTACCTCACTACTGATGTTCTGCCAGTATTTTAACGCACTCCTGGTTTTAAGTAATAAACAACCATACATAGATCCATGCCTTTTTCTCAAAAAGGGTAGGCAGAGGTGCAACTAGGACTCTCACGTTTCGCCTTATGTGTTCTATCCCACGATGTGATAAGGGCAAGCCTATCGATATACCGGGTACAATTTCCTGATTCCGTGTTGACTTTGAATAGACCAATAACAGCTTTGCAATCATACCGTATTACAACTATGCCACCTAGTGCAGTGAAGGAATAAACATAACTTATAAATCAGCAATTATTATGATACGTGTATCGCATTGCGTGTACTGAACTCGAGAGCCATAAATCAAAGGGAACTAGCATCACCCAATCTATAATGCAATGCAATGCATCAGCCTATTGACTAGTAGGCGACGATAAGCTGTTGCATTGCATTGCATTATTGATAGCATAGTTTTTTTTTTAATTTCTATGAATGGTGAGACGAGCATGCCAATCACCGGATGGTAAGCGATACGACCGTAGGAAACTCATGGACAGTAGGAAACCCAACAACACCATGAATTACAAAACAATAGTGATTGAGACGCCCTAGTTATGGCAGATCACAATGACCTTATATTGGATATGTGTGATGCAATGATCTAGAGCAGTAACAATGGCGATAAGTGCAAGTAGGCTGGTGGTGTGAAAGTGTCCGAGTAGCCGCGAGTGGTGAAGGTCGACCGCAGTTGTACCACTTGTGGTGACGTAGCGAATGCCGGAGCACGCATCACACGTCACTGACTGCCAGAACGGAATAAAGTAGCCCTTGAATACTTGGTTTGATTGGCTGATGAATTGAAAAGGATAGTGGATTTACTCAAGACCAAGATAGTTGGCGCTTTTTTGGGCTTGCGTTCAGCAGTGAACGACGATAGGCTGAGTAACCTTTTTACGTCCCACTGTAGGACACTGGGGGGTTACTCTATCCGAAATGAAGTTCGAATATTCGAAAGTTCGATGTCCAAAGTACTCGTAAGTTAAAAGTTTTCCACTTCTAAAAGTGAATACTCGTTAATATGATCTGTGAAACTCTATGATACTTATATTGAACTCCGAGCTTAATATATGGTTCAGAAGTCCGATAGATGATTTCAATCTTATTTATATTTGAGAGTCACACCAACAATATTTAAACTGGTAATGCACTCTCCCACGACAGACGTCGCTACCGATCAAAGGTATCTTGCAAAGTAAAATAAAAACATGAAATACAAATTATAATACTGCCAAAAACATAATATTAATTAATGTCATGTAAGTGGCACCATTCTTGCATGAACACCGTTATTAAGAATAGGTCACTCACATGTTTGAATTCACTTTCTCCCTGAGTGGCCCGTGCATACAAGAGTCTGCCGCGCCGCTTGTTGGTCGCAGATTCCATTTCGATTTGCCTCAAGGTATTTTATGGCCTAAATCACCTACTCATTTGGCTTCATGGTTGAGTTTAATGAGTTCTCATATGTGTGAGACCGCCTGGGTACGCACCACTGCAATGACTATATCTACCGCCAAACAGCAGTGCTAATGCACTGTTATATTCCAGCTTGAAGAATATTATAACCAGAGTAACTACTGGATATAATTAAGCTTAACATTTTATGTCTCAAGACGGCGAGTGCAGTGGAATACCTAATATTGCTTTGTAATTCATGGTGTTGTTTCGTTATGCTACGGTCCATGAGTGGTCGTATCGCATACCATCAGGCTGACGGCATGCTGGTCTCGCCATTCATAGCAAACGAAACGAGGATAACAGGGAGATTTATAACTAGTCAGAATCAAAAAATATAAATTATTTACCTATTATATTACCTATATACCTATTATTTTAGCAACATACCTTTTGGAGGTGACGGACGGGGGGTATTTACCAGGAAAATTATATGTTTATTAAGATAATAATATAAAGAGATAAATATAAAGACAATAATAAAAATGAGTTTAAATTAGATTAGAGCTTACCCTAAAGGTTAATTTTGTATCAGTACACTTAATAATATTTATGCAGTTGTTGAACTTGTTTATTAGATTTCACGGCATATTACGATTTAGATAATAAAACCGAGGCCAATTATTATATTTTGATTTAATGTCAAGCATTGGCCTTCCTTGCTAGTTCTACGAGTATGTAACGGACGTACTCACACGTAAATGGTTAATATTTAATTAATCTATACATATAAATAAAATTGAAGTGTCTCTTTGTAAAGTGAAAAAAAAATTACCAAGTACATATCGTTATACACACGATACCTATAACGAAAATGATCTTAGAATTTTTTTTGTCTGTCTGTGTGTTTGTTCCGGCTAATCTCTGAAATGGCTGGACCGATTTTGACGGGACTTTTATTGTCAGGTAGCTGATATAATAAGGAGTAACTTAGGCTACATTTATTTTAGAAAAAACTTTTATTTTAGAAAAGTAAAGTTTTTGTTAAATTCCACGCGGACGAAGTCGCGGGTACAGCTAGTAAACAATAAATTATATCATCAACAACATCATCGAATTAAAATATTCCGAATAAGCTAAGAATATAACTATACCCCTTGACTTATGTTATTGCACTTAAAATCAGTATTACATTTATTAGAACAGGTGCACCTCCAAACAACTGACGCAAGCACTTCAATGTAAACATATTAACGTGTATTTGACTTAAAACAATCAATGTTTTTATCGTCATTATAAGTGTAAAATACAAGGACTTAGTTACAAACTATAACAATGAAATATCAATGTGTTTTACTTTTAATAATGCCATAGATCTCTTTACATAGATTATAATTATGGATTATGTTCATAATTAAATTATTCGATGCCTTTTTTATATATGGTTTTCGAACCACCATCGAATACTGATCATATGAACAATCTTAAAGATGAAGTTGCGCAATAAGTCTCCGCTAATTTTAAGAAGATGATTAAACTGTTGTCCAATACTAAATCAGTATTAAAATAACTACTACCGTTCTGCATCGTCTTCTAAAATGATAGATAGTATTATGCTATTGAGACTGCGGTTAAAGCCTAAAGCATAACACCACAAGGCATAATATATTTCCAACGCAATGATATATATATGATGAATGATATAGATATGATATAGATTCGCTGGTAGATCAGCTTTCAGATCGAGATCCTTAAACATTTATGTGCACTATCTCTCCGACAACAGCATGGGAATCGACCCTTATATGTTTTTATTCTGAAGCGTCCAATTGTACAGCGAATAAACAAGCGAATGATATATACTTGCAGCCTTATTAGACAGTTTTAAAAGCTATTTAATTATCGAAGGTTTTATCCCTTTCCAACTACTTTTGAATTCAGTTTGAGCGAAGAAGACAAAACTATCGATAACTAAAATAATTTAATAATTGCTATGAAGAAGGCCATTAGAAAGACCAATGGCTTTATCTCGCAGAGACAATTAATGTTAGAGATATACAAATGTTTGTTCCAAGTCCAAATATCGTCATAGTTTCTGCGACCCACGACACCAGACTTAAAACAATGTAAGTGTGTGTAACTGCATTAATAAAGTGACGAAAATGAAGTAATTTGTTGTATAATGTAATGTAAGCGTGATGGAAGAGGTGTCTTGAACGCACGTACAGCACGCTAGTCTCACGTCTGTAGATACATACATACATACCTACAATATATTATGCACTAGTTTTGTTCGCGACTACGCCACGGAAGTTCCGTTATACAGAGTGATATTGTCATGGTATTTAATTTAAACCATATGTTCCTAGCTATCATGGTAACATTAAACGAAGTTAAAAAAAAACAGCCTGTTCGTTTTATCAAAAATCGAGATTTCGTTCTTAGGACTTGATCAACCCGTAAGTACGGGTCTTTTACGGCTCAAGTAAGTTCTCGAACCGAACTGATGTTCAGCTATCTTTAAGGGGTGGCTAAAAACTAAAATCACAAGTTTCACAATTTCGACTAAAGTGATGTGAAACGTGTGGGTTAAATTAAATACCTTATGAAAAGTTCACCCTTAATAATATAAAGGTTTCTTGATCAATATCCAGCACTAAAATATTAATTCAATTCGGAGCAGTAGTTCCTGAGATTACCGCGTTCAAAGAAACAAACATTTCGGCTTTATATATTAATATAGATATATTCTGCAAGCCACGGTGAGAGGATCAACACAATATTCAGTTCTAATACGTGTTCATGCTCTCTTTTGAGATGTCGAAACGCTTTGTTGCGAAGTAAAACATGGTCATATAACAGTGCATTTTAAAGTAATGATTCACGTCTGACTCTACGTGATGAAAGTTCACTTAGATTAAATAGATACTAAGCTAATTTTAGAAAATTTGTTTTAGAGAATTTTGCTATAAACGTCGATTTAAATCGACAGCCTCCGTGGCGCAGTTGGTTAGACGCCGCCTGTGAAATGAGAGGCCGCGGGTTCGATCCCCGCAGCGAGAGAAATGTTTGTGCGGCCCACAAATATTTCTTCCGGGTCTGGGTGTTTGTGAGACCGAAAAGTATCTCGTAGTTCCGGATACCCACGACACAAGACTCGATCTTAGTGTGGGGTCAGGAGTATGTATGTGACTGTTGGGTGTTATTTATTTATTTTATTTAAATCAGTATTTGCAGATATTTTTCAAGTCATTCTCTCTGTGTGTGTGTTTCTTTCAATTCTTTCAGGACGATCTTCGAAGAGGTATCTTAACAGGCCGGCGTAATTGTATCGAATGGCATGAGACCGTTTGATGCCATTCGATACTCTGCCTGGACGGCATTTGCGCTTACCATCAGGCGTAGTGTAGTTATTATGCCGGGCCAGTGTAAAAAAATCTCTTTTGTCTTTGTTGTAAGTCACAAATGACTTTGAAACACTAAAAGAAAGTTATGTGTACGTCTCGGTGCTTCATATCCGACCCGTTTTCAGTTGGTCACCATGCATTTACTATCCAACTAAACTAATAGGTACCGTTTGACGTTTCATACTTTTCAACTTTGTACAGGCATAACTTACACAATTTCAATAACATTCCGCCTAAAACCATGGAATTGTGGCTTTACGGCAATCGAAATCAAAATTGTGTGAGTTACTCCTGTCCAAATATGTTTAAAATTGAAAATATAAAACGTCAAACAGTACCTTATTAGTTTAGTTGGAGTATACATACATACTTACATAGATGTAGTATAGAACACTTACATATTTATTATTTAAAATCGTTGTCGCTTGTATATAAATTTTATGTCATCTTCATCTGATAAGATAATATTTAATCTACCTTTTTATCTACCTAAATACATGTTTCCGTATTTAAAAAAATTAGAATTGTCCAACGGTAGATCCGTAGCTTCCGCGTAGCCAGCATTGCACTACGTAATACGTATTAAAATATGTAGATACGTAATAATGTGTAACTATTTCATATATCAATTATACACAATGGAAGTAACTTACATAAAGTTGCTGTAATGGACGGCAAAATATTTTTATGACCAGCATTTGATTTATAACTACTTACTACTTTTTTAAAGCCAAATTGTAAACAAAAATGGTCAAATTCCCTAACAAAAAACGCCTTTCAAATAAATAACTTACACGCAGAGATCAATTGAAGTTGGGACTCGAACCCCAGACTACATGATTCGCAATCGGTACCAACATACGCCGACTACACCCACTTGTTGATTACAAGAGCAAAACAGCGATACCTACAAATTGTGTTATACTTCACTTCATCGCCCATGGAGGGAAAGTGTTAATCTAAAACCGTTTTCCGTGTGATTTTATTTATATAATTTGGTAGCGTGTCATTTGTCGCGCGGCGGGCGCCTGGTGGGCGTCTCGTGGGCGCCGACGTCGCCCAGCGACCGCCGGCGCCGGCCGACTGCGCCACCCCACCCCACCAGAATCATGTATCACCCCCTTTGTACTGCGCCCGAAGAACATTACCGCTCTGAACATAGGTACAAAAGGGAAAATCTGCACTCAAATTCGAAAATTAAATAATTTACATACTACGGGAAGAGCATTGTAATTGTAGCACATAAATATGCGTTTAGGTAGCACTTGTCCATCAAATGTTATTACGATTGTTTGGGAAGGTTACCACACTCCATAAAAACTTCATAATTTAGTCTTAATATTAAAAAAAAAAACACTTGCTACAGGCACTGAGACGTTACTTAATACTTCTTCTGGCGACCACTCGGCAGGAACTTCGCGTACCAATTCCATTCTAGTAACATTGGAGGTTGGAATATAGGCTTTAGGATTTTGTGAATGGCGTACAAAAACATAATTAATTACAAACAGATTAAATTGCCAGAAATCTGTTATCGGGAGAATAACTATAATATTTTGACATCATCTCTAATGAAACCAAGAAATGAAAAATGTACCATAAATAAACAATAATGTATTTTTATGATACAATTTATTTGTTGAAGACTTACCTGCGCTAACTTCAGCTCAGTCAAAATGCTCCGGCCGTGCTATTGCCAGCTGCCCGACACGCACTTCTTTATGTTAACGAGTGTTAACACCAGTACTTGTGGGTGTGGCTCATACGTCATTGCTCTCAATATCTTGTCACTTGTAGACTATAGTACATAATGCAGAGTTTTCTAGATTTACGCACTAGATATTTATGCTTCAATGCCTTCGTAGCTAAATTGGAAATGAAGATTTTAGTATTCATAGGAGATAATGGGTTAAAGAAATGTTCCTGTAAAAGTCTTTTTCTTAATTTTTATAATTGATATTGAGTTTTCATCATCATCATCATCATCATAATTAGCAATAATTAATAATTCATATGTAGCATATTTAAAAGTAGAGTAACTGTTTACATAGGAAAATGGGATTCTAAAATTTAAAAAGTCCCAGAAAAGTCTTAATGATTATAGACAAAGATTTTATTTATTATAGGTATAGAAAAGTGATGCTGTTGCCGTTAACGTACAAGAGATCGTAATTTGTGTTCGACTGCGTGTAACAGGTGTTTGCTTGCCGAAAGTTATGCTTGCCGTATTATTCGATCCGATCCGAATGTCGCCAAACTTAAAACTTACTGCAAGTTAAAAATGTATTAATCTTTTAGTAAAGTATTTTTAAAATGAAATAATATTATTATAGCCTAAAATAAATGAATTACAAACTACAAAACTGTGAATTGCAATCTAAGATACAATATAAGAAACTTTATAAATTATGAGGAGTTATGTATTGGTAACTAGACATGGAAAGTGTTTGCACATAATCATACTTTCTTTTTCGGCTAGAATGTTTCTTCGTGAAGCTGTTGCTTCATCATTTATTCTGTTTGGTGTATGAGGCTATCTGTGGAACGATCAACTATCACAATATAACACAAATTCATGAGCACACACCCATCTACTGAAATTGAAACATTTCGGCCAACGCCATAACAAATTACGATGTTTTATACCTTTGCCATATCGAGATAAATAACTATTTGATATTATGTACACTTGAGTAAACTAGAAATATAGCACATGGTATTATTTATTTTAATTATGTTTATTACCTCAGTCCGCCCCGTGACCACGAAAACTAGAAAATAATCGAAACGTCGGGAAACAAAATATGTAAAAAATAATTCAAATATCCAACCCGAACTAGGCCAGCGTGGTGGACTATATGGCCTAACCACTCTCAATCGTATTCTCGATTGCAGGGTAGGCCCGTGCCCTGCAGTGGGACGTATAAGGGCTGAATTCAAAATATATAAAAAATGCATAAATAAATACAATACTAAAGTAAACTAAGCAATAGAACAGTAATTGTAGAGTTCTAAATATCTACGTAAAATAATGCCGTCTATTCGTAAACATAACAATGTTTCGAACTTCTGTTTTCCACTTGTTGATTACTGAATGTTATTTGGCAAGGACTCTTCACATTTAGTCTAGATATGTTAACTTTCAAAGCATTGGTGTATCTTGGCTATCTTTAAAACTTCAAGTATAGTTTTAACCACCACGCTAGCCTAGTGCGAGTTATCGGACTTTACATACCATAGAAATTCATACAAATCGCTATGATGTGCAGGTCTCCTCACGATGTTTTCCTTTACCGTTATAGTGGTGGTGATTGACTATCAATACATCATGACCATGTTGAAAGCCGCGTCTGGTCCTTTTACCAAGGGAGCAGAACGCACTTTAATATAGTTGGTTTTTATATACTTGAAGTTAAAAATATCAAATACGACCTAGTAACACAGAAATTTCCTTCTTTATTTGCACGTTTATTATAAAATTGTGTTATAATCGTAAGTAGAATATCGATAATATTAAATGTGAGCTAGTGAAGTGGATCTAATGTAGTGTTAAACCGTGAAAAGTTTGCCAGAAATGTGTTCATTGTACGCACGTAATATTAAATTGTTTGAGGCTCGGTTTTATAAATGTTTATACTGTTTCGTAAAAAAAATCGGTGTATCTATCTTAAAATAAATAATCTTGTTTTCTTCTTTGCTGAAACCCAAATTCTTGCATTATCAGGTTTGATCGCGCACCTGCGTTAAATTAGCGCAGAATGTTTATTATGCATGTTGCAGAAATATTAGACTAATACTTAGTAGTTTTACGACCGGCTGTCTACTTGGCGTCAGCCTTTCCCTAAAATGTTATCAGAATTAAGGCTTTATTTTAACGATTTTAAATGAAGTGATAACAACCAGAACTTTGTCGTGAACGGTCAACCTTATCGCACCAAAAACTAGTCCTAATAAAAGCTACTTCGAAGTTTTGCTTGAACTCAATACATTTACAAATATATTGTGTTGTCACGACGAAACATTACACATACAGCTCTCAATTGCACGATTATCTCCTAACTGTAAATCCGTGATGGATTACTTAAAGCTCCATTGACATTTATTTATACTTGTAATCGGGACGGGCCGAGGAACGCAATCCTCTTTTTATTCATATTTTTACGAGTACCTTCACATCATTCATACAGCATTTTGTGAGTCAAATTGTTTGCCACGATACCGGTTGCTTGTAAATTAATCAAATATAAACATCAGTATTCCCACTCGTAGGGAATAGAATAAAAAGTACATACATATTATTATATAACATTTTCTTTTTCGAATCCTATATATTTTTTGACTCTACCAATGTTGCACGGGATGATTGTGTGTCACTAATTCTTGTATTCCGATATAAATATAACAAAAGAAATGTACTGCAGTACCTTAAAAGTATCCTTAAAATTATAATAATAAAATCCCAACCGATTGCTGGATATAGGCATCCTAAAAAAAAAGAGTTGTGTTTCATACAGCCCCATAATATATTCCTGCAGTTACTTTTTGAAAATTCTATAAAAAAAATACAGTTTTATATCCCGCCCAACCTACCATTATCAATCACGCTGCTATCAATTACTCACTCTCTCACTATCCATCTTAATTAGTTCGATATTAACGTGTCAATTTGTTTTCCAGAACGATGCCCCAGTGGACAAACACAGAAGGCGGTGGCTCAGAGGCAGAATCTCCTGATCAGTTCATACTGTACTATGAGGACGACAATGTCGACTATGATGCCAAACCTGATGTAAACCATCAGATGGATCAGGCGGCTGGCGGTAAGAGCTATAACATTTTTTTATTTTATTGCAATGAATGGCGAGGCGAGCATGCCGTTCGCCTGATGGTAAGCGATACGCCCGCTCATGAACAGTATTAAAACCAAATAACATCGTGGATCAAAAAGCAAGCTTGGCATTTCACTGCGCTCGCCATGCTGAAAATAAGATGTTAAGTCTCGTTATGTCCAGTAATTATTTCAACTGTCCTTAAAAACACTAAATTGCAATGCTGCTGTATGGCGGCAAAAATAGACATTGCGGTGATACTAACCCAGACGGTACCTACCCTTATATTCTTTATTACTAGCATGATAATTCGACTACAATGCGCGTGATGGTAAGATTACGCTTAAAACTATTTCTCGCCGGTTGGTACAGTTATGACGGCCTTGTTTTATCCGGATGTACACAAGAGGCACCCGAAAGTGGCACACTTAGTATTACTACTAATACTAGCCAGAGTAACTATTACTCATATTGAGACTTAAAATCGTATGTCTCAGAATGGCGACCGCAGTGGAATGCCAAGCATTGCTTTGTAATTCATGGTGTGGTTTGATTTTGCTTCTGTCCATGAGCGGTCGTATAGCTTATTTATTTATATTAAACACTTTATTATACACCAAATACATGAAAAGTAGACCACATAACAGGAAAAAAGTACAAGTGGTACAATTTCTGCCAGACATCCACGGGATGTAATAAAGAGAAAGAATCAGGCTTACCAATAGGCGAATGGCATGCTCATCACGCCATTCATTGCAAAAACAACCTATGTGGCCACTATAATAACCATAATAGACCGTCGCTACTAGATGTTGGAAAGAAATATTCTACGACGAAAACGAGATTGACTTATATACAAGTACCAGGAGATGGGAGAACACAAGTCACCGACAGCTCAGTCGACAGACAACTAAATCGAAGTAGAAATGACCAGGCACATACTAGCACGGGGAACCGATATAGCGCAACAGTTGTCGAGTTGGGACCAAGACCAGCGTCAGATGGCCCACAATATAGCCATATGATCTTATAAGTTTTATGGGGAGACGCTGGGTATAGGGCGCTTCCAACAGGTTCCTTGGCTAGGTCCTATGCTTAGTATTGGAGATATTATTGCTAAGAGTGATGCAGCTATTCTTCTCATATGCATTTATTGATTTATTCTCGTTTACGTGTAATTGGAGTAGGTAGAGACTACGGAGAGCCACACAGCAACGATAAAATATATCGCGTTAACTAAGCTACTAAAGCAAGCTCGTCGGTTACCACTACTCCTTATTTAGCCTTTTATTGTACGTCTAATGTACTTTTCAGCATATTTTTTAAAATTTCAAATGTAATACCCTACCAAACTAGGACTTATGGATAAATAGCCATCGACAGCTAGGCATTTTAAGAATAGTTATTACATATTTACTTAAAATATGTTTTTTTTTTCTTTGATCATTTTATTGTCCTCTCGGAAGCCTGTGACGTTTGCAAGGGGTGTTATGTCTCACTTTAAGAAACAGTATGTCACAAAAATATATTCAAAAAAATGTACGCACTACATTGTGTATAAATGCAAGCATAAAACCAAAATAAATTAAACATTAACATCTTTATCTACCGTATCATTGGATTTCCCAAAATGTGTCGAAATAGATTACAATCCGATAAAGATTTTAATACAATAAAAAACACAATAAATAGGAATAGATTTGAAGTGGAATTATGCATAGTCTAAAGTTGCATATCCAGTAGAAATGAAAGAAAGTGCGCGGCAAAACGGTGGAGTGGTTTGCAGCTAAGCGGAACTAGGATAACTCATTTAGCGACCCACGTACCGGCTACACAGATCACTAGCTTGCATTCCACATAATGTCAAAATTCAAAACGATTCGACATCAACCTACATAGGTAGTATCGGTATGTTGTATGATGGTCAAATATTCGACATAGTGATATGCAAGTGTGTCTCGTTTCGGATTCGTGCTGTGTATATCCGGTTTTATTTGTGCCTTGTAGTGTGATCATATTCGTCAGCATTCAACAACAGGTTAAACCGCACTTAGTTTCACTTAGTTACAAACTGTGGTTACAAATCAATGCAGAAACGCATGTATTTATATTTCCTTCTAATCTGGATTCAGCGTTACCTTAATTATCAACAAATAAGAAATATCTACTAGGTACGTGAGATGAAAACTGTTATAATGAATCCAATATTTTTATTGTTATTATAAACACAGTCGTCGAAAAGCACGAAGCAGATAAGAGCATTACGAAAATCGCCCGTAGCCGTGCGTACAAATCGATTAGTCTGCATTTGAGCTCTTACGCAAATACTTTATCAAGCGTGCAGTCTCGTCACGTAATGCCCCGAGTTTCGTACAGAGCAGTGAGCAGTGAGCAGCTGACTTGTTGCACAAATACTAGAGCGTTCGCGGCGCGATGTCGCGTCCAACTCGCACCGCCGCCGCTCGCGACGTGGGCAGCCCGGCTAGCTGACGCAGAATACCCATGAATGGCACTCTTATCACTAGCAGATCCCAGATAAAGGACTCCCACACTAATGTTAACATTTCACCTATGCGACCGTCCCGAACAATGCGTGTAGCGGAAGCCTATCAAATTAAAGACACGTACAACTCGTTTTACCACACCAAAAGTGATTTTAAATATTACGTGAGTTGAAAATTATACAAAATGAGAAAGTGGTCTCTATATTATTATTTTACTGAGGCACTGTTCAAAATTACGAAGTCTGATACATTTTAATGATCCTGTACTCGATTTTGGTACACGAATTTCGTTTTGATATGGGTGTCGAAGGTTCCAGTAAGGCTTACCTTTTTTAAAACAACTTATTTGCTAAGTGATCACCTACTTGTCACAGCCACTACGTGCAAACTTCTTCTTTATTTTTTATTAAGTCTTTTGTTCGTCGTTTTTAGTGTTTGTGGCAAATAAAACTATTTTTCTTTCTTTCTTCTATAAGGGCTTTTTTTTCTACAGTTTCTTTATACAAGTCTCTACCCTGTTTGCAGATTTCTATGACAGTGGAAGCGGGAGTGATGAGCAAATTCCCCGGCGGGTGTGCAGGCCTCGTCGCACAGCGGCCGGGTCCCCCTCGTCTGGCAGCGGCACCGGTAACACCGGCAACGCAGGCCCGGGACGACGGCGCCGCTGCGGCATCTCCGCTAGAGAACGGAATCTCCGCAGACTCGAGAGCAATGAACGTGAACGCATGCGAATGCACTCTTTGAACAGGGCTTTTGAGGTACGTTTATTTATTTATTTATTCTTAATTGCCCATAAAACATAAACACTTATATATATTTTAGTATCTGCCCATATACGTCCCACTACAGGGCACGGGCAATAGAGGATACGATTGAGAGTGGTTAGGCCATATAGTCCATCACGTAAATATATTAGAAATGAATAAAAAGTACAGATAAGGGTCTTACCGCTCTAGGCGATTTCTTACAGACTACCTTTGAATGGATAGAAGAAAAGGAAAAGAAGGGAGGTTGTTCTGTGATACGTGGTTCTGTGATATTACCGTAGATAATCTTTTTTTTAAGTAATTTTTTTACATTAATTGAGATATTATGGATCTACAAGTCTTGATTGAAATACTCTGTTCAAAAAGATTTATTATTCCATTACAGCGAATACATTGAATATAATTCCAGAGTTTAGTTGGAATAATTATTAAGCATTCATAATCAATTATTTATGGTGATAAAAATTCAATCACATTTATGTAATGCCGACTATGGAAAATGTATTCTAATACTTAAATATGAATTCATATTTCCATTTTAAATAAAAAAAGTAATTAAATTTATCAAAAGGGGTTTATTAAATTTATTTTTTAATTTCAGGATCTCCGAAGGGTTATTCCACATATCAAAAAAGATAACAGAAGTCTCTCCAAAATAGAAACGCTTACCTTAGCCAAAAATTACGTGAAAGCCCTCACAAACGCAATATGCACTATGAGGGGCGATGTACCTCGATACCAGTAAGTATTTATAATTGACTCTTTGTACATTTCAAGACTAATACAACAATAAATTAAGCAGTACACATTATTCGATGAGCGATTGCAAAGGTCCTTCAGCTATAGCGGCTTTAATTCACAAATGTTATACTCGTAATATGAACAATGTAAAGCATTAAATCGTTGTAAAATATTTAGATAATGTCTGATCTAATAACTCTGATAGCATACCTTAACAGAACGAAAATACCAAATAATTACGTAACCTGTATGGTCTAAAGTTGGAAATAAAGAGCTCGTTCAATCGTAAATAAAAAATATTAAATGTATTATTGTTCAAAACATTTAAAACGCCTTTAATTGCTGAAAGTTCTATAAAATAAATGGCCTAACAAATCCCAGCGAAGTTTAACCAAGCCTTCCCATTTTGTGCCATTCAAAATTTGAATTAAATTGAACCACAACTCAAGTATAATTACAAGCCATATAATTTAAAAATCTATATTATTTTCAGCTTTAATTCAGATGACGAGAACGTAGAACCTGCCTTTATACTGAACAGAGGACAAGAGCAAAATAACAACGAACCAAACGAACAAGCACAGGAAGACTTCTCCAATGGGGCGCAAGCATTCTTATAAGGAACACAGCTCTCCCCATCCGCCTGGAAAACCACATCACCATAAACTTCTCCCGTATTTTATATTAATACAATTATCCAATCAAACTAACATTAACACAATCCGATAAAATTCTAAAGAAACGGTTTATTATATAGGCAGTTTTAAACCCTATTTTACTAATTCAATGTTTTGTCCCTTTTGAACAAGTTTTAATTCAGTTCAAGCGAAGAAGACAAACATTTTAAAACAGGTTTTAAAACCGTCTATTAATGAGGCCTTAATCAGAAAAAATAGAAGATCTATTATGATCTTCAATCAAAAGGATATAATTGCGGAGCATTTCCTTCCGCAAATATATAAATTCACAATACGACATGCTTTTAGCGTATTGCAGGAACGCAATACCTAATCTATCGTGGATTTTCCTTATACTAATTTAAGACAAACGATCTAATAGTCTTAGCTAATAGTATTAGATCGTCTGTTTTAAATAAGTATAAGAAAAATCCACGATTGTGACCATGTAACATAGTATTCAAAAAGTCAAGGGTTTGATATCGGATTAGTGTTAGTTTGTCACGTCTCTCTCGTAGTCCATAGTTCACGGCATTAAACGAAAAGTACATAATAGGATGCAGTGAGTAGAACATCTAGCGTTATAGAAACAAATCCATATTCGTCTGTCTACTTTCATCGACCGGTTTATCTCATTCAATGATCTAATGTTTAAGAAATGTGTTTAGTCAATCAAAGTCCAAAGTCCAATGGTAATACGAATTTAATTGGTAATGTTAATGTAGCTAACATTATTATAAAAAACACAAAAAAATAAACAAATAAATGTATGTAGTTAGAATGTAGAGTATTATTGAAAATAAATGACAAAGGAGAGGTATGATTTGCTTACTCTGGGCACAGTAGGCAGAGGGTTTGATTAAAAACCAAATTCTGCCGCTTGCATGAAAAATGACAACAACCAAAGGGGTTTAATTTTACTTTGTAATTTTTCACATTTGAATGGTCAACAGGAAAGCATTGAAAGAGGAAATTGTCAGATCTCATTAGGTTGACTGCTAGATAAACTATTTATGTACATTCTCATGGTGCCAAACCCGTCAAAATATCAAGAAAAATATCATGTAGGAAAACTTAATCAATTATCTAGAATAAAACCAGCAGGTGTCCAGTCAATTTCGTCATATTAATGTTTTGTAAAAAATTTACACGGCTTAGAATAGATTACGTTTCCATTGGTTCTTTGTTGTCAATAAGAGAGTCTATGACAAAATAAAGCAGCGCCTATACGCTCGCTTTATAGGAAATGATTTAATCTCCAAAATGTAGGTGCGACTTAGATTGATTTCATAAGGGTAGTGGCCAGCCCAGAACCCAAAAAATGTTACCACAAGGATTTAGACTTAATGACATTGGCCATTTGGCAACAACCCGGACCGAATGTGTAACGTGCTCTCCGAGACATGGAGGGACTTGAGAATTTAGCCATTCAATTTGGTCTCTACGAAACAAGGATACCGTTCCTATTTAACTCAGCTAAGTGGTTACAGACTTTACCAGCTGAACAAGCCCCTCAAAGTGTCCATACATTAAGAAATCTCAATTATAGTTACCATTTTATTTTAAGTATAAGTATAATTATAAGAGTTCCACCTACTTATAAAATAGATATAGATTTTGAAATGTTAAAAATAATCGAAATGGCTTGTATTTAACCAAATAAGCATTTTTGTTTTGCAAATGTTACGAGTTAAATTGTGAGTGAAATCATATTATGCTTCTTTAAGCTGTACAATTTGCAAATTATTATAATAAAGTGTCTATGGCATAGATATCATGCAATTATACTTGTGAAACATGCAATTCTGGTTTTCTTTTATTTCTTAAGCGCACTACGCATCAAAGCCGCCAGCTCGGTGTCTCAGTCCGCTGGCACAATCCCACAGCCTTTAAGAAAAAAAAATGTCGGCGACTTTAATGTATAGAGCGTTTTATCTTGACAACATACAGAGCCAAATTAACCTTTGAAGTATGCATTCTGCGACCAATGCCTGCATAGAGCCCCGCGCACCCAATTTCCCGAGTGTAATCATATTTTTGTAAGCCCACCTCCTAGTGTAATACTGCATATCAAAGCAGACACCATGGTTTATATTTATGTAGAAAAATTTATTAAGTTTAATTTTGATTCCACAATCTTACCTTACCAATGGTTCTATGACATAATATATTTTAATCTAAGGTCCCATGCTTAGTTCCATGATATAATGCGCTACGAGTACGGGCTGTCTGGTAACATATTAAATAATAGTGCCAGTATGTACACGCTTGGCTAACCTCAGCCAGTCTCCACCAACGCAAGCGTGTAAACGAAGTCTTTGGCTCGGTTGGCCTTTTCTTGTCTTCGTTGATAACTTGGAGTTGGTAGACTTTGGCCCAGCCTCAGCCAACGTGTAAATACACCATTAAATATGGGAATTATAGCGTTCTACATGTAATACCATACATTGTTTATACCAAGAACATACATACATAAACTCATGCCTTTTTCCCAGAAGGGGTAGGCAGAGGTATCAAGATACCCACATTTCGTCTTGTATGTTCCGTCCCGCAATGTTATAGGTGGCGAGCCTATCGCCATATCGGGCACAAATTCCTGACTCTGGGCTGATAATGAATAAATAAATCCTATATCACTTTGCCCTACCCGGGATTCGAACCCGAGACCTCAGCTTTGTGACCGTACCAAAGTACAACTACGCCACCGAGGCAGTCACCATGAACACTGACCTAGAGGTCAGTGATGTACATGGTGATTGATTTAGTGCTTGCTTCGGAGCAGATCAATTATGATAAAATTTTTACTTCCGCCCTACCTGTAACCAATGCTGCCCTACCTCAAATTCGACTCTAGCTACAACCCTGCTGTGATTTAACCTAAATAGTAAATAAATACCATAGAGCTAGTTCCATGGTAAATACCTAGGCTACTAGACCCCGTGTCAGTTATAATCATGGTTATAATACACGGCGCGGCGCGGCGCGCGGGCACTTCTATGTTGCTAACTTTATGAAAATTAAAAATTCCACATAAATGGCGTCGATTGGGTTTGTTTGCATTTTATATTATATTATATTATTTTAGTATTTACATATGTTAAAATTATAACGTATTAAACCAGTTTTCATAAAATAACACCTAATTTAACGCGTGCGATTGTACTTATAACCATATAAGCCGCAAACCTAGTATCATAGTTAATTTCCCGACAAGAGTGAATTAAAGATTAAAAAGATTAATCTATAATGGAAATCTAATCCCAGGTTCCGAAGACTAATTATTATAATTATAATATCATGTTTGCGTACATAAATATGTATACATAAATATGTTCGTTTGCGATATCACAATTATGATAGATATTACCACATTTTTAATCCATATATTTATTAAATTATAGTATTAAGGTACGAAATATACACAAAATGCTTCAATATTAAATGATACTCCAAAAGAGACTGGGCCAAAGTTTTAATTTAACAGTGCTATCAAGTCAATAAATAAAAGTTTTTGTCTATAGTCCTGTATGAGTGTTGCCAATCACAAAAATCCCCAATTTTTATCTATTGCTAGCTCCTGCTGTTTCGACAAATTACAAAAATATTCATATGCGTGTAGTTAGAAAAAGCAATTTGCGAGTTATTTTATGTAAAAAAGAGTGTCTTTATGAAACTATTTATTGAGTTCACAAGTAACGAAGTATTTAAAGTGAACAAAAGTTCTAGTTCGTAACAAGTTCCACCCAAGATTGCTTACTTTTAGCACTCAAATACATTTGTGCGTCTATCGCAATATGGCCGTCTTGTAATGATTTGGTGGTCCGCGATATTATTTTGATTTCATCTCACACTAAATAGCATAATGGAACTCCGTGTCGGTAATAAATACCGACTGGGTCGCAAAATTGGCTCCGGATCATTTGGTGATATTTATCTGGGTAAGTATCCAGAACAATAATTGTAAACAAAGAAAAATGGTCACTTGTAGGCCAGCTGAAGTTTTTTTTCCTTTCGAAATAGTTATAAGATTTGTCACGAGCGCGAGCAATGTGGTGGTTAAACGTGATTCAATAAGGGTGTAATTAGTGATGGCGCGTATATGTGTATTTAATATGATAGATGAACCCATTAGTCATTTTAAGATACATGTGCTTATCAAATCGTCTATAGACCGTGATGTTTCTATGTTTCCTCCGTGGCGTGACCACACAATCATGTCTAGAACACCACACTCAAAATAAACATTTTACTGCTTGAATTCTTATTGAAATTCAACTGAACCTGCAATACGAAATTGGTGGTATTAGATTAAGAAGAATTGAAATTTTGTATTTTAACTGAATAATTACCATTGTTCTGTTTATAGATTATGTTATTAAAACGTGTTCTTTTAATTATTGTCATAAACAGAACAATTATAATAAATAAAAATATAATGCTCAAGATCATAATTGTGTTTCTAATGTACTCCTATTAGTAAGTGATGAAATTGAAATAATCCCTGTTTGTCTTATTTGTGAAATTAGGACATATTTTTTTATATGTACAAAGTGTCAGTACAACACTTAATACTAATGTATAAATTTGGTTAATTGAAAAATATGTAATAAATGAATTCAAAATGAACCAATAATCAATTTTTAAACTTTAACTGCCATAGTGGTAATTCCATCATTTCAAACTATTTTGTTTACTAATATAATCTATATCCATTTGCTGATTGATAGAAGTGTTGTAAATAAGTGACAATTGTGTTGTTGTTGTTTTCCAGGAACAAATATAGTGACCAGAGAGGAGGTAGCTATAAAACTAGAATGTATCAAGACAAGACATCCACAGTTACACATAGAGAGCAAATTTTACAAACTTATGCAAGGGGGCGGTGAGTATACACAATTTATCTTATTTTTTACATTTATATCCCTAGAATGTAAATTTAAATATTACTTTTGAATATATTATCCTGATGACTTTAAAAAGTGGTCAAGATTGGAAGTAAGTTTATACCCTGAAGTGGGTAGATACACATGATATGACCATACATATATCCCTATTACAATTGAAATTATATTAATTCCCATCCTGCTATTTTGTGTTTGTTTAAAAATATTTATAGGAAAATATGATAAAGAGCATAGTTAATGAGTTATGTTGAAATATCTGGTGTAATTTTGAATAAGACCTTGCATCTTTCATCAAATCATTGTGAAATACTGTAATTGCCCATTGTTTCATATCTCCATGAATTCTTACATGCTAAATGCTGCCAAAATGGGCTCTGTAAATTAATTTAGAGGACATGTGGGATGTTGGATGGCTTTAAATAGAATTTACTAAAATATATTTTTTTGCAATGGTAAAGGCAAGAGAGTATATTCAATTTTGCCTTGTTTTGTCTACAATCTGATGTGCTTACTAAAATAATAGTAGTTACCATTTTTCATGCAAAGATCTTTTTAATTAGTAGTTAATTCACATCTACTTATCCTATTATTATATTCGCCTAAAGGTCCCACTGCTGGGCAAGAGCCTCCCCTAAGCTCTTCCACTTCTCTATTGAGAGCATTTTCTGTATTTTGCATCCAGTCCCTGTTTTATTTGTCGAGATTGTCCTGTCTGCCTCTTCGTCCATAACTGTCTTGTGGCACCCATCCACTTATCCTAATATAAGTTTAATTTTACATAAAACTAACATGAATTATAAGTTGATTTAACTAGAAATTATAATAGCTGATGTTCAAAGCTAGACTGGAAATTCATTATGTGTTTTCTCATTATGAATTTCCTGCATTTTTTACTTTATGTTCTATACTTATAAAGTATTACTGACGTTGGATCTAAGTCAGCCGACTTAGGTTTTATTATGGGTTTGAATGGTAGACACAAGTGTACTATGAATGGCACCCATAACCAACCTAAGTGCAAAATCTTTAATGTTACAAACTATTACACTACAATAAAAAAATCTCATTGTTTCTGTTTTTTTTTTTATAAGCTTAGGGAAAAGGTTACCCAAGCTCATTAGTTGACCCTGTATGGTACTTTGGTTTTATGCTACGTCTTTCAATGTGTTTAATCCACACCATGAAATAATTTATGTTCTGTAATATTATGTCTGGGTGTTTGTTTTGAAAATTCTCTCATAGTTCCTGGTACTCACAACACAAGTATCGATCTTCATGTGGGGTCAGGACTATGTATGTGACTGTTGGTGTATTTTTTATTATTATATATTTTTAGTTCATATTGGACCATATGACCTAACCCCTCTCAATCATACTCTATTGTAAAGGAGGCCTGTGCCCTGCAGTGGGATGTATATGGGCTGATACAGAATATTATTTATTTATAAAATCTGTTTTTGATTTGTATTAATGATATTAATGTAAATGTTCGCTATCTCAGATGTAAATTATTCTGTCTGAAATGTATGTTACCAACCATCCTCTATTTAAAATCAGGGATCAGTATTGAAATGCATAAAAATGGCTGAGATATTTTTATATTATTTTTACAGATCATGGAATCTGATCTGAATGATTTTATTGATCAGAATTACATGGTTGAAAATTTTGTGTTGGTAGATAAAGTAGCTAATTCAAATTGAATGTTATTCAAAAGAGAGGAGTCTTATACAAAAAGAAAACATGTTGATGAAAAAATGTCTATTTCATGTGAGAGATAAAATATGCAGTCAATTTTCCAACACAATAAGGATAAACCATATTAATTAACTCCTTAATTACTGTTATTAATAAATAAATAAATAACACCCAACAGTCGCATACATAGTCCTGACTCCACACTAAGATTGAGTCTTGTATTGTGGATATCAGGAACTATGAGACTTTGGTCTCACAAACACCCATGGAATCAATTGTATAATACTTATTATTCTGCTATATGCTTTACTGGTGATTGGTCTCTCATACGTGAGAGCCTGCCTATGTACCTACCACCACAATATCTATTTCACCTGCCCAACAGTTTGAAGGACTTTGTAGCCAGAGTAAATACTGGACATATTAAAATCTTATAACTCAGGATGGTGAGTGCAGTGGAACGCCTACTACTGCTTTGAAATTCATGGTGTTGTTTGGTTTTGCTACTGTCCATGAGCGGCTGTCTTGCTTACCATCAGTCCAATGGCGTGCTAATTACGATATTCATTCCAATGAAAGCAAATATGTTCGATCCTCTTGTAGACCAATATAGCGTCTTAAAATAACTGACTCAAACAAATGAATAACAACAAAACCAAAATAGTTAACTCTAAAAAATAAATAATAGAAAAATTAAATATTAGACTTTACTTCTGTCACTCTCTGTAGCATAATGATACATGTATTTGTGTGAACCACAAATGATTTTTGGATATTGAGAAACCAAAAAGGCTCATAATTTCTGCTCCCCATAACCATACATGGTGCCTGATGGGGGCTCGGGACTACTTGTAAGATGGTTGGGTGTACAACAGGTCATTATACTGGATGAATTACTTTACAATAATATAATAATTACTTTAAAGTAATCAAATGAGCATATGTACCCCTACTTCTGTCATCTCAACACCATCTCAAGGTAGACTGGAAGATAATGCCTCTGGCATTAAGGCCTATGTACAATGTGTTTGTATATAGGGTTAAATGAATAAACATTTTTTTTTGTTTTAGTGGGCATCCCTGCAATAAAATGGTGCGGCTCAGAAGGCGATTACAATGTTATGGTAATGGAACTGCTTGGTCCGTCTTTGGAAGACCTGTTTAATTTCTGTTCGCGCCGCTTCTCCCTTAAGACTGTGCTACTCCTCGCAGACCAATTGATTTCCCGCATTGAGGACATACATTACAGAAATTTCATCCATAGGTATGTATTTGAGTTTTATATACTTTTTTTGTTAGTATTCAAAATGACAGGAGCATATTACTCGCTGGTGTTTAAGTGTCACAAGTCCCCATAAACAGAAGCAATACCACGAAAAATTCATACACATATATTTTAATAAAATAAGATCAAGACACCATTGTAGATATATTTATAAAAAATATTAGATGTAAGTATGCGCAAACTCATAACTTAGTTGTTTGCTAGTATGGGCTATCAATTACAAGATTACAATAATTACTTCCGAATTTTTTGGTAGAACAACCAGGTGGTTTAACAGTTTAGCATGATATTTAAAATTAATCTGATATACACAATCTTCGATCAAATATACACTAGATACACAGTTCCCTGTAAAAGTTCTGTTAAAAAGTGGCACCGATGCATGACATTAAAAAAAGTAAACAAAAAGATCACATATTCCAAATATATTAACACAAATTCCACCTTATTCCTGGAGCTTAAAGTAGCTTTTCAAATAATATTGTCTAAAGTTTTACGACGTTTTAGATGCAACGGTCGGTGCGTGACTGAAGGCGAAAGAGTGCTTAAGCACTCTTTTTTGGTGCCATTTTCTAAGCGCTCATGTTGTATCTAGTGTATATTTGATCGAAGTACACAATCTACCTTGAAACTAATTTGTGCAAATATCAATATTATATTTGGTATTAGTGTCCAAATTCAACGTGACTCTGAAATGATAAAGATATATTCTAGTGTTTATTACAATAGCATCTATGAATAATTATTGTATTCTATAGAATAAATAATCGGTTATTACTAATAGTTGCATTATTGTATAAACAACAGCAACCAATTTTTTAATCGATTTTACGCCAGTAGTTCAATTGTTGATAACTATTTTTGATTAGTGTAAGGGTACTTCCCAAATAAATAAATCAATTCATGATGTTCCGATACTTTTATCTTATGCTTTTACTGGTGGTAGGCCTCATATGCAAGAGGCCTCCTGGGTAGGTACCACCGCAATCTATTTATACCGCCAAACAGTAGTGTAAAAGCCCAGTTGTGGTCCAGCTTGAAGGAAGTTGTAGCCAGAGTAACTACTGGATATATTGAGACTTAACATCTTATGTCTCAGGATGACGAGCGCGGTTGAATGCCGAGCTTTGTGATTCATAGTGTTGTTTGGTTTTGTTACTGTCCATGAGCGATTGTATCGCTTACTATCAGGAGAATGGCCGTCTCGCCATTCGTCGTAATAATAAAAAAATGCTTGCTATTTTAAAACTGTCTATGAATGAGACTGACACTGAATGAGAGAGAATGAGAGCAAAAATGTGATTAATAGTCAGACATTTCAAACAATAATAAAACATACTATTTCCCTCTTTACAATATTGAGATACGAAGATATTTATCTTGAAAATATTGCTGTTTTTTTTCCGCAATGGTGTTGTTGGTAAAAAGATAATTAATAAAAGACTTTCTATTTATGTATATGTGGAAAAAAATAAAATATGTATGTTTTTCAACGTAAAGTCGTTTTCATATCTATAACTGTTTCACTTTTATTATAAAAGCTTTGAATTAAAATGCTTTATATTTATTTCGATCTAAATTAATTTTTGATTTGTCTTGCTTGAATTTTATCATTTTATTTTTTAATTTATTTACACAGAAGCAGTAATACTAAGATTGCGTTATCCACATCTACATAAAATGTATTCCAATCACTAATAAGATCGTAGGATTTTATGATAATCGTTGTATTATGCGACAAGATTTTATATGCATTATTAATTTATCAGTTTATCATATTCTATGACAGGAAATCGCTGACTAGTGACGCGATATATTTGTGAAAGATAATTTCCTGTTCCAGTGGCAAAACATACAAATATAGTTGTTGTCTTACTACCGGCCCAGTCCGATAATTTTTAGTTACACTCACGCACATATTATTATATCTTGACACAATTGGTTCCTCTTGTTCTTGTAGAATCCCAAGCAATAAATATAAAACAATCTTACGTGACATTAAGTTATATTTTCATATTTATGTATTTGAAATCAAACTTTAAAAAGTAGCTTATCGGCAGATTGAAATTCTGATAAAAAATTGAGGGATTAAATACAAGAATAACTATGACACTATTTCCACTATTTTATTATTCCGAAGAATATAATGATTTCTTAGTCCAAATCCACTTAACTGTAAAATAGAAATGGGAAGTCATAAAACAGTTGTTAATGCAGTGACGTAAGAATTGTAACGTCACACAGTTTATCGTGAAGGTGCGCGGGGTCATCGGATTGTAGTAAATAAAACATTCTGACGATAGAGTTGCATATCTCCGGGTTATCACCCAACAAGCTGTTGTTTGATGCTTTTGTTCGCTGAGGTTAGGGTAGGCCTTATACATTGTTACATACATTTGACTCTGCCCGTCCATTTGAAACACGTAGAAAGAATATAGTCCTACACGTCTTGGATTTTAAGGCGACATTGGCTTGTCAATACCGCGCGTCTATTATAGAATCCTTCAATTGAGTGACTGCGTGCCGTTTGAGAATCTTACAGCGTTTTATTAATTCATACACGACATCGTGTAAGACATGCATCGTCTTTACCCACCAAGGAAATGTACAAACATATTTTAATTGCCTAATTAACTAATTCGAGCAATTCATTAAAATAGTTTGTTTGGCAATACATACAAAAATGTGTTTTAAGCTCGGCTAGATAATAAAATATAACAGTGGATTTTGTGAAAATAAAATGTACTAAAATAATATCACAAGATAGAATAATATCACAGAAGGCATTAAATTAAAATGACAGTATATCAGACTCAATTAAGACTCATTTTGAATTCAGTCACTATAATACAAAGCATACGAATTAAGATCGCTAATTAAGACAATGAAGAACACGGAAATTAATAGGTTAATTAAGTGACAGTACAGCAAACGGACTAATGCATTTTGTTGATACTTGATAGAAATGTTAATTAACGTTGGTATCGGTTGATGCGTGAGGTCGTATCGCAGGCCAACAGATAACAAAATTACCTCTTTACATTGATAACTCGATAGGTTTGATGTTATCGTGCGTGTTTCTTAATGCCTATCTGGGGAATCGTTTTAAACAATGTACTTTTGTATGCAATGTTGGATGCCCGACCTACAAGGCGAACGGACGATCTGATAAATGTAGTAGGAAGTCACTGAATATTTAGTATAAGGCTATGTGAGCAGAACATATTATATTTTGAAATTCATGTATAGTAAGTGCCTAAAATTTGAGTAGCAACAAAAATTCATCACGTCTATGGAATCATCATCAAATTATCGTAGAAAAATATTAAGATTATCATAAATGCAATGTATACACCCATATAAAATATGGGTGTATTATCCCATATTCTATATGGGTGTATCACCTGTAGATTTCCTGATGAGTTAGCAAATAAAGTGTCATTTGGCAAATGCCCAATCTCAAGAATTTTGTTCTTCTAAGATTAGCAGACAGCTTCATAAATATTATATGAAGTTAATGCAAGAAACAATTGAGGGTCATCTGTGGGAAGGTCTATGTTCATCAATAGCTGAAGATTCCAACGCTTATGACGATCATTACCCACCATTTAATTTACCGATTTAAATTTTTATAATAGTTTGTTTTAAGACATAACTTAACAATTTTGAAATGTTTTTCTTTGCAGAGATATCAAACCGGATAACTTTCTAATGGGCCTAGGTAAAAAAGGAAATTTAGTGTACATAATAGATTTTGGATTAGCAAAGAAGTACAAAGACCCTCGCACACTGCAGCACATCCCATACAGAGAAAACAAAAATTTGACAGGTGAGTCACGATTACCCAACATATATATCAAAGTAAAGTAAAGAACCACAAGTATTTGTTTCGAGTTGAGAACTAAGTTTAAAACTTGAGGAGACTTCTAATTTTTGAAGCATTACATTCACATGATACATTTTTAAAATATATTAACAATGACACATTCCAGGCCCTAGCATATTTTTTTTTATTTCTTTATTCCGGCAAACGAGCTAGCAGGTCACCCGATAGTAAGTGATCACTGCCGCCCATGAACATCTACAACGCTTGGATCATGGATGTTGTGCCGGCACATTCAAACAGAAGGGGAGCGGGAAGGAACTTTTTACTGGTGGTAGGTCTCTCATATGTAGGAGGCCATCTGGGTGGGTACCACCGCAGTGTCTATTTCTCCCGTAAAACGGCAGTTTAAACGCACTGTTGTGTTTCGGGTTGAAGGGCATTGTAGCCAGAGTGACTACTGGACATATTGAGACTTAACATCTTATGTCTCAGGATGGCGAGCGCAGTGGAATGCCAAGCATTGCTTTGTAATTCAAGGTGTTGTTTGGTTTTGCTACTGTTCATGAGCGGTCGTATCGCTTACCATCAGGCGAACGGCATGCTCGTCTCGCCATTCATAGCAATAAAAAAAAAAAAGGAAAAAGGATGGGAAGAGGGAAGGGATATTGGGCATCTGGCAATGTCACTCACCGAACGAAACGCGACAACAGAGCTTTCGCTTTACCTCAATCCTGTGAGACAGTGGTACCGCCCCGGACGAGCCTGCCCATTCATGCTGATTCATGGCTGATAATAGCCTGGCTCTACCACTTCCAAAGATTTTGACACAAATTGTAATGATACGATGTGGTTTGGACGAGCTTGCCTATTCATGCTGAGTTACAACAGCCTGGCTCTAAAACTTCCAATGATTTTTGACACAAATTGTAATGATACGCTATGGTTTCCAGGCACGGCGCGATACGCGTCCATAAACACGCACCTGGGCATCGAGCAGTCCCGGCGCGACGACCTGGAGTCGCTGGGCTACGTGCTCATGTACTTCAACCGCGGCTCGCTGCCCTGGCAGGGACTCAAGGCCGCCACCAAGCGGCAGAAGTACGAGAGAATATCCGAGAAGAAACTTTCCACGCCGTTCGATGAACTTTGTAAAGTGAGTACATATAATGGTCTCATAGAACTCTGGTTATTTTGTCTGTGCAAAGCAGAGAATGAGGAGGAGGGTTTGTTCGACTTCGCTTCACTCAGCCAAATTAAATATAACGTAAACATGTTCGTATTTAAAATGTTATAACAAATTATAATAATTACCAAATTACAATAGAGTTTCTTGCCCGTTCTTCTCTAGTGAAAACCACTTTCCCAACCGTGTGGTAGATAAAAAAAATGTCTGAATCTAAATTATGTAGAATATCTTAATGAATTCAATAATTATTTTGTTTTCATTTTAATAGTGACACAATTGTGTATATATTTGCAGAACCACCCGATCGAGTTCCAGCTGTACCTGAAGTATTGCCGGCGGCTGCGCTTTGAGGAGCGGCCCGACTACAGCCACCTGCGCCAGCTGTTCCGCACGCTGTTCCTGCGCCAGGGCTTCACATACGACTATGTGTTCGATTGGAACATGCTCAAATTTGGTATGCACTGGTTTATTTTTTTGGACAATTTCTTGTGAGTGCAATGCAAGTCTTGCCAGTCAGAATCAATAGTATCCATACAATGATACTGAATGGTTAACTGTAAAATTAATAGGACAATTTACTTTTTACATGCTTTATATTATTTAACGTTATGTGTAATTGATATAGACACAAAAGTGTGTAGAGGCTCTCTATACAGTATAAGTGTTTGTGGTAGCTATTGACCTGTTGCACCAGTCGACTGCTTTTAAATGATAATTTATAAACTTAAAAGTATAATTCTACAAGTTCAAATTATTCAAGTAAAAATATTTATTTTAGGAATTTTGATGATTGAATTTATCTCCCAATTCATCAATATGCATCTAGGCGTCTCCAAAAATATTGCTACAGTATTCATAATAAGTGTATAATATACCTGTAATTCATCAATGGTTCATGTATTAAAATACTGAATCGACCCAACGAGATGACTGTGAGCAGGAATGTAAAGTATAGTGTTGTGTTGCAGGAGGACAACGCGGCAACTACCAGTCGAGCGGCAACGAGCGCACGCTGCGGCGCCACGAGCAGAGCCAGGAGCAGGACGCGCCGGCAGGTGGCGTGGGCGGCGTGGGCGTGGGCGGTGTGGGCGGCGTGGGCGCGGGCGCGGCGCAGGCCGGCAGCGCGGTGCCCGCCATCTCGGAGTGGCGGTGAGGGCCGCGCCGCCCCCGCGCCGCGCAGTAGCCGCGCAGCCCGCGCCAGTGCCCACAAACACATTTTCTATGCATTCATGTTAACGTTCATATTGTTGTAAATTATTTAACGTAGGGTAAGCGCGTCCGCGCACGCATTGTACTTTATGCTCAGTTGTATTTAGATGTAATATGTATAATTGTTCTCGTGATATTCATTGTAAATGGAATTAGTGGAATTCATCATTTGTACCAGATTATGGGTGTGAGGGTCGACTGGTTCTGCGCTTCGATCGGTTTTGACAGTGCGGTTCGTTCAATGATCGTTGATGTTTGCGAATGGCTCGCGGTGGAGCGACTGACGAGGGATCGTGGGAACGGAATGCGATTGACACTGACTGCTGCTTCGACTTCGTGGCTGAAGGCTTCTTCATGAGTTCTCTGGAGGCAGTGACGTTGCTGTGTCTGCAGTTTGGTATAAAGTGAGGCAGTGCATAAAGTGGATTGAACAGATACGATTGGATATTGTGCCGTTTAAAATGTAATAAAGTGTTTTCACATACAAATAACTGATATATTGTATTATGACACTCAGAAGTTGGCTTTACGTGTTGTATGTTATTTTAAAATATGTGTGGCAGCACCAAGTAGAATGGAAAGCCAAATTACTATTAGAATTTTTGCCTTTGTGGAGACAAAACGCCTATTTGCAAATTCATCAATTGATATGCAAAAATATTTTAAAAGACCGTCGCGTTTTTATAAAACGCGTACGAATACTCTATTATTATAAGAATTTTTCAATGTAATTTTTCAATTCTAATTCGATTATTAATAATATTGATTTTCCTTTAAATTGCAAACTAAGTATGGTTTTGACATTATAATGTCGTTCAAACGTGCAATATAGTGATTTAGTTTTATTGTGTGAGCCGGTATCAAGTGTAGTTTATTGGTTTGTGGATTGTCTTCCAGTTCAGTTTCACATCTTCCTTCATTTAAACATTTATGTTTGGATCAATTTTCACACTGTGCAGTCACTGCCATAGATTTACAAGATTTTGTTGTGTTTAAAGTCTTGATGTGATTAGAAGTAACTTAGATAGTACATTACATTTATATTTAATGAAAATATTTCTATTCGCTTTTGTGGTAATAACTATTGTATTTATGTCCATCACAACTTGTTCAAATCAGTATAAGAAAATTTCGTATTAAGAATAGTTCAGGAAATATTGAGTAAAATTATTGTAGTCGCGAGATTCCATGGAATTTAAAAATTAATACACCACTATTGATGCCAATAACAATATTTTATGTAATACCACTTGTGTAGAATCGGTGATCTCTAATAACTTACCAAATTTTCAACATTCTCGGTTACCATATGAATGGTTATCTTTCTTTATATGCGACAATGTTAATACTAAATATCAATAATTAGTTGAAGGATACTATGGACTCTAGATTATTGAAGTTTAGGATTTTCTATTGTCGCTATTAATTACACTATCTGCTTAGAAATGTATGTACACAGTAAAATGGGCAAATTAATGGGAAAAGTTTTTTTTATCATAAAATAAATATTTAAAATCTTAACAAAAAACTGTATAAAGTCCCACCCATTTTGCTGTTGCTTAAAATCTTGTATTGTTTCTTTCAATGGCGACTCACGTCATAGAGTTAAAGATAAAGTGTAGACAATTTTTATACATTACTAGTAAGACTAAATGTCTAAGGAAAGCATCAGTGTGCGTGGTCACTCCGTGGCTTTATAAATACGCATGTAAAGTATTGCGAGAGCGGATTCAGCGAGAGGAGAACTTGTATATATAAGTAAGCCTGTATTTAGGTAGGATTGGCTTGGTGTGAAGCATACAGTATGAAGGCATGATTTGCGTTAGTGCATCCCAACGCTCGTAAACATTATGTTGCGCCTCGACCACTAGGTCTTATTAAAGGAATATATAAAAGAAATATAATTATTATACACGCTATACTTTTTCAGCGGTATTTAGAGTTGTGTTCTTGCAATTCATTATTGTTATATTAGTTTGTAATTAATATAAGAGTATATATTTATATATAATCGATAGGCAACGAGCCTCAGTAAATATGAAGTGAATAAGTTGGATAAAGGTTTTATATTAATTCCTGGATCCGCCCTTGTAACGACACTACTAGGTCCTCCGATACCGAGGACTAGTGTGTGACAGACTAAATTTTCGCTGATTTTTATGTTGCATAGAATATATAAGGGTCATAACACTAGACATTGTAGTGTTTCGATTGCATTAATTTTGATGTCCATTATAATATCAGAGCTCAATGAAGGAAGGCATGGTGTTTTATTGACAACAGGCTCACCTGTTATGACAATGGCGTATTACGCTCAGAAATTGAGCACGAAATAAATATAATATGTGGACAAGAAATAAATTATGACGCAAAAATGAGTAGTGGCCGGCATTAAGCCGTGAATCGCCGCTGCAAGCAGGATCTAGTGTGGCGTGACCCTTTTATTGTATCATATAATATAGTGTTGCGCTAATGTTTAGCTGTTGTTGTGTGCAGAGTGCAGATGAACTCTTGATTATTGTGTGGTGTTCATCACTGGTTTATCTCTTAAATATGACTGAGAATTAGGTTCAATCTTATGTAAATATATCGAATTAGATTTGTTTTAAGGGATTTGTATCGCAAAGGCTCTGAGTGTTTATATCCTGTTGTCATGATAACGATACTATAAGTTTTAGTTTAATTATACATACTTGTAGGGATTTATTTGAAATCGAGCATTTATATTTGACTACAGCGACGGCGTTGCGTTCAGTTCACTTGCGCGTGATGACTGATGAGCGGCTGCTGTGTACAAACATTGTATTGTTTTACGGTTGACAATAATGTTGGTTTTGGTTGGAGCCGCCGGGTTTGGTTTCTGTGTTGGTGCGTGCGCGTGACGTCACAACGTGCGCGTGCGTCGATGCTTGTCGCGAGTGAAGGTCGTGGATCGTGGCTTGCTCCTGATTTTAGTGTACGCTCTGAACGAGAAAGACTATTGACTTAATTTTGTAAATAATAAGTTTTAAGGTATCTAGATAAGCGGACACACAGTTTTTTACAATATCCTAGGTGATCGAAATAAATACATTCGTAACTGTTGTAGCGATAATGTGATTTGTATTGATTTGCCGTTCCGACCGCCTTCCGTCGGAGGACGCTCGGCCGCTCCTCCGACATCTCGTACGACGCCGGAGGGAATAAACTAAATTTGTAGTAATTAGGATGGATAAGATATTTAGAGAATGACGTGGCGTCTATTGCATATGATAATTAGAATTCAAGTTTTGTTCCCTCTGAGTAAAATGCACGTTAACACGAGACTAACCTTCGTAGTTGTCTAAAGATCTTTTATTTTACCTTGTCCTGTGGTATGTTTCGTCTAAATGCATACGTTTTATGCTAGCCTATCTAAGCATAAGCATTATAAAGAAATTGTTATGCTTGCATTGTTTTCATGTCCAGTATGTATAAATTCTTTTGGCACAATAAACCGATAAAACAATATTTATATGTTTGATTTGATTTATTTGGCTACGTGGCGAGGAAGCCGCCGTCCACCGGCAGTTGTACGCCAGTGATCATGCTGGCGCCATCACCTAACAGGAACAATATGGCGTTCACTACTTCCTGCACTTCCCCGAATCTGTAAGAATACACAATGAGTTAATTGCTAATTAACTTGTACAGATCTTTGATATAATAATAATTTCTACGGTATGTAAGTCGACAACACGCATTAGGCCAGCGTGATGGACTATATGGCATAATCACTCTCAATCGTACTCTCGATTGTAGAGGAGGTCCGTGCCCTGCAGTGGGACGTGTATGGGCTGATACTAATTGTACAGAAAAAAAGTATATCCGCCAACTACACACTTTCCTAGTAGCGTAGGTACTTGATCATGCGAATTTCTGGCTGTGGATATGCACACCGTAAAAATATACTCTTAAAATTTTTCCAAACACGCCAAGACGTATAATTCGAAATCTGATATATGGGTGGGCATTATGGTATATAGTATATCCTGGACCTAGGTCCCCAAACTTTCTCCTAAAATACTTGCTTGACCATGACTTTCAGTTTTGGATAGATTATACGCCTTGTCTTTGGTAAATACGATAAGTGCATAATTACTGGTTATCATAGGTATTCACTTCGATCAAATATACACTAGATACACAGTTCCCTGTAAATGTTCCTTTAAAAAGTGGCACCGATGCATTGAAACAAAAAAGCAAACAAAAAGATCACATATACCAATTCGATTAACAGAAATTCCACCTTATTCCTGGGACGTAAAGTAGCTTTTCACATAATGTTGTTTAAAGTCTGAATGGCACGCCCCCGAAAGTAATAAAATTTTACGACTTTAGTTGGACACCCGAATAAAGGCGCAATGGAGTCGAATGATTACATATTTTTCTATGAATTTACGAGAGTGTAATAATTATATTATCTTAAATATGTTGTCCGAATATGTAGTGCATAGGAATATGGAATAGGAGTCACACACACCACGCTCGAATTGATAGGTTTAAAATTATCTTCGTCTATTCCTTGCGATATAATTTCACGCCACTTATTCCTTTTTATTGCTTTAAGTGGAAATCTGTAAGAAATGTTTCGGATGTTAATTTATAATAAGTATACATTAATTATTTCTAGTAATTTAAAAACAATAAAACTATTCCATATATTTTCTGTTTCAAATCATGACACTACTCATCTTTGTCTATTTAAGCGAGTAGAAAGGGACAACTGCGATGCACAGTTTGTTGATTTTAGTTTGCTAAATTTATTTATATTTAATTATTGGTACTCAATTTCACATATTTATTAATGTAGAAAGCAAGTACACAGATTATAATTGCCGAAAATATGAAATCCCATGTATTTTAAGCATTGTAAGTGTTTTGTTTTTGCATTTTTTTCACAGAGCATTTAGGCACTGTCACAAGCAACGGTCCGTGCGCGACTAAAGGCGAAAGAGTGCTTACTCGAAATTTAAGCACTCTTTTTCGGTGCCATTTTCTAAGCGCTCATGTTGTATCTAGTGTATATTTGATCGAAGGGTATTCATGTAAATGTCAGTTACCTTCCAAGAGGTATTTTGGAAAGCATTCCACTGGATTTAACTGGGTCGCTCCATGCCCTGCGACCCAATTCGGTCAGGACCACTGTTGGGTTGACAGTATTCACTCGGATACCGTACTCTCCCAGTTCCAAGGCCATGACCCTTGTCATGGCATCTACGGCTGCCTTCGAAGCACAGTACACCACGTGATCTCGCAGAGCTGCCTGTGAGGTACCATAGATTATTATTGATATTTATCTGATAGAAGATTGATAAAACTGAAGGTTAAAGGTGTTAGAATACTTATAATTTTAAAGATGATCTACTCACTAAATTATTATGCAAGAAATTGTGCATTTGAATCAAATATGGTTTCAAAAATAACAGTAAATTAACCAGTCGTGGATATCTCATTTTCTCTCAAAGGATTAAATATTGATTGGAATAATAAATAGTTAATGATAAATGGTAAATAATTACCTTGGACGCCTGCGACGATATATTTACAATGGAACCTTTTATTTTGTTAGCAATCATTTTCTTTGCGACAATTTGACTAACATTTAGGATAGCTTCCACGTTGACGGACATTTGTCTGAAAGTAAGACAACATTATTACAACTGCTTATTTGATTTGAAAGAAAGAAAGCAGAACGTAAGATTTTTTATTTCTTGTAATAAACATAAAAGATTTTAACAAATAGGCAAACTTATCCTACACAAGGGCGGATCCAGCTTTTACGCCAGGGGGGTCATATTGTTCTTGTAGATCAGTGAGTCCGATTTCAATACTCGAATTCGTAAGAATGATTTATTAAAGTTTGTTACAACCGTGATTTTGGAACACACACACTTCTTTATTTTATTTATCGACATAAAAAGAATTCATTGTGCTTATAAATTTTATCAAAATATAATTAGTAGATTCTGTCAATCTGGAGCCAGTCCAAGGGGGGGTCATAACCCCCATGACCTCCCCCCTGGATCCGCCCTTGATCCTACACTAGGCCAGCGTGATGGACTATATGGTCTAACCACTCTCAATCATACTCTCGATATTAGAGGAGGCCCGTGCTCTGCAGTGGGAAGTATATGAGCTGATACAGATATATGCAACTATAGGGAAATTATGCACTGGGGTAGAGCAGTAGGCACTTACTCTTTGAAACTGGTACGTTCAAATTCTAGAAAAGGTTCAGTAATAGCTACTCCGGCGTTGTTCACCAGTCCATCGAAAACTCCCAATGAATCGATTACTTCTCTAGTTTTGTCCCAGTCACGAAGATCAATGTACGCTACTTCTATGGACGGATATTCTTCTTTTAGCTTGTTTAAGTTTTCACTGTTGTTTGATACAGTCACTACATTCGCACCTTGTCGCCAAAGCTCCAAAACTGTACCTCGACCGATACCTGCATATTCATCACAGTTTTACATTTTAATGCACCAATATCCACGTAGATAGATTAGCAAATTCAAAGCGGATATAAATACTAAAATTACAGCGGCAAGAGCATTTAAAATTTTACGGTATGTTCCAATAATAATTACACTACTCACAAATATAGCCGACACTACCAAAATCTTGCATTGGTATCAGAAACTACGAGAAACTTTTTGGTCTCAAAAAACCCAGAATTGATGGGATACGCACTTGTGGGTCAGACATACTAAAAGAACCCGGCCCGAATATTGGGCCCGTAGCCTCTTGTTTCACAATTAGCATCTTAGCCAACTAAACCACGTAGGCTGTTCGATGATTTACACTGGAAATTACTTACGTATTTCGTATCTATATAAAATTTAAATATATTATATTATTGTGCTTACCTTGACATCCACCGGTGACTAAAATTCTTTTTCCTTTAAAATATTTGTCCATTTTATTTTCTTTGTTTACGTTATGCAGCTATTCACACGCGAATATGCACGCGAAGACGATGATAACTAATGAACTTATCGTGTTATTTACGTATATCATCAATATAATGTTCGTGTTGATAACACATTGTAATATAATATTGCGATACTGCGCTGATAAACAAACATCAAAATATGATCAGTATTTTCGTTTATAAGACGAATGAAACTTTAATTTATGATACTTCTTTCACCTATCCCTCAATTGTTACCTACGAGTTACGACGGCGCAGCATGCTGAATACAAATACAAATTATTTTATTGTGGTACATAGGTGTAACAATGGCTTGCTATGGCCAATGACCTATAAACCGCCATTTTGGATACAAAAATATGTTTTTTTATTTTTATTTTGTTTACGTGATTTAGTTTGTAGTTATATTTAAAAATGTTATTCTGGATTATAGTTTATGGATAGGTGGTAAATTATCATTTATTTAGACAATAATAAGAAATATCCTTAGAGTATTAAGGAAATATCTTGTTACGATTTTCATGGTATGCAGGTTTCCGCACAATGTTTTCTTTCCCCGTTAAGTTCCACCACCGACCAGCACCACCCGACTTTGTTTTCGGTTGCAGTCTTGATATACCCTGTATAGAAAGGTGTATTATTCTTTATTTATATTTCTATAAGAGTACTCGTCTAGACAAAAGATTTGATACCACAATTAGCCTATATTACACAATATCTGTAAATGAAATGTGGGCATGAAGATTTGGTCTAACTCACCCCATTAAACAGTACTGTGGTATTTAACCGGAAATAGATAGTTCCGCTCCATAGACGGAATAACCATACCTTATTTTTAATAAAACAGGAAACATTTAACAAATTACTTTATTTAACAAAATATAGACATGGATTAATATGGCCGTACAACTAATATTGCTTATGAGTTATGACATACTTAACAGATCTTGAAAAAAACAATTCTAGCGCGCGATATCGCGTGGCACGGGACATCTCTATTTCCCGCCTCTTTATGAGGTTATAGACTTTCTTCTTTTCAAGTTGGCTCGACGTGCCAAACGCACATAGCCAACTTGTAAATGTGTCCGTTATTGTTTTTCGAATGCCCCGCCTTATGAATGATCTAAGTTCAATAAAAAACACCATTCAGATCTCGTGCCAACTTAGCCACAGCAAATATCGTCCAACATGAAGATTAATACTAAGTTCCGCATTGAATATCTTGTTCTTGAAATGGAATATGTATAGTGCTAGCTCGGTTGCATCATTTTCGCTTACTCTTACCCCCTTATTCATAAAAATCAACCACATACTGGTGGTAGGTCTCTCATATGTGAGAGGATGCCTGGGTAGGTACCACCGCAATGTCTATTTCTCACGGCAAACAGAAGTGTAAATTCACTGTTGTGTTTCGGATTGAAGGACATTGTAGCCAGAGTAACTTCTGAACATATTGAGACTTAACATCTTATGTCTTATAAAAAACTTAAGTAGGTTTATTCATGTTAAAAGGAGATAAAACGTTCATTAAGTTTTTATATTCATATTTTTTACTACATATTTTAAACAAGGGTGTCATATTAACGGCATTTGAAACCTTTCTTAAATCCTTATGAATAAGGGGGGTTGTATCTACAAAAGTATATACTAAAAATAGCACAGTGTACAAAAATAACATTATTTATTTATATATTTTCCCAGTCGGAACACCTATGTGCATGCGATTTGCTGCATTCTACATTGATTAAAATATTGATTTGAGGTACGGGTACGTTTTATGCGAATGATTTTTGATTTATGTTCACCATTTACTGTTACAATTTATTACATAAATGAATACATAAGTTCTCGCCTGAATCCCCAAAAAGGGTAGGCAGAAGTGCCACTCATGTCATGATATATCAAGTCACTGTTTTGGTCTTTAACACAAAATCTATCAAAGATAAAATTGTTTGTCATTAGCCTCATTAAGGTAAAAGCTGGCCATGTGCCTACATTTTATACACATTTAAATCTGGCAATATTTGGTAAAGTCCCTGTTAATTTAATTAAGCGTAAATGCATCGATGACATGTTAGTAATAGCACAAATAGATACAATTGTTATTGTATACAGGGTGTTTGATGATATGCGCTTATATTAAACACCATGTATTGCTATACATTACATAATGTCCAAATAACTATAATAATCATATATAGGATAAGAGCAAAATTTGATACAAATTGTAGTGTATTTGACCTTGCCAAGGTGAATCAAAGTAACCGCTGTCATAAAGTTATCGTAATTTCTTTAATTCATAACAGATAAGCAAGGCAAAGGTTACAAGTGGTTTACGGTTTAATTTCGTATATATTACAGCATTGAGATGTACACAAGAGCGAAGTCGCGATAAAAATATTTTATTTGGGTACGGTACTGCGATTGTTTGTCCCTGTCACTCTTAGGCAGTCATACTATCTTCCTTCCCGTTCTACTGATTTCCCGATGACTGATATTTTCTAAAACCGCTAATGTGCCATCCCAATGCATAGCGTATAAACTGTACATAATATGATTCAAATTACATGGCATTTTCATAGCTCTTTGGTTTTGCTCACTAATATAAAAATAATTGTTCTTAACTAACAGATTCGATTGGAATAGATCTTGTGGTGTTATTGTATATTATGTGGCGAGGAAACCGCCGTCGATGGGCAGTTCCACGCCGTTGATCATGCCTGATCTCTCGCTCAACAGGAATACTACTGCGTTCACTACTTCCGACACCTCGCCGAATCTGAAAATATTTAAATTGGTCTTTAGTAAGGTAATGTTAAATGACTTTGGACTGAATCTTGATCAGATAAATTAATATTTATTGTAAACTTAATACCTATCCGATTGCGTTTAAGAATACATTTCGAAAAGTTTATTTTTAAAATGAACAAGATATAGCAGACAAATAATAATTGATTGTATTGGTAAGATTATCATGAATGCACCCGTCCTTACTTGGAGCCTAAAATATATTCAGGCTTTACCAACCCCAATTACCTGACTAATAACATAATTCTAATTCTGTAGAAAAATTGAATATAAATTAAATCTACGGATTATGATTAAAGTATATATTACCTTCCCAGCGGTATTTTGGCGAGCATCTCATTAGCTTTGGCGGGATCTGACCACCCGACCTTGGCCATCTCAGTCATGATGACGGTGGGGTTGACGGCATTCACTCTGATGCCGTGGGGTCCCAGCTCCAGCGCCATCGCCCGGGTTAGAGCATCTAGAGCCGCCTTGGAAGCACTGTATATCGCATGGTCTTTAAGGGCAGCCTGGAAATAGAAACAAACCATACTACATTATATGCATGCCAAATTATACTTATAATACTATAATAATTTAAATAAATATTGACAGTCTCCGTGGCGCATTCGGTTAGACGCCGCCTGTGAAACGAGAGGCCGCGGGTTCGATCCCCACATCGAAAGAAATGTTTGTGCGGCCCACAAGTATTTCTTTCGGGTCTGGGTGTTTGTGAGACCGAAAAGTCTCTCGTAGTTCCTGATACCCACGACACAAGATTCGATTTTAGCGTGGGGTCAGGACTATGTATGTGACTATTGGGTGTTATTTGTTTATTATTTATTTATTGATATGCTTAACCTTTCCGATGCGGGTTGGAATGCAAATGAGACACATCATTGTGGGCTGCCATTTTGTGCGATTTTGAAATAACAGCCAACGGTCAGTTTGAAGTCGTCTTTTCATGTTTGTTTTGTGTGAAATGCGATTCGATATATTTATTTATTTATTTTATTTATTTAATCCTTTTTTGCACTGTACAGAAATACTAAAAAGATATTACGCAATAAAAATATTAGTACAAGTGGGGGCCTTATCACATTAGGTAATTTCTTACAGGCAACCATGGGATGGATATATTAACAGGAGAAAGAAATATTATGTGTTTAATGCGTTTTTAGGATAAATTTACTCAATATTACATGGGGAGTAATTTGTTATTAATCAGAACCCACGAATCAACATATCTTTAAATAAATAAATCTTGAATTACATCCCATGATAATCTGGCACGTCTCGTGTAATGGGTATTATAAATTGGAGACTTTTCCGTTTCATAAACTCCCACAGTCGATACAAATGCTTATAGATCACACACACATTTAGCTCAGTGTGGAGATCGAACTTATCTATCGTTTCACAGTCAGCGTCTACCTTACTGCGCCAATAGGCTATTTGACTGTAGAAACAATATTGACTTGTTTCCATCCGTGTAGATTATTTAATTTTAAAACAAATTTAATTATCATACATTAAAAATATTGTATATTTTGGCTAAAAACCACAATTACAATTTATTTTATTTTGAGTTCGCACCACGTGATCGTAAACGATTTTGATTGGCTATTACGTCACGCATTAGCATGATGAGCTACTCACGTACAGGAAATGAATGGGATTGATACAAATACGGCATAGATACAAATTAAATATTAAAAATATCTTTAAAACGCATTATTTGTCATTTATACCCGTGAATTAAAAATATTAACATGTCCAATGTAATAAAATGTGAAAAGAGAAAAATTATTCTAATTTTTTTGACAAAAACTCATTCGGATGATTGATTAATTAATTGATCTATGGTTGATTTGAGAATGCGTGACATATGCGAACGAATCTGTGGAACGGATGTTTACGAACTGGACGCCATATTGTTCGACACAGCGTTTTGACAGTGAAATTATTCAGTGCATTTTGTAAATTTATTTTTAAATGATATAGATATAATAATTAAAAATAACCTTGATTTGTAAGGTCTATAGACCCCACCTCATAATGTTGCATGTTTTCCAGAAACTAGTCAAATAGCCTATTGCGTCAGCGGATGCTGTCAGAAATAGGGAAAAGCAGGTAGGATTCGTACACTTTTTTTTCTAAGAATTTTATAATTTTAATTATTAACTTTTTTCAAATAATTTCAGTCGTGTTATGTAGCTTAGATATCTATGTTTGACAATATAAATAGTAAATTGCAGTATATAAGAGTATTAGGATGCCATGACATTTTTTTGAAAAAATAGCAAAGTGTTCGAATCTGCCCCACCACGGGGTAGCTTCGTTCACCATGTGGGATACCTTCGTACATAGTGGGGAGCGTTCATACACAGAAATTAAAAACTATATTATAGTAAAAATAATACTTTTTATTGAGATCAATGTTGAGCAAAATCACAGAATCAGCCTTATGATCAACCAAAACAACATAATAACTTTATCATTAATCAAATATCAAGATAACATAAAAAACAAATGCAAAAGACAACTTATTGAACATTATACACGACTAAATCTTTGTAAAAACTAAATATCTTAGCTGTTCGCGAAGTAGATGTCGATTTGGATTGAGGAAGTATACAAACCAAATCAGACAAGTATACAGTTCCATTATCTTCTGTATTGGGAAAAACGAACTTCCAGGTACCAGGTTTCCTTCTTAAAAATGAAACTTTATATTCCGTGGGGCTGTATTTTGTTATAATCTGTCCTACATAGTGTAAAACACTTTTTTTCTTTTCAAATTTCACTAATGCAAAGCTTCCTGGTTTGATATCTTCCGTCACAACTGGAGTTTTATTCTCAATATCAGATCTTTCTTCAACAGAAGAACAAGAACTTTCTCGTAAACTTATATCAGTCTCATTTTCACTATCAGTTTCTACTATTTTTTTCAATTTCTTTGGTTTAGTTTTTAAATTTGTTTCCTCCGCTAATTTTAAAGCACGCTTAATTTCTTTAGCCTTTTGTTTTCTTTCTTGTTCTTGTTTTTTCATGTCTCACCTTTTCAATTTCTTCCAATCTATTCTTTTCAGGTGTGTCTGTATATATTCTAGATTTTCCGGGCGTTTTTCCTTTTCTTACTTTTTTGGATGCATTTCTATCTACTTTCGGGAAGGGTCGAATGATTTCCGGTGATATCTGGGGGCGCGGCCGAGCCCCCTCCAAGTCGAGCTATAGGCCGTAACATCCTTTTCTCGAAGCAATTCAGACCATTTTCTTGTTTAAATTGTATTAAACCTATCAAAGCGTATGCGTATATTATGCGTGGGGTACATTCGTACAGTACGAATCTACCCCACGTATAACTGTATGAATGCACCCCAAGCCGAAAAAATAGTAAAGAAATTCTAATTAAAATAGGTACTCTTAATTTAACTCAAACGTCACAATATCTTTACAAACTAAAGTTTGTGACCATAAACTACAATTAATCACACAAACCAATCAAGAGAAACCCTATTAAATAATAGATTTTAAAAATAAACATAATAATTACTTACACGGTGCGAAAACACGTCTCGACTCATCACGACAAAAATGGCGCACTGATCGTTGTTCCGTCTCACTCTGTAGTACTAGCGCCCGAGTGCGATTCACGCACACAAATACGAACCCGTCAGCGTGTTTAGTTGTGTAAATACAAGCGCTGTACGAATGCTCCCACTGTACGAATCCTACCTGCTCTCCCCTACCTCATAGTTATAACTAAGTTCTTGCGGAGGAAGTTTTTAAAATATTTAGGTACGAATATTTGGGATTACTGTTAAATAATCGAGCAGAACAGTCATCCAAGGAAATTAATTCTAAGGGAGCAAAACGTATTTGAAGATTTCGCGTTAGTGGTTTTTAATTTCTTGATGTTTACCAAATTGTGATATAAATGTCATGTATATTTTTCGATTTTATCCTGCAAAAAAAGTAATAATGCCAATAACAAATGATATAATTATAGATGGGTAATCCAATGCAATAGTTGTGATTTTTTTTTTTTTTTTATTGCTATGAATGGCGAGACGAGCATGCCGTTCGCCTGATGGTAAGCGATACGACCGCTCATGAACAGTAGCAAAACCGAACAACACCTTGAATTACAAAGCAATGTCTGGCATTCCACTGCGCTCGCCATCCTGAGACATAAGATGTTAAGTCTCAATATGTCCAGTAATTACTCTGATTGCATGAAGATAGTGCACATCGATGATTGCGAATACAGTGAGACTTCGTAGAAGTTATGACATACACATACAATAGATAACTATGCGCATAGTAGTTATTTTTATGAGTTCATCACAATCGGTGAACGGGCGCCTTATCTCAAATTCTACGAAAAATCCAATCATACGTTAAGTCATTTACAGCTGTTTGTTCGATCAATTTTCCGGGTTCGACCGCTACCAGTCAATCGAAAACTTTAAATTATTAATTAAGGTGTTACATAAAAAATATTAGGGAATGATCCTACAAAAATGATCAACAAACAACTTTCGATATAATTTAATGTGTTTTTGGTGTTTGAAATGCTGACGTAGTACTAGTACCTACTACTACACGTATTTTATTTTCTAGGTATCTTCTCTAAGGCGTCCCGATAAACCTATATTATATTATGTTACGCGAATCTGAAGATAAATCTATGGTTATGTAACACTTCGAAATCTGTAATTTAACAAAATCTGCATATGAAAAAGTATTGAAAAATATATTACCTTCGACGCTTGCGAGGATATGTTCACGATAGCACCATGAGTGTTGTTCTCAATCATTTTCTTAGCTACAACTTGACTAATATTTAACACGGCTTTCACGTTCACGTCGAATGTTCTGCAACATAAATTGTTTACATAACACACTGTGAAGTGTGGACTATAGCCTTAGAATTATTATTATTAACTAAACATGGGTTTCGTTTAATTATATTATTAGAACTTATATTCACACCGTTATTCCTGAGGGAGTGGGCAGTATCTTGACGTTTCTGCGTTATTATGATTGCTAAATAAATAAATACACCCAACAGTCACATACATAGTCCTGACCCCACTAAGACCCTGACTAAGATCGAGTCTTGTGTCGCGAGTATCAGGAACTACGAGAGACTTTTCGGTGTCACAAACATCCAGAGCCGAAACAAATACCTATGGGCTGTGATTCACACAAATATTTGTTTCGGTGCGGGGATCGAACTCGCGCCTCTCGATTCCCAGCCGGAGTTTAACCAACTGCGCCACGACGGCTGCCAATATTAGGCGAAGATAGAGCAAAAATAGTGCGTGTCAATATGGGACGCAAGGGGTTAGAAGCGGGGTGCGGCCGTCTAAACTGCACCTGTCATGCGCCTAAATGTTTTGGGCAAGTAGAATGTGTTTACTCTCGACTCTTGTCACAAATACCATAGCCCGTGTGTACGATTTACATACTGTGTAAATATTCCGAAATTCGGCCACGGTATGTATAAAATGTATGTCAGTTGCTCTAACGAGGCTCGCACAATAATAAGTTGTAGAATTATTTATATTCTAGGTAGCACGCCGATCCGTCTTCACCAGTTTGAAATTGTTATCTTTTAAATGTTTATATAGTATTATGTAATAAACTATAATCTTTATATCTTTTAGATAATTAAATTCGCACTGCTACTACCATTAATGTCCCATTTTTTTATTATTTTTTGTCTTTCAGTTCTTGCCTTCTATTTCACATTATTTTTTTCTTTCAACATTGTTACCGATCTTTACTAAAAAATCCTGACCCCAGTATTTTGATACTTAAATTATAAATAAATGTGATTGCTCTATCAGTTCTCGAGTTCGACGGAACACCGTCGCTTTTTGCAGTAACCCATATGCAAGTGTTATCTTGTTTCGACCAAATCGACACAATTAAATCGACCGTTGTAACGCTATTTCTTATTTATAATATAGAGGGAGCGCTGTCAAAAATGGCGCTGTAAAAAATGTAAATATTTTCTTGTTCGTAATGTTGGTAGCGCTCATATATTAGTGAAAATTTAATTGATTAGTTAACAATAAATTGCAATAAATTCCTTTGATAACCGAACTTATACTTAGCTTTTATCTTTTTTTGAGTTGAATTAAATAGCCCTTAACTATTTATTTTTACTTTTATTTTCCAAGTAAGTCATGTATGTTGGACAACCTGGCAAATATGGCTGATAATAGAAGAGCAGGAAAAGGTGGCCCAGCACCACCATTTTATCTACGTTTATGAAGTGCCGACTCTCCCTCTATATTATTATTAAAGATAGGTACTCTAAGCTCTATTTTTGTATTGTATTGCATTTTCCATCGGTGGCTTTGTAGTCATTGTTTTGCTTATAACAATACAAACATCAAACAGACATCGTCTTTTATAGTGCGCAGTAAACAGAAGTATTGACAGTATAAGGCGGGAATTCCGCCAGTCTCGCGAGACGGATGCGTCCTGAATATTATTAAACGAATTTTGCAATTATCTTTTATTCCGTTTCATTGGCCTTGTAGTGTTTGCAAACCGTTAGGCCTAAATTTTGATACCCATGACTTTTTGTCTTTTGATTTTAAAAAATCAATTGGCCAGAAATCATTGATTTAAAAAGTCAACACCAGAGATGCAATTTTGTAAATTAATAAATACACCCAACATACATAATGATATCTAACGATCCCCTAGATCTGAATCAAATATTTCCGGATCGCGAACTTGTGTGACTCGGTACGGGGATCGAGCCCGCGACCTCTTGTTTCTCAATGGAGTCTAACCAAATGCACCATGGACACTTTTTTGATTATGGAGGGTGATTTAAGGTCAATATAAAAATGATATTATTATAGCTATCAATTATCACCAATGCATACTTTATCTGGATAGCAATTGAAATCTTTAGATACTTCAAGATTTGATAGATTTCATGTAATCCCATTTAGAAAAAATGACATTAAGTTATAGATTATGATGGAGTGTAAACATTTTCGTAAATCAGTGTAAAAAAAAACAATAATCTTGTACTACAAAAACTATAAAATAGTCATATATTAGCATTTAACATAAATTGTTTTAATATATTTATCAACAATCATATTTAATTTATGGTAGTATTCTGCCTCAGCTGTGTTCAGAAATAATAAAAGTATTATAGTTACTAGATAAGATATGTTCACTATGTTATGCAATGTTTCATGTTTAACTTATGTATTACACATTATTACTTAGTTAATGTTACATTTAATATCTGTTTTTATGGCTGTTTGTAATTTTGAGAAAGTTGAATAGCAGCCACTAAACCACTAGTCAAACTTCCTATTTCAGGAACATAAAGATGAGACTTTAGTGAGATAATATAGCTGTCCTCCACCCTTATTTTACAAATACACAGTATACAGATGTCACTAATTTTTTATTACGACACTACTATACTTCTACTATAGATAATTTTCCATAAAATAAAATACTGCTCTATCCTGATATAATATCACTTTTGCTTTTTTTGTTGCAATGAATCGCGAGACGAGCATGCCGTTCGCTTCATGGTAAGCATTACGACTGCTTATTAACAGTAGCAAAACCAAACAACACCCTGAATTACAAAGCAATGCTTGGCATTCCAATGCGCTCATCACCCTGAGACAAAGGATGTTAAGTCTCAATAAGTCCAGTAGTTACTCTGGCTACAATATCCTTCATACTGAAACACAACAGAGCATTTACACTACTGTTTGGCGGGAGAAATAGACATTGCGGTGGTGCCTACCCAGGCAGCCTCTTATATATGAGAAGCCTACAACCAGTTTTCATCAGTCTCTTCATGCATTCACGTCAGTTCAAAGGACTTCTGGCCAGAACATTGTGTAACTAAAATTTTATTAAGTTGAATACGTACTTATCAAATGATGAAGGTGAGCACTCCAAGAACGGTTCACACACAGCCACAGCAGCATTGTTCACTAATGCATCAAAGTGTCCGAGAGATTCAACAATTTGTCTAGTTTTGTCCCAGTCAGCTATATCTACATCCACTATGTCAATAGAGGGGTACTCCATTTGTAACGTCTCCAAGTGACTGCGGGTCCTTGATAAAGCTACTATGTTGGCCCCTGCACGCCATAATTCTACAGCGATGCCTCGTCCTATACCTGTTGAAAGAAATTTACATTTAGAAGCATGTGCAAAAAAACTATTGACTTTTACTGAACAATGCATATAAACTAAGGGAGAATTGATAAACTTGAGTGTGAATGGGGCCCTAGTCCACCACACTGGGCAGTGCAAGTTGATGCGGGTAATATTAACTTGAATAAAATATTTTTACACTTCAAATCTGAAACTTCATTCACAATATAGAAATTAACTTGAATAAAATATTTTTAATTTTTGTTCATTATTGAAATGGCAATTAGATATGGCTAAATCAATGAGTGACAGGAACCATATGTTTTTATTAGCTGTTATTTTGGTAGGTAATAAAATATTTTACATCCCACTTGAGTTCTTAGCAATTTATTTTTACCCAGGACATGTGCACCATTAAGGATATAAAACGGCAATAGTCAATTAATTCTATTGCCTACACTTTTATGTTATTGGTAATATTCTTTTATTGCATTGAATGGTGAGACGAGCATGTCATTCACCTGATGGTAACCAATATGGACAGTAGCAAAACCAAACACCATGAATTACAAAGCAATGCTTAGCATTCCACTGCGCTCACCATTCTGAGACATGAGATGTTAAGTCTCAATATGTCCTGTCATTACTCGGGCTACAATATCCTTCAAACCGGAACACAACAGTGCATTTACGCTACCGCTTGGCAGGATAAATAGACATTGCGGTGGTACACAGGCGGCCTCTCGCATGAGACCTACCATTAGTAAAATATATTAAATAGTAATAAACTAGAATAATCTTATCAAAGTGTTAGTGTTTCGAGAATAATTTTGCATAACATTATGTAAAATGTTTTTAATTCGCTAAAAAAACAGCAGACGTATTTAGCCAATTATTTCTATTGCAATAGTAAACACACATATGCATACTTAATTGGCTAGGTGCGAGATGCCAAACGTGTTTAAATACGTGTAATGTAAATAATATGTAGATCTGACGCAAAGTAGTTAGCGTAACACGTTTTCTGGCATGGGTATTGTTATTTAAAACATAATTAAACTAACACGTTATAAAACAATATACCAGCACGTAAATAAACGTTTAATTAAATATAAATTCTTGGTAAACGAGATAAAGGTTCACTAACCTTGTCCTGCACCGGTGACGAGAATCCTTTTGCCTTTGAACGAGATTTCCATATTTAAATAACGTGTGGCGACGTCTTGGCAGTAAAACTGTGATTAACACGCTCAGGAGTCGTCAACCGTACGATAATGATTGACAATATGCGGATTGCGGATCGCCTTATCAATAACGTAGACCCACAAGTTGCCGCACCAGATAAAATTAAATGCCAAATTGATTTGACATTCCGCAAGTTCAGTGTTGCAGCGGCCAGTGATGTGCTGCGACAAAAAATAGATATGTTCTTATTGAACATACTTAATTTCAATGATTTTGAGAAAAGTGTGTAGATTTACGTTTTAATTATTTACATATATATTATGTCATATTATTTATTGTAACTTTTATAATTGCTATAGTACTCAACACGTACCTACTACATTATGAATTTAGTTCAGTAAGTAGTCGCGGAACGGCGTTAGAATCGCTGAAAGAAATGTTGCCATTTCCTAATAAAAAATAAATCTTAGGGTGGATTTACATGTTGGCTGAGGCTGGGCAAACGTCTACTAACTCCAAACTATTAACTATGAAAAACTTACGGCCAGCCGAGCCAAACACCTCGTTTACATGCTGGCGTTGGTGGAGGATGGCTGGGGTTGGCCAAGCGTGTAAATGCAGCATTATACTTTCAACATGTCATGGTCATGGTCGACATAGCAAACCAATAGCAAACAAACGAGTATGGCGAAATGGCAAATTTCTAGTTATGTATTGTAGACGACTGCGACGATGCTGACTGCATGGCAATTTTCTAGTGATTAGTATATATCGAAATATTTTTGCTATGCAATGAAATAAGGGTAAGAATAATTAACACGTTCACTGTGCATGCCCCACCGATGGGGCATTTTGAGATCCTCACCATACGTGAATGCACCATCGGTGGGTCATGAGCCCCTCGCAAGTTTAAAGGCTTGTAACTCTATGCATGTGTGAGTTTATACACTTATATCAACTTACACGTGTGAGCAACGAACTAAAAGAGATGTTGACGTGAAAACCGGAGAACTTTTTTAATAAGGATTGCCAGTACGTTACGAAAACTTTTTGAGTTTTTCACTATGACAGATATTTCTTTTTATTTGTTCCGCAAAGAACCGGCTAAGGTCAAAGACCATGCTGGAGACTGTCCCGCCCTCACACCCACTACTGTAACTCCTGTAAGCCAGGATCAACAGTGGCACGCAATGTCATGACACCGAGCATTGAAGCTCGGCGAGTCTCCGGGAATGTCTAACTTGTCTTTAACCCGCAACGAAATTAATCAGAAAGTGTAAAAAAAAGAAAAAGACCATGCTGCCAAGTCTTAAATAATGACAGATAATAATTTGACAATAACTTTGACTTGACCATTGGCATAGAACAATAGGTCATACGTGTATGACCCACGGATGGTTAATTCGTTAAAATGGTTATTTTTTAATGAATAATGAATAAAAATAAAAAATAATGATAAGATATGTCATTTTTATACCTAACACTGCATATTATTCCCAATTTGTGTTTGCACTTATGGAGTTGCCTCCGTAACTATAGCTACACAGTTAACGTGTTAAGTCACATTTATTATGTGCAATACAACTATATTTTATCTACATTTTGTAACTAATCGATGTTTGCGCATGGAAGATATATGAGAAAAATCTTAAAGTATTTATAATATACAAAAACATAGATAAAAATTATGGTGCCGTGTCATCTTTTTCTGCCCTCCTATTGGCTGATTTGACAGGTTGTCCAATAAGCAGGAATTACTTGGAAGTATTATAAAAATTTAAAATGTACAGTTTTTTTCATGGGTATTGCAATAAGAACACGATATGTTATTAAATATACGTTTAATTAGAACAACATACTTATATAATATTCCGTTGAAATGAGTATAAAAAATAAGTTAATAACATTTATTTAAATTCTTATTATAAATTAATATCTGGTAACCTAACAAGATTCTTTATAAATCATAAGACTTTTCATTTCATTTTCTTTGTGAAAACACTTTGGTAGGTGATAAATCCACATACCCACAATATTTTAACATATATTTGTGTTTCAGAATTAACAACACGAGTAAATAGCATATTAATATCAAATGTTATACATTCATAAGGCACTTTTTACAATTTTGTAAGCTTTTCTTACGTCTCCACTTTCTTAGAATTTAACATGACAACCGTAGCGACATCTATGTACAAACATCATAAATGACAATAACCAAAATATATTTCATGAAATATCATTGGAACGATAAAAAATGTTATATTAGGGCGGTTTTTATTTTGTACTTCTTCCACTTAATTTCGATGATATACTAAAACTGATAGTGTCCATTGTGAATTAAATTATACACTTAATAAATAATCGAGGTACAACTGCGTTGTTTTTGTTTATCGTCGATATGGCGCCTTGCGGTACCGACCACGCTCTTCCTCGTCGCGGACATCCAAATAGTGACTGAATACCACTGCCCACAGATAGAGGTACAGGCCTGGAAAATGAAAAAAAAGTATTAGTAAATAATTAGTGGCGAGCACTTAGATGGGTGGGACTCGAAGGATCAAACCGGAGTTCGATGTTAGCGCAAAAATCGGTAATTTTGCCAAGTGAACTTTTATCTTTATTCCTAGTAACTTACCTACCTATCGTTCTACTTAATAATGAAGGAAAAACATTGTAAAATATTTCTGAGGTCAATAAACCCGTGGTCAAATTCTGGCAGCGCTCTATTATTTTTTGCATTAAATAGAAGCTAATAATAGTAATAATTAAATACACCCAGCAGTCACATACATAATCTTGAACCCCCATTAAGATCAATTAAGTCTTGTGTCGTGGGTATCAGAAACTTCTCGGTCTCACAAAAACCCAGACCCGAGACAAATACTTGTGAGCCTCATAATAACATTTGTCTTGGTGCGGGAATCGAACCCGCAACCTCTCGTTTTACAGCCGGCGTCTACCCAACTGCGTGGAGGCTGTCTGAGAAGCTGATAAGATTACATTTCGTATACTTGAAGAGGTTGAAATGGTAAATACCTAATTACTTACACAAATACAGGAGTCCGCCGATGAGTACAACGGTCCCTTCTAAGACGTGGTCCTTCTTGTCGAGGTAGTACGTTATCGACGTGTGGAGGACTGTGATGAACAGCCCCACAGCCAGCACTATGCCCAGCACCACCCACGGGAGCATCAACCACGACCGCCGCTGTTGGAGAATATTCATCATTTAATATCTACATACATACAGATATATAACTTCACTTAAAATACCGTTGTCGTAGGCGACAGTACTCCCATCTTTTTTATTGCAATGAATGACAAGACGAGCAAGCTGTTCGCCTGATGATAAGCGATACGACCGCTCATAAACAGTAGCAACCAAATAACACTTTGAATTACAAACCAATGCTTGGCATTCTCTGCGCTCGCAATCCTAAGATATCTATTGTCAATTTAGTGCAACAGGAATTTTCAGGGAACCTTATCCCAAAGAGCAATAATTATTATAGTTCAATATTTCATCCAAATGGTTTTAGAGATCGTAGAGATTCTAATCCAATATACTAGAATTTTTCGTTTAATAATATTGGAATATCTTACCGAAAAGGACGTCTTTAAGCGTGAAAATATAAAAAAATATTATGATTATTATCATTTTTCTGAATATGAAGGTTCCTTAAGCGTACGATATTGTATATACATTAACTGTTTGGACTTCCTAAGTAAAACAATGCGTATGGGTTATTTAGTGGTTATTTTCCCGGCGCATGGTGGCATAGAAATAAGAACTAAGAATTATCTGGCCAAATATCAATTATCAGCAGGAAGTAGAAACAAACAAATTGTCAGCCGATGCGTTCAAGCTGGAAGCTTGAGTTCAGAAGCAGTTTGAAGTTTGACTGCAGCATCAAACATTCTACATGTAAGTTTACAACATCTTTCGGCGTGAAACATTTAGTCCCGGATGTTATCATTAATTGTTGCGCGATAATAGTCCAATCATCATAATGGACTATGGTATATGAATATTACAAAATTAGTCAATGACAACGACGCCGAGCAGGTTCATTGCTCTTGCATGCGTTTTGTCTTAGGTATTTTTTGATAAAAACGTAAATAATATATAACAGTAGAAAAACATTTAGCAAAAAATTCAATAGATACATTTTAGGACGAAATTATCTTTAACATGATTGTAGACTCACAAAACACATAGTTAATTCCATTTTTTTACTTATAAGTATACATGAAAATATGATCTCATAGATAAATACTTGTAATCTAGTATATTATCTCACATGCAAATGGAAAGCAAGACAAATAGGGCAAAAGACAAACGTGGTGCAGACATTAAATATGTGTTGTTTACTTTTCTTATCAGCTACAAATGTAATATGTACGTAATGATTACCTTCTGCACAGCTATGATCAGCAGCGCGCATATCAGTAGCGTGAAGAATAAGTTTATCGTCAGGATGATTCTTGGAACTGGAAACAAAAATTAATGAGTTCAGTAACATTGCTTTTAAAAGGGTCGAGTCATAAATGATAATAAATAGTCCCGAACCCGAAGCGCCTTGTATCATGCCTATGAGTAACTATGAATGACGAAGACTATAACTAATAATTTATTTACTAGTTTCGTAACATCGAAATAATTCATCAATACCTTTAACCGCATAATACCCATTAAAGAACATAGGCCTTCCCCAAGGATTTCCACCATGAATTGATTTTTTTGGGGTACAATACAAGGGTAAAAATCAATGAAAACTTACTGTCTAAGTCGGATAATTTCTTATCAAACTCCTCGTCAAAGATGAAGGTGCTGAAGACGATTCTATGATCGTTGACGGTCCACAGGATGATGATGGTGGCGACAGAGAGCACCATGCCGAGAACGGCTGTGATGAGAGTGCCGGCGCGCGTCGACGCGCAGCAGCAGCACTTCTGGAGACGCTTCATTGTGTTTGCTTCTTGCTTTATTACTTCTTAAAATTCTTCACCGCCTCATGACTTCTGTAATAGATAAATAAATAAATGCACCCAACAGTCACATAAATAGTCTCACACTAAGGTCGAGTATTGTGTCGTGGGTATCAGGAATTACGAGACACTTTTCAGCCTTACAAACATCAAGACCCGAAACAAATACCCGTGGGTCACACAAATATTTGTTGGGGATAGAACCCGGGGGCTCTCGTTTCACAGCCGACGTCTAACCAACTGCGCCACGGAGGTTGTCAGATAATTGCTCATTTAGCACAGCCTGGTGTAATTTTATAAACCACTTAATGAATATTAAAGAAGTTCAGCAAAGATAAATCTTGGGACCTAGATAAAGACTTAGGGTGACCGAAGGTGACATAAGAAAAGACGTTGTTTGCATAGTAAATATTTTGTAGAAACCCAGATTTCGTTGTAACTTAATTAAGTTAGTCATTCTTTTTAAATTTCATATTATAGCTTTATATGATTTTTTTGTAATTTATCGTATTTCTAGTTATATAAGTAATTTCGTTAGGTATAACAATGCTGGTTTGAGGCTCATTTAAAGGGAATTTAGGCATGAGTATAGCTATTATTCGAAACCTACAAGTCATTGCGTCTACAGATCCTATTCTATTCTGTTGAAGGTGTTTGTGTTAACATTCATAAAATAGATATGTGTTAGAAAGTGTCTATCTTCGTTTGACTTTGTCGACAAGAAATTAGATTATAAAATAATAAAAAAACTTAATTTGCATAACCTGTGATGTGGGCGATAGACGCGAGATCCGTTATTGCAGACGCCATCTGCATATTTTGTTTTAATGGTCTCGCATTCTCAGACTACAAGAATGTTTGAGACAGTTCACACCATTTTACCAGATTCTTAACCTTTCTCAATCGTACGTTTTGCAAGGAGACATATATGGGCTGATACAGATACAGCTGCAGTTATACAAATTATAATTGATTGAGTAATTATCCTGATGGTTTGTGCAGTGAAAAAGTCTGTCGTCATTTGGTACTTAATGACGACAGACTTTTTCTGTCTACGATTTAAATATACCTCCTGGTTAGTTAAATTAGCTTAAATATATTAGTATTGTGTGTGCATCTAAGTTTTATTGCATCATAAAACCTAAAAGGTTCTGGTTTCATCATAGAAGGAATACCACTGTTAAAGTAAGGGGCTCAACAATTATATTTATAGCAATCTCTTTATTAAAATTTCTGATCATTATTCTTTCAGACACACAATCCATTTAAACGCATTAAAAATAAATTACTATTCGAATTTAAAGTAGTTTTATAACCGTCTTATAATAAATAGTTACATCAAACAACATACACATGGCTCTGAGTTAATGCGGCAGTGCGTATTGAAATTTTCGCAATCACAAACAATTTGATTGACCGGCGCCCAACGTTCTGCACGCTACCAAATTAGAAACATTACCCAATACTATTCTAATTGCGGCTTAGTGCTTTGGAATAAAAGAGCAACTGATGGACGGGCTTACAATACATTATTCACCAATTTATATTTATAAAATTTGTGATACTTTAAAGATAACATAATTTAAGAGCAATTATGGAACACATGTTTTTTATTGACTGACAAACGAACAAACAGGTCACCTGTTGGTAAGTGATCACTGCGACCTATCCACAACGATCATGAGATGTGTTCATAGATGTGGTGCCGGTCCATTAAATCGGGAGAGGAGCAGGAACGAATAAGGATAGGAAGGAAGGGGTATCAGGCATCCGGCAATGTCACTCGTAAGAGCAATGACATTAATTTGACGTAACATTAGTAAAATGTATACAATTTGTAGTGCATTCGCTAGCAAGCACAATCAATTAAAATATTAAATGGATTCTGCATTATGAGATGTATGAGTTTATAGGAATATCCATGTTAGTTTTTAAATATATTACGGATTTATTATTATTACATAATAAATCCGTAATATATTTATGTATATGAAATACATCGTAATGATTTTATCAAGAATATCTTTATTGTATGCATTACCATGTAACCTGCTAATGGCTTACATAATGGTAACATGTAAGTGATTTCCTCCGCTCATGAACACGTAACTGAGATCATAGATGCATTGTCGGCGTTTCAAATGTGGAACAGAACAGGATTAGGGAACTGGATACTGAAAAGTATTATTTAGCTCTCAGCAATTTCCCCCACGGAATGAACCACGGTAACTCTTCGCTTCGCGCTGGTTTTTAATGAGACTGTCACCACCCTGGGCGGCTGGCTAAATCCTGGATTACTACATATTATATTATTCTACTTATTGATCTTAATATCCACGTCTCGACGTGGCTCTACCAATTAAATAAATACACCCAAGCCCAACAGTCACATACCTACATAGTCCTGACCCCACATTAAGATTAATGAAGTCTTGTGTCGATATCAGAAACTACTTTTCGACTTTTCGGTTTTACAAACAACCAGACCCGAGACAAATACATGTGGGCCTCACAAACATTTGTCTCGTGCGAGGATCGAATTCACGGCCTCGTTCCACAGCCAGAGTCCAAGCAACTGCGCCACGGAGGCTGTCAATTTAAACGAGTATGTAATGCAATGTAAAATAATCTTTATTTATAAAACCATCACAGATAAACAGACACGTTGATTTACAAATACTTCCGCAACTGAATAAGAAGCGACTACTACGCGCCATAAATAATTGTGTAATCGTCAACAAGAATTGTATCGAGGCAGCCACGCGGAACGCCCTTAAAGGAAACTGGCTGTACGGAGCTGTGCCTTGTTTTAATTGGAAAAAAATAATCACGACCATGTGGGGACACGTCATCGAGTATGTACCTACAAGGGTTTATCGCTGTCGGCATATAAGGGAACAAAGCGCTGTTTATTAACGGTCGCATTTTTATATAGCTTCTAAGGCGAGGTCCGGGTGAAGATTTATCAGATTATGTTTGTTTTATGAATATACTTCTGGCATTCGACCGATGTTATTATAAGCTAAAATATAGTTAATCTCTTAGACAGTTGATGCCCTTAGCTAAATTAATTTTTAAACAACCAACAATTTCACTCAAAGTCCGACGCGATTGGTAACTAATAGAGTATCTCGGTCTCATAACATCTTAACCCGAGGCTAATACTTACTTGCATGTTGATCACACAAAAAAAATATATCAATACGAGGATCGAACCCGCGGAAAATAATTTCACAGCCAGCTTCGTGATCCGAAATGTAATATTATAAAACAAAAAAAATCCAATGATTGGCGGTACTAGCATGCCCTTCGCCTGGTGGTAAACAATACCACCGCTCATGGACAGTAGCAAAACCAAACATTACCTTAAATGTCAAAGCGATGCTTTGCATTCCACTGCGCTCGCCATCCTGAGACATAAGATGTAAGGTCTTAATATGTCCAGTAGTTACTCTGGCTATAATTTCCTTCAAACCGGAACATAACAGTGAATTTATACTGCTGTTTAGCGCGAGAAATAGACATTACGGTGGTAACTAACCAGGTGACCTCTCACATTTGAGAGACCTGCCACCAGTATTCTAATTCCTCTACTTTGATTTGTGTCGACGATTGTTTAATATCAGTATTTTTACTTTGTTCCGCAAAAACAATACCTTAAAAGCCTTTCACGGTCGTGAACAAGTCGGTAATGGTTTGTTAAATGCCTGGGTGTGCCCTTTCGTGAAATGGAGGCTAGGCGGGTAGACACAACGGCTGGTGTAATGGGGTCGATCTGCAAATTGGGTCGGGCCAATGTCATTAGGCCAGAGAGGTTATCTGTCCACTGATTGTGTTTGTAAACTGTCGTGTTTGACTTGAACCGGTGTAGTTCCTGGTTGGGTGTCTAGCAGAACTCACACTTAGCTGTTAGCGCTAAGACTGCTAATTGTCGCGCCTTTGGTGCATTTGTTTGTCTTCCTGCAAGTTTTGTTTATTTGAACTATAATATAGAGGTATAATTGAAACAATAAGATTAAACTTTATATTTATTTATTTGTTCATACATTTTATTTTGCACAAAAGAAAAATAAAAATAAAAAGAAAATGTCAAACATAAAAAGTATAATTCGCGGTCTTGTCGCTCAAAGGAAATGTCTTACCGACAACCAAATTTCATTTAAACTTATTACAGATTTTGTATATAATATACAAAGTATATAATATATACGTACAAAGTATATAATATACAAAGTATATAATATATATCAGTACTACTGATGCTATATCAGTAATTAAACTTTAGTAATTGTTTACATTAGTAGTTGTAAACATCAAAATGTATCTGCTATCAACATTATAATTAGACACATATGTGTAAAACATAATTAATGTATGTATTTTATGTAAACTCGCAATATATCCAAAGGTTGTCTGTAAGAAATCGCCTAGAGCGATAAGACCGCCATCTGTACTTTTTTTCATTTGTAATGTACTGTACTGATAAAAAAAATAACACTGACCAACGGCTGCCTCTGTCGGACTGGCGGTTTCATGAGGTGTCCGTCATTACAAGGAAATAATGTATCTAATGTCAATGAACTAAAATGTTTACATTACAAATGAGCAAATCCCATTTAGAGAATTAGATGCGGACTGCGATGTAAATTGATTCCACTCGCGTTACTTTATAAAACTAGGTACGCACTTTATATTTTTTTAGGCGAAGCCACGGTTCGACAAGAAAGAAGAGTATTAGTCCATAATACATCTCTCTGTAGAGCACGAGGCCTACAATCCCTTAAGCCCCTCCACAATCGATAGTACGATTGAGAGGGTTAGGCTATATAATCCACCAAGCTAGTGCCCTAGTGCAGCTTGGTGAACTCTACATATCACAGTAATTCTTACAAATCGCTGTGGTATGCAGGTTTACTCACGATGTTTACCTACATCGTTATAGTACCTGATGATTCAACCATGACTCCGAAAAGTCAGAGATGTGGCCTGGGGTTTGAACTCACAACCACCGTGGACACGTTGCCAGCTGCGTCTGGTCCATTACCAACAGGCCACCACGCACTTAGAAAAAGAAAGAAGAGTACTACACGTTTTTTAGGTATCAAATATTAGCTATGGTCCGAGAGTACCTTATCAGCCTGAAGTTTGATCCGTGCTTTGTTAACATCCCAAAGATTCGCCAGCAACATTCCAAAGCTTAAAAAAGATTAAATAATGGTTTCTTAGATTTACGCGAATGTTACACAATAAAATAAAACTATTTTTAAAGAATTATAGTTATTTTCGGTAAGTTAAAAAATGTAAAAATTAAACCAAGTTCTCGATAAAATCCGTATTTTTTTTTATTTCAATAGATTACATGGTTTAGATTTGAGCTTGTTGCATGGTGTTATATATATCCCACTAACGGAATACAAGCGCGAATGTTTATGAGTAACAATAAAACATTTTTCTCCACACGCGAGAGTACTTCGAACAAAACTATTTTCCACTTAAGTGTTATCGCTGATTCAATTCAGTAAATTGTTGCAGCGCTGTGTGTCGACGGCTGGGCCGGATCTAGATTTATAAGCATTATATATTTTACTAAAAATAATTGGTTAATAACTTTTGGTAGTTTTCTCTAGTACACTAATAAAGTCGGATTTTTCGGTTTGGTATTTTTTATATTTATTTAGTAACGGACTTAAAAGATGTTTTAGTTGATATATGCCAGTAAAATTATGGAGTTTTAAATTCAATGAACTGTAAACTTTTATATATTTTTACCGTTAGCATAGAGCATACTCAAATGTCATTTGATAATTTAATTAAACATTATTAAACATTTTGTTTCGTGGACTATGACCACACGAGTATATCTTGAATGCATTTCTGGCTCGTATGTGGCGTGCCTGTGGCCCACAATCGCTGTTACCGCTATCAATTACTGAGCCATCTCCGTAATCCCACCGATATAGAGTTACTGCGTGTGACTGAATGCTTTTCGTCAGCAGTATTCACTGGCCATTGGCTTTTGTTAAAGAGACTAAACGAAATAATGATAATCCCGTGTTATCCTCTGATGCCTTTTATAAGCCAGGATGGACAGCAGACCGCATTTTATTTAGTACTTGTTCAAGTTCAGCAAATCTCTAGGAATATCCAAGTAGACTTTAACTAGTAAAAAATGTACAATTAGAAGATCTTTGTCGTAAAAACAAAATGTCGAATATCTATACGATTCTCCGGTCAAAAACCGATTAACTACGTTTGTCAGAACCAGCTTTAAATATTGACTTCTCCACATAAAAAGATATGAACTCTAAATTATTTTCGCTAGATCATTATTATAGGAATACTTGATTGGAAGAAAAATATCAGAAGTGGACTTGTTTTCAACCAGTTTTTATTCCCATTGGGCGGAGTAATTTATTGTGTCTATAACTGGCTTCTTACTCCTACGTCTAAACGAATGTGCTATTTGTATGCGGGCGTATCAAGATTTCTATTAACAATAATATGTTATTTCCTTCACACATATTAGTGCACTCTAGAATCCGACCATTTATTTCAGTCAAATATCACTTTGCACAAATGAAAATAAAATTTTTGTTAGACTTGACATAACTGATACCCACGACAACATTATATCTTAGTGTGAGGTCAGAACTATGTATGTGACTAAAAACAAGGTTAGCCAAGAAGGGTACCTATACTAAGCCGAAAGGGATTGCAATATTATTCCAATGTACTACTGGGTCTGTGATTCCAATATAGCAGTCATCATTAACCGCTTAGTTAACTTCTATCCCCGTAAATGTGTAGAGGTTAGACAAATAGGTAGTATAGTAGGTAATGGTGATATATTAGTAGCAATAAATGACGGGACTAAATAGCCTTTATAGAAAGAGAATATACACTTTTAACACGACAAATAAGACAACTGTGAGCCTGTAATTTGCCGAAAGTAAAATCTACAAGGCATTAAAAGACTAAGGTCACGCCCAAAAAAGTTGATCTATGCCTAACAGAAAGATCTTAAGTTAATATATTCAATAGTTCATGCTAAAATGTGGTCATACATAGCATGCCCATTTTAAGCGTATTTATGTGCTTTGGTGAAGGTCACATAGATATCTGCAGCAATGTCATTGTCATTAACTAATTACGAGCTTTAGTGCGATTCACGTAACTTTTTGACGCGCCGATCAAGTTGCGGTGCGGTTACAATTAAGTTTACGCTTTGGTACCAAATGGTATTCTTGTAAGTGTTTAGCTGCGCGTGAACTGCGCGTGAGCTGCGCGTCAACTGTACGTCAGATGTATGAAATTTGTTTGAGATTGACATGTACGCGCAGCAGTAGAATACGCTAAAACGTTTGCGTGACGCGAACTTGACGCGAGCGTATTTGTCAAAATTACGTGAATACGAAAAGGGCTGTTTTGATCGAAACTTAACCGCAACTGCACTGCAGCTGAACTTATTTTAATACGTGAATCGCCCTACTTGTTATAATGTCCTCGCGACTCGACGCAGTAGAGATGTTCCCACGTTTATGTGCAAATATTATTGATTTAACTTTATATTTTTTAGATGTACTAATTACAAAATATTTTTAGAAAATCGCGCTGTTTTTAGAGACCATAATGAATCTGTGACCTGAAGTTGTATTTGCGTTGAAAAATATAAATAATAAATAGGTAGAATTAGTATTAAAGTTATTAAGAATAAATATATTGATTGAAAATTGGAAAAGATAATGAAGTCAATTTTGATGGCTACAATTTGAGCAGATAGATTGAAATGAACTGACTAGTTGTTAAAAAACCACGCAGCCAAAACGCAAAAATATTGTTGTAATATATTACGTTATGTGGTGGTCTAAGAAATCTATTTTTCATGCCTTCAAGAATATGAAAATAATTTGAAGTAATATTTGTATAAATCGTCTTTACAAATTCGAGTACATATTTACAAGGGTACTCAACATCAATATGCCTTTAATCTGTTAACATATTTCCAGATAATCCGTTACTAGCCCCTTTGATTCTTTGTAGTACTCTTGAACTCTCGTTTGTCGAGGAGGTCCGTGCTCTGCAGTAGGACCTACAAATACTGGATTTTTATGCAATCAATGGTTCTTATGTGGCAAAGATAGCTGGTGTTCCTTTTTGGAATAATAAAAGGAAACACTTTATTAGCAATGGGATATCAACGAAACCTAACATTTAAGCCTAATCATAAATATAGGTCTGTTTTAAGGATAGAAGTATGTAGGTACTAGGTACGAGTACATAATTCTGTTTGATTTTATTTTATTCCACTAAAGAAACCTTTTTTATCATTTTTTCATATTGCTTTGTACCAAGTAAAGATTCTTAACCCTGACATTTCTTAATATTTTAATGCAGACTGTAAAATATCCATGTTGGTTTGTTTGTTTAAGAAAATCAGGTTAGTATTTCGGTCGTAAATATATGGGTCATTACTTACGCATTCATAATATTAAATATAAAACTCTGAGGAGGTGACCTAGTATGATTACGATAGCTATTTCTGTACAATTTATTCACTGTAGAATGTATACCAGTGGTTCTAACTGGTGGTCCCTGGAAGCATCCAAAGTGGTCCGTGAAGCCATCCTAAGACTATATTTAAGATAATTTTATGCATGTTTCATTAATGAATATATATAAAAACTCTTTATTCATTTACATTTCGGTATTGTATTCACATACAACCAATCTAGTCAACTAACTGGGTAGTCAATAGTTAGAATTGGTAAAGAACCACTGATTTTATATTCTTTAACAATATAAAAGGGTTTGTTTGTTTGAACGCGCTGATTTCAGAAACTGCTGATTCAGATTGAAAAATCATTTGACTGTTGGATATTGCATTTTTCAAGGAATGCTATAGGAGAGAGAAAACAAGTGGCCGCGGACCACTCTGACAAAACCTTGGTCATAGTTCGAGTCTTGTACACCTTAGAGTTTTTTAAAGTTGCGTTTATTTCTTATCACCGTTTACTTTGCAGAAAAAAAAATGTTTTAGACTTGCATATAGAGCATCTACAATCTTCTGGCACAGAAAGCGCTGTTGTACAAATAAGAATAGTTTTTCTCCCTTCATATTGCATTATATTGGACATTTTACTGCTACTACATTACAAGTATAAATGCTTGTTGTTTATATGTAAAAAAATAAAGATATTTTATCCTAATTTCGCCACATCTTTAGGTAGATAGTCTGTAGGCTGTATCTGAGACATACATATTCAGTCCACCAACCCGCACTAGGTGGGCCTGGTGGACAAACACGCTAGCCTCTTTAAATTGTTGAGCAGGCCCATACCCAACAATGGGGCGTATTACTTACATTATAATAAGTAACATATAAAATGTACAGGATTCGCAACACTAGAATGACATCATCTTTTTATTTATAGCCGTCGATCGTAAATCTGTGCGGAGTGTGAACGGCGCGTAGGATTCTCAATGATTTTCGGCAACGTTGTGGGGGTTTAATTAAATCGAAATGCCCAGTGGATGCTTAAACAGTTATGTTAGTCTGTTACTAAGCGAATAACATTCTTTTTAAAGAACGTTGATAGTTTCGGAGCGGATTTTATTGATGTCTGACAATACTTACGGAAAATAAATCACGGTGTAAAATTAAATGACTTGGCGTTAAAAAAGCTTGATCAAAATAAATTTGCTTATGTGGATCAAATTCAAATTCGATGTATGTTGCCCTGCCTTTCTTCTTTCTTTTTACCGCAAGGTCTATTTCTGCCGCCAAACAGCAGTGTAAATGCACTGTTGTGTTTCGAATTGATAGACATTGTAGCCAGAGTAACTACTGGATATATTGAGATTTAACATCTTATGTCTCAGGATGGCGGGCGCAGTGGAATGCCATGCAATGCTTTGTAATTCATAGTGTTGTTTGGTTTTGCTACTGTTTATGAGTGGTCGTATCGCTTACCATCAGGCAAAAGACATGCTCGTCTCGTCATTAAGCGCAATAAAAAAACTTGGCGTTATCCCGGCCAATGCCAGGGTCCGCGTTCCGGCTCAATCTCCTCTGTTTCACCCTATCTTCTGTAGTAAGGCTATTGACCCTCATATCTCCTTGATGTCATCTAGCCAGCGCTTCTCTGGTTTACCATTCAATCGAGTTCAAGGCAATGTTATCTTGTATATTGCAATGCCTTTTTAGTAATAAAGTATTGATTATCTTGTATCTTGTTTTAAAAATTCAACGCAATATGTAGGTACTTGGATCAGTATTAAAAACTTGTTAATTTTAATAAGTTTTAAGAGACAAGTCTAAAATTAACCATGAAATTGTAACAAGCAGAAGTAGTTTATTTGTTGCTTCATTCAAGGCCACTATAACAAAGATTAAAAAATTCATCTAGATTAGGTACTCTACTTAAAATACAACCGGACCAATGCACACTCGAATTACGTAATCTCATTTTTCTGTGACTAAATATGGTTTTTATTTATTAAAACTATTAACGTGGCGCTATAAATGTAATGTGTATGTCGCCCACGCGGTGTACCTCGCAGGGAGTCGAAGGCCGACGCTCGCGCTACAAGGCAGTGACGTCACCGCTCACTACAATACATTATGCTTGTTTGTATAATTATGTAAATGAGTCCAACACGTACCTGTCTTGCCGTATGTTAACATCTTATTTGGATTTTTACAAGCGTTTTATTGCAATATAAAATATTTCTAGTCAAAATAATGAAGGGACAAGTTGGTTAAAGAGTCAGTTATGAACACAGGCTGCGAAGTGTGAGAACGATTCCCAAATCGTAACAAATATTTGTTTTATGTTCTATTATTTATGGAATCTACAAATATTCTGACATGCACACGACTTGAGACTTTGGAATTAAAATAATGCACATGAGTTAAGTATTTCTATTTAGGTAGACACGTTTGTCTGTAATATAATAAAATAAATATTTTAAAATCGTTTCATCGGCATTTCTATTAACAGCTAGATTTTTACGCTTAGGATACAGAGAGTGAAATTTACGATTGCAAATCTAATAAAGCTTAATTCTTGCAAATAAGGTTACAATAATGTGGACCTCTTCTTGAACAGAAGAAGCTTAGCTTATCAGTCTCAATCAATTGCTAATAATCATGGATGCAGAGCACGCAATTATCTTGTTTACACTAAACATTGGAAAGTAGTATGTACATTATTGTGCAACGAATACTGATAAGAATTACCGTTCTTCTATTCATTGAGTTATTATAATTGCAGGCACTGTGATGCGTGTCTAATTTTTGTTGGAATATAAAAAGTCTTTGTGTTACAGTATTTTTTACGTCAGTTGTAAGTTTTAGGTACATTTAATATCAAGGATATTAAGGTTTAGTACTTTGAAAGTACATTTAATTCTACTAAACTGAAACGAATGTTTACCGTTCCAAGATATTATACTACTTCAATAAGTTTGTCTGTTTGATAACAAAATCTTCATTTATTTTTATAAATATTGCATGGGTCAAGCTGTTGTCTGTTTTAAGTTATAGCCGTCGTCTATAAACATTTGACTTTGTGGGTCGTAGATAGGCAACGGACTACTTAAAAAGGGAACGGGAAAAAGGTAGAAAAGGGATCGAAATTAGCAAAAACGCCCTCCAGAAATCTGAAAAGCTGAATGTTTTTCTCTAATACAGTGTATTTACTTACCTCCTTAAATCCTGATTTAAAAAATACCACTGAATTGTCAATTATAACCTATGGCTTATCGCCATTTCGGGCACGAATTCCTGACACCGGGCTGATAATGAATAGAAAAAAACAATATCACTTTGCCCAACTCGGGATCGAACCCAAGATTTTACAATCATACCGTAGTACAGAGGCGCTACCAAGAAAGTGCGACAAAATTCATTCAAATTCACATTCAAAGTTGGGTATATAACCAGCTTGTGGATATAAAGACGTTAAGGATATTATATGTGGCCTTTGTGGATAGACATACAAGGTGAACAACAAGTTTATACTAATGCCTGAATTTAAAAGTAATTTCTGCGAATATGATACTTCAAAAAATATCCTTATATTATTGATGTAAAATATGACTCACTGACCAAAGTTGTTACGAGCAATATGTAAGCCTTTTAAGGTGAATTACTATTGTATTGTTTTATTGCGATCAATGGCGAGACTTTGATCGTCAATCACCACGCACTAAAACGGTGAAGGAAAACATCGTGAGGAGACCTGCATACCATAGCGGTTTATAAGAATTTCTATGGTATGTAAGTCCGCCAACCCACACTAAGCCAGCGTGGTGGACTATATGGCCTAACCACTCTCAATCGTACTGTCGATTGTAGAGTAGGCTTGTGCCCTGCAGAGGGACGTTTATGGGCTGATACAGAATGGTGAGACTAGCATGTCATTCACCTGATGGTATGAAAGCGATACGACCGCTCATGGACAGTAGCAAAACCAGACAGCACCATGAATTTCACATCAATGCTTGGCATTCCACTCCGCTCGCCATTCGGAGAAATAAGATGTTGTCCCATTATGTCCTGTAGTAAAATATATTGCTTGGATAGTAAACAGATAACACACTATACAATTATTAAACTATAATATCCACAAATACACAGGTAAATTGTATTACTTACATTATATTATTGTATGGGCTCTACATTTTAGAATGAAATGATTAAGAAATACCCTGTACAAATTGGTTAACGATATTCTTATGAAGGGAAAGATTAATCGTTAACACATTTTTTAGAATTACTCAGTATACTTTGCAATCTATAGACAATCAGAAGCAAGAATAACGTGATTAATAACAGGAGTGAAATTTCGGAAGTGGTAGAGCCGATCTTTTCTCCGTCACGACTCCGCATGAATGAGAAGGTTCTTTACGTCGCGTTTCGTTCGGTTAGTGATTGTTGGACGCGCAATACCCTTTTTTTCTTCCCATCCTATGCCTTTAAATAAGCATAAAAAATTATCTGCATTTAAAACCGATGACTACATTCGTATTCAGTTTTAAATTGTCCTCCAGAACTAAGAACTCAAACCCAAATAAATTTCAGCATAATAGTGACGCAGGGATTAAAATTCAAGTTAAAGACATGACACGAAGCAGTTAGCAATGAACAAATCACCTTGATCCAAGAGCAATGTCAGCTGTGACTAATGGCCACCGAGTACTCAACACGACTGAGCTTTTGCGAAAACTATTTATGGTTATGGACCTTAAAGCCAAGTACGATCAGACCAAGGCCACGTTTATCGATATCGATAACCGGTATGCTTGTTTAGTTTCCTTGTTATGTAACAAATTCAATGCTACTGCAGGCGTCTTTATTTTAAATCGTGATGCTGTTGTTAGATTAATATTCGCAATAGCTTCGTGATGCGAAAATATGTCATGAACGAATATATCTACTTAAATGTATAGTATATGTTTGACTAGAAGATGTATACATGTTTGACTGGCAAGTTTCAAACATTGTAAATCTTGATATCCTTAATCTGAGGGAAGGGTAATTGACGTTGTACTCGTATTCTCAGATGATTGTAGTAGTCTTTCTCCTTAGAATTTGATAATGTAGCTAAACAATAGTTGCCAGTGAAATTAAAACTAGACAAAAGGTTTACTATTATCTTTAATCATGCTCTTCAAGAATTGTAGAGTACACTTACAGTTAGTTGTTGAAAGCAATTCTGGTAAAAATGACAAAACACTTTTTCTTTTTTGCACTGTTTAAGCGAACTAACTTCCTTCAACTATCAATAGATTTGTCTAGTCAAAGAAGTCACAAAATATAATAAATGAAAACTGAAAGTACATTTTTGCATTTCATTGAACTTTTTGGCAGTTTGCCAGCTATGTATTGTTTTACAATTAGATTTTCGGTCAAGGTCCTGTTCGACAAACGACGCTATTCCTGTTTACCTTATCCAGGGTCGTGTACATAAAACATCAGTATTTGTGCTTTTTAGAATACTTTTAAATTGTCCCTCGCACTTTACTACGAATAAAGTCCCGTAGAATTTTATTGATACAAAATATTACTACTCTCGAAGTTTCCATACATTTTTAATTAGTGAGTCATTTTATGTGTTTACATGACCGTGATCCGTCAGTCTGATTTGTTCATTTCACAATTTCTCTTATCTCTCATTGCCAAAAAGCCAAGATCGGTAACGCAAGAGCATTACATATATCTTCTTTAATTGTTATTCACGAGTAGTTTGCAGCAATCACACCTGTTACCTATTATCAAAACGCTGTGCATAAGCTCACACATTTTTCTCAGATAGGCCAAGCAAAGGTGCTACTACTTCTAGATTCTAGATTCTAGATGAGATAGGGGCCTATCGCCATAATGCACAAATTCCTAACTCCGGGCTGATAATTAATAGGAAAATCCAATATAATTTGGATTAATATCACAAAACGCTGTGATTTTATAATAAACAGACTTGGGTGGTAAGCCCATTCCTCGGATCTCATAAATCACTTACAATAAACTAGGAAGTGAACGGTGAAGACTATTTCTGCTATAGATCTTAACCAAGGGCTCGCTTATAATTTAGTAAACAATGCATTAAATAAAACTTATAAAGATGACATCACATCAGTGTTGTGTGTAATCCAATATGCAACAGATGAGTCACCACCACAGCGGGTATATGACGGTACATCTGACTTAACCACAATTCTGTTAACCCGTATCTTAGGAGTACTTCGAGTGACTAACACAAAGCCTTGTGCAGTTTCGGAGACTTGTCCATTTGTGGAGTTTAAACTAGTTTATGTATTGTGGATTGTATTTTATAAAATAACGGGTTCATTCATAGCCATTTCTATAACTTATTTTGGTTATCGAATGTGTTGTGTTCTAGACTAAAACTAAATTCAAAAGTCGTTCGAAAGGGACAAAAATTCGATAAAAGGTTTTAAAACTGTGTATGATTAAGGCCGTAATGTTTTATGAGGTGCTCGTATTTATATGTGATTTCTAAATTAGCTATTAGCTACAGTCTTGAATATACAACCCTGTCTGGTCTACAGCACTACAGTTTCAAAGCCTACTAGAATTCAATGAGCGTTTTTGCTGTCATGTTGCATACAGTCTGTGAAATTGCCGTTCTATAAATCTATTTTTTTTCAATTTTTGATGAACACAAACATAATTATGACTTCTAAAGACGTCTGGATAATCATATTTTGCCTTAATTTATGTCAGTAAATGTGCCACTAGTATCGTAGGTTGATAAAATTACAAATTTCCAAGAAGAAAGTTCATACAATCAAATACAAACTGATGCGTGATAGATGCAGAAAAAAGGGTAGCAAACATGAGTCAGTGCATTGTTTCAATTGGTTTATTGAATCATGCTACGTCTTATTCTTTTAGGTATCTCTGCGATGTAAAACGGAACCCCTATCTTTTAATTTACAGAAGTAACTACATTGATTCCACTTCATACCGCCGCGCCGTTGTTTATAAAATAAAAGTTGTTGCGGTTGCTTGCTTTAGGTATATTTAAGAGCGACGTATTAAGTAAGGAAAAACAATTAGTCTGATTTAAATATACAGAATAAAATTAAAAACAGACAAACACGTATTTCTAAACTACGGTCTACTAAGCCAAGTTTATTTTTGTGATAAAAATGTTTTCAAAGACATTATACCTGGTCTTTTTTAGGTTCAAGGGGCAATGGACGTCGAAAAATCTTTCATGTTGAACTTTGCTGATTCAGGTCGACGGTATACGAAACCGATGACCTCTCCCCCGTCCGTTTTTAATTAACGAATTGGTTAAACTTGTTAGAGTTTATCTGGAGCGGAGCCACTCATTGTTCGCCGAAGAATGGAAACATGACTCGCATCGATAACAAAGCTAATGGTCTGAGGTGTTAAAGCACTTAAATTGCCACGCCTTGTTCATTCATTTTTAAGTTAATTCGCGCTTGGTGGTTAACTTTTCTTGAGATGAATAAGCAATATAGAGATACAATAGGATACAACGAGTAATAAAATAATAAGCATCGCAACCACATTTTGCATTTAAGTATCCTTTACTCTGTATCTGTATCTGTATCTGTATCAGCCCATATACGTCCCACTGTAGGGCACGGGCCTACTCTACAATCGACAGTACGATTGAGAGTGGTTAGGCCATACAGTCCACCACGCTGGCCTAGTGCGGGTTGGCGGACTTACATACCATAGAATTTCTTCTAAACCGCTATGGTATGCAGGTTTCCTCACGATGTTTTCCTTCACCGTTTTAGTGCGTGGTGATTGACTATCAATACACACATGACTCCGAAAAGTCAGAGGTGTGCCCTGGGATTCGAAACCGCGACCACCGTGAACATGTTGGCAGCCGCGTCTGGTCCGTTTACCAACAGGCCACCACGCACTTTCACCTTTCATCCTTTACTCATATTATTAATTGAGATTCTAGTATATTTAATCGTAATTAGGTGTCCCATAATTTTCAAGATTCAATATTTTAACAAAAGATTCAAGTCTGCTCACAACATTGCATTCCGTCAATTCATAACTAGAGCAATAGTTAAGTCATGCAGGGCCCTACGCCTAGTTAGAAATTAGGGACACTATACCGGCTATTAGCCTACAAGTCTAGAAAGCAATCAGTATAAGGCTAGCTTGTGCCCGGACCTATATAGCAAGACCTTAATTCGACTTTGTAGCGATGATTGAAATAAGGACTTCCATTGGTGGCAGGACAGTTTTGCAACCTGTCGTGTCACTGTCAGAGTAGAAAGCTTGTGAAATCGAGGATAATCTAGCAGGCGATGCACTCCAAATAGAAAGACTTGTCAGCCATCTGTGGACACGCCTTGTATGGTAAACCTGGGTATATGAAGCGCTCTCACGTACGCATACGATCACATAATGCCTTCTGCTTCTGGCGACTATGTAATTTACATACAATTTTGTGATAAGGTTTTAAGAGATGTCAGTATCATCGCCTACTCATTTTATTCGTCATGAGTTATTATTTTTGTGTTATTGTCGCTTTAATAACTTGGAGTACATTTTATTTTACACGGTATTTTTTATTAAATATCTAGAATATAATTAATCTCTATTTTATATTATAATAATAGGCTCTATACTTAATAAGATGAAAATTAAACAAATGAAAAGGTATTCCAGTTTGGATATAATAAAATATGTATTAACGAGACAAAGGAAGGAGGCATACATTATATCTGACTAGTGTGTCATCGCTAATTTACAATATAAGGAAAATTAATATTACAGCGCAGATTTATCGCCAATTGACAAATACCTAGTGTTGCCTTAAGATAACCGTTATAACTCAATTGGGATTTACTGCGCATCTAGCAAAATATACAAGAAAGAACCAAATCAGAATACCAATGATTAATAAACGGTGGATTGCATTTTAATGTACAAAGTGGAAGATGTGATCATAACTTTGTAACACCTCATTGAGTCGTATCAAAATAATAATATTGAAAATGAGGAAAATAACCCACATTATGACGTTTAATTTGGTATGTGAAGTCCGACAACCGCACTGGGACAGCCTATGGCCTAACCACACTCTATCGTAGCTACTCTAGATTATAGAGGAGGTCCGTGCCAGGGCACGTAATTCCCTTGGTAATTCCGCATACAAGATTTATCTAACAAAATAGTTTTTTAAAACAAAGCATTGCGAACAATATTATGCTGAAAGAAGCAAAAAAAGAGTACTAAACAAACAAAACAAGCGTATTACTGATTTATTTATATATAAAACTGATACTTGAAGATAATATAATAGTATTAGGTTCCACACTAAAAAGATCCTTGTGGAAGGCCTATATTCAGCAGTGGACTTCCCATGGCTGATGAGAGAGAGAGAGAGAGTGCCACATGGCTGCAGCATGCAGTGCTTGCGTGCATACGGGCTTATACAGATGGGTCACAAAAGACCTTCACGACCTCGTCATCTTCTTGTATTCATGAAATGCGTCAAGTTTAAATGAAAACTGCGCAAACAGCGACACAAGGACAAAGGTTGTAAAGAAAACACTTGATAACAACTTTACGTGCTGTTATGGCAATTATAATTTAATTTAATTAAACATAAGGTATATTTTCGAAAACTAGGACGTTCGTTTTGAAACAAAACGTGGCTTATATTACTGTTACTGTTTTATTTAAGCAACATTTAATTATTATTATCAATGTTATGGTCTAGTGGCGACTGGCGACACACATGAGGTTCACGTTGGCTCTTGAATTAGGTTTTTAGTTCGGGCAGTTTTTTTTTGTATTATTTCATATAATAAAAAGCTGAATGATTGTGCATATTATAGGGTTCCTCAATCGCCTGCGTAAGCTCTTTCTCCAGTTTGTACAACCTAAAGTACCAGAGCAGTTCAGGTAGCGTATTTAAGGGCGAGAGACGAATATCCATTACAACGCTTCCCTCGAAATAAGTGCGCCTAAACACAGGCCCTTTTGCTTGGGTCACTATCGAGGAATTCTAGGATTGTGTACAGTACTCCTAAACTACACCAAAAGTAGGCATAGCAAATTAATGTTTACGCATATTTTAAAAAATTATGACTGTTCGTCTGATGCAATTAATCTGACGTAAATCCTCACGGAAAATATTATAAACCCAGGAAATTTTCTGAATAGGTTACCTACATATTTTTAAAACACAAATGTTGTACTGCAAGGTTTTAATAATTGAAGGTCAGTTATCGATGCGGTTTATTCGGATTTAGGAATATGTTCGAAAATATGAATAAAGTTCGGGAAATTATTATTTAATATTTCGTCCCCGCCAGTATTAACAGCACGTTTCAAAAAACTGAATAAATTAATTTAATGAGAATTATTTGTTGGCACCACCACACCAACATAACAATCTGCTAAGGGTTTGAAGAAGTTTAACTTGACCTTTTCCACATAAAATATTTAAATGTTTTTAAGAAAACACAAATCAATTATTTCTATAGCTATCTTTACCTATAGCAATGCAAAAATCGGAAATGTTTAATGTCTTGTATAATTAAACCGAACACTAATTACGAAGACAATTAACGTATTGATTCCATGTGTTTTGCGTGGATGACAAAATTCTTTATTTATTAATCATTCTGTTCCATCTATAACGACAGCGTCAATGGCGCAGTTGGTTAGCCGCCGGCTGTAAAACTAGAGGCTGTGGATTCGAACTCCGCACTGAGTTTGTATCGCTCACAATTTTTGTTACGGTTCTAGGTATTGTGAGATCGAAAATTCTCTTGTATTTACCGATGCGCATGACACACGAATTGGTTCCTTATTGTGAAGTCAGGATAATGTACTTGACTGTTTTATTTATCTGGGTGTGGTAATAGGCACAAAGGCAAATACCGATTCAGCCACCGTAGTACCTATTTTTAACTTAAAATTAAATTAATAAAAAATAAAATGAAGTAAGTAATTAAAAATATTACACAGTATTTGCTTGTATCTTCGTGATATCAGAAGAAATACATAATACAGTTACGGAGTTATCTTTATTATCATAGGTACTGTTGTCTGCTGGTAATTATATTTTACTGCACCATTTACCATTGTACACTGAGATTAACTTAACGTTGTTATGCATTTAGTTTATTAACCATTTCTACATGATTTTGCCTGCACCGAAATAACTACAGAACAATTGAATTTAATACAGTTTTGTGGAAGTACCCCTGAGTTAATAAACTGGAAAAGACCAAAGTGGTTGTGTGGTTGAAAAAATATTTCATGAATGAACACAGAATGACTAATTAAACGATGACTAAGCGATGTAGTATTCATTGAAACGACCCCGGGATTGATAAGGAGATGATCTGGAGGGTTACTTTGTACTCCGACATGACGACGAATGTTCGAATGTCGTACGTAAACATGTACGAATATTATGTCTAAATACTTTACTAAATGTTCAAATTCTATGTTGTACGTCGTAAACTTAGACTAAGTTCGGAGTGAATGATAAGTTTCATAAAGAATAGTGTTGATTTTATGAGGACGTATACTTTTTTATAACATGTTGACGTCGAAGTTCGAAAATTCGAATTTCGTGCCGGAGAATAGAGTAACCCTTCAGGTCCTTAGAGCTTAGAGGTTTCTAAAGAAGAGACTAATGTCCAAACGGGATGTTTATTCGTATTCGTAGTATTAGTAAATACATCTTTATTTCTTGATATTTCTTTAGGAGCAATATTTATTCAAAGGTTTACTACAAGTATTGTGCCTTCTCGAAATGAAGATGTTTTAAATGCGCACAATATTGGTACCATATGGTTTAATTATTAATAAACAAGAAAGAAGGGTCACGACTTAAGGACATCAACAAAACTATAGTCGTAAAAACGCTAAAATATACCAATTTATATACAAAAGTCCTATTAATAAAACAAACATTTTTCATGAATGCAGCCACCTTCGCGTATCCAATGACGAAATAGCGTAAGAATAATCAAAAATAACCAGCGACTCACACCGTTCAAGGTGAGGACGAGGCGTAACCCAAATATATTCTAAAACTAAAACAATATCAAGGTCCGATAACATCGTACATTACCTTTGAATTGTCAAAAAACACTTTCACTTATCACTGAACAACACTATTGTTTATGTTCAAAGCCGTGTCCGAGACTACTGGCTGAGCGACGTTTGACGCGCGTAAGATCCGAGAGCGGCTGTATGAATGACTGACGATGAACATTGGTCGCGACTCGCGGTGATGCCACAGCTAATCGGGTCCAGCCGCTCTCGACGTAACGCTAACGTAATACGTTTCTTTTTAACTTCACGTTGTGGTCACTATTGAGATCGTACGCTCGGGATTTGTTCGCTTTGTAAAGGATTATTGAATCGTGCTTTGATGTTTTATTATGTGTGGAGTTATTAGGCGCATGTTCTGTACACATGGTTGATTTTATGATAATGAATTTGTTGTTTAATTTAAATAATCTGTTATGATTTTTATACATACATTTCAATTTTATTTTTTAAAAACACAAAAGACTCTACCATAAATGTTAAAAATGTGTTATGATAATCATTTAAACTATTTTTTCAATTACATGAGGTTATTTAACATAAAAAGTTAAAATTAGAAGCAAAGAGTTTTTAATCCCCCAAAATATCCGCAAAAGTACAGATAAAAAAATCTGACATAATTAATCAAAATGTCAATCTATATAAAAACCTAAAATGTAAATAATAACACAAAATCGAAATGAAAACAGACACTATTGGATATAAGGATGATCAACATTCTATCGTACGTGGGCATGAACATGCAGTCGGAAGTGTGTTTGTGGACACTCCTGGGCCTCATGCGAACTATCTTCGACGCCACGCTCTTCAAAGTGAACTCTAACTTGAAACAGGTGCGTTCATGAAAGATATTAAACAACGGTAATTAACTAATAATATTCCGGACTTTTACGCGCCGTGTTGTTTGGGAAAGCTGTCTTCGGAAGTGTTCGGACGGTGTCAGCTAAAAATACACGATCGCTGGTTAATTATATCGGATCGGACAAAAAACAAAATTCTATAAATTGAGATGCCGATAAAATTGTATCAGGTGGGGAGAGATTATGTTGCTCTTAGGAGCTCTCTCTGATTATTAGAACTGCATTTGCTCTCAAGAGCTGTACCTATAGCTGTTCCTTGTAAATAAAGAATTTATCAGCTCATACAAATTCAAAATAATGTTAAAAATAACCAAATTAACCGTACCCATGATTCCCGCGTAAATTGTGACGTGTCCCGTTCCCGCTAATTTTCTTGGTGGTGACGTCATGTGTTTTATACTTGCTATATTCATAGCAGTCAGCGACTTTATTTACGCAAGTTACATTAATACAATAATTCGACATCATCGCTAATTTGTCTGGTAACATTGGTTTCTTAAGGACATTTTTATCATCAACAATTTTCTCGGTTTTTGTCGGCAGCATTTTAAGGCCTTATCGTTTTATTTGTGGCATACACACCGATTCATTGATGGAGATTTGGTTGAGTTACTTTATTATCCATGATTTTTTCTAAGTTCAGATGAAAATACGATGGAAGTGAAATGAAAACTGACGTGAATCGACGGATTTTTGTCGTGGTCCGTTCAGTGTACACTTAAAGAAAAGCCGCACTAGCCTTTTCTACTCCCTATATTTATCAGTTATCTTTTTTTTAGTATTTGCCTATGGGAAAATCATTTCAGTTTTTAGAAACTAAACCAAGAGAGGCGTTTACTTGTTTATCGGATATCATTCTTTAGAATGTGTTCATCTTTTCGACAGCCGCCATTCGCCAGCTGTAAAACGGGAAGCAGCTGGTTCGATCCCCGCACCAAGACAAATATTTGTACATTCCATAATTTTTTGTTCCGGATCTGGGTATTGGTTGCTCGGAATGTAACTGATACTTTCGATACAATACTTGTATCTTAGAGCTCAGAACTATGTAACAGTCGGGTACTATTTATTTTTCTCCTTCTATCTCTCTTTTTAATGTGAATTTCACTGCTGAATATAGACCTGCCCAAGGATCTCCACATGGTAGGAAGCGGGTTGTTGTTATTTTTCTGTCCTTCAAACCGAAAGACAACAGTGCATTAACACTACTCTTTGACGGGAGAAATAGACACCGCGGTGGTACCTACCCAGGCGGCCTCTCACATATGAGAGACCTACCTCCAGTAAAATATCTCCCTCTTTAGCGTGAAGTCCACTGCTGGACACAGGCCCCTCCAATGATCTCCACATCAACCTGTTGGTAGCTAGCTGTTATTTATCTGTCAAACCAGGTGTGGCAGATGTCGATGCCAGGCGAGCTGACGTTGCCAGTGCAGCGCGTACTACGCACCGTCATCTCGGGCGTGATGCTGGTGCAATGCTTCACGGTGTACGTCTACCTCGCTTCCTATATCGTGCTCCTGTACCCTGTGTTCTTGGTAAGTGAACGCAAATAGTGGCGCCACCTGGACAAGGTGTTAGGACTTAATTGTGTTCACTTGTCTCCCGTTTTTGCTTTTCTCAGTTATCATTTATTGTAAACTTTAATTGTTATTTATCAGTTCCTTTATAAATATAGTATACATTTTAATAATATACTATAAATAGTTATTTATTTATCATAACAGGTTAATAGCTATACAGCATATACGAGTTTTAAGTCACACTGATACGGCCCTGGCTTAGTTATGCGATTTACGGCCAACGTTAATGAGTAATCGTAATCGCTAACTAAAGATCTATCCCGAACATTAAACAATCAGATCAAGTTAAATGTGACTATCAACCCGCATTAGGGCAGCGTGGTGGACTACATGGCCTAACCACTCTCAACCGCAATCTCGGTTGTATATGAATTAGGAGGTCCGTGCCCTGCAGTGACTGCTGCAGTGGAATGTGACTCTTTGAATCCATTGCTATATTGTCAAGACCGATCTTTAGGTGGAGATCAAGATCGATTTTTAATTTCTGCCTTTAATTTTTGAATTTTAACAGGTAATTTCGTAAAAAAATAATGTTCTCTAAAGCTATTTACGATTAACTTACTAATCCAATCAATACTAAAAAATAAATGCCTTGTCACAACTAAAATAAACTCCAGCAAACTCAATTGGACCACCGTTCTCGGTAAGTATACTACTGTCAAATCATCAATTAAAAGACTAAAACAACCTCAATTGGAGCCACCGATCTCAGCCACTGCTACTGGCAAATCAACAATTAATAGACTTTTATTTTACTGGTCCAGGAAGAACGTCCCACACTGGTCCTACCATGGCTGCTACTAGCCGCCATAAGGAAGCTACTGTGCGAGTTGACCAGCCTGTCACTAGGTCTCGGTACCTGCGTCCTAGTGGGTCCAGCAAGGCCACCATGCATCAAGTTCCTAGTCGTGAAACTCGTGTCAATAATGCCGGCGTTCTACATGTGGATGTTAGTGTTTAGGTAAATGTTTTGCCCACGTTTTCCTGTTTTTACAGACCACGCCAAGTTAACTGTGTTGTGACGTCATTAGTTTGGTTTTCATGTTTTGTTCGCGTTAATGAATTGTGGATGTGTCCGGTAAGTGCAAATGACTCTCGATTTTATCAAATTCTAGTGCCTATAGCGAGAATTTACTGAAAGGGTTAAAAACTATTTTTCATTTATTTCGTTTAGTTGTAGTCATTGTTCATATTTAATCAGTCGATTTGGTTAAAATTTACGAAAACGCTTTAGTCTCGAAGTTTAATTTGGATAGTGAGATAAAGGAAAGATCAGGAAGGTCTTACTTTCCTTTTCTAATAGTCCTTGCATCCTTAAAATATTTATTCGATTTAAATGGATAGTTTTACGAAAATCAAGACATCCGTATAAGTATCAACTTCTATCTCGAGAATGCCTACAATATGTCCTTTTCCATGTGACTTTATTGAATCTTGATTATATTCTTTCAAAACCAATGTTCCAGCATTTATTGGATAGCTAAGCGTAGTATTAATAAACATTTTGATGGTCGTGACTCAACCAGTGCACATAACAACAAGCCACGCGTATTCCGCTGCACAATTATAAATTTATTTTTGCAACATTACACAGATTATGACTTCAGTGGCTTGAATACAAACAATTCGTCGTAGAGTCCTGATGGTAACTAATATTTTGCGCCACTCAGAAAAATATTACTTTGAGGTTCTTGGGAGGGATTGAGTAAGCAATGGAAAATATTTGTGCCCACTAATCTGGCTCCCAAACCAAAAGCAAAACTCATTTTATGTGCGATATATTTGCTGAAAAGTATGTTCCAACAAGCTTTAAATTTCGACTTTGAAATATAATATGGACATATGATTCTACGCAAAAAAATGTTCCTAATAGAACATTCTTACTAAAGAAAATTCGAAATAAAACGTTGCAGACATTACTATAAAATCATTTCTATGAATATTATAAATTCTTGTTTTAATTTAGTTACTACAATGTACTAAAAGTGGCGGCAGCGTTCAAAACTTTTCCGCCGGTGCTGCCATCTACCGACCCAGACTACGGACTAGAGCTGGCTGTGAGGCGACGCCGAACCAAGTCGCTCTTTGGCGAGGAGCTGTTACGACGGAATCTTGAAGCCAGCTTGTTAGTATACAAATATCACGCGGAAATTACTATTGAATACGGCATATTATGTGCGTTTAACATGCTCTGGTTTTCAATAACTTTAATGTTTCTATTTAGTTCCCTTTTCATGTTTATACATTTTGACACGTACGCCCTGTGTATATCTATTTTGTGTCCACATTTATAGTTATTACATAATTAAAGCCATTAAAGTTTATTTGTTCAACAGTTACAACGAGAGAAACAGCAGTTTAATAGAAACTGAAGCTCTCCCACGGCTAACAGCGGATCTAAATTCAAGTTTGAACCAATCAGTAGACGCCAGTGTGGAAGACATGAAAGAGAATATAGAGGGTATACCGATTCCTGTCACTTCCAATCGCATGTTGGATTCTGGCACTTTCGAAGACTGGTTTGGAAATGAAGTGGTGATACCGCGCGACACCGATCGCATTCTCGAACAGATAGTTCTCATGCTGCTGCGTATTAGTGTCTACCTAAAACGAGAAGGTAGTGAGACCGTCAACTGGCAAAACATGACTCCGTGTTCACAAACCATCTCTATTAGACCAGAACTGGAATGCCCAGCTATGTCTTCTGATGATATGGACACACCAGTGGCTGTACGAAGCAGGTCCAATGACAGACCTTCCTATTTGCGAGACTATCCTGAATTATTTACTAAGAGGTCGTCAGAAAAACCTCTGGTGGGGCGGAAAGTCGGTTCAATAAGGACCGTACAACATAGGAAAGAATTTGACGCTGAAGGTAATGTTACAAGACAATACGAACGTTCTGTATGTATCAATTCCAACGAAAAAATATCTTTAGAAGTAGAAAAAGTTGTGAATAGGAAAAAGCAACCACCAGGGAAAAACAGCCGCAAGAAAGAATCAGCAACCAAAGCTAAACAGACTTTACAAATCAGGGAAGTAAATTCCAACGACGCTGAGAATTGTTCAACTACGGAAACGAAAGACAATCGAAGTTCAGATGACTGTAAGACACAAAATGACGAACTAAATATTTATAAAGAGAGTAGTAATAATAATACATCAAGTGATAAGCGCACAGAGCAAGATATGGCCACAGAAGAAAATGAAAATACTAATCAAACTTCCAATAAAACTGATGAACATTTCGACAAAAATAAGTAGCAGACAGTTTATGAAATAAATATATTCGGAAGTATCAATATTTATTGTTGTAATTTATTAATTAACATGACACTTTTTACATGTCTTAAATAAACAACGTAACCTAAGTACTAGGTTCTTGAAGTATCACAAACACTACCTTTCTCTGCAGTCGCAGGATTCAGATACATGACTCGGTAGTTGTACTCATTAGGATTAATTAAGTTGAACTGATACATGGGCAGCTTGTTGGTTATGAACCAGGCCATCTGCGGCACCTCGTGGTCTACACGCAAGTCGTTGGGGAATACCATTGTTTTATTATCTTGCGCAACAATTGCTAAATTTCGGATTTGATACGGCTTGCGCGTATCCCAACACCCGATACTGTCCTGTGAAATGAGGTTAAAGAACATGACACCGTTGCGGTCGACGGCTGCGGCGGACACTTGCCCCGCGTCACCTCGACTCTCACCGAGGAGCTTGAATTCACTAACGGCATTGCTCACGCGGCTCGGGTCGCGTATCACAGACGTCGGCACCACGAACTCCAACGAACTAGACATCGCGTGATAGTACAATGCGCGATCTCCTTTGTGTAATTTACCCAATGACATGCCGAATAGTCCGTCTGACCATTGATAGTTCAAGCCGTGGAGTGTGTAGTTTGACAGTAGCGGTTCAGGGTAGAAACTGTAGTGGGTGAACCTCCAGAAATTCGCGTCAGAGGCTCTGAAGACGATCAGCCCAAAACGCCATGCGTCTGCCATGTATACGTGCAGATCCCTGCATTGTGCGTCTCTCGAGTCCACGATGATGTTGGTGATCAGTGAGTTCTGCAGGACGAATTCGCTGGGTATTGGATACTTGGCAAGGACAGTGTCAGTGGCCAAGTCGATGGCGTATAGAGTCGGTGGGCATATTTGGCGTGGCGTCTCGAATGCCTCCACTTGGCCGGAGTCGAGCGCCCACATGACACCGCAGTGGTCGATGGTCATACGAAACACGGAAGTGAATCCGCTGCAGTTGGCTGGAAATATAAAATATTTTCTTTAAAAGTTTATACTCAAAGGACAATGGTAATACTAGCAACATATTCTAGTAATTTCGTTTATCTATTTGTTTTATTAAATTTAAAATTATTGTACTCAGGGTTCAATGTTATATTTTCTATAAATAAGTCACAAAACTTGTATTTATAGATGCTAGATTTTGTAAAAGTGTTCATTATCCTTTTAGGCTTTAGATTGCAACCATGCTGTATTACCTGCATTATGCCATTCCCAGTCAGGATATGGCCTGAGTGGTGGCGAATTAATCTTGCTCGAGATATGTATAGACGACAGCGACGCAGGCACACCCTTCTTCCAAACGGGAGTACTCACAAACACGCGGTCTTTCCATCTCTCTATACCCAACGGTATCACATTCGTCGCATTGAAATCCCTGGAATTATATTGAATATTTTTGACTATTCTGTTTTAGGACAACATTAATTTGTGTAATGTGACATAAGCGCTGGAGAGAAACCGGTAGAAGCAGATCATCTGCTCCAGGTGCAATCCTGATGCTGACCATGATCCTCAAATATAGACCGACTAGAGATATGTAACAACACTTTCTCCAACAACTCAACTCTCGAACAACAAATATTTTTTTGAAAATATGTATTTTTTTCTACGCATAAAAGTATGTTTCATCGAAGCAATTTTCGCACCGATACTAAGTTTTATAATAAAATGGGCAGTCCTTTGTATATGCATAGGAAAATATAGTAGCAAAATCGCATCCTGCAATTTTATGATTCAAAGTAATTTGATTTATTTATGACGACCATTTTGTAGATTAGAAAGATCTATACACAAGTAGATACACGTAATAGACATGGATATAATTATGTCATTGTTTGCGATTTCCTCTTTCCGCGGAACTGTTACCTATCTATTTCCGCCTGTTATGAGTAGGGTTAATGTTACCGATGGTAATACATTATACCGATGTGGAAGTGGAGAAAGTATTGTCTAATCGTTGATGGAAAGCAAAAGTGCGAAGTCGCAAGAAAGTTTTTAGTTGATCGGAGTTAGAATAATACGTTTTCAATAGACGAGAAATGATGAACAAAAATAAGTTATGCGTAATAGTAGTCGCTCAGCTATCTCGTTTTGAGAAGATGATCACAAGGCGTGGTTAACTGATAAGATTGTTTTTAACACGAATAAAAGGTTTTATATGGGAAACTGTTACAACTAATTACTTAAACTAACAATGAGTTCACAAATAAGGTGCGTACGATTCTCGGTCAGCCTACGGTCTGGATGAGCCCAAGATGCAGTAAGCGCGCTGTTTTCGATATCGCAAGGGATGCAGAGATTCCTACAGGAATGTGCTGAAACTATAGCCCTCGTAACAAATATTATTTCACCACATGCGTGCAAACAGCATAACATGGAAGTGAACCCCAGAAAAAAGGGAAAAAAAGGAATTGTTGTGTTGCTGAGTTTCTTCTTCACCTTAGCGTGTTTTATGAACGCGATGACATTTATAATGATTCTAAAGTTTTGTGGAAGAGTTCTTGATACTTGTTTTTTACTACGGCACAGGGTATATGCTGTGTACTATGGTACGAATACAAAGCTCGGGTTCGAATCCCGGGTCGGGTAAAGTTATATTGGATATCTCCACTCCTCTCCGTATGGGAAAAATATTTTTTCGAATTTATAATTACCGTTCTAGGCAGTCAAGTTGGCCACCCGCATATTTAAAGTATACCACCGCTCATGGACTCTTCAGTTCCCGGGAACAAGACAAGACAAGCAGCTGCCTAAAGTAATTGTAGAGTGAGAATGCACCCAGGCGGAGCCGAGCCGGGCCGTTGTATATAATTTCTGAGTTATAATTCCACCACCGCGGGACACTCAGCATATTCATATTACAGTCTGTTCTCCAAGGTTTTACCTTTCTGAAAAACCAGTGGATCGTTCTGACAGCATAGATTGTTTGATTTTTTTATTGTATAGGTTCGGCAAACGAGCAAACAGGTCACTTGATGGTAAGTGATCACTGCCACCCATGAACATCCACAACGGACAATGGATGTGTTGCCGCCCCATCAAATCGGGAGGAGAGCGGGAAGAATAAAGAATGATAAGAGGAAAGGAGCAATTTTCAATACATATTCACAAAAATAGCGATGAATATCATTTGTTATAAGACAAAATGAAACACAAAAATGTCACTATGCTACACTACTGCATTAGGGTATCCTGTAAAAGTAGATGTAAGTTTGGAAATAAATAAATAAAAATTCAATTACCGAATAAAATACGACATCAAAGCTGTCGCTTCACGCCGTGCTCCTGTAAGAAAGTACCATCCCGAATGGACCTGCCCATACACTCATGAGTGGCAATAGCGTGGTCTGCCACTAATAAAAAAATATTTTTAACTTACCCGTTGTCAATGGCCAATTGTCTTTCCTGTGGGCTGGGGTATTCATAGTCGATTTGTTTCCACCGGAACAGCGTTCCATACGGCCTTTCTTTAAGTTCTTTTGAATAACCCTTGGATATTGCTATTGTTAGGACTACTAAAACGAGTGTTGACTTCATCTGAAATTAATACATAATTTGATATAAGTATAGTGAAGTATTATTTTGACTACGCGATACTTATTTATTTATTGACGTCTGTAGAACTGGAATATGAAAGGTATGTGTTCAATGACCTTCTTTATATAAAAGAGCATTCCAGCTAAATAAGATTCGTAACATGAATGGTATAAATTAAAATATATTTTTAAAACGGTCCCATAACGCTTACATTCTAGATAAAGATTGGATAATATGTATCATACATATACGGAGATATCTGCATGACTCTCGTTTCGGAGGCCAAGACTTATTATGGGTCGCTGACCCAGCGAAGTTAGCTAGTTTATACATCAAATAAATAAATAAAAAACACCCAACAGTCACGTACATAGTCCTGACCTCACACTAAGGTACATATGTCGTGGATATCAAACACTACTGGTGGTAGGTCTCTCATATGTGAGAGGCCATCTGGGTGGGTACCACCGCAGTGTCTATTTCTCCCGTCAAACAGCAGTGTCAACGCACTGTTGTGTTTCGGGTTGAAGAGCATTGTAGCCAGAGTAACTACTGGACATATTGAGACTTAACATCTTATGTCTCAGGATGGCGAGCGCAGTGGAATGCCAAGCATTGCTTTGTAATTCAAGGTGTTGTTTGGTTTTGCTACTGTTCATGAGCGGTCGTATCGCTTACCATCAGGCGAACGGCATGCTCGTCCCGCCATTCATAGCAATAAAAAAAAAAAAAAAACTACGAGAGACTTTTCTGACTCTCAAACACCCAGATCCGAAACAAATACAACCACATGTATTTGTTCATATCACAAACAAACAATTGTCTCGGTCCGAGGTCGAACCCGCGGTGTTTCGTATGTCAGTCGGCATCTAACAAACTATCATTAATGTATTCAAATATTTACATGTTTGATTTTATTAACACGACATTAGACGAGCAAGCTTTTAATAATTTAGAATGTTACGTCAAAACTTGTAGTAATATATGAATCTGGGTCTTGAAATCGTATTTAATGCAGCTACATTACTTTATTACAAAATTGAATAAATTTACTTTTTCATACATAAATAAAACTTTCTACATACCTACCTATCGAGTACAAGTCTGTTTAAAATTGGAAACAGAAAGAAATTAGAAAATAACTAATAGGAACATATTTTGATAATTAAATAATTTAAGCAATAATGATATGCCGATATTTTTTACTACAAAAATATCTGTCTGTATCAGCCCTTATACCTACCACTACAGGGCGCGGGCCTACTCTACAATCGACAGTACGATTGAGAGTGGTTAGGCCATATAGTCCACCACGCTGGCCTAGTGCGGGTTGGATTACAAAAATATAGAAAAGCAATTTTATTCCCTAATGAAATGTATTAATATTATGTTAAATACATAATATGTACGTTTAGTGCTTTATTAAACTTCAATACAATACGCAATAAGTGGAATTAACAAAAACCTACGAACAATATAATTGCAGCTAAATTTAAACTTGACGCAGGACTGATTGCGACATCGTCAGTGCCCAGTCATTCGTAACCAGTCATTACTCGCAGCGGCTACATCTGTGGCACTTCATTATGTTAACCACTAAACTGAGACGAACCAATTATCAAAACATAACGCGAAAAAGTTGACAGAATATATGGAGTTTTCCTTGAAGAAATGAATCTGTTCCTAGAATTTTTATTCTTAGTTTAAAATTGAATTTATATCGATAAAACTTCTGTTGAATTCATAATTTTAACCTTTTTTTTTAAATAAAACTTCCTCATATTTTTTTTCTTTGTTTTTATTTTTATAAGCCCGTAACACATTACAACACAACAAAGAAAAGCTGTTTATAGTTTTTGCAATAAAAATGGACTAGATAAAAAATTATGCACATAAAAAGTCACATAATTTCTTAAACATACAAATTTAAACGACATACTAGTTTCGTGGAGGAACGATTTACGCATAACTTGTTTCAACGTTGAAGCAAGAACTATCGCAACTTGGCTACTAATGAGCTGTTGCGATCGCGTCTGTTAGATCCTTTGCTATCCTTTCTGTGATAGAATCACTTAACCCGTTTTAAAATATAGCTTTGTGGTGACTACGTAACTAAAAGTTTACAAGCTTATACCTTGGCGTTTCTTTTTTTGTCCTATTTGATCTTTCCTGTACATATGGTAGGTGCGATCGTTTCATATGTTTTTGTAAACACATATACAAAAACTGGGAATGGAACATCATCTTCACGGTGTGCGTAAGCCCTAAGCGAACATTTTTTTTAAAGAGAAAAAATCAAAAATTTTTTTTTTAAAGTGAGCGCTTGGAGGAAAAAATCACAATTATACTGAATTAACTGGAAATCAAGAATTATCCTTAATCATACATTAATAAAGTGACTTTATATTTTTAATATTTAAAGATTCTTATAAAACAAGGAAAATCTATATACATCACGAGGATAACTTGGCAGAAAAGCGGTGATACTTGGAATTATAGAAAAACAATTACGACAACACTATTAAAAATGTCATGTGTTCATTAAATAATTTTTATACGTAGGTATTTTTATACATTTTCGTATGGTTTTGTGTGTATTGTGATTTAAAATAAACAAAGAGATTATTAACAATAATAAATAAAAATAACAAGTATCTAAACATTTTCCGTCGCAGTCGGATTGCCATATTAATATAAAGTTAGATTCAAGCGCCCTCATTAAAAACAGAGTCTTTTTTGCCAAGCTATATATTCATAATTCGTTTAACACTTCAACGGCCTTATTCAAAAACAGTTTTAAAATCTTATTAATTACCGATTTTTTTGTCTTCTTCGCTCAAACAGAATTCAAAAGGCGTTCGAAAGGGACAAAAAAATCGATAAATTAAATTGGTTTGCAAGTCTCTATGAATAGGGGCCAGTAGTATTGAATGTTGCAGACCGGTCTTCAAAACCTTGGCGTTGGGGAAATAGGAAGGAATCCAATTATGATTAGCAAATACATACATTTGTAAATATCCTTGAAATTTTAATTTTACTTGTAATTATTGAATTTATAGTAGATACGCATTTGGGTGAATATGTATAAAAATCGATTACTTATTCATTATGTATTATATTATACTGTGTATTTAGTGTGACAGATGTAAATTGGGAATCTTTGACCTATGTCAACGATGCCTTGACTGGCACACTGACAGGGTTACAATTTTCGACAGCAATGTTGAAATTATTGTTTTATTTATGAATTTATGTAGCATTTATAGGTGCGTGGTGGCCTGTTGGTAACGGACCAGATGCGGCTGCCAATATGTTCATGGTACTCGAGGGTTCAAATCCTAGGGCAAGCCACTGACTTTTCGGAGTCATGTGTGTTTAGACGTCGACCACCACGCACTATAATGGTCATGGAAAACATCGTGAAGAAACCTGCACACAATCTGCCAACCCCAGGCCTAACTCCTCTCAATCGTACTCTCGATTATGTCGACTCCAACAAGCGAATGAAAAAAAAAAATGTTTTCTACGTAGGAAGAGGGTACTGCATTTGACTTTAGATGATAGATGCTCTACCATGAATGTAAAATTAGATATTTTATAAGAAATAATAAGTCACATCTATGATGTCAAATTTCGTTCGGTGAATGGAATTACTGCGAAAGTAGAGTGGTAGAGACTGTGTGAATGGGTCGATTCATATGTCGACTCTACTCAAAAACCCTTTAACTCCAGTGGTAGAGTTTTCGTGTCCGCTCGTATAGAGATTAGAGGGTAATCAGTAGCAGAACGTGATAGTGGAAAGCTTATCATAGCGATCAATACTAGCCTTTTGAATAAGCCGGCACAATTGCTTTATCAAGATAAAACTAGCTCGTATTATTGGATAATCTGTATGTACTGCATGACAATTACCATCAGTTATATTATATTTACCATCAATTATATTATACGTTCACGGTGGTCGCGGGTTCGAATCCCAGGGCACACCTCTGACTTTTCAGAGTCATGTGTGTATTGATAGTCAATCACCACGCGCTATAATGGTCATGGAGAACATCGTGAGAAAGCCTGCACACCATAGTGTTTGGAAGAATTTCTATGGCATGCAAAGTCCACCAAACCGCACTAAGCCAGGTTGGTGGGCTATATGGCCTAACCACTCTCAATCGTACTCTCGATTGTAAAGGAGGCCAGTGTCTTGCAGTGGGACGTATATGGACTGATACAGTACAGTATTATATTTAATTTGTCATGCTAGTAAAAAAGAGCCGTCATATTAAGCGACTATATTCCTATGACGAATTCGTGACATTAACATTGACATATTAAAGTTGACATTAACATTGACATATTAAAATTAAGCGTAATTGTGACATGCATAGTAAGAACACTAGGAACAAACATAATCTTGCCTCACACGTTACTCGTCTCCACAAGATAAATAATTCTTTTATGGGTCAAAGTGTACGCTTCTTTAACAAGCTTCCCAACAGTTTAAGAGAACTTCCAATTAATAAGTTTAAAAAAGTAATAAAAGCTAAGCTGTGTAAAAAGGCATACTATAGAATTTCAGATTATGTGGAAGATAAAACTGCTTGGGAATAAATTCATCATGTTTTGCATTAAACTGACATTATTGTAACTTGTGACATGAATCATTTTATTTGTAAATGGCGATATAAAAAAAAAAAAAACAAAAGAAAAAGAAAGAAAAAAAGAAGACAGTTCGTGTTGCTGAGGGAGTTTCTTGCGCCGCTTCTTCTTCACAGCTACAACACGTTCCGAAGCGGTGGTAGCAGAAAAGGACGATTCAAAAGATCTTGTGAAAGACTATTTGAATAAAGAATATTTTGATTTTGATTTTGATTTTAAAGGTAGGAAAATTGGTTGAGTTCACTCAGTCACGATTCTCAGAATCTTGCAAGTTGTAAGGTAAATTGGAAAATACCGCATACTTAGTAATACTAGGCACTGACGAAGGGCTATGACGGTGCTATTTGGGCCACCAAATAGCCTTTAAATAAGTGCATTAACCTACATGTTCCGTAGTATAATTTCAATTGAATATATCTCTTATACACTGGAAATATCTATATGCCAGCGTGGTGGACTATATGGCCTAACCACTCTCAATCGTACTGTCGATTGTAGAGTAGGCCCGTGCCCTGCAGCGGAACGAATATAGGCTGATACAGTACAGTATTATATTTACTTTGTCATGCTAGTATAATAGGACTGTCATATTAAGCGACTACATTCCTATGATGAATTCGTGAGTTGACATATTAAAGGTAGGAAAGTTGGTTGAGTGCACTCAGTCACGATTCTCAGAATCTTGCAAGTTGCACGGTAAATTGGAAAATACCGCATACTTTGTAATACTAAGGAATGACGAAGGGCTATGACGGTGCTATTTGGGCCACCAAATAGCCTTTAAATAAGTGCATTAACCTACATGTTCCATAGTATAATTTCAATTGAATATATCTCTTATACACTGGAAATATCTATATGCCAGCGTGGTGGGCTATATGGCCTAACCACTCTCAATCGTACTGTCGATTGTAGAGTAGGCCCGTGCCCTGCAGTGGAACGAATATGGACTGATACAGATCGTACTATTATGTATTGTAGCATAGTATTATACACATACGCCACACACTCGTTTAAAACAGTAAAAAAAAAACAAGTCAACAACAACAACAGTCAAAAAAGTCAAATAGGTTATGTCCTCCAAGTGTTTACGAAAATAAAAAAAAGACATCTACGCATCAGATTAGCTTTTACAACCTTTACAAGTTAATAATTGTACAAAAAACATACCTTTTATGTCCGTATTATTCTCTGCAGGAATTTATGGAGTATACGTCTGCGCACTTCGTTGCTTACAACCGTTCTGCATTCAAAACTTCCATATATACTGTTACATAAATATTAAATAGTTTTTTAATCAACCTGACCACACTCAAAGTCAGCTGTGTTGTGTATGTGAAATACGGTAGGAATATAGCCGAATTATGAAACTAATAGTCACAGTATCTTAAGGTCACATTTAAGGCAAGATGTCGAAACTTGTCGGGCAAGGAATTTTAGTTGTGTCGACATAACTAGTTGGTGGTATAGAAGATATTTTTTTTACATAATTACATCCGTCATAGTATAGTTATACCTCTTATAATAATTTAACTAAGATTAGATTGTTAAGTACCTATAGGTAATTTTTCCTCCCCATGCGTAGGAATTTACTAAGAACACGGCAGGGGTTTTAATTCATTTACGGCAAGTTAGCTTGAAAATAATCACTTTTAGCAGAATCTATAACATGTCAGACCGTAATCGCCCCAAGACTAACCAAAGACCTCATTCGCTACTTGGAATGTTTTAGGTCTTAGTCCATCAGTCTGATCTAGTGTGGGATGATCCAATTCTCATACCTTTGTAAAGTAAAATACACCATATTTTACTATAAGACAGAAAAAAATCTAAAAACAATAAATCTATATAGTAGAGCAATAAGCAATGAGTTTAAGTTAATTTCAGTTTATAACTCTAAAGAATAAATTTTATAATCCGTTTTAAAAATTTCAATTTTTTTATCTGTCTCAAAAAGATGCGAAACGGCAGCCGCCATGATGGAGTTATTCCGTCACTCCGCGGGTAGAATCTTATTAACCTATTCAGTAAACTAAGTAGTTGTAACAGTATTCTTCCCTACGATATTTTTTTTAACATATAATAAACGACGGTTTCGTTAGAGTTTAATTATTAGACTAACTCATGTCTATTGAAAATAAAGAAAGGTTTTTTGCTCGTGAAGTGCCGTATCATTTTATGGAACATGGCGACTAGCATTTTCATACATTTGCGCGCATAAATTTAAAATATAAATTTCAAATGGATTTTTATGGGTCTTGCCGATTGAATAAAAAATTGATAATTATTTAAATAGTTTTCTATTACCTTAGGAACAACTTAAAACACTTTTCAAAAAAGGGTGGAATATCAGATCTGTAGTGAGTAATAATAACAAAATACTTGCTTTCATTAATTTCAGAGAAGGTAGAAGGTACGAAAACCCTTTAGCGATTTTAATAGCAAATATCATTGTATAGACATTGCACTAAAAATAATCATCTACTTTTATGAAATCCGTCCACGTAACAAGGGAATAGAAAGAAATACTGAAGAAGCTCTTAGTTTCTTTCACATTAGACACTGAATTAAACTCATAGATTAGTATACGCCTTAGGGTGAGTCGTGGTAGGCCTAACACCCACGTCGTCAGAAATGAAGAGGTACCTGATGCTAAGTTTTGCCCTACCATTTGTCGTAATTACGAATCGGAGGCGCAGTAAAAGCCGCCATAGCTATTTCGTCCTAGGCACCAGTAATGCCAAACACAACATTCTAAAAGCGGCATCCACTTCGCAGTAACTTTTGCTAAATGTTAAGTAATTTTGCCTAGTTGAAAACTTTAAAAATAATTATGGCAACAATAGATAAAACATATGCCGTTTGACTCTCTTGTTATATTTTGTTCATTTCTGTTATTGACAGTTTTGAACGCGATGAATAAAATGTAACAATTAGTAAAAAGTAGCCACAAAACTTACATATTGTTACCTAATTGTTCGTAGAAGGTAACTGCGGTGTGCACACCTTTGGGGTGAGAAACCGGAAAATCGGTCGCCGATAAAGTTGGGAAAGAAGAGATTTATGATGATAATGGAAAAGTTAATACGATAGGTACTTGAAATGAAATAATGAAAGAGCGCCATCGGTGCCTGCGATCAATATGCAGCAAAAATAAACGAAGTCTTATAAACATATTTTATGTTAAGTACATACGTATTATATACTACATCATACCAACAACACCAGCAGTTTAGACAACCTTTTCTTATTTTCTTAATCTTTAAAATATAGGAGAGCTTTTAAGTAACTCTTTCTAGCTACAGAATCAACGGTTGGCTTCGAACGGGGTGCAACAATGGATCTCTATCATTTAACTACAGGTATTAGATACGTAAGAGCTAAAAATTTACGCATAAGCACGTACTTTGGTTAGACTATCAAGATTAGAAGTCTAGACTGATAAACAAGGGCCGTCTTAACCTACGATGGGGCCCCAGGGTACACAAGAATTTGAGGCTCCTTTGAAAATTAAAGAAAATGATTTATCTTAACATTTATCTATTGTGATCATTTCATATCGTAGTTATAAATCAATCTTCCCAGAATTGTCCCCCTCAAAGGGATGTTAAAAAGTGCGCGATAGGATATGTTTATTACTGATGTAACAAATCTTTAATTACTCACATTATAAAAGGTACAATGGTGTAATACTATAAAAGGTATGAATTGAAATAAATAAATTGGGCAACGCTTTGAAATAGGGATGAGTTCAAAATTTTATTTTGTGCACTATTTAACGGTTCCTAAAAAATATCGTAATACTGTAAAACAGAACCAAAATGTCTTTCACCACTGCGTAAACCCGACTATAGTTTGGCCCAAAACCAAAGGATATGGTCGATACCTTGGCCCAATTCTTTGCCTCGAACTCGACGTTGAATGAACGCAGTTTGAGAGGCTCCTGTCTGAAATCAAAATCACCCAGCGTGCTGTTAGATGTCAAGAAGCCTGTACCGGGAGTACAGGCTTCTTGACATCCATAAGTTAAGTGGGCCAGCTTGTATCCTTTCAGTGGTTCTTAAGACGTGCGCCCCCCTGCTCACACGCATTTAGCGTCTTTACTATTAAACCAACCGGGCTCCATTGCCCGCGTACACCCAATCCCCAAAAAAAGTGACCAATAGGACCCTTCGAGTTACAGATCGATTGCTGTCACATCCTTACTCTCCAAGGTCTTGGAGCGAATTATAAACACTTAGCCCCTGAGGTATTAGGTATAGGATTAGTGAGCGTCAGTAGTAGCGTATAATTATTTCCGTGACGGAGAGTACTTTTATAGCATTTCACTTTTAGTTTAGAGGTATCTTTTAAGATATGGAGTTATATCATCACTAGTCTTATGAAATAGTTGATGATTATTTCCTACAAGCATTACAATTTCGTAAATTTACATACGTGAAACATGAGAGTAAATCTGTTAAGAAAATCTTCGGTTTGAGGCCCCCCTGAAGATGCCCTGGGCACGGGCCCCATGTGCCCTTATGGTAAGGAAGATAATGCTGATAACAATTTTGCAAAATAATTAATAGAAGCGTAACCTTGGTTTTGTTCTTGCCTACTTGGCTGAGGAAATAAATAGGATGTAATCTCAAGCTTACAGTAGTTTTGGACGAGCATTCGTTGATACGTCAAGCTGTAAAATAAACAATTTAATAGTTAAAGATGGCGTATGTGGTGGACTTGCGGTCGGACACGGTGACAAAGCCCACGGCAGCCATGAAGCACGCCATGGTGAATTCCGAGCTGGGGGATGACTTGTATGGTGAAGATCCTACTGTGAACGCGCTGGAGACGAAGCTAGCAACGCTGCTGGGGAAGGAGGCAGCGCTGTTCGTGGCCTCGGGGACCATGGCTAATCTAATTGCAAGTTAGTTAAACATTTTCCACATTATTGTAGCTTTTGCAGTCAAGTAACAGAATACACATTGAACCTCAGTCCAAATGGCAGGCGATCTGCAAGGGTTGTGGAAGTCGCTAGGTGAGGCATATTTTTACTGTCCTGGCTTTGCACAGCCATTTCAATTATCATTTTTCCGTAAAATTTTACTATTCAGATAAATTTATTTTCCCCGTACGGGTGAAGGACTCGGGATTAATAAAAAAACGGAGGCCAGCCAAACATATGTCGTGTCGGTGTGAGGATAAAAGCCTGATATTTTATTTGACAGCTTGCACTTCACCTAGTAAGTCACAAATACTCTCGATGCCTGAATAGGTCATTGCTCTATCTGAGTTGTTTTTTAGTAAGGTGTAACGCAGTAGGTACTCGTTAGTCTAACAAGGACTTTTAACACAGGATTTTAATCTCAGAACTGCAATCATGCTATTGTTAGATAATATCATATTTATGGAAACATTATTTTTAATTAACTAACATATAATTATTTTTTCTATGTTTTGATGACCGATATTTTTCGAAGAATGTTAATTAAACTTGGGACCAAAGATAGAATTCACTTACGTTTTAAAATTAAAAGAACAGACATTGAGACTAATCTAAGCTTATATATGTTATTCGTGGTCTACCGAAGTGGTGATCTAAGCGTTCCTGCTGCAGCTAAAACTAGGGATAAATTTCATAAAACTTCCCTATCCTAAGCCACAGGAACAAGGAACTCTACTGCTGAACATACCTAGGTATTCAATGATTTCTGCAGTGACCTGTCAAAAGCTATGCCCTACGACTATCACTAGGTTTTCCATCAATCTTATGGGCGGATGCTCCATAAAACTACTCTCGTAGTTTTTATCCGAAGTACGAAATCTTTCGTGGATTCTGAAAACCATGTTCTTATTTTCGACTGCTTGATTTTGCCTTATATCATCTCCTGGGTTTGACGCAAGCTATTAATAAGATTGTAAGTCAATACTTTGTTTCAGTAATGGTGCATTGCGACAAGCGTGGCTCTGAAGCTATAGTCGGCGATTTATCACACATATACAAACATGAGTTAGGTAAGTCCCCTATTTTATTGGTTTTTTTGAAATTATGCGTCAAAATGTACAACTTTATACTATCAATAATTAACTTGACCTACGGTGCTGAGACTTGGATACTTACTTTGTGCTATGGTCGGAGTCTCTCTGAATGACGATGGTTTAAACTTTAAGTAAGTTTATGTAAAATAATATACAACAAGAACACATTTTAAGTATATGTGTTCTTGTTGTATTTTATTTTACATCAATGACTAACATAAAAACTCCTGGTTGCAAAGAAGTTCCATAGTAAATAGTGCAGAAAGAACAAAAATATCTACTACTTAACTAATTCCTTAACTAGGTCCGCATAAAGCAATATTGTGGTGTTGTTTCTGTCAGGCGGTGCTTCTCACATTGGCGGTGTTCTGTTGTGCACTCTGAAGAACAACCCGGATGGTACCTTCGACATTGAGGAGTTGGAGCAACGTATACGTGGCAGCGGCATTACCCAGCCCATCACATCGATGGTGTCTATTGAGAATACTCACAACCTTTGCGGTGGAAAGGTAATAGCGGAAAACCTTATTAAGATTATTGCCATGCTGACCACAATAACTCCTAGAATGACATTTTCAGCAAATTAGATTTTTACAATCCATACAAAGGAATTTACTGAATATTGTAATATACTGTATTGAACTAATATCTATTTCTCTCGTCAAACAACAATGTAAATGCACTGTTGCATTCCGCTTTGAAGGGCATTGTAGCCTTACTTTGGCTACTGGACATATTGAGACTGAACATCTTGTCTCAGGATTGTGAGCAGTGAGCAGCAGAATGCCAAGCATTACTTGGAGATTCATGATGCTGTTTGGTTTTACTAATGACCATGAGCGGTCGTATCGCTTACTTATTACTATCAGGCAAATGACATACTCATCTCGCCATTCATTGCAATAAAAAAGGCATGGACCCATCTCTTTGCATACCGTTATAGCGACGGCGATTATGAGAGATTGTTTAGCTTATTCACACGAGTGTGTGTGTTAATTTCGTCTATCCAGGTGTTACCGATGGAGTTCATTAATGCAGTAAGCGCGGTATGCAAGAAGCACTCATTACCCTTGCATATGGATGGCATTCGACTCTTCAACGCGTCTGAGTACCTGAAGGTTCCCCCGAGCAGCGTGGTGCGTAACTGTGACTCCGTGTCCGTGTGCTTCAGCAAAGGACTCTCCTCACCTGCTGGGTCTGCTATCGTTGGAAGTAAAGACTTCATTAAACAGTTAGTATTACTTTTTTCCGCTTTATCGTTTTGGTCTAAGGTAAGAGGTGTACTGATTGTAAGGAAACCTAACGGTTGACAATCGCCTGATTATATCCAGTATTGTCAATTTCTAAAAACCAATCAGGCAGGGTACTCTTCTTCTTTCAAACCGATGATAAGTTTGACTGCCATATTTTTATTGTATGCCAATTTGGCGGGCCATAGTTGTACGGATAAACAAATTGTAACACTTTTTGTAAACCTATGTCCACAATAAAAATATTTGATTTGATTTGATTTTAAAAAGTATGACTGCTCGGTCCCCTTGCATTGTATATTTTATAAAACATTTAATTGCACTTATGTTTATATTGATTTAGAATCGAAGTCTCAATACCCTGCGTAATTAGTTCACGGTTTAACTATACATGCCGTATAATGACGAATATTAAGCCTAATGCGACACGTTTGCAGGGCACGTCGTCTGCGCAAGATGCTGGGCGGCGGTATGCCACAGGTGGGGGTGCTGGCAGGTGCAGCTCTCGTTGCACTGGATGAGGTGGTGCCGCTACTGCACCTCGACCACAAGCGAGCGCAGATACTAGTCAAGTGTCAGTATAGTTACTGTATCAGTGTCAGCCCATATACGTCCCACTGCAGGGCACGGGCCTCCTTCACAACCGAGAGTACGATTGAGAGTGGTTAGGCCATATATCAGCTACAATAATCATTGTAAGAACTCTTATAACTTTACAGCGATTGGAGAAAAGTTCTTGAAAACATTCTCTGTAGACGTGGAGAACCAACAAACGAACATCGTGCTGGTGAGGATATCCGCTGACCGTCTTCTCACAGCTGACCAAGTGCTGAAGAGACTTCAGCAGGTCTCCTCAACCGAGACACAGGTAGGTACTACAATACTCTCCACAATACTCTTTAACACTCCAGACTGTGAAATCTTCCGGCAACTTGCCTCAAAAATCATAATTTTCCGTTCCCGTCTAGTTTTGGATATTATAGCAAGCAGTAGAAAAAATCGAGTCCTTTTATCTTTAATCTGGTGACGATGGTCTGGTCGATCAAGTTCAATTAAATTTAAATATTTCCTCAAACTCTTAATTGCTATTAATTACTATTGAATACAAATCCAGGGTGACTGCAAAACTACAAACAACGAAGGAGTTATTGTAAAGTCGATGGTGGTCGATCCCAAGACCATCCGGTTTACACTGCACCGGGAGATCAGCGACGAGGACCTGAGGCTGGCCATCATGAAGATAGCTTACGTGTTCAAGGAATTACAAGCAAACCTTCACAAGTAGCCTTTACGCATGCGCACAGCAATACTATTATACATTCAGGGTGAAGGTTTTACTTTTTAATGGAAGAGGTTGTGGTAATCGTGCGCCTATAGTGTTGAATGTAGTACAATTTAAATATCTTAATAAAAAGTATTTAGAAAAGGAAGTGGTAATTATTTAAACCGAACATAAAATAAACTAAGCATTTTAAAAGTTAACTCTTACATATGCCATCGAAAAATTTTTCAAACTCGCTAGAAATACCTTTGTAACACATGTCTTTACCAATAAAGTAGAATTAATAATTGTTTTTACTGGTATCTCTGCCATACTACAATGATTAATACTGGATAATCGAAATAGGGAATGTACAGTCGAGATGGTTACTTCTCGCTAGAAACCAACATGTGTTTTGAAATGTAACTAATGTGTTGTGATTTATAAAAGTTTTAAAATTATAATTATGTATATACAAATATTATGTAGTATAGAATTCGAAATTCGTATTTATATGTATTTTATTTATATTATGGTAAATATAAACTAGTTCTTGGAAACTATCGTTGTGTTTCAGTCATGTTGTTATTATGCTACACTTAGGACTGTTTGTAATGATTCTGTTTATTTTCACATTCGTTACAACATTAGTTAAAACCACTTAGTATTAAAGTTAGTAGTTAGCGCACTTACATTTCGTAAGATTATGTTGCAGTTGTGAAATTTTATATTAACAACTGTTGGTTTTTGTTTTTGATCTCAAGTACCAGATATAGCATTTTGAAAAAAAACCAATTTTATGTTATTTATGTATCATCTGATGGATATTTCAAAAATAATCACAAAGCAACAAAGAACAATTTTCATCATTTCTAATAGCAATCTTTATACTAAACATATATCTATAATTTAATCAGGCGCTTATTCTAAGATCATAAATTACAATGACTTTATCACAACTACGTTTGAGGAATCCATCCTCGTTGATGCAACCGATTTGAGAGCGGCACTGGAGTGACAGGATCACACACCGTCCCTCTCACAGCCTCCTCAGTACTGGCGTACAGGATGCGGTAGTTATAGTCATTGGGGTTGAGTGGCCCCGCCTGGAACATCGGCAGCCGATTGGAAATCACCCACACGCTCTGATCTGGCTCTTGATCTACCTTTATGTCATTAGGAAATATTAAAGTATCCGTATCTCTCGCCACAACACCAAGCGTCTTCTTTAGATAAGGCTTCTTCGTGTCCCAACAACCAACACTGTCTCGGGACACCAGACCGTAGAACATCACACCCCGTCGGTCTATAGCTGAAGCGGACGACTGTCCAAACAAACCTCTGCTTTCACCAACCAAGTTGAACTGCGTGGCACTGTTATTAACCCGTGATTGCGTTCGCAAAATTGACGTGAGAACATAGAATTCTCTGTAGCTCGAAAGTGAGTGGAAAAATAACAGGCGCTCATCGAATTTGTCTTTAGGCGTTAGAGCTAAGCCGAAAATTCCGTCAGCCCATTGGAAATTGGTTCCATGGAGCGTGTAGTTAGAAGCCAGTGGGTCTGGGTAGAAGAGTGGGTTGGAAAATCTCCAGAAGGCTTGGTCTCGCTCCCTGAATACGAGGAGTCCAAAGCGCCAGGTATCAGCCACGTAAACATGTAGGTCAGAACAATCTTCCGTCCGGGTATCTACGATGATGTTCGCGTATAACGAGTCTTGTAAGACGTATTTGTCGGGTATCGGGTACCGGGCGATCAGCGTATCGGTGTGTAGGTCAAACACTACAATACTTGGAGGGCACACTTGCTTGGGATTGTCTTGAGCGTCGATCTGACCAGAATCCAGGACCCAAAGCCTTCCACACGGGTCTATGTTGATTCGAAATACGGATATAAGGCCGGAACAGTTGTTACCATTACCTGAAATTAGAATTATAAAATTTACAAGTGCAATGATTTGTAGGAAGCCTTGCGTTTAATACTTATCGTAATTAAATTGGAATTCGTTAACAATTATTTATGTTTTATAACAGTTTTTTTGTGTACATTTAATTAGCCACATTAAAATAATGCTAATATTGTTTAAGTTTCTGAAATTAATGTTAAAAAGTATTTTGAAATGTTTACTTGAAAAAAAAACAAATCGCAGAAGTTATAATAGTATTGTTTGTGTTCCCGAAAAATAAAAATATAATAGGTTTTGCGATAAAATTATGGTGACATAATGTAATAAGAAAATAATAAAATCAAGTGTACCTCATTTTTAATAAAAATAACCATCGTTGTATAACAGAAAAAATATCTCCTCATTAGTTCGATCAACAGCAGAAAATTATTTAATTATTGTATGCCTGTATGGTACTACGTAATGAGCGATATAATCCACTTACTACTTAAAGACTATAACATCATTGGAGTAGCATTAGGTTTGCTAGCTAACAAAGTATAGGACAGAAATAAGTTTTACCAACTCACTTTTTCTCTCTTTAGTAACAGGACGTTCACTTTAGAAAAATGGCTTCCCGAAGAATTTCATAGAATTGTTAGAAACGTTCGTTATAGAAACATTCCCGTCTACAACCACTTTGACAACTTCTGTCAACCAGGATCAACAACAAGCAAAGAATTAGCAACTAACCCCGGAACTTGACGTCCTTAGGGCAAAGCTTGTCTTCGAAGTTAATCAGAAAGGAAAAGCGAATAGAGAAACAAATGATTACGTATACTCATTGAAATAAAACTATTATTTACGGATTTTATCGCGGATTTAGTTTAATTTTACATTTTTTGACTTCCCAACGTTTCAATCAGTTTTCATACATGTCATTTCATACGTATACTCACTAAAGGCTCGATGGAATGTCCAGTCAGGATATGGGCGCAGGGGCGGCGAGGTGAGGCCGCCTGCTCTTGGCACAGTGGCCAGGGTGGCAGGCACCCCGCGGCGCCAGCTGGGGATGGTCACCCACACGCGACTGCCCCACACCTCCAAGCCTAGTGGCAGCACGTTCTCCGCCACGAACTTTCTGGAATAATATACATTCAATTAATATTTCAGAAATATACATCTTTTTATCGTAATTAATTATTATCGTAACAACATCATATAGTGACCATTATTAACAATATTTTATGTTACAGATAAAATAGATTGACTTCGCCATAGTATGAAGACACAATGTATCTCACAAGTAATACATATTATATTAAATAACATTGTTTAAGGCAATCTATTTTATCTATAACATAAAAGATTTTCAATATTGATATGGCCACTATATTATGATGTTGTTAGGTTAGCTAATTACGTAATAACTTAAGACACCTCACAAGACACAGTCCCTTAAGTAGGTACTGAATAACTTAATCCACTAGGTATTGCATGGATTTTACAACTTTTTACGAATAATACTCGTAGAAGAACTGAGCGATACTTGTTTTTTTACAAGTATTGTTTTTTATGGGTAAAAATTAACTATATTTTATTAATTCGGTTTTTTTTATCGACAACCCGACAACCCTGATGTAAAAAAAGCCATGGTTTTGGAGTTGCGATCACAAAGTGGCAAGTACAGGAATTTCACGTATTATAATAATTGTATACCATAGTTGTATTCAACAAGTTTTTGCAACTATAAGCATGACGCAGCATGACGATTATAAGCATGAATGACAAACATCTGAAATTGCATAAAAAACTTGATTCGATTTAACCACATCAGCCTGAATCAAGCGATTCATATTTTTTATTTTATTGGAATAAATGGCGAGACGAGCATACCATTCGTCTGATAGTTAGCCATACGGCCGCTCCTGGACAGTAGCAAAACCAAACAGTACCATAAATTACAAAGCAATGCTTGGCATTCCACTGCTCTCGCCACCCTGAGACATAAGATGTTAAGTCTCAATATGTCCAGTAAATTGACATTTTGCATATCGTAGAAAATAAGTCATTTTATAGTCAACTTCTGATATAGTTAAGTAGACCGCCTAAATTCATAAGTCAGTCCCCAGTCCACATTCTGCCTAGATTATAGCTGCCTGTCTACACAATTGCTACTACAAATTGTAGAGTATTAACGTACCCAGTAGTAATGGCGTGTCTGCGATGCCAAGTCGTAGGGAACTCGAAGTCTACTTGCTTCCACTTATACAGGGTGCTGAAGGGCGGGGTGTCTGTATCTGCTGGTACCGACTGCGGCCTGGCCAGTTGCGTCATCGTCAGCCACAAGGTGATGGCAGCCGCGCGACTCCCTTCTGAAATATGTCCCATAATTAGTGGTACAGTCCCATGATCCATCCTCAAAATCTGCTAAGCTGCTATGATCATACATCCATAAACACACACCTATGTCATACTTAAACAGAACTCTTTATCCTAAACTAATTCACAATTTTTATCTACAGCAAAATGTATTTGTTTTTTTTTTATTGCTACAAATGGCGAGAGGAACTTGCCGTTACCTGATGGTAAGCGATACGACCGCTCATAAATAATTCAAAACCAAACAATTCCTTGCATTACGAAACAATGCTTGGCTTCCTCTGCGCTCGCCATCCTGAGACATAACATGTTATGTCTCAATATGTCAAGCAGTCACTCTTTCTACAATGTCCTTCAATTAGAAAAATAAAGGTGCATTTACACTGCTGCTTGGCGAGAGAAATAGACATTGCGGTGGTATCACCCAGGAGATCTCTCACGTATGAGAGACCTCCAGTAAAATCAGTCATAAGTCATATCAATAATGTGCTAATGGATAATACCTAAAATATTTTGGGAAAAATTATGATTTCTCTAGTTTGATTTTAAGACTCTGAATTTGTTACTGTTGGTACATCAAAATGTCGAACGTCATCAATTGGTGATGCATCAAAATTTAAACTCGCTTTCATAGGTCGCCAACGGAGTCGACTTTCTTTTCTTATCGGAGTGACAATTAAATAAGACGCCATTCCGCATTCTCTGATTGCTACTAATAGCAGCAGAATCATTATGGCGTGACATGGTACACTTTCAATTGTTGCCTTTCTTATTTTAGTTTAAATTAGAATTCTGTTGTTTTGATTTCTTTTGACCAATCCACATACGCGTACCATTTTTAAGTTTTCTTTTGATTAGCACGTTATAAAATGTTTCATTAAAATATTTCCAAACTCCTAGGTTTTAACCTTCAATTAATTTATAGACACTAGGATTTTGAGCTTCATATTGCAAATTATTCCATGCATCGTAAAACAAAACATGTTATGTTTATATTTTAAATCATTTGCTAACATTCAATGATATTTGCTGCGGGAATAGGATAAGTAATATTGGATCCAACGCAACATTTCCGAGAATAGTTATTATAAAACGAACGATCTATAATCAACAATTTGCATAGTTTTTGCTCAGTCGCCTACGCTCGATTAGAATACATTTCAGCTCCGCGGTTACCTCTTACTTACGTGTTTTCATTATCCTATACACCTAAATTACACTTGCCCACTGAATTTCACTAATCAGACATGTGTCAGCTCCCGCCTTCAATGGAGGAGTAAAATTTTCGGGGTTATTGTTATGGAAAACTCTCACAAGCATTCATTGAAGAACAATAATGTTTTTAAATCATACGACTGTTTTAGTTTATCGATTATTTGCAAATGTAATGTAAATTTCTTTATCCATGGCTCTTATTTTAGTAAGGTTAATTATTTTTATCAAATATCTTGATGACCTACAAAGTCCTTTTTGGCGATAATTGAAAGTATTTCCAATTAATAATGTCCTTTTAATAAGCTGCTGTGATTTGGTCTTGCGATTAATATGGACTGATGTTGTTCAATTGTTGGATTTTATTACCAAATTAAGTAATCAAGTTGTTGCAGCTGTCGATAAAGGAACATAGGACTTGCTTGAGACTAAATATTTAGTATTCATTTATATTCCCAATGATTCTTGGATATACACACATTTCCTGTTGTGGTCATGCCAAGTACATAATTATTATATAATAGCACGTAGAACAAATATGAGTTTCTATATTTTATTATATAACATCTAAATGCTCATTTTAATGAGCTACAATAAATATTATTGCATTAAGTTTGTGTCCATTACTTCTGTTCATGATTACTTTCAATTTACGAGAAACGTGACCCATTCATTACTTCGTTTGTCGTGCACTATTGCATGTCTTGACAGGGATAAATCTACCAGAACCTGCATTTAATTTATATTTAAGATCTCTTTGTTAAATGAAGCGAATTAATAAAAGGAGTGGCCTACATCCGGCCGTGGAATAACCTTAGATATTATGTTCTTAAGTCCAGTGCACATTAACAACATATTATTTCGCGTACTAACTGTTTGATATTTAAACGCAATGTGACCGTCGTCGACTCACATTATATATTGCTTTCCCCGTTCCATTCCGTTATATCCCGTTCTATCCCATGTCATTCTGTCCCATGACGAAAAGCTTGCCATCCTGTCTTCTACTGACCCATGCCATCCATTCGAATTTGAAGAGTAGCAAATATGTAAATTTGGACTCTTTATGCATCCCACAGGAACAATACATTTTTTCGGGATAAAAAGTAGCCTATGGCTGTTTCCATAATCCAAATTAATTCTATGGCAAATTTTATCGTAATGGGTTCTGCCGTTTTAGTATGAAAACGGAACATACATACATACAAACTTTCGCATTTATAATATTAAGTATGGATATCTATAGTCGCCTTTACACAATTGGACATCGGGCCACAGAAAACGATCCTAGACTGGAAGTTGTAGGATTTATTATACTAGATTGATCAGACAGTGATTTAACGACTTTACCAGTACAATTTATGTCACTCTGAAGCAGTAGAGTCAAAAAAAATCTAATAATTATATTGTCTGATTGTAAATTAACAGAGGTTCTTTAGAAGTTCATGTTTCAAGGTTTGTTTTGTGACAGATTCTTAATAAAAAGTTACATAAGCATACTTGTAAGTGGTTATTATCAGAACTTTAGTTTTGTTCCAAAAAGAAAGGCTGGTGCAACGAAATACTCCTAAAATACTACATTATTCGCTTGGGCTCTAACGGGTTCTAATAGTATAGTTAGTTATCGAATAGTAATAAGAAATAGTTTTAGATAACGAATGTTTCATCCCTTTCGAACTACTTTTAAATTCAGTTTAAGTGAAGAAGACAAAACATTTGATAACTAAAATAGGGTTTAAAACGATCTATGAATAAGATCGTAGGGCTTAAAATACAAAATACCTAAGTAGAGACAGAATTATGCAAGAAAAATTATGAAACATTTACTTCGAAGAGCCTATATGATATGCATTGAAGCTAATAGTGCAAATGTAGATTTAGTTTAATGACCATACAGTGTAATGTATTCGACATGATCTGTTTAAATTATAACGATCATTAAGGAGATTGTAAATGCACGATTACTGATCGTGAGAAGTGCATTACAAATTTTACAACGCACAGAAATTAGATGTGCCTGCATTGACTTATCTAGTTCGCTACTACGTAATTTGTTATTTGTTGTTTATAGTTACATAATAAAATGAATCTAGTTAGTATTTAGTAACGTCTTTAGTCTTTAAATTACATAAACCTAGTGTCTGCACTTCACTTCTAGGATATTCATTGCACGTTATTGTTTCGAAATCACATATTGAAATGCTCTTTTAAGGCAGGCGTCTATATTTCCGTATAACAAATGCATTGTATGGGGGCACGGCAATGCCCCCGCCAATTCCAGCAAAAAAGCGGCGCGGCCGTAACATCCTTTTCTCGAAGCAGTTCAGGCTATTTTCGACCCCCTATAACTTCGTTGAGGATTAAACTAAAAACCTGAATTTTCATTAACCAAGCAGACATTGTATAAATACGTTATATTCCAAATTTCACTAAATTTGAACCAATATATCAAATGTGGAATGGATTCAAAAAGTATCTGCACCCGGGCAAAGCCGGGCCAGGCTGTTTGTGACTAAATAAATCACAAAAGTCCAGCTACGGAAATAAAACATGCAATCAAGAACTTTTGTAATAACACCTTCCAAAAAGTAATTTCCTCTGTGAAATTCAACTTGTCATAATTATATTATGCACATTATGTAATATTACATACATACATACATAAACTCACGCCTTTATCCCAGAAGGGGTAGGCAGAGGTGCCAGGGCACCTACATTTCGCCAGTATGTTCCGTCCCACGATGTGATAGGTGGCGAGCCTATCCCCATATCGGGCACAAATTCCTGACTCTGGGCTGATAATGAATAGAAAAATCCAATATCACTTTGCCCAACCCGGGATTCGAACTCGAGACCTCAGCTTTGTAAGCGTACCGTAGTACAACTACGCCACCGAGGCAGTAATATTAGGTTGTAATAATATTTATAGGTACCTTAACATAAATTCCGCTATAAATAAATAATTTATAGTCTCTTTCAAATATTTACGTGAAAGGTAAATCACGTTTTGGTCTAAGATATTTACGTGTACATATCACGAAATCACGAATGACATAGCAGATACCAAAGCAACTCAAATGGCATCGATTAGGTGAGGCAGTTGCCCTTTTATAGCGTCCAGTAAACGATCTGCGCCATCTTTCGCAACTAAACTATTTGCCGCTTCAATTAATTAATTTAGCTGGGTTACTCAAATAATTATTCAATAATAAATAATTGAGTTAGATGAAGACAGGACTGCCAAATCACATGATGCCCGGTCAAACCCAAGGCACACCACTAACATTTAGAATTTACGATTACTATCAAGCAATAACAGAGATGGAAAACATCGTGACGAAACCTGCATACCATAGGGATTTGTAAAGTCCCATTAAGCAAGCGCGGTGGACTATAATATATGTCCTAACCAATCGTACTATTGATTGTAGAGGAAACCCGTGCCCTGGAGTGGGACGTAAATGTACTGAACCAAAGTACATTATCAAGTTTCATGGAGAGGAAAAGATTGTGAAGAAATCTTCATAAGTAATGTTTTAAATGTTTTTGAAGGTATATCGTACCATGCCAGAATGACTATACTGAGGACTATTATGTATGTAAAAACCTTCTCCCTAAAGGCGTAATGTTAGAAAGGCAACCGGCAGCAAAATTATTAGCCGAATTATACAAGGTATATCAAGACTGCTACCGAAAACGAAGCCGGGTGGTAGTTGTAGTGACTACAAACACAACACCAATAAATATTTCGCTACGGCGAGTTTTTTTTTTTTGTGCTTATTTTTTAAATATCGTCGTGTTCGGGTGGTAAATCCATAGTTTGTGCTAAAATAATAATTTAAACCCTTGCGTACCATCGCGTCTTTTAAAAATAAAAGAGTTCCTTTACACTATTATTTATACAAAGATTTAAAAAATCGTTCTTATTTATCGCAAGACATTCTCCTGTTGGCAATTAGTTCTATGTGATAGGCGGTGAGCCTATCGTCAAATTACTACAAATTCCTGACTCCGGGCGATAATGAATACAAAAGTCCCATATAAATTTTCTTTTATTCGGACCCGAGTCCTAAGTTTTATAATCTTACTATTCTGTGTGAGCCCATATACGTCCCACTGCAGGGCACGGGCCTCCTTTTCAATCGAGAGTACGATTGAGAGTGGTTAGGTCATTTAGTCCACCATAATCGTACTGTACCACATAAAAATCATCTTACGCTCATCGTAGCTGTTGTATGAAGTATCATTAGTACATACAAATACCCTTAGGAATTTCACGAAGTCTTTGATCATCATTCTAAACCGACAAAAACGTTTTACCGGTATTTTGCGTATGTTATATTGTTTACAAGTTATGGTCGATGAATGGTTATCGAGTACTTTCACTGAATAATTGCTTAAGAGCAACACACAGGTAACAACTAAATGTTCTCTAGCTCGCGTTACGTTGCTGTACGATGTTGGTACATATGAATATTTATATGAATCATTACAGATTTATATCAAAACATTTGCATATATTTCTGTATTTGTTTTTAATCCGGCTTCATATACAGAAAAATACACAAGGCGAACTTAATGCCAGTGGCATTATCTTCCAGTCTACCTAAATGTGTTGTAAAGATGAGCTGAAGTAAAAATTTATGTAATAGTACCTTTAACGCACAATAATTGGCAATAAATATTGTTCTATTCCACCTAAGTACAGTGAGAAATAAATTTATGATTGAGATATTTAATTAGCCTCTGACTAAATAAACCTAGCAAAAGATACACAACACTATTCAACACCACAAATTACAGAAAAAATAATACACAGAAACCTTCCAAAAAAGTTAACAATGTGCGGTCTTATCGCTATGGGTGATCTCTTCCAGGCTACTAAAATATAACAATATAAAGATATCACTATAATCGAATACTTTAACAGTTGTAAAAGCTGCCGGTAAGCCGGTAAGTAAGGTTTAATTATATGAGATCTATTATACAAGTTGTTATGCCATTTTGTTTTTCTAAGACTTTGTAAGTTAAAGCAGGGCAGGACACCAGGATAATGTTATATGAAACGAAGGACTATAACGGATTTTTTAGTGTGTATTAGAAACGATTTAACCAATATTCATCACTACATAGTATAAAATAAAGTCGCTTTCTCTGTCCCTATGTCCCTATGTCCCCTTGTATGCTTAAATCTTTAAAACTACGCAACGAATTTTGATGTGGTTTTTTCAATAGATAGAGTGATTCAAGAGGAAGGTTTATATGTATAATACGTACATATTATTGTACAGAAATCTATTTGTACCTGGGCGAAGCTGGGCCCGGCCGCTTGTTGATTATAAATAATTTATGAACTGCTCTGAATTAAACCAAGCAGTGACTCCAGTATAATCACTGTATTGAATATTTTTTTGAATGAGCAACGCTAAAATTTCTTTCCCTTCTTTTCTAGGTTTAACCGCCTTTTGAATCGAGTGGTAGAGAAAAAAAGTGACCTAATCCAAATTATTTTCATTTCCACAATTTATCAGATATAGACACACTGCACTCGAATTCATTAAATGTTTTAATAACTCAGGGATAGAATTTGGCACTGCAGGTTGAGGAAATCAACTTCTTAGCCTCTATGGCAGGGGTTCTTAACCGAGGACACGAGAGACCATTTGACAAAAAACATATAGCACCACTATACATTTAGCAACCAGTTGATTAATGGGTTTGGTTGTTTGTCAATACAGTAATGAAATGTAAATAAATAAAGGGTATTTCTATCTATTTATAAATAACACATGCAAAAATATTTTAATGCCTTAGTATGGGGATGTTTCCAAGGACCACCAGTGGTCCGCGGACCACTAACTAATTCTTGTACTGCTATGTAATATAATGTTCTATTATTACGTTTACTTCGTGTACAATAAAGAATATTAATAACTAATGCTCAACGGCAATCAACCGTGAAATTATCGATATTACCTTTGTACTTATGTGATGCTCTAACCGTAATACAACGTAATTATCTTTAAATATTCCGAATATGATTGAACGATTATGCGTTTGAAGTGAGGATGTACATCAACAATAGATATCGGAATTAACAAATATTAAATGTAGATATAATATATGAGAAAAAAGGCATATTTTAATGTTAATTGTTTGTTTATGATTTATGATAAAATTAAAAATACACCGGAATATACAACATACAAAAAGGGTATATAATCATTAAAAAAAAACTTGAAAAGTAGGCATGTAAAAAGCTTAGGAAATTTAAATTAAATCCCTTTTTTTGATTTATTTTACCTTTTATAAATTAAATGCGTGCTTTTTTCAATAATACATAAAAATAAACAATTAATTATATGGCACATCGAGACCTACAAGTAGGGAAGAGACAATGTAAAAATACAGATACATAAATATACATTTACAAACTCACCAGTATACTTAAATCTATCAGGTACATATTTAAAATCATCTTCCTTATCAAAATTGTCAGTATCATCATATTTCACCGCACTTTTAGTCACAAACTCGTGCTCAACACCGGCAAAACGTTCGTTAACACGATTGTATTGTCTGCCGATGTCCGCAACCAGCATCGATGGTGCGGACCACTGAATGAACCACTGGTGCGACACTGCCATGGCTACTCTCACTACTGAACGCATGTGACCACAAGCATCGCAATGAAAGCGGGCGCCCGACCACGACAAACAAATATTTGCCGCGGTAATGTTGGCGCCCTTCTACGAGAACTTTTAGTGTACGCCTCTCCAATTAAATTGCATCGTGAAGAGGAGTGGAGGCGGCCATTAAATGCAGGCGTGCACTGTCCGCATATTCCCATCGTACGTATCGGACGCATTAAAGTTAGTATTTTTTGTATTGGATTCATAAAAGTGCATCCAATGATCACACGAATCTATATATATTTTTTACAAAGAATACTATGCGTTACTTCCGAAACTTCTGATGCAGAAATGAGGACGCCTGCCTTAATACAAACGTGGACTAGTATTCATCTTGTAAATTTATCAACAAAGATACATAAGTTGTGCCAACCCGCACTAGGCCAACGTGGTGGACTATATGGCCTAACCACTCTCAATCGTACTCTCGATTGTAGAGTAGGCCCGTGCCCTGCAGTAGGACGTAATTGGGCTGATACAGATACATAAGTCGTAAGCACAGCATCTATCATTGTGTATCATTATGCCCATAAATTAGTAATTAATAATTCGTTTTTAATTGTAATATCTGTGGCAAGTCTATGTTTAGGATCTGTGTTTAGGATTACAGATGTAACCATCAATGATGATGATCTAAGTTAAATGCAAGTGCTTTTTAAGATGTGTGGGATTACAACAGATACCTTGCGGGAACTAAGCCATCATACTAGCCAACAGAAGAAGCTCTTGGCGTAAATTATCCTTTTTACGTAATCGTACAATCTATCCAAAAGGGCTCTGCAACAATGCTCTGCTACTAAGATTAGGCTTAAATGACCCACTGTTTCACCTACATATTTATTTTATATTGCTCAGCAACAATATTGGCAATACGTGTACTTCAATCAATATATTTGCCCAATCAGGGGCGCCCGAGTGGCCACACCGCTAACAATGCCATTACTTCAGCCCACTCCGTTAGTTTAGTGCAAAATGTACGGAAAGTGTATCGCATTTTTGGCCACTTTCTCGGCGGTTTGCGCCATATACCCGTACTTCGACACGCAAGACTTTATTTACAACGTGCCCAAAGTATACAGAATATCTATAACGCTGGACAAACTGCTGGAGTACTATGAGAAGAAGCCGTCGAAAGACCCTGAGTGGTATATAGCCTTAGGCATGGCTAGAGGTTTGTATGGTTTTTTTTTATTGCTATGAATGGCGAGACGAACATGCCGTTCGCCTGATGGTAAGCGATACGACCACTCATGAACAGTAGCAAAACCAAACAACACCTTGAATTACAAAGCAATGCTTGGCACTCCACTGCGCTCGCCATCCTGAGACATAAGATGTTAAGTCTCAATATGTCCAGTAGTTACTCAGTTATGTATTCAGTAGCACTGATACGAGAGACGGCTAGTGACCCGCCTGATGATAAGAGTATTGCCAGACCTGAGAACCGTATCTAAATTGGCATTCATTGAAAATTTGCTTGGAAGGAGGATAAGAAAGAAATTTATATCGGCAATTTTTTGTCCACAATATTTATTTTATATTTTTATTTTTATATCGCCGTAAACGCTTACATGGCAGTATGGTAGGTTATGGGCGAAATTTCCTCGCACACACCTAATAATCGCAGAACTTTCTTTTCTATTAGGTGACTGCCTACTACCGCGTTCCAAAAGGCAATAAATATATCTGTCATTACTAATGATTGTTATTTATTTAATCTTTGCACGTACTATTAGACAGTACGTATCATTATCCACATGGTAAACTGCACATTTACTTTTCATAATTAAATTATTTGACGGCACTTATATTTTATAGGCACGCTTAGTAAAGACGAAAAAAAATTGTATACATTATCCTTTGATTCCAATGCTATGTATTGTACATAGATGAAAGTAAGTGGATTTGAGAATACATTATTAGTAGGTACTAAGAATAATATGTACGGTTAAAATAATTGCACAATTCTAATATTCGTTCGCGATCCGATCGCAAGCAGAGCGTAACGGCTATTAAGCTCTGAAGAATAACTAAGGCGAATGGTGAAATAAATTCATCTGCCGATTGTTTACATTATTTTAACAACACTTAGAAGTTATTAACAAAATTAATTTACACAAATATCTTAACGAGAGAGAAAGGAATTTGTACATTTGTTCATATGCGGAATGAGGTGAAATCTGGTGAAATGTAAACTCGTGACCACTGAACCGATTTTTATGAAATTAGGGATAATAAATACAGGGTATGGAAGAACTGAAGACAGATATGGAAGAATAGTTAAACTCTTTATAAAAACAGGGAGTAGAAAATAGTAGGTTGAATGGGAAATTTACATTTATTGTTTATGTATTTAGTGTTAGGGGCCGTTCAAGTATTACGTAAGCACCATAGGGGGGCGGGGGGGTCTTTGCTTTGCTTATTTTGGATGACATGGGGGGTAGAGGGGTCTAGATGATGATTACGTCATCAAAACAATCTTAACAGGAAGATTCAAAACGCAGTTGCCCAGACAAACACAGGGATGTTATGAAAACAAAGTTAGAAAATATAAGATATATGTTATATACAGGGTATATCAAGACTGCCACCGAAAACGAAGCCGGGTGGTAGTTTTGGTGAGTAGAAGAAACAATGCAACAAAAAAAAAGTTTTTATTATTTTATTTTTAGAATTATAACTTCTTCAGGAATCATAAAAAACTTTAAAGTATATTAATTCAAAAATGTTTACGTAAGCACAGGGGAGGGGGTAAGAGCTTTGCTTACTTTTGCTGACAAGGGGGGTGGGGAGGTATATAATTGTAATAAATCTGCTTACGTAATACTTGAATGGCCCCTTATTCAAAATATACTTTTTACTTTTTAGGACAGTTCTAACGTATATACAGTAGGGACGTCAAGTCATTGTATTTTATACACACAGGTCAGCTGGAGTACACGATAAATGAACTGGACAAGTCTGTGCCGGACAAACTAAAGCAGAATTTGAAGAACCTTACCAGGAGAATGGACCGAATACGCAGCAATTACACCCATGACAAACTAGTTTACAGGAGCAAGGACTATGAGTATAGTAAGTAGAGTTTTCAACACCTTCCATTGCGCAGTTGTTTAGATGCCGGCTGTGGAACAAGAGACCATAGCAATCCATGCACCGAGACAAATGTTTGTGCGATCCACAGGTTTTGGGTCTGGGTGTTTGTGGGATAGAAAAGTCTCTTGTAATTTCTGATACACATGACACGAGACTTGTACTATATTGTCAGGACTGTCTTAGTACCTATGTGACTCTCTCTCTCTCTCTCTCCCTCTGTCTGTCTCTTTTCAACCTAAGGATGTCCACTGCTGAACACAGGCCTCCCCCAATGATCTCTACACATTAAACTGGAAGCGGCCTCGAGCGACTTCCTGCAACTTTAACCAGGTCGTCTGTCTTAATGTCTATGTGACTGTTGGATGTATTCATTTATTTATTATTAAATTACTATTATAAGTTATAACTAAGTAAAGTAATTTATGATACAATTGCATTTTCGGAATAGTAGTGACAAGCGAAGAAGAAAGAGCAGTCCAAACCATTCAGTCAGTTTCGAATCGAAGGCTTGACAATCGATGGCAAAAGTTGTAATCTCACTGTCTTGCTTCTACCATCAAGGCCACTGAAGCCACTTTATTATATCTTTAAAAATGAAGCGCCTTAATAATTGCTAGTTGCTACGTATGTGAATGTGAATTGTGATATCGATAAAAAAATCCTTTTGTAATCACCAGCGTTGTGCAAGTATTTTGAGCTATCTTGCAAAGCTATTTGTCTTGTGAGTGTTGTAAGAATTCAACGCCGGCCCCAGACAAACGCTGAAAACCTATTCAACCATATTCATATATTTATGTATGATGTAATGCTTTGTTGCTAATAAATATTGATGTGATATTAGAAATCATTTGAGAGGATCGCCGCGAATGAAGGAAGAAACTCGTCATTGTGAAACGCACGTGTATCGTGTTTCAACTTTCAAATTGAGGTTTCAAAAGGACCGTCATTATTGTGTATCTCCTTCAAAAATAATATACACACTCTGATGTATAAATGTATAAACACAGCATTGTTCTCAACGGAAGGTGCATCATGCATGTTTAGTGCACGTAAAAAAATATAGGTACTTTAAGAAAGGCAAGAAACGTTTTAAGCAAAAATTTAAATTAATAAAAACAGCCAACAGTCTCATCTTTAGTCCTCACCCCTCACTAAGACCGAAACTTGTGCAGTGGGTATCAGAAACTACGAGATACTTTTCGTTCTCACAAACACCCAGACCGAATACCTGTGGATCACACAAATGTTTGTTGCTTCGGGGATCAAACCCTCAACATCTTGTTTCACAGCCAACGTCTGAGTGTGCCATGAAAGCTGGCATATAGCTGGTGAACTATTAAATATTATTGTAACTCCGAAATGAACGTTCACTGGAATTCGGGCACAAAATGCAAGGTTCTCAGACCATTAGCATGGAGTCACCTTACCGTTCTATTTAAACATGTAAATGGACCACTAAAAAGCATTATCAGATTTTAGTTTTACTAATGACGCTATTATTATACTTCGGACTATACCGAATCGTGATTATCTGAAATACTTTTTGCAGAATTGCAAAAATACTTGGGAACTGAAAAATAACTGCTTCGGTTTTGTGTCTCGACCTGTAATATTTTGCGACAATGTGTCCTAATAACTATAATTATAATAATATTTTATTGTTAACACTTGTTGATACAATTATATTTGTTCACTAATTCTTAAACAATTAAACCTGTCTTATAAGAATAAGTTGCTTCACAAAGTTACTAAATAGTACAAATGCAAATAAGATGCTAATATGTTGACATTTAACAATCAGCGTTACATTTTACAAAACAAAACAAAACAAACAAATTATAAATTTATTTTACATTACAAAATTTAATCTTATACACATATATATTTTAATTGTTGCACAATATGTTTGTCTTTACTCTTCATAATGTCATGGGTTCAATCGACTTTGTAAAGGTTGCAGGGATGGTTGCAGACGGTATCCGACAGGTTGCAATGAAAACCCTTGAGGTAAAGGACTTTATACAGGGTATATCAAGACTGCTGCCAAAAACGAAGCCGGGTGGTAGTTTTAGTGACTAAAAATTACACAACGCCACTAAAGATTTTGAAAGAAAAGAAAAGCGTCGTTTTTATAGCAAAAGCTATGCATTTACCACTCAAACACTTCGATCAAATATACACTAGATACAACATGAGCGCTTAGAAAATGGCACCAAAAAAGAGTGCTTAAGCACTCTTTCGCCTTCAGTCACGCACCGACCGTTGCATCTAAAACGTCGTAAAACTTTAGACAATATTATTTGAAAAGCTACTTTAAGCTCCAGGAATAAGGTGGAATTTGTGTTAATATATTTGGAATATGTGATCTTTTTGTTTACTTTTTTTAATGTCATGCACCGGTGCCACTTCTTAACAGAACTTTTACAGGGAACTGTGTATCTAGTGTATATTTGATCGAAGCTCAAACAACATGATATTACGTTTCTTTGCGAAATTTTCAGATGCATTGTGTTTGTAGTCACTAAAATTACCACTCAGCTTCGTTTTTGGTAGCAGCCTTGATATTCCTCGTATATTAAACCGTTGGGTGTTTTCTTTTTGCAGTAGCAAAAGCGATGTTTGAGAACATGGATGTATTGTCTTCGGTGTTGGAACCGCTGACGCTCGGGACTATGGGCACGCAGAAGCCTTATCGGTTTACCTTCGAGCAGTATGTACAGGAAGCCCGCACCAAAATGCCGAGCAGAAAAGCTGCTGGTAATTATTTATTTATTTACATCAAACGTCAAGTCGAGTTGTCGAGAGAAGTGGAGATCCTTGGAGAAAGCCTATGTCCTATTAATTTCATAGCTGAAGAGAAAGAGAGAGTAGAGTCGACTCGTCTGGTGCCAATGTTTCTAACACTCTTTTTTCATTTCGTATGAGCCATCGTATTCTGGCTTTTATTCTTCACTGACGGTATCACGTCTACACTTTTGGCCGATTAAAATGTTTTTAGTTTTGGATTGTCAATAATGCCGAAGTTACTTAAAGCATAAAGTAAAAATAAAAACATATTGAATTTATTAGAACTAGGAAGATACAATTTAAATACAGAATCATCTACAGATAATATTATGAATATTGTTTAGTAACGCGAAATGAAAATAGAATATATTTTAATTTTACTGGTGCTTTTATTCGATGCAGATACAGGAATTATTAATGATTTTGAAATGTTTTGATGATGAACTTTTGAAATGCATGCCAAAGTAACGTAATATTGTTTGCGTCTTAATTTTACTAATTAGCTTTTTCTGCAGATTTTACTCAACTACGCTGAGAATATTCGCACCACTTAATTTTTGAATTCGAAAACCGCAATGCAATAGATTATACAACACACATTACAATAGCAATCCAACATTCAATTATTTTCTCTTTTATGCGAAATCTCCGAACATTCTCACAAACACAGTTGCAATGCTCTAAATTTTATTTAATTTAATTCGTTGGTTTCTGTTTGTTTTAATGCCTTTCAAATCAACTAATTATAATGCAATCCGTTGCAACTTTACGTGATTATAAGCAGCTAAAACCTTTTCTAAATATATTCTGAGCAATTCTCCTTTGTCTACCCTGACACGGTTTGACAGAGGCTGCCTTTTTCATTTTGAATAGACAGCTCATTGCTCCAGATCGATATAATTTGCCAATATCGAACATAGTGACGAAAGCATGTAACCTACTTCTTACGCACTTTTTTATTGTATAGGTCGAGCCAACGAGCAAACGGCTCACCTAATGATAAGTAATTACATCACCCATGAACATCTATAACTTGGAATGTAAATGTGTAGCAAGCCTCCTAAGGTGAAGCAGAAAAGGAGAAAAAAAAGACAAAAGGAGTACAGTACAGACGTTGCTTTACGCAAGTTTTGACAGAAACAACAACCCTACTCATTCCAGCCGGCCCATACGTTATATTATTGCTATGAATTCCGTTCGCCTGATGGTCAGCCATAGGACCGGTCATCAACAGTAGTAAAACCAAACAACAGCATAAATTACAATACTTAGCATTCCACTAAGCTCGCCATCATGAAGCATGGTAAGTCTCAATATGTCCAGGATTTATTCTGGCTTCAATTTCCCTCAAACCGGAATACAACAGTGCATTTCCACTTCTGTTTGGCAAGAGAAATAGAAATTGCTAAAGTATCTACCAAGGGCCTCTAACATATGAGCGACATACCACCAGTAGTTCTAGTAATTAAAGATAACAACAGTATGGCTCTACCACTTTTTGCACTTGAATTCCAACCAATAATTACAATTACTTATGAATGTATATGTGAATTATTTACTTTTCTTTTTATTTCCGGTGTACAATAAAGCTTAAATAAATAATTACAGATGCGTGCACAATGCAGTTGCTAATATCGGCGATGGAGACACAGACCACACAATCTGACGGGTCTTGTGAGATGACTCCAGAATGTTCCGCGCAGCTGATAAAGGGATCCGGTCTGGCGTTTCAGCAGATAAGCAGGCTCCGTGCTGCCCTGCTAGCAACGGCCTTCGACTGCATGGAAGGAGTAGACGTCAACGCGCATATCTACAAGCTGTGTATACAAATTTACAAGGAGTCTAAGTCGTTGGAGGCATGGGATCATCCGCCTGGAACCAGGACCCTGTTTATGCAACAAAGTAATTAATATTTTATGAGTGTAGTCCAAAATATCAGTTACAGTACATCTGCTGTTAGTAATTATTTTTAAATTGAAAGTGTGCAGTTTTGCATAATTAAGTTTTATCCAAAATTTTAAGAGAAGGCTGTCGATTTTATCCGTAGACTGTATCGCATTTTTAACTTTCTAATATTGCAAAACATATAACTTTATGAAAATTGGATCTAAAGATTTTTGTGAAGTTGAATTTGCACATCGTTTCGGCTAAATAATATCATAATACATTATTATTTCAAACCTTATTTTTTACATATCAGTCCATATTTTCATACCTACCAATTATATAAACTTAGAATAAACTATACATGAAAAATAAAAAAAAACACTTAAAATTACTTTTAATCCAATACTATTAATTATTATATAATAGTCCGTGTATGCAGTCCCAGCCATTTTTGCATAAGAACGCTGTCAGTGACCATTCTTTATGCAATACCTTTGATTATACACTTGATTAATGATTACTCGAAAGAAGACCACATAGAAAAACGGTCGGCATCAGGCGGACTGCGAAAGATAAAACTCGGACCGCCAAATATTGTAACAAATTATATACCAAGTATAAATTAATACGTATGGAAGTAGGTAAGGTATAGTAAGAGCTCTTTATTGACGAATTCCATATTCACGTTTTCAGTAGTCGATCACTAAAACTGTAACCATTTTCCAATTTCCATTCTATTTCGGGCCAAATATTTCTTTGTTCGCGGATGTAATCGGTAATTTTTCTGAACCTTGTAAAAAATTCCCACATTATCCGGACCCCATCTAAGACTACTTGCTGACCACTGCTACAGAACATTAATCTACAGTATTTTATACATACAAATGATATTCGCCTGATATAATTACAGCACGATTGCAGTTATATGATGCGTTGTAATAGGCAATCGCCTTTATGTCATCAAATACACTGCTGTTAGGCCGCAACGCAATGCATGCGCCATACTCTCCAATAAGCACTTTATCCAGATTACCTTTCAAATAGTTTAATCAGCCATGAGAGTTTAATTAAGAGTCAGGTTTAATGTATTTTTAGAGCACTCAAACCTTTTACTGTTGTTGACAGCCTCCGTGGCGCAGTTGGTTAGACGCCGGCTGTAAAATTTGAGGTAGCGGGTTCGATCCTTGCACCGAGATGAATATTTGTGTGATCAACAGCTATTTGATTCTGGTATAGGTAATTTTGATACTGAAAAGTATACCGTAGTTTTAGATGCCTTCGACAATGATAGATGACTATAGTTTTAGATGACTCGATCTTAGTGTGGGGTCAACACAGTATGTGCGACTGTTGGGTATATTTCTAAAATATTATGAAAGTCTTCTCATATAATAATAGTATGAAATCCTTATTGTGAAATGAAGGCTAATATAAAGTAGATTTTTTATAAAAATAAAGTTTCGTTTGGACTTTTTAGTTTTATACTGCGCATCGCAAGGGTACGGTGAATTCATAAAGCCAAGGTGGATGAATAAGATAATGGCCTGGCAGGAACCTAAGGGCTGTTACGCGGATGATAGACAACCCTTCCTGAAGCTCACTGGCTATGTGGGACCAGCGTCTTCTCCCGCGCCCAAGGAACGAGAAGTGAGTTTCATATTTTTTTATTGCTATCAATGGCGAGACGAGCATGCCGTTCGCCTGATGGTAAGTGATACGACTGCTCTTGAAAAGTAGCAAGACCGAACAACACCTTAAATTACGAAACAATGCTTTGCATTCCACTGCGCTCGCTATTCTGAGACATAAGATGTTGAGTCTCAATATGCCCAGTACTTACTCTGGCTACAATGTCCTTCAATTCGAAACACAACAGTTCAGCTTACACTGCTGCAGTAAATATTTCATAATTAACGAAAGACTATTAGGCATAAATTGTTTCGTCTGCTGTTAAAGTAAATATTTGTACATATACAATCTTATCATCTTTCATTTCTTGACAATTTTTTGTTGTTATTTTATCGTCCTTTTGTTCGTAAGTTGACCTATGATAAAGATACAGATACATACCATAAATATTCCTTGAATAAGTAATTGTTATAAGTACTTGAAGCATTAGAAATACCAACATGGCGACGTGTTTCATTTGAATAAATAAATGTTATACGTCCTAAATACAAGTATTAGAACTACCATAATTGCGACATATTTCATTGATGATATTTAAAACAAAACAATTTCTTTTTTGGAATGTGTCAGGAGGAGTACCGCGTGAAAAAGGCCGCTACATCAGAAGGCGGGTCGTGTAACTCCTTGACATCAGCCATGGCCCTCGGCGCTCTGACGCTGTACATCAGGGCGCTGCTGGAGACTGACCTTGCGTTTCAGTACGATGTACTAATGTAGTAAAATATTTCATTTCTTTAAATCAATAAATCAAAGTTGAATAATCTTGATGTTTTATTTTTACGCTCAAACACCACTCACTAATAATTACGAGATCATATTCATATGTTCTGTGATTACGACTAATACTTTCTACACTATCTTATTCACTGAAATGTCTTATTAAAGATTCCGTTTATCGCAAGACCAATCAATGCGACGTAAGCTCATAGACCGCAGATTATTTCCTACCTAATTAAAATAGTATTGGGAGCAAGCCTTTCTCCACATGGCATAAATTCCAGTTTCGTGTGAATGTTTTCAAAGGATAAAATTAAACAAAGTGAATCACTTAACCTGGGTTTCGAAACCAGGACCCGAAACTAGAACAATGAGGCGTTGGGCACTTACAATAAAAGGAAAATAAAAGGCATTTTGGTACTCTTTGAAATCTGATAATAGGAATAGAAAATCCCTGAAACTTCACTGTCTCTCACCATCTACCCTCTCGACCCTCTTCAATGAAAAGACTCTTATTTTTTCCACGTAAATCCTATTTTAAAACAACTTTACACGTGTGCTATTCTGTGAGGAAAAAGAACAATGACATTTCATTTATCAATTTGTAATTTATGCCGGCAAATCGCTAGTTAAATGGTAAATTAATTATGTTTCGTACGATTTTCAGAAGTTTAAGTACTGTAACGAAAGTAAAACTCCCTGCTGCTGTTTATGGTTTGTATTTTATTTATTGTTTTTTAAATCGGGTCTGAATCTTGGAAAATAAATAAAGTATATTCTGGGTGTTTCTGAGACTGAAAAGTCTCTTAGTTTCTGATACACGACTCAATACTCGATCTTACTGTGGGGTAAGGACTATGTGACTGTTGCCTACATTTATTCATTTAAAATAGATTAGTGTAGAATTTAATCCTTCATTTGGTGTATGCTTTCCTTGATGTTTCGTAGTGATATTACCGTAAACCCCGCGATACTTATAACAGGTGTAGAGGGCAGTTATGTGTCCGCACTGTACAACGCAGCTTATCAGAAGAATGAGCTGGAAGAAGTTGAGAAGCATCTCCGCAATATACTCAAAGAAATGAAAAAAGATACCTTGAGAGAATTCGTTGAGACTACAATGATTCCCATTCCTACAAAATCGAGACTTCTCAAAGAAGTTGGCCAACAAGTTGGTACGTACCTGCAGAACTTTTTTTCACATTATGTTTTTTATTAATTGCTTTTTGATTCTACTTTCCACTTTTTACCGAGACAAACATATTTATGTTCCACAAAGAAAAACTTTCTTTCTGGTCTGAGTCTTGTGAGAGCAAAAATTATCCAATAGTTAATGATACTGACTGCCTCGGTGGCGCAGTTGTACTACGGTACGCTTACAAAGCTGAGGTCTCGGGTTCGAATCCCGGGTTGGGCAAAGTGATATTGGATTTTTCTATTCATTATCAGCCCAGAGTCAGGAATTTGTGCCCGATATGGCGATAGGCTCGCCACCTATCACATCGTGGGACGGAACATACTGGCGAAATGTAGGTGCCCTGGCACCTCTGCCTACCCCTTCTGGGATAAAGGCGTGGGTTTATGTATGTTATGTATGTAGTTAATGATACCTTTAACACAACAATTGTATCATAGTGTGTAGTTATTTATTATTATATTTCAGGTATGCCAGAAACAGCTATAAATCTACTACAAGCCGTCACAGAAAACGGACGTTTGAAGCTACTCAAACGCATAATAATTATGTTCTTGGATGTGATGACGGCACATAGAAACGAGGCTCTCTGTGAGGTGACCACTGCAGAACCACTCGACGAAGCTTCACGCACCAAACTCCTCGCAGCTATTAAAAAACACGTGAAGGAAGGCAAGAAAATTATACTTCATGAGAAAGTAGATCCTGATATAATTGGCGGTATGATAGTCGGGATTGAAGATAGTCTCATCGATATGAGCATTGTTACCAGAATAAAAATGTATGCCAATCTTATAAATCAACCTGCTTGAGCCTTCTACCAAGAATCTTATTCAATTTAAAACAATGGAAATTAGTGTTATATTACATTATTTAATTTGATACAAACAAAGTAAAATTATGGCTTTAGCGGAACACATAAGAGCGATAGTAGACGACCGAGCCAAAAGGAATCGGTGTGCCACTCTTGGGATTAAAAACATACGATCTCGTACTAGGAAGAGGCTAGGCAAATTGTATCCCACCACACCGGTTTGCGAGATTATTAGATAGGAGGATAAATTTCCAGGATTGTCATCATTTGCACTGATCCTTAAAGAACTTTATGAGAAGTGCGAAGACTTAATTTCAACTAAGAATTTTATTTCTATTGTAAATTGTGCAATTATATTAAGAAAAAAGCATAACAAATTCTCATGGCAGGCAGTGTCTTGTTTGTGCCCTGGTAATTCTGAAGTCAAGTGATTTTGGGAAATAAAATTACTACATTGGAGACATTGCTTTTATTATAACGACAGGGGTATTTGGTTTCGTCTAAAGCTTTGCGGCAACTCTGTCTTTGGCGTTGAGTTGTCTGAACACACGAGATACCTTGCTGATGGCGAGCGATAGGTCTTGGTCGCTGATGTCTTTGTGCAAAGTAAATCTTATAATCTTTGGGCCGAACGTGCTTGCCTTCACCACGATGGCTTCGTCATTCGCAGTCCTATAGTCGCCCTACGAATAGAATTTTAATACGAATAATTATATTAGTAGGCTTACGTAATCTAAAGTCCTTGGTTTAATAATTAGATGTTAAAACGTGAGAAGAATCACAATAATATGCGTACATAATTATGCTTTTTATTTATTTCGGTGTACAATTAATTCCAATTACTTTGCAAAAAGTTGCAGGAAGTTGCTGATGCAGGCCGCTAACAGTGGTTGATGTGGAGATCCATGGGGGAGGCCTATGTTCAGCACTGGACTTCCTGTAGCTAAGATGATGATGATGACATTGTAAAAGCTCAATATAATACTCCCATTCTCTAGGTATAAACATAAAACGGCTCTCAGCTATCTGCAAATTGTATAAAAATATACAATGCCCTCTCTTTCCCTCCTAGCCGATGGAAGATGTTCTTGTCGACATTCACAGTCTACCCCCTATTCCATAAACTTAAAATTATAATGTACAATACCTGTGATCCATCTGGCGAGGTGTTTGTCAGCATCTTCACGACATCCTTAGCAATAAGTCGACTTGCAGGACTAATGTACACCAAGACGATGTTTGTGTGAACATCTGGGTCCACTTTGAAAGTGCTCAGATTGAGACTATCGATAACTGTAATAGAATTATTAATAATGCCATTATTTGTTATTTGATAAAGCTGATATTTGAATGACTGAGGCTTAGAATCGTTAGCTATGTTCGTAATATTCGGTTTTGACTTGGTGTTCAAAAAATATATCAAACTGACGGAAGTCAAAAAACCTTATTGTATTATTATAGGGGCTTATATTTTTGTCGTCGGGATATAAATTAATCTCCTTCATGTCAATTCATACGAAATAGAGCCTGTAATAAATATCAACACTAGTTCTGCCGTGGTAATCGAGAGGCCAGTAAATCAAAGGCGCGCATTTTATTTAAATTACTGATTTGGAATGTATGTTAACCATGCTTTCTTGCTATCTAGGTTTTATAAATCTACATCTATTAGAAGTTTTTTCTTGTTCGATATGTTCTGTTTTTCGATTATGTCCATTCCCTATGAGTAATTCAGAATAGCGTGGTAAACTAAAATGCTAAAGCCCTGAAGTTGTGCTTTGGTTTATTTGTGTCGTCAAATAAACCAAAATCATCCTGTAAGATGGATAAGGAGTGCACCGATCACATTTATGAATAAAGGTCTGATTTTAGGACTGTGCCCAGGCACACCGAGAAGAAATGACTAGGCCAGAACAAGATTTGGTTTTGGTTTAGTCATTAAAAACTCGTACCAGGCGTATGTAAGGATAGTTACGGTCTTTCTGGTGATACTGACCTGTGCCGAGGCGATGTGCTCGCTTGTGGTCTAAGTGAAGTAGTGGCATCATCTCTTCGAGTCCCACGAGCACTGCTGAAGCCAGCACCCCCGCCTGCCGCATGCCGCCACCCAACATCTTGCGGATGCGTCGCGCTCTGAACAAAGAGAGGCTTGCATAGATGGTATCACGAATTGAAATAAAAAAATATATATGGCCCCATAGTAACGTATGCGTTGGCCTCATTGTAAAAGTTGTTCATTATGATGAGTGTTTCATCCCCTGTCAACTTTATATACCCTTTATGACTAATCTTGTACAAGTCGGAACTACTGGACATATAGAGACTTAACATCTTATGTCTCAGGATGGCAAGCGCAGTGGAATGCCAAGTATTGCTTTGTAATTCATGGTCTTGTTTGGTTTTACTACTGTCCAAGAGCGGTCATATCTTACCATCAGGCGAATGGCTTGCTTGTCTTGTCGTTCATAGAAATAAAAATATAAAATACGGATTTCTTACTGGCCAATGAAGTGTTTAGTCCCGATGAGAGCAGATCCAACGGGCGCGGCGAGTCCTTTGCTGAAGCATATAGACACGGAGTCACAGTCGCGCACCACGCGGGTTGCGGGAACCTTCAGGTACTCCACCGCGTTGAACAACCGAGCGCCGTCCATGTGCAAGGCTAGCGAGTGCTTCTTGCATATATTAGCGACGTCACTGATGAACTTTAAAGGCAATACCTGGGAGATATATAGTGTTTGAGAATAGAATGGGTTACTGAGAATGTCATTTTAAATTTACATGGTTGACCTTGCATAGTTATGGCGTGTTAAGCATCTTCAGCCACTACCTATTCTGAACGTATGCCTTACGAAAGTATTTCTGTAATTGGAAACTATTTCCTGTACCTTTGGTCATCTGTCGACCTAATAGTTTTATTATAGTTGTATTCCTACTTAATTAGTCAAGACCTGTGGCATGAGTGAAAGAAGATATATGTACTAAGAATATCAATCATGTTGGTTTCGAAACTGACGTAGTTATTAATTGCAATCACAGCATTTGTTTAAGACAGAGTGATCCTTCTCTTCAATCCGATAAGCTGTAACCGCGTCCTGAGATTTTACAATCAGTTCTACTCTTAAAACCATAGCATCACTCATCAAATTTAAATTGAAGACTTTAATGGGGAAATACTCATTAATAGGGGAAGGCCGGGCAAAGTGGATACCTTAAGGTATTTAAGGTTATAGCAGAAAAGGTATATAATACAAAATCAAAATAATTATCAGAAACCAGTCTTTATTTATTGCTTGTACAAATACGGACATCAGTTACCATTAATATTTATGCAATAATCAACTATAATTAAAATTTAAAAAAAGTACGAAAGTATTCGCTTTGCCCGGTACCCCGGGTAAAGCGGATACAGTACTTGCGCAAAGTGAATACCCATATTTAATCTCTGATGACATAAAAATAACTTTGATAAACTGAAAAAAAAAATACTTTACCTATACAAGGTTTGCCTATACAAGGTCGTATAAGCCAAACCATACTGTTTAGCTGTGCTTTTTATTGATTCTCCAACTCTACACAAATCAATAGCCGTTTGCATAGCATTTTCATCCCACGTCCCTTGCTTAGATTTTTTTATATTTATTCATCATCTGAAACAAATAAAATACATGTTTAGATAATAAGTCATCAATGAGAAATGGCAGTCAAAGTAAATAGAGCAAAGTGGACCATATCCACTTTGCCTTATTCACTTTGCCCGACTAGGTAAGTTTTGAGGTTAACACTATTTATACAGAAACTAATAATTCTGCCTTTCTGTTAAATATACCATAAAAAAACTACTTTGATATGCTACCAAATTAAAACATTCCTATAAATCAAAAACTAGTAATACAGGAGAATTGATCAATGTACTTACCGCGTAAAATCAATCTTTTATTTACAAAAACACAAATCTCCACTCCGCGGATGGGATGCGACGCGGACCCTCGCTTCTATGTTTGCCGCGTATTAAACAAAGATGGCCAAACGTAACAGTGGTGGCGTGTTGAACGAAAATATAATAATTTAGGAATAGTGGGGAGTATTCGCTTTGCCCGGGGTATTCACTTTACCCGGCCTTCCCCTAAGAGAGAAATTGTTAGTTTTGAAGTTTTGTTATGCTGTCATACCTTACCACCGCAAACGTTGTGTGAGTTCTCTATAGCCACAACAGCCGAGATAGGTTCATTGTTATTTCCGCCTCGTATCCGATTCTCTAACTCTTGAAGATCGAAAGTGCCATCAGGATAGTTGTCGATTGTTGATAACAATATACTGCCCAAGTGCGCCGCACCGCCTGATAACACGTGAGAAAGTAATCTGCATTTACAGGAATCCTTGAAATTGATAGCAAAACAAATCAAATTGTGATAACGTTATTTCACATTACACTTGTATTATACCCGGTAATTAGATGGTGGGGGATACAAGAGCCAGCTATAAAACCAGTCAAATCAAAAGTTTAATCGCCACATTTAGAGACATAATGTGATTGAAAGAAGTAGACACTATTCTTGATGATAAAACTGTTTACTTAGAAGTTGTTATTTCCCGACGTGAAAAGAATAATGACCCATACACTGGTGGTGTCTCTCATATGTGAAAGGCCGCCAGGGTAGGTCTCCCAGGATGGCGAGCGCAGTGGATTGCCAAGTATTGCTTTGTAATTCAAGGTGTTGTTTGGTTTTGCTACTTTTCATAAGCAGTCGTATCGCTTACCATCAGATGAATGGCATGCTCGTCTCGCCGTGCATAGCAATAAAAAAAATCGATGTTTGTATAATAATAATCTTCAAAACATTGTTTCTTGGTTTACTCACCGACTTGGTACTTGTAAATGTGTGATAGGTTTCCGACGAAGGCTTCTGCTCCGCGCACACTGCAGTGCACCATCACTAAAAAAATAATTTTATACAGCTAACTTAAGTAACATAAACGAACGACTCAAATTTTAAAATAATTATTATTGATGGTAGATCTCTCATATGTGAGTTTATGAGCGGTCCCATCGCTTATCATCAGGCGAATGGCATGCTCGTTTCGCTATTCATTGCAGTGAAAAAAACATTAGGTACTTTTCTAATAATTATTATAAAAGATTTTTTAATAACGTTGGATCAAGCGAAAGTTTAAGACTTAAAATATTCGGCAGAGTATTGCTGTTTTATACATCCAAGAAAAGGAAAGATAATTTCGTGAATGATCATTGACAAAGATTAAAATGGGGTTGACTGTTGATACATAAATACGTTAAAATATCAATCTAGACAACGAAAACTAATCTACATATAATTAAATACGTAAAAGGCAACCACGGGTTTCGATCCAACGTCTGCTTAATATAGAGCTTGTAACTCCTACTCAATCATTTGTTATTAAGCTTGAACTTGAATTTATAAACAGTTGTCAAGGCATTAAAAACTTTGCGAATTAAATTGTTTGGGCACACTGCAATATTTCAAATTAATCCGAATTACCATCAGGCGAATGGCATGCTAGAGTCTCACCATTCAAAGCAGTAAAAAAAATCTCGAAAATTGATTTCAAAGATTCCGTTACATACATATTGGCGAAGGTAATAAAAGCGTGTAAAAGAGAACTGACGAGCGATGAGATTGGACATGGTCCCCGACGGCACAAACAGCGCAGCTTCCTTCCCCAGCAGGGCTGATATCTTCGTCTCCAGGGCGTTCACAGTAGGATCTTCACCGTACACATCATCCCCTAACTCAGAGTTCACTATGGCTTGCTTCATCGCCGCTGTAGGCTTCGTCACCGTGTCCGAACGCAAATCCACTACATGCATCGTAATTTATTGATTATCGAGCTTTGTATGCGATGGTTGTCACTGAGCGTCGAGACACTACTGATACCTAGGTCGTTGGGTGTATTGTAGTGAAGTGGCTAGCTATATTTAGGGTTGTCAGTTTGTCTGTGGGCCGAGCCAACTCGTACACAATGTGCTAAACTATCTCTCGATATTAACGCAGATTCATTTGTAGGTACTGGGATGAAACAATCGTTTTACGAGAGAGCGATAGTAAATTATTGTAGTTTTTAGCAGAAGTTATTTAATGTGCTTCATTCTTATTTGTATATTATGTGAACCCTTCAATTTATTAAATGTAGATTTTATGTACCTAATTTTGTCATCATCATATTTTAATAAAACCAATCCTTATAAGTACCCAAACATGATGTGACGTAACCACCAAAACACGCACCCGATTTGTATGGTCACAAAATGAATTATAAGTTTTAGTACTACTCCAAGACTCGTTTCATTCCGTCGTTGCTATCCCGTGTCGCTAAAGAACTGAATAAAATAAATAACTGTAAAATCAGGCAAAATCCTTATATCGCGCTTTTAGAATTAAACTGGCCAAATAAAAAAAAAATGATTTGATAAAATAGTTTGTAAGTTACAAATATTTAAACAATGTTTCCCAAAAACTAAGATTTTTTAGTTACGTCTCTTTAATTCTAAAGGTGCGATATTATAATTATAACACCGAATTGGCCACCTATGATTCTTGAAAATTGATATCCCGTAATGAAAGTTCAAAAGCTCAAGTTGATGGTAAAACGTACCTTAGGTAATACCATATGACATATCCAGTAGTGAATTTTATGATAGTAAAATACTTCTATTATTACAGTACTTAATCGATGCAATCATTATTGAGGAAAACTCAAAGTACCTACTACTACCTAATTGTACCCAATTATCAATAACTCCTTTAAAGATACGTGTTCTGAGAAGCAAAGAACGCGCAAATAGACGTAATATCTAACTTATTCATAGACATAGGCTGTGAAATGGGAAGCCACCGCGTCGCACCGGCTCGATTCCTAACACTGAGATAAATATTTTGAGATCAACAATTAGCCAATTTGTTAAGGCGGTCTTTAGCTAGCGGCGACCAGCGACCCCCTTACTAGACCCCTACCAATTATCATTATTTTCTGAGATTTTTTCGCCAATGGTAGCTAGTGGAGCAGCCATTTTGGTATAACACTGGTGGTAGGTCTCTCATATGTTAGAGGCAGTCTGGGCAGGTACCACCGCAATGTCTATTTTTGCCATCAACCGGTAGTGTAAATACACTGTTGTGTTTCGGTTTGAATGACATTGTAGCCAAGTAGCTACTGGCATTATTGAGAGTTAACATCTTTTGTTTCCGGTTGGTGAATGCAGTGGAATGCCAAGCATTGCTACAGTCCATAAGCGGTCGTATCGCTTACCATCAGGCGAATGGTACGCTCGTATCGTCATACCCGTCATACATACCAATTAAAAAAAATACCATTATATTTTTTCATACATATACATCTTCAAGGCCTTTTATACAAATTTTAACAAATGGTAATATCTAGATGTAATTGTAATTTAAGCCCCTTTGTAAACACCCTATATAGAGAATAAAATACTACAATCTATATTATGTAAGATTATATTATAAAAATAAAACCACAGCTTTCATATAACCAGTTTATATTCATATAAAATATTAACAAACATATAAATTCATACAACCGTAACAATTATCAAGTTCTATAATAACTACATACTAGTACAATATAAAATCCATAATCCATACATAGCAAAATCTAGTAATCACACACCATTTTAGTTCCGAACAACATTTGACCTAAGGCAGAATTCATGGCACCAAATATTTCAATAAAAATAATTTGACTTGTACACCAATTAAGTATATGACTCTATGAAAATTGATCCTCAGTACAACCCTTCTCCTTATTACGCATTGAGATCGCACCTTTAAAATTTAAGTGACCTAATAAAAAAAAAATATTTTGGATTTTAATCATATATTGGCTCATAATGACTATCTCCTTCGATCCTTAAAGAAGGACCTACTGACGCGTGAAAGACAAAAAGATTTATACAAAATTTTTTATGTTACAAATCTTTAATGAACGTTTCCCAAAAGTTAGATTTTTTAGTTAGATCCCTTTAATTCTAAAGGTGCGAGATATTACACTAGAGGGGACACTGAAAACATGTTTGTAACAAAAATGAACGGTACCGTACCACTCCTGTTCCTGTCTCTGTCACACCTATATAGTAACATCATCTTCGCTCTCGCTTCACTGGATTCCTGTACCAACCTTGGTACCAACACAATGCGCAGATATTTTGTTCCGATGTTAGTTCTAGTATAATACCTAAATATTCTTACGTATTTGTTGACCTCTTATAATTAATGCAGTTAAATGCTGCATATTCCTAAATTGTTGCTACTAATATCATAATTTTGAGCAACAAACAAAGGCTCCCCACAGGAAAATTAGTTCGGTTTGAAGGATTTTGTAGCCAGAGTAAATACTGGACATATTGACACTAAAAAACTTATGTCTCAGGATGGCGAGCGCAGTGGAAAACCAAGCATTGCTTTGTAATTCATGGTGTTGTTTGGTTTTGCTACTATTCATGAGCGGTCGTATCGTTTACCATCAGGCGAACGGCATGCTCGTCTCGCCATTAATTGCTATAAAAAAATATTAAGTGTCCACCTTGTATGTGTACGACCGACATTGCTCTTGCCGGCATGATGGTCGATGAGATCCACCATTAATACATGAACTAATATAAAAATCTATCAGAAAAACATTAGAGAATATTAACAATATTGCACTTTAAAAATAAAAATATATTAGATTTCTTTACACGCAGGAGAGTTATATAAGATTTCATATTTTACGAATATCAATCTTAATGTAACTGTAGGGTAGAACTTCATAGATGGCGCCACATCACATGTCCGATTATTTTACCAAAATAATTAAATTGATAAGACCTGATTATATTTGCATCTTCTAAATACAAACGTAGTATAGTAATTTACTTGCGATCATGATATAATTAGTGACATTATTCTGAAATAAATGCATAAAATATTATTGGCCTCATTCATAAACCTATTTCAGTTATCAAATATTTTGTCCCTTTTGAACATGTTTTGAATTCATTTGGAGTGAAGATGACAAAACATTAGACAGCTAAATTAGGTTTATAAACTGTCTATGAATAAGGCCCTATATAAATAGTTTCATATTTAAAGATTTATGTTTTTATTACTGCACGGTTTTATAATATTAATCCTCTCAACTTTGTAAGTTGTCACTCACTACAATGATATATATAAATTTACCTCTGTAGGTACAATATAAACGCAACCTCTTCCAAAAAGAGGATTCTTTTCATTTAATAGTAAAGCCTTCACCCTGTATATATAGTGCATTGCAACTCATTGTATTGTTCGGTTTTGCTACCGTCTATGAACAGTCGTATACTCTTACCATCAGGAGTATGGCATGCTAGTCTCGCCATTCATTGAAATAATAAAAAAAAGTATAGACTATATACTTCAATACTACTATAGCAGTATTGGCGTGCGCATGCGTCAGGGCTACTTGTCAAGGTTTGCATGTAATTCCTTGAACACGTACGTGATCTTCATGATGGCGAGCCACAAGTCCTCGTCGCTGATCTCCCGGTGCAGTGTGAACCGGATGGTCTTGGGATCGAACTCCACAGCCTTGACTATCACTCCTTCGTCATTTGTAGTTTTACAATCACCCTGTATATGAAATTATTATCATGATGAATGGTTTGGCGTGTAAGTGTAAGTTAGTAAGACTATATTCGAGTGCAATTAATTATTATATTGATTTTAAAATAAAAGTAAAACATAACACATGAGACAAAAATTTGCGATACATGCAAAATATACTTTGCGAATCAAAGAATTGTAGGTGGCGACACACTTTCGCGCGCCCCGCAGTGGGCGGCCGGTACTGGCAATATAATGATATGCACGGGATTTGCACGAAGTAATCTTAACAACATTTCACCACTATCCTGGAAGTTATAAACAATCTTACTCGGAAAATCACCTTTAGTTTACTGTTATAAATGAAATTGGAGAAAGAAAGAGAGAAAGAAAGGGGGAGAGAGGAGGAAAGAGAGGCCTTCACCCTGCCGTGGAATAGTATATAGAAATTACTAAAATAAAACAACAGTATTGGATGATTACAAGATGTGTAGATACCTGTGTCTCCGCGAGGCAGACCTGCTCCAGTCTCTGCAGCACCTGGTCGGCGGTGAGGTTGGCGGCGGATATCCTCACCAGCACTATGTTGGTGTGCTGGTTCTCCACGTCCACCGAGAACGTCTTCAGGAACATGCCTTCTATTGCTGTAATATTATTACACAGTTATTGTACAAGCAGAATTTTTAAAAATGGAATTTGTTACCTGTATAGGAAATGTAACTAAGTGATTAAAATGTATAATAATTCAAAAAAAATAGTAGCAACGGAACTTGGAGCTGCTTTTCAGTTTCTATTATTAAAAAATATACATTTGATTTTTATTTAAATTCAATTAAGGTGTCAAATTTTGTACCCAGAATCTGTGTTGACCAGATTTTACACTTATTGTTATAACTAAAATAGGTATTAGAACTGTTTATGAAAAATGCAGCAAGTGTTAAGTGAAGATAAACATTTAAGGCGGAGTCGCAAAAAGTAACTTTGCAAATACCTTTGCCTTTGAAAATGTCATCGCTATACATTTGAGACTAATGTAGATATCTGATTATGCTTATGTATGGGAATGACATTTTCAAAGTCAAAAGTATAGGCAAAGTTAGTTTGTGCAAGTGAGCCTAAAAGCAGCCGAGCTAGGAAGTAAGTGGTAGTGAAAGATGTATAGTAGAGCGTATACTGACTCTAGTATAAGATGTATACTGTATAGTAGAGTGTATATGTTAAATGTTAATATACTAGAGTCATCTAGTGAAAGATGTATACTGTACAGCAGAGCGTATACTGACTCTAGTGTAAGATGTATACTGTATAGCAGAGCGTCTACTGACTCTAATGAAAGATGTATATTGTGTAGCAGAGCGTATACTGACTCCAGTGAAAGATGTATAGTAGAGCGTATACTGACTCTAGTGTAAGATGTGTGTATAGTAGAGGGTATACTGATACTAGTGCAAGATGTATAGTGGAGCGTATACTGATTCTAGTGTAAGATGTATAGTAGTGTACTGACTCTTGGCGAGTATGTTGGCGCGCTTGTGGTCGAGGTGCAGCAGCGGGCGCACGTGGTCGAGCGCCACGAGCGCGGCGCCCGCCAGCACGCCCGCCTGCCGCATGCCGCCGCCCAGCATCTTGCGCACGCGCCGCGCCCTGCAACCGCACTGATCTTTACTCTCTCTCCCTCTCTCCACCTCCCCCTCCCCCTCAATAGCAAATTCAATAGCACTAAACTATTTTTTATTTTTTCTTTACATATAATCGTGTATATGGGACAACCTACAAAAATGTCAATAGGGGGACAGAAAGAGGTGACCCTTCACCACCCTAAATAGGGTTAACGTTTTTGAAGTATCAGCTAATTCCCTGTATATTATAAATACTCCAGGCCCTGAACATACGCATACTCCAATGACTTTAATAGAGAACTGTTGTGAGCGCCCAGCTCCCAGCAACTTCCTGCAACTGCACCTTCCAATGAACAGGGCGCAGACCTTAATGGAGCGCAGAATTGGCTAGATAAGACCAAATTTTGTTGATAAGGGGCGCAGTTATAAGAGCTCGCAATGGATGCCAATGTGAGATTACGGGCTGCTCATACTGGCTGGGCTGCCAATACTCATTTCTTTTTTCCATTTGTACGGATCGAGACTTTTCCTTCCTGGAATTTGAAGGGCCGACAACACTCATCTACGATCATCACTTACCACCAGGTGACATCTTTGCTTGTTGGCCGTATTACAAACTAAAAAACGCTAATATCTGTTTCTAAGAAGTATAGTAAATCACTGACTGTTCTATGAAGAGGCAGGAACCAACGAGAGCGGATCCCACAGGCGCGGAGAGTCCTTTGCTGAAGCAGACAGACACGGAGTCACAGTCGCGCACCACGCGGCTGGCGGGAACCTTCAGGTACTCCACCGCGTTGAACAACCGAGCGCCGTCCATGTGCAGGGCTAGTGAGTGCTTCTTGCATACCGCGCTCACTTCATCGATGAAGGTTAGTGGTAGTACCTGGGTACATACCACACATCACATAATAATAAATAACACCCAACAGTCACGTACATAATCCTGACCCCACACTAAGATCGAGTCTTGTGTCTTGGGTATCAGGAACTACGAGGGCCTTTTCAGTCTCACAAACACCCAGACCTGAAAGAAATATTTGTGGGCCGCACAAACATTTCTCTCAGTGCGGGAATCGAACCCGCGGCCTCTCGTTTCACAGGCCGCGTCTTACCGTCTGCGCAACGTAGGCTGTCAAATGCTTCCAACAATCCTAAACTAACTTATTTTGAAAAGAGCGATGCTAGAGTTCCTTGCCCGTTCTTCTCTGGCGAAAACAGCTTTGTGAACCGGGTTGTAGTGGTAAAAAAGTGACTGAATCTAAATAATGTATGACATTTTATGGATTCAATATTTTAATTTCATTTCATTTCAATCACATGCATTGAGCAAACCAGAACCAGAGTTTAGTATTACAAAAATAAGATTATATAATGATTATAAAGAGACATATTGTATTAGGGTACGATGGCATTGAAATGTGTCGTGGGTATCAGAAACTACGAGTCTTCGGTTTGGTTTTAACAACCAGACCAGAAACAAATTCCTGTGAATCACATAATCATTTGTCGAGGTGCGGGGATGAAATACGGGGCGTCTCATTTAACAACCGCCGTCTAAGCGACTGCGCCATAGAGGCTGTCAATAAAATCAAGAATCTGTATACTCGCCATTGGTATAATACTCGGTACTATACAAACGACTGTTGTCACCAGCGACTTTTTAGCTTCCGTTTCTAAATTAAGTGCATCCTGTTGTAAGATTTTTGCTACTCTTTGCCCGATTGGGATATTATGACATCCTTGATCAGAAATAAACTCGCTCTTAGCTTATGTATGAACTGTCATAAGAGCTCTCTAAGTGTCTACGTGACCAATAAATACATTTCATTTCATTTCATTTATGAACTAAAGGTTTCGAGGTTAAAGTCACTACCTTTCCGCCGCAGACGTTGTGTGTGTTCTCAATAGCCACCATGGAAGTGATGGGTTCATGGATATTCTCCCCGCGGACACGTTGCTCCAACTCCTTGACGTCGAACGTACCGTCCGGGTTGTTCTTCAGAGTGGACAACATAACACCAGCTATTTGTGAAGCACCGCCTGATAGGAACGCGATGTAGAATATAATGTAATGAACTGATGTAAATGAAAATCTAGAAAATTTAAATGAAAATCAACATGTATTTATTTTTTTATTTTTAGTAAACACAACATATTGCTTTGGAGAGCCTATTTAAATAGCTATAGAAGATTAACCGACGAAAGAAAAAAGAAGCAAAGTCTTTAGCGATTGTTTGAAAACAAAATACATTGGTGATTTTATCGTTACATTAACCAACAATAAAGTATTAAACAAATATGTATTACGCACTATTTTAAATAATTTATTTTCTACATACATCCAAACGAGACACAGCATTCGACAGTAAATATTCGTGACTTTACACTATGATACATGCTAATATTTTTTTATGAACTGTGTTTGCGTATCACATTTAGGAGTGCTAATAGAATGAATTTTATGGAATTTACAACATCATTTGAACAGAGACTTACCTACTTCATATTTGTAGATGTGTGATAAATTGCCGACCATAGCTTCAGAGCCCCGCTTGTTGCAATGTACCATTACTAAAACAAAGCATTAACACACAATATTATATAATAGTAAGTAACAGAAAAAAGAGTATTTAACAAAATAAAAAAAACGATTCTGCAGGTTACATGGAAGATTTCGTACTTCAGATACAATTTACATGAACAGTTCAATGGGATGCGTGCCTGCAAGATTGATAGACCTGGTCAAAGGGATTTACCAGATGTAAGACTTTTATCTGTTAACTGTTTCTAACAAGACAAAAAGATAATAGGTTTGTTCAGCAATTGCTTGAATGTAGCTGAGAAAAACAAAAGAGGACAGGCGATATTCCTAGCGATAGCTCTTTTTTATGGGTGCTCTTGTGGGACAATGCGCCTTCGCCGAAAGTAATCCCAAGACTACATGTGCTGCCACATACTAAGAGAGCATAGGTCTTGGAACTGCATGCGGAATAGTATCAGCCACGTCTCGCTAGGAGGAACCACAACCATCGATATAAGCGATAAGGGCCATGAAGGGGGTTTTGCCGATATGGCGCCGTAGGGTTTTGATCGGCATTAACATTCACGCGCCAAGCTGGAAGGCCGGTAACCCCGACTACCCTTGCCGTCCGCTTCACAAAGGCTTGCGGGAAGAGATCCTTATTTACTTTTCCTTCATAAAAAGGTCTTCTGAGTTTTGGCTAAACCTATTAGTCCTTTGTCATTATTTTAAAATATACTAGAAATACTTGATGGCCGTGTGTAACAAATTAAAAGCGATGTGCCGAGAATGTTCGTAGATTTGAGTCGTAGAGCATTCCCCTGACCTGAGTTGTGTATTGTTGTTGTTGTGTTAAGAAAGAAAACATCGTAATCCTGCCTCATGCATATCATAAAGATTAGCCTTCTTTAGTCAAACCCGAATAACCCTGCGTAGTCATGGTCATTGTGGCGGCATAGTGGAATAAAATAAAAAAATAAGTGGGCGTATATATTTTTATTCACTCTGAACAAAAAAATACTGACGTCATAAAAACTAAACATCAAATTAACGCATTATATTTGTGAGCTTGTGGGAACTATTTATTATGCAGAGGTTAAAGGTTTGCTTTATTAAATTGATAATTTGCAAATCCGGGTGTTATTATTATAAACACTTGAATTTTCATGACTCTTATTTATACGTGACCATTATTTAGAGTAAAGATAATAGTAACTATCCGGTATTTAATTTTTTAGCATATGACGTAATTATAATTAACTTGAAAGTGCATACAGTACAATGTTAATACATGGGGAGGCCAACGATTCAATGGATGAAATTGAACACGTCAGATCAATTTAGAGTGCGATCCTTACATCCCATTGAGTACCTCCACTATATACGGCCTCTATATAATATATTACATATACATATACATTTATTTTGCCAGATTTACGAATAAATCATAATTTCACAATTTCCACCAAGCCGAAGTAATAAAAATCGTCCTTTGAAATGAGATTGCGCAGCTGGAGTAAGTATCGCACTATGACTAACCACTCATCGTCTCTTTTTCATCTTCTTCCAGTTATTGTTCTCATCATATTGGCCAATATGGAAACTCCCCAAGCATCAGTTTAGATATGGATGGATCTTGGTTTTAATTTGGCTCAATATGCTAAGCAGGGCCAAATATTTTTACTAGCCCTTCCAGCTTTTCATGGGCTCACAGGATGCGACTACAACCCAGCATTTTACAGACGAAGCTAGTGAAAAAAAATCTAAATCCAAATGTTTTCCAGAAATCATTTGCAGATATTTGGTCGGAAGATCATATTCTATTGACATTTCACAATATTTTATCTGCCACTTTAGTGCTTCAACAAATTAGCTGATAATAATTTTTATTCATCATATTGTATGGTAAAAAAAGAAAAAATCTACTTATCAGATGAGTAAAATTCTCAATAATATCCTCAAACATTTCACAACCTCCGTGGCGCAACGGGTTTGACCCCGACTGTTAAACGTAAGGTTGCGGGTTCGATCCTCGCACCACCGCAAATGTTTCTGTGACCTACAGACATTTATTTCGGGTCTGGGTGTTTGTGAGACAGAAGTACTTTCTGATACGCACCACACAAGACTTGATATTAGTGGGGGTCATGGATATGTACATATGTGACTGTTAGGTGTATTTATTATTTAATCATGAGATTTTAAAATATCATAACTGGATAATCAAGCTGAACCTTGTATAAAAATCTGACACACTCAAATATTCATGATGGCGACTTTTTTTTGCTGTTTCAAACATTTGTAACAAGCTGAAGTTGTTTCCAAAACATCAGTGTTTTGATTGAATAGAAGCATCAACCACAAAAATGGCACATTAACATACTTTCGGTATCTGAGACACCCTAAACTCCAGAGCATTTAATATATTTAATAATCTGTCATATTAGAGTATTTCATGTAACTCTTCATTTTTTTGCACTTCTTAAAATTTGTAGACACTTTTCCTGCAACTGAATGGAAAATCTTAATTTACCATTTTCTTATTCAACATCTAAAAATATTGTATCATGGCCTCCCCTACTATAAACAATCAACATTATTATAGTAGCCTGTTTAAACAAAATACACACAGGAATAATAGATTTGATTAAAAAAAAGCACACTTGGATAATATAATATTTTTATCCTCCTCGTGAAAACCTTGAAGTAGGGTTTTTTGTTTTATTAAACCTCATACACCATTTGTTTTATAGCTTCCATTTGTATGAGCGACAAGAATTTTAAAATACTTAACTTCCTATTGGCAATTATAATTTTATTTTCTAAATTATAAGGACAATATCAACAGAACCAATATTTAAACTGGAATATTTTACTGTCACAAATGTTTTACTCTACTCAAAGAGATAAAATTGTTTCAGCCAATAATAATATACTTTAATTTAAATAAGAAACATTTAAAACGACTTGAAGGCATGAATTTTGTATATTTATACACTTATCAGGTTTTATCATTTGTTCACCTCGTTACGTATATTATGCAGCAATTTTTACATCACTTTATCAATTATTTTTTCCAATCAAATATGCTGGGATGGCTACACTTTTTAAAGTCAATAAGAGTACAAAGCACATTATACTTATAAGATAATCTTTGAAACTGATATTATTAATAATAAAATTAAGTCTGTTTTTTTTTAAATAAATTAGAAAATGTTATCTACTAAGTTAAATGTACAGCCCAGAAATGCATTTATTTACTTTTGTTTTAAAGGTGTAGAAAAATATTTGCCAGAAGATTTTCAAAGTAATTTAAAGTCTACCAACAGCCAACACTTATGGTAGACATTAAAGCTACTCTTCAGAGGTTGATGCAGAAAATTATATTATTACATCATTTATACCAAATGATTCTTTAACATAGCAAGAGCCTTAATATAGCTGTACCATTTAGGTGTAGGATTAAGATAAATGAATCCAATTATTATAGGTAAAACTAACCTGCAATAAGGTTGGCCATGGTCCCTGAAGGTACGAATAATGCCGCCTGCTTGCCGAGCAGGGCTGCAAGCTTCGTCTCCAGCGCGTTCACAGTAGGATCTTCACCGTACACATCATCCCCCAGCGCGGAGTTCACCATGGCATGCTTCATCGCCGCCGTGGGCTTTGTCACCGTGTCCGAACGCAAGTCCACCACATAAGCCATCACTCACAATTTTAAAGTAAAATTATTTATTATGGAAACTACCGTCCACGAACGCGCACCCGTAACTGCTGTAGGCTTATGATCACTCTCTATATATAATACTAATCTATGCTGATCACATCCAATTTATCTCACGAGACCGGCCTAAAAGATAACCAAGGTTGCGACTTGCGCTTCTCTTTATCATACGAAATTGTTATCGGTCTAACTTGTAACTCAAGACAATAACACCACAATTCGTGTGAACTCGATTACTTTATTTTGTCAATTAATAATTGTTTATTGTATTGTTTCACTAATTACTTCCACTTTTAATAGAGAATATTACGAGCGACTGTGTAGTGTGTGATGTGTCCTTAATTTAGGAACAATTGTGAATTAACCAATAGACTTTCACTAGACTTCCACTAATCTTAAAGTTTATATTTTTAAAATAAATAAAATTATTGTTTGCCGCCCTTTCCCGTCCTGGAGAGCTAAGAACACAGGTTATAAACAACAAAAACAGAATTTTATTAAGGCAATTATAAACCGCGCGCCCGCTAAGCCTGCGCCACAGTCTACCCGCGGCCAAAATTGGAACTAATATTGACGTCTTGGAATGTTACCCAGTTAGAAGATTTACCTTTTTTTATTTGAAATAAGAATAAAAAAAATGGGATTTACCAAAAATAAAAATATAAAAAGATGTGGTGCCGGGTCACCTTATTCTACCCTCTTATTGGCTGATATTTGACCGGTGGTCCAGCATACACGAATTACTTGGAAAAGAAAAGCAAAAATAAATAGTTTAAGGCTATTTGATTCCACTCAAACTCATTTCAAAAGTATAATAGCCAAATATACTTTCGGTTATCATATGAATTTATGGCAATTTATCCCTTTATAATATATAAATTCAATTTTCACCAATATCACGATCAACATTACGAACAAGAAAATATCTACGTTTTTCATGACACAAATGTATCACAGTGCTCCCTCAGTATTGTAAATACTCTCAAGTACATGTGAATCAATATTCAGCTCACTGTTACCGGGAAAGTAAAGGAAAGTAATTGATATATCGATAGCACAAAAAAATCCACTTATCTACAATATAATTTACAGTCGACTCTCGTTAATTCGAAACTCGAGGGACTCTTAAAATATTACGAATTATCGAGTGTTTGAAATACCAAATGGTTCGAGAGAAATTAAATAAATCTTCAAATTATTAAGTGTTGATCAATTTTGATTCTATGCTGCCATTCTTTAACAATGATAAAATGACTTCTAATTACTCGCGATTTTGACTACGCACAGCGACTCATTCATTCAGGGGTCCGCCGATACAATGTAATGTTATTGGATCAATTAAATTATCCCGCTATTCCCATGCGATTGAAGTGAAAAAAGGCTGAGTACTGGTTGGTGCCTAGCTGACTTCTAGAGCCCATACCCTACAATCTTTCCACCTCTTTCTCTCTGCAACTTTGAACTGTCGAGTGTTGGAAGTCGTTGAGTTCGAATTAACGCGTCGTTTTGTTATATTAGCGATGATTTTTTAGTTCGAATTACCAAGTGTATAAAAATGTATTGATTTTTTAATTTCCATATAATTGGCAACATTAGAACGCCCTTCCTCGCGCGGACTCATCTGGCGCGAATTTTAAACATGATGTTAAGATCGCTGAAAATTTATAAATCAACACAGATTTATGAGACTTACGCGCTGCCCACTACGTAAAAATATCGTCATAAATGTCTGTGTCAAATATTTAGCTGTGGAAAGTTTTATCCGTTACTAACTTTGTGGTTAAATTCTAATCTTCTTCGATGTTTTTATCCAAAATTATGAACTAATAGAATGCCAATTATCATAATAAAATATTAAATTTATTAACCAAGAGGATATAAAACAATGTTCATTATTAATTAATCAAGTCAATGTTTCCACTTCTTTTGAAACTCACATAGCTACGGAGCCAAAATTAGTTTTTTTTTTATTAGATCCTAATTCCTATAACAATAATTAAGTTAAGGTGACAGAAATAAAACAACATGATTAGATATATAAAGGCAGAATATTTATTTTTAACAAGACCACAAGCACATTTGCTTACAAATTCAACTGTAATTCAGATATGAAAAATATAATTCGTTTCAATTATGTTTCAAAACGATGTTAAAATACGGCAAAATTGGACTGCTTTTATCATATTTTTTTATGTAATAACTACCTATATTTGTAAATCAGACATGGATTAATTATTTTTTATTACTCATGCGGGGAAAGTACTATCTTTGCGCTTGCTTTTGGGGTTGAAAAGATGCTAATTCCCCACGTCACAATTACCACATGAGTTTCGAGTAAATTTAATGTCGATTTGAGTGCGACAAGTAAACTTCTCGCACCCAAATTTTCATTGGCACACGCTAATTCGCAAATTGTCGAAAAAACTTATAAAAAATAAAACAAATAACAAGAAAAAAAGACAGTCGAAGTGTCATAACAAGGAAGTGAGGTTGACATTTGAATAAAAATAATTAATACTCGCGTGTTAATAAACCAAAATTAAAAATTAAGAGAAAGAAACATGAGCAATAATCCCGACTGGATTCCGGAAAGTGATGAAAGTGATAATGATGAGTTCATATCGCCTGAAATTCATGAAAGACCAAATGATGAGTCTATTCCGCCTGAAATTCTTAAAAGAGCAATTGAAGTGATTAATAATCTTACTCCTGCAACATCACGGTCTAAATATGAATCGGCATATAAACATTTCATGCAGTGGCGTGCAGCAAAACGGATTACAAGTCTCTCTGAAGAGGTGTTTTTAACATATTTTAGTGAACTATCCGAAACTCTCCTGCCGTCAACTTTATTGGCGAAGTATTCAATGTTGCGAATGGTTGATTGAATGGTTGATATTAAGCACAACTTCAATATTCATGACTGTTTACTTTATATTTCACGGTTCGCAATTTGTGTTAATGTGTTGTGTTTGATTGTTTTAAATAAATTGACTTTTTTTCACAATTTTTCACAAAAAATCATACATTTTTAACTTTTTCAGTTTTTTTTTTGAGTGGCAACCCCCCGTCATGGCTCTGCCTCTGGACACTACCGGGGCTTCGCCCCTGGACCCCATATTTATACTCCCATTATCCCCGCATTCGTAATAAAAAATAGTATGTGCAACTCGTGCGAGGTTTTCGATTGCCCAATGTACACTAATAGATTCGTTTTACTTTCTGTTTGCAATATTTAATTAGAAATCAGCATCACTATATTCTTTAACAATATGAAACACGTTTATAATAACTATTAAGTTTTAAACGATCTCGGTCTATAATTTGGTAATTAGTATTGATTCAGTAGACAAGGCAAATGGGTCAAAGATTTAAAACCACGCCCGTATTTGACTTTAAATCTTGATTGGCTTATTTTCGAGATGGCTGATGGCTAGACACGATAGTTTTTCATCTAAAGAAACTTACTGACGTTTAAAAAAAATATTCCAGCCTAATCAATAACACTGTAATATTGATAAAACTAAAGACTCTTAAAAATACGCATTGAAGATATCTTAAATCCTTATGGCTCAGTTCCATCAACTAACTTCAAAATAATTTAAAAAAATATATATTAATGTTAGGCCATGCAGCTGAGTCTAAGAGTATACCTACTCCTAAATATCTAACCTAAGTAAATGTAGTGAAATTATGTATATCGATACAGAAATATCGATTATCAATGTTCAATCAATCCACGATTTTTGGGATTAAGTGGCTGAAATATTTGAGATTATTCGGATTTCGGAAAGAGCCAAAACATCACCATCAATAAATACATATCAACATGTTTCTAAATATAAAAGTTTGTTATGCGCGAGATTCATAAATCCAAAATTAATATATCTTTTACTTTAACTCTGTAAGTACGTAAGTTTTGCTCATCGTGTACTACCACACTTAGAAATTCTATAGATTCTATTTTTTGTATAATTGAGCATAATAAAAATATAAAATTAACATAGTTCAAAAAAAATTAAGACTAGTCTTTACATAAATCATAATCTTCCCCTCAACACAATACAAACACAAAAGTTGGCTAAAATGTTTGGATCTAGATAATAATAGTCGAGATCTTCGATCAAATATACACTAGATACAACATGAGCGCTTAGAAAATGGCACCAAAAAAGAGTGCTTTAAGCACTCTTTCGCCTTCAGTCACGCACCGACCGTTGCTTCTAAAACGTCGCATAACTTTAGACAATATTATATGAAAAGCTACTTTAAGCTCCAGGAATAAGGTGGAATTTGTGTTAACATATTTGGAATATGTGATCTTTTTGTTTACTTTTTTGCATGTCATGCATCGGTGCCACTTTTTAAGAGAACTTTTACAGGGAACTGTGTATCTAGTGTATATTTGATCGAAGGTCGAGATCCATAATATTAGGCACTGCTATTGCTTTCACTCCAATGTTGGTGTGGGCGATGTTGGCCGACAAGTTTTTCGCCTTACTGCGCAATCTACCTTAATCAATCTCTGTTCACCTAACATATTAGAATCTATTATGATCTATAATAAAAAAATATTCTTTGTATGAAGCAATATATACCGTCGCCAGCATTTTTTGTCTGGTAATCCGAATTGTAGTGGATACAGACCTTCGATAATTACATAAGTTATATATCAACTATTCTGTTCGTTCCACACTCTAATCAGTTCCTCGTGATCATTGTAACCGTGTGACGCTATCACATCTGCATAACCCTCCTTGGTATACTTCTTTTTATAAAAATGAAACATGGGACAATGTTTAGGTTCAATTCCGAGCTTCTTGGCCACGATGCCCAAGTAGATATCATCAAACCTGAAGTGTTTCACAAACAGACTGCCGACGTACATGACCTTCATCGCGGAGTTGGAGACCACGTAAGCACCTGCGGTGACATACGGCGGCCATTTGTTCCAAGGGTATTCATCCAAGGATACCCGCCATTTGCTGGAGTGGAACCTCTGTGGTGACGACTTGAAAACGTAACCAGCGAATATAAGATCATCTTGATTCGTTTTTATTTCCGACAATGTGTTATGCAAGATGTCAGAAGCATTCTCGTTCTTATCAGAAGAAAGCATCAACTCGTCAACGTAATTTAAAAGATTCTTAACTGATATGTACATGTCATCGTCTGTGAACAAATAGAAATCTGCTTTTGAGCAGTGTTCGTACAGCCAGCGGAAGGTCATGATAGTTTTTATGGTATTGTTGAAGTAAGTGTCGCGAAAATCTATTTGAATTATATCTTTAAATTCTGCCATTTCCTTGTCGATCGCTCTTTGCGTTTCCGATTTGATTTGTCCGTCTATGCCGAGAAAGAAAAGCGTCTGTACGTTTCTTCCTCGCACGTTATTCTGTCCGAATGTTCGTCGTATAGCATTTCTGTGTTCGAAGTGATCCATGGCTGACTTGACGGCTATGAAGAGATCTATCTTGTTTAAAGTGGCGCATTTGCCTGAGTTGCTTAAGAACCTGTAGGGGTAATAGTTGATGGGGGCCACCCTGGGTGTATTTCCAGACAGTACATCATCCACCAGCGGTCTTATGTCCACGTTCAGTGGATAATCGAAGTCTTCCTCAAAGCTCTTCGAATGCACATAATCACTGACACCAAGAAAATAGTAACAGTATATTACAACACAAGCACAAAAGAAATATTTGTATTTTTTATGCCTCATCGTGAAGAGAACTTGCCTTAGAAACATTCTTCAGACGTTAGTACCTGAAACATTTAAATTAAATAAATTGTAAATGAATACACCCAACAGTCACATACATAACCCTGACCCCACACTAATATCGAGTCTTGTGTCGTGGGTATCAGTAACCACGAGAGACTTTTCTGTCTCACAAACACCCAGACCCGAAACAAATCAAACCCGCGGCCTCACGTGTCACAGCCGACGTCTAAGCTGCGCCAAGGAGGCGGTCACAAACAGATTCATTTCGCAGTTTCTTCGAGCCATCAAACGCGCGTTCTTGTAATAGAGAAGGGTGAAATTGATTCGATGACATTAGTGCATAATTCCATATACGTGCCACTGCGGCGACACTTCTCTACAATTGAGATATAGAGAGAGGATAGACCATATAGTCTAGTGTCCACCACGCTGACTTAGTGCGGGTTTGCGAACTTTACATACCATAAAAATCGCTGTTCGCTACGGCATGCATGTTTCTTCATGATGTTTTCCTTCGTCGTTATAGTGCGTGGTGATCGACTATAATTACCCACATGAATCTGAAAAATGAGGTGTGCCCTGGGATTTAAACCTGCGGCCTAATTTATACATACATAAACTTACCCCTTTTTCCCAAAACGGTCAAGGGGTAGACACCGGTGCAACCAGAACAACCACGGGCCACGCCTTATATTTTCCGTCCTCCAAATGTGATAAGGCGTGAGCCCATCGCTATACCAGGCATACATTCTTTACTCCGGGCTGATAATGACTAGAAAAATACAATATCATTCTGCTCGATCTGGGATTCGAACACGAGACCTCAGCTTTACAATCAATCAGTACAACTATGCCACCGAGCCAGAGTTATGCAGGCAGGCTACTATTTAAATTACTATTTATCATGTTATTGTTTTTTTAATAATGAGTTATTTTCTTTAAAGTTCTGTTTATTTTTGGAAATCATGAGTGATATGGACAGGCATGAACATCTTATAAAATAAGATCAAGTTAAAAACAAAGTAAAAAAATAAACATGCAGAAAAATCATTCTTATTCAAGGCATGATTTGAGATTGGTGCTCTTTCATTAATTAGAAGTTATTAAAGAGTTTCTACAGCATTATGAAATCAGAATTTACCTGTGACAGAGGTTATTGCCTGCTGGTACAATAATAAGTCGATAAAGAATTAAGCATGTATATATTAAATTTTATTATAATTTTAATTATGAATGTTTCTTTGGAATATACTTTTGAATTTTGGGTGATGTAGTCTCGACATTGTCATACCTAAAACAAAACGATAGCATTGTCCATGACTTATATGTAGTTACTTTACGCGTTAGGATATTTTTTCCTAAATTTGATATATAATGTATTAATACAGTGGCGCAGTTAGTTAGATGCTAGATGTAAAAGGGGCGCCGCAGGTTCGATCCCGGCACCGAGCGACCAATAGCATCGACCAATAGCATCGCAGATTCCGATTTCCATGACATAAAGAGTCGATCTTGGTGTGGTGTCTGCTCTGTATGTGACTGTTGGGTGTGTGTGTTCTTTTTATTGCATTGAATGGCGAGACAAGCATGCCGCTCGCCTGATGGTTAGCGATACGACCGTTCATGAACAGTAGCAAAACCAAACGCCTTGAACTACAAAGCAATGCTTGGCATTCTACTGCGCTCGCCATCCTGAGACATAAAATGTTAAGTCTCAATATGTCCAGTAGTTGCTCTGGCTACAATGTCCATCAATCCGAAACACCACAGTGCATTTACACTACTGTTTAGCGAGAGAAACAGATATTGCGGTAGTACGTTACCAAGCGGCCTCTCACATATGAGAGACCTACCTATTATTTATTTATTTGACGTATTATGTACATTTTAATGAAATTAAAAGACATTATTTGGCACATTGAAATGTTACTTGCTGTGAACGAGAGATCGCGGGTTCGATCTCCACACCGAGAGAAATGTTTATGCGGCCCACAAATATATCTTTCGAGTCTAGGTGTTTGCGAGACCGAAAAGTCTCTCGTGGTTCCTGATACCCACGACACAAGACTCGATCTTAGTGGGGTCAGGACTATGTGACTATTGGGTGTATTTATTATTATTTACCCGGGCGTAACCGGGCTGGACCGCTAGTCAAATATCTCACATCACTCTCATTGCATCAAAGGTTAAAAATGAAATGAATACTTACAAGATACTACAGAGAAGTGTCTACTGTTGAGCTAATGGACACTGGAGGCAAATAATGGCTGCGGATCTGTGCGTGAAGACGGGCAACCTCGCTGTCCAGGCTCTCCATGTCCCGGATTAGTTGTGTGAATTGTACAATGCCTGAAATTTATTCAGAAATAATAATCACTATAATCCTGGGTCCTTTCGCCGTGGCCTTAAGAGGTATCTAAGCGGGCCGTCATGATTGTATCAAATGGCAAGAGACCGCTGTTTGATGTCATTTGATACTCTATCTGGAAGGCAATAGGGAATATGCATGTTATTTTTTTATATTTTTAATCGATCGATTCTGTATGTTATTACATAACCGGAAAAAAAATAAAGCTTTCAAAATATCAATCAAAAATAATACAAAAAAATAATCAAAGCTGCTATCAGTTTTGAAGCATTTAAACGCCATTTTGGCGCGAACTCGCTGTGACGTCAGAGTACACTATATCAGCAACGTAGTGTTTGGATTGAGTTTCTTTCATTAATTGCTACAGAACTGTATTTCGTCACAAAATATTCCATCTTTTTTTAATAATATAAAGAAAACACAAAATAACTCATAAACAAACGTAAAACAATACACCGAACAAGCTAAAACTTCATAAGATAGTATACTCTGTCGTCACTTTCCTTTTCAAGCGTTTCGAAAAAATTGCGCGGCAAATTTGAAATGTCATTTTTTAAGTATTTATTTTACCGATTTAGAGTTGATGTATTTAAAAAATATCTTTAAGGTACATTTCTATATCAATAAAGATTACAAAAAAAAATTATATGACTTATTTTGGAGTCTCGTTCCCTATTCCACTTACCATCAGGTGCAATGTAGTCACTGTACCGAACCAGTTTTTTTTATTACTAGCTTTTGCCCGCAACTTCGTCTGCGTTATTAACTTTATTTGCAATATGTTTTATATTACGTCCTCATTTCTCCCCTAAAACTGAGAAAATTCTAAAACTCCGAATTACGCCACTATTTATTAGTGAGAATCCTGTTGGGCAAATCATGTGGCTATATATATATTACTTACTTTATCAACAACGATTTCCTGCTTTAACTCCACTTAAAACATAAAAAGCCAAAACCTTACAATTGATCATTATTTATGTATAATAAGTAAATACTATTAAACATAATAAATTCCTCCCTCTAAAATTTATAATCCCGGAACTACGCACAATTTTACTTATGAGTGTTATTTGCGCGAAACCCATTCATGGATATTTAAAATTAAAGTTGCTTATGCCCGATATTCCAACACAACCTTCCGTCCATTCCTTCCTTTTCCCTGACCGTAAATGTGAAACTCTTACACTCATGAACAAAGTACAAAATTAGTATAAATTAAAATATTGCATTCCCTATCCAGTTCTTGAATTATACCATCAAGCTCAATTTTTAAGGGTTATTTTGTACCCACGGAACCCTAAATACTTTTTATAAAGTTTCATCCCCTTCGTGCCATTTTTCCAAAATTAGTGCATACCAATTTCTTGTGTTTATAATTGGTAGCTGAAATACGAATTTTCGTACCAACCACAGCGGTTTCGATTTTGTATACAAAATTACAACCCTTATTTTAACCACCTCGGGGTTAATTTTAGGAAAATTCAATATGTAGCTATGTTTGTTTTTGATCGATTTACGAAAGGGCAGTTTGACAACGATGGCTTTAACGGTCTCGATTTTTTATACAATCGTTTTTTACCATTTTCACCTCCTTAGGAATATCCATAAATCCTTCCTTAGTGCTATCCTATGCCACAATAGGAATCCCTGTGCAAAATTTCACGTTTCTAGCTCCATCAGTTTCGGCTGTGCGTTGATTAGACAGTTCGGTTCTACAAAATTTCAACCCTTATTTTACCCACTTTAGGGTTAATTTTAGAAAAACAAAGTATGCTGTTATTTTTGTCTTTGATTGACTAACTAAAGTGCAAAGTTTGACAATTGTAGCTTTAACGGTTTCGATTTTCCATATAACAGTTTTTTACCTTTTTCACCCCCCTAGGGGTTGAATTTTCAAAAATCCCTTCTTGGTGCTCATCTATGCTACAATAGGAACCTTTGTGGAAAATTTCACGTTTCTAGCTTCTGTAGTTTCGGCTGTGCGTTGATTAGACTGTCATTAAATCACCCGAGTCTCGTAACACTTCAACCCTTATTTTAACCTCTTTATGACTAATTTTAGACAAACAAAGTATGCAGTTAGTTTCTTTTTAAATGACTAACCAAAGTGCTAAGTTTGACAATTGTAGCTTTAACGGTTTCGATTTTCCATACTACAGTTTTTTGCCCTTTTCACCCCCTTCGGGGTTGAATTTCCAAAAATCCCTTCTTAGTGCTCACCTACGTCACAATAGGAACCCCTGTGGAAAATTTCACGTTCTTAGTTCCAGTAATTTCGGCTGTGCGTTGATACGTCAGTCAGTCAGTCACCTTCCTCTTTTATATATATAGACTAGCTTTTGCCCGCAACTTCGTCTGCGTTATTAACTTTATTTACAATATGTTTTATATTACGTTCTCATTTCTCCACACTGATAAAATTCTAAAACTCCGATTTACATCACAATTTATTAGTGAGCATCCTGTTGGGCAAATTATGTGGCTATATATGTATATTACTTACTTTATCAACAACGATTTCCCGCTTTAACTCCACTTTAAACATAAAAATCCAAAACCTTACAATTGGTCATTATTTATCTATAATAAGTAAATACTATTAAATATAATAAATTCCTCCCTATAAATTTATAATCCCAGAACTACGCACAAATTTGCTTATGAGTATTATTTGCGCGAAACCCATTTATGGATATTTAAAATTAAAGTTGCTTATGCCCGATATTCCAACACAACCTTCCGTCCATTCCTTCTTTTTCTCTGACCCTTCCCGTAAATGTTAAACTCTTACTCTTACTCATGAACAACGTACAAAATTAGTAAAAATTAAAATATTGCTTTCCTTATCTAGTTCTTGAATTATACCATCAAGCTCAATTTTTAAGGGTTATTTTGCACCCACGGAACCCTATATACTTTTTATAAAATTTCATCCCTTTCATGCCATTTTTCCAAATTAGTGCACGCCAATTTCTTGTGTTTATAATAGGTAGCTTAAATACGAATTGTCGTACCAACAGCGGTTTCGACTTTGCATACAAAATTACAACCATTATTTTAAGCCCTTTGAGGCTAATTTAAGACAAAAAAGTAAGAAGTTATTTTTGTTTTTGATTGACTACCTAAAGAAAACTTGGCAAGTTTGAAATCTGTACCTTTCACGGTTCGTTTTTCCATACAACACAATTTCACCCTTTTCACTCCTTTAGGGATTGAATTTCAGTAAATCCTTCATTAGCACTGCTCTACATTATGATAGGAAGCCCCGTGTAAAATTTCAAGTTCCTAACTTCCTCAGTAGTTTCAGCTGTACATTGATGCGACAGTTTGGTTCTACAAAATTTCAACCCTTACCACTTAAGGGTTAATTTTAGAAAAATAAAGTATACAGCTATGTTTGTTTTGATTGATTTACAAAAGTGCAAAGTTTGTTAACTGTGGCTTTAACGGTTTCGATTTTCCATACAAACGTTTTTTACCTTTTTCATCCTCTTAGGGGTTGAATTTCCAAAAATCCCTTCTTAGCGCTACCCTACGTCACAATAGAAGTCCTTGTTTAAAATTACACGTTTCTAGCTCCAGTAGTTTCGGCTGTCCGTTGATTAGACAGTTCGGTTCTACAACATTTCAACCCATATTTTAACCCCTTTAGGGTGATCTATAGAAAAATAAAGTATGCAGTTATTTTTGTCTTTGATTGACTAACTAAAGTGCCAAGTTTGACAATTGTAACTTTAACGGTTTCGATTTTCCATACATCAGTTTTTTACCCTTTTCACCCCCCTAGGGATTGAATTTCCAATAATCACTTCTTAGTGCTCACCTACGTCACAAGAGAAAACCTTGTGGAAAATTTCACGTTTCTAGCTCCAGTAGTTTCGGCTGTGCGTTAATTAGATAGTCATTAAATCACCCAAAACTCGTAACACTTCAACCCTTATTTTAACCCCTTTATCACTAATTTTAGACAAACAAAGTATGCAATTAGTTTCCTTTTTAAATGACTAACCAAAGTGCTAAGTTTGACAATTGTAGCTTTAACGGTTTCGATTTTCCATACAACAGTTTTTTGCTCTTTTCACCCCCTTAGGGGTTGAATTTCCAAAAATCCCCTCTTAGTGCTCACCTACGTCACAATAGGAACCCCTGTGGAAAATTTCACGATCTTAACTCCAGTAGATTCGGCTGTGCGTTGATACGTCAGTCAGTCAGTCACCTTCCTCTTTTATATATATAGATGATACGATACGATAATAATATAATGTTACGCCCTCATTCATAGACAGTTTGCCAACCTATTTTAGTTTATGTTTTATCCCTTTTGAATCAGTTGGAGCAAAGTAAACATTTGATAATTACTAAAATAGGTTTATAAACAGACTATTAATAAGGATGCACTACTTTATTTAATTACAAAAGGATACAGCCTTCAATCTTAGAGTGTTTATAAGATAGATGGAGCGCTGGTACTTCAAAAACGTAGATAAATGGTGGTGCCGGGCCACCTTTTTCTACTCTTCTATTGGCTGACATTTGACAGGTTGTCCAACATACACAATTTATTTAGAAAAGAAAAATAAAAATAAATTATTTATAACTATTTAATACCACTCAAGCTCGTTTTAAAAGGATAATGGCTAAATATAATTTCATTTATAAAAGGAATTAATAAGAATTTGTCTTTAAATATTAATAATTAGTTCAATTTTCTCTATTATAGGAGGTCTACCAACATTACAAACAAGAAATTGTCTACGTTTTTGAAGACGCAAATGTATGACAGCACTCCCTCTACATTATAAAATACTTAGCAAGGTATTAAAGGACACTCACTGCCTTAAATCAGGGTTCGAATATATCCGATATTTATTATAAATATCAAAATATCAGATATTTACGATATATATCAAGTTTGATATATATCCGATATATATCAAATTCTATACATATCCGATATACATATATCAAGTTTATATATTAATTTTGTATGAAAGCGATATTATTATTTTATTGTATTATCTATACATCTATATCTACATACGAATAAAATTAAATTGTCCGTTTGTAAAGTGAAATAAAAAAATGTCCAACTACATATCGTTATATACACGATACCTATAACGAAAGTAATCTTAGATTTTTTTTTGTCTGTCTGTTTGTTCCGGCAAATCTCTGAAATAGCTGGACCGATTTTGACGGGACTTTTATTATCAGGTAGCTGATATAATAAGGAGTAACTTAGGCTACATTTATTTTAGAAAAATAAAGTTTTTGTTAAATTCCACGCGGACGAAGTCGCGGGTACAGCTAGTACACCATATACATTAATTGTGATATATATTAATTAATAACTTGATATAACTAAAACGGTGAAGGAAAACATCGTGAGGAAACCTGCATACCATAGCGATTTATAAGAATTTCTATGGTATGTAAGTCCGCCAACCCGCACTAGGCCAGCGTGGTGGACTATATGGCCTAACCACTCTCAATCGTACTGTCGATTGTAGAGTAGGCCCGTGCCCTGCAGTGGGACGTATATGGGCTGATACAGAATAACTTGATATATATATTAATTTTGTATGAAAGCGATATTATTTTATTGTATTATCTATATCTACATATAAATAAAATTGACGAATCTGGTTGTAAAGTGAAAATAAAAAAAATGTTACATATCGTTATATACACGATACCTGTACCGAAAACGACCTTAATTTTTTTTGTCCGTCTGTCGTTCTGTTTGTAATCGCTAATCTCGAGAACGGCTGGACCGATTTCGACGGGATTTTCACTGAAATATAGCTAATTTTTGCAGGAGTAATTTAGGCTACTTTAAATTTGAAAAACAAATTAGCGTTCCGCACAAAAAATAAAACCCCTTAAAATTTGAGGTAATTTTTTCAAATACGGTGTTATGACACGCGGGTGACTGAGTTCATTATGTTTCTTCGATTTATTTTGATGTAAAAAATATTTAGGGTTCCGTGGGTACAAACAATCCCTTAAAAGTTGATCTTGATGGTACAATTCAACTCACGAATCGTGCAGGGAAAGCAATATTTTAATTGTTATTCATTTTGTAAGTTGTTCATGAGTTTTAAAATTTCCCTTTTGCGGGAGGGTCAGGGAAAAGGGGGGAGGGGACGATAGTTTGTGTTCGAATATCGGGTTTCTAAAATATGAATTTCAAAATGTATGTATCTCCTTACATAGTCCTCCTCCATACTTTACGAGAAGTCATAAACATCAGCAACTTTCATTTAAAACATAAATGGGTTCCGCGCAAAAAATGCTCATAAAAATTAAGTGAAATTGTTCGTGGTCCTGTGGTGGTGGGGATTAGAAATTTTAGAGGTAGGAACTTGTTATGTTTAATAGTACCTACTCTTTATAAGATAAATAATGACCAATTGTAAGGTTTTGAATTTTTATGTGTTAAGTAGAGATAAGGCGGGAAATTATTGATAAAGTAAGTAAAAGGCCTCATAATTTGCCCAGTGGGATACTCACAAATAATTTCTCATTTTTAGGGGAGAAATGAGGACGTAATATCTTGTTTAGAGACTTTACAGTAGTATGTATCGATTTTTAAGTTATAAATATATTGTAAATATAATTAATCACACAGACAAAGTTGCGGGCAAAAGCTAGTCTAAAATAAGACAAAATCAACTTTCTTCATAAATTCTAATCAGTCAATGGTCATACCTGCACTTACACTTAGGTAACAAAACCATAAACATTACCAATAATAATAACTCTTGAATAAAATCAAATAAGTCTTAGAGTTTTTAAACCATTTTTGTCCTACAATACTTTAAAAAAACATTTGATATATTATATATTTCTGATATATATCCATTGATAGATACATGTATATTAGATATATATCATGATACATATCCATTGATATATATCCTCAAACCCTGCCTTAAATACCGTAATTGTGTGGTTCACCTGATGGTAAACTCATTAGTCAGATCATACTTTATAGTTTAAATTTACCCCTATTAATCATTATATGTGATAAATCATTCATATGTCAATTAAAAATATCCTTGTTTACTAAAAATATCTGCGCATCATAAATCTTACAATAAATCATGACAGATACAAATTGAACTAAACATACCTTCTCTTGAGTTACTGAAACCGTGACGTTTAATGGTTTCCATTTCAATCTGAACCACCATGGGGAAAACAATCTGCATCATCTTCAGCATCTCATTTCCAGCTGCCTCCTTCGCTTCATCAAGCTTCGCTGCATAGTCAGGAGACTCCAAAGCATCTATCACTTCATTCAAGATTTGCCTCATTTGGTCCACCGTAACACTTTGAGGTGAAGCCATTGTGGTAACTACACCCTTCAAACGAAAAGCTTTTATTAACAGAAATCATGACATGTAGTAATTCAACAAAATTTGCTGTTGCTGATAGAATGATGTAAAAAAACTTGTAATAAACAAATATTAATGCTTTGAAACCTTTTGAGTTATCATAATCACTATGGTTTGAAAATTAGTTAGTAATAGAAATCCTATTTTTTTTATCCTTTGCCACTAAATTGTGCCTCTTTTTCTGAAGCTTACATCCTTTCAGTAAGTAGTATGCTTTAATCTTGAAATAATCTTGAATTATCAATAAATATTTTAAATTATACTTTTTTCTACTATCGGGTACAGCCCTAGGACAGTGCATCAAATTAATTATTGTACAACGAATAAAAGGACTCAACTATTTCATGAATTCTGCAATCCTGAAGTAAATCACGTCTATGCTTCTTACACGACGTGTTTGGTTTGGATTTTGGAAAGAAATATTAAATTTATTGTAAAGAATGAATACTTTAAACATTAATTAATAAATAATGAAGACAAAGAGCTACTATGAAAAACTCATACAAATAAATAAAAAATATTGACTTATGAGTGTTCTTCAATTGATAAATAACAGAATTTTTACTAAGAAATCTCTTGCAATTATGATAATATATGACGGATACAAGGTATAAATGTATATGAACTCACATTTCAATTAAATTACGCACCCAATGAGCAACAGTTTATACATACAACAATTAGAAAATTTAATTAATTTTAACTAATTTTGACAGATGTGTTCCTGTTTGACGCAAACGGCAATCGGCCAAATCGGCATTCGGCAAATCGGCATAGACCATAGTGCAGTGCAGACTGCAGTCGGCTTAAAATAAGGTTTATCGAGAATTGATAAATGATAATGTTCATGTAATAACATCGATATTGCTATCGATATAATTTAAGCTTTATCACTAACTTGTATTATGCTTGTATTTCTTCAAAAACTTAGAGTGTGTTCTGAAAGTATCTGTATCGTATTCTGTCATGGACGTATTATTAATATGTTCATGTATTCTGTACACAAGTATACAGCTTAGAAGAGGCAAATCGATTATCGAACCTAAGCATAGATTCTTATCGAGTTTTGGCATGTTCTTTGATCTGTCAAATGTCATATGTCATAATTCCAATTACAATTTTTCATTCATATTTCATTCGTTGTGATTTTGTTGTGATACAAATCAAATCAAAAGTATAAACATTATAGTCCTTGTTGAATGCTGCTATCTTTGTATTATAATTTTCCATGCGAGTAATGTTACTTTAAATGTGCTACATTACTAGTAATAAGATAAAAATAGTCTTGTAGTGTTGATAAAACTGGTGAGTTACAAAAAGCAATTGTTATATTATTTATCTTTATTTAATAATCTTGTTTCATGAAGTGAGGTACGTATTTATGTTCCTAACAGCTATAAATGTTTTTCGTTGCTTCAGTAATACATGTTTTTTTAATTGTAATAAAGGTCTAAATACAATAAATATTTGACTCACAGTCACTGGCTGATATATATTTTCTGGGAAGTAACCACAATATTAATAAAAATATTGTGTCTGATATCAGGGAATGGAAAACATTGTGTTAACAGTGTTCTGGGGGCTAACTATCCATACAATAGAAATTCATACAAATTTACCATTATATGCAGGTGAAATTCTTCACAATGCTTTCTTTCACTGTTATAGTCCACCACACTTAATCATACTCTCAATTGTAGAAGCCTGTGCATTGCAGTGGGAAGTATATGGGCTGATACAAATTTCAATGTAATAGAAAAGCAATAAATAAACAATAAATATAAAACTCTTAATAAACCCGTATCTACAAGGTTGCATAAGCTATATCTGTTATGTCTTTCACATGTGAGAGGCCACCTGGGTAGGTACCACCGCAATGTCAATTTTTCCCACCAAGCAGTAGTGTAAATGCGCTGTGGTGTTCCAGTTTGAAAGATATTGTAGTCAGTGTAACTACTGGACATATTGAGACTTCCCATCTTATGTTTTGGGATGGCGAGCGCAAAATTTGAGAGAAAATAGAACTTACGCAGCAATTAATAAGTTAAATTCTATTTCTCTTGTTAGTTTTTTCTAATTGAGTAGGCATTAAGGTGATTTAAAATAAATTAGTCATAATGTTTTTCTACCCATATAAAAGGTATTTCCATTAATCTTATCTTTGTAATATCAAAGAACATTATCAGTAGTTCCTCTATCTTTTAATTAAAAATGGCTGTAGAAATGAGGTGGTCAGATCTTAATCATTGGTGTTTAATAATAAATTATTTTTTTATGTTTTTGTCTTAGTTTGTGTATATTTGAATATACAACATTGATACAACCGAGCGACTTTTCTTTAAACTGCATATACTAGGCACCATTTTCAAGCTCTGTACTAAATATCAATTAAATAGGATCAATAGTTTAGTCATAAATTATTTTTTAAGTTTTTGCTCTCTTTGAACACGCTGTTGCTTTTCGAACAGCTGATTACGTCCAACGCATAGGTCATTCACCTTAAAGCGACAAATCTTACTAAAATCTATGCGCTGTTGCCGTTCTGACACAAGTCACATAAATAAGTATAACTAAATTACTTTAAAAGTTGGCGATGCAAATAAGAAAGCAATAAATACACACACACTTACACTTTCATTACGAGAGCGACATAGCAAAACATTCTGTGCGTAAAAGAAATAGAAATAGGTCAGTATGTGTGTGTGTGACACGTACGCAATTGACCTCTAAAAAATAGTTTTTAGTCTGCCGCCGGTATCCTTTCAGAACGCATGTAACACGGAAGCTCCTACGCCGCCGCGCAGCGCCGCGCCGCTTTGATCTTGCCGATCTCACGCCGATAATTTTAATTTTGTCTTGTTATTGACACTACTCGTAAATAAGTTTAAGACATTATTTTTTTTTATTGTGACAGGACATGTCACTTCGGATAATTATTATTTAGTGTTAGTGTTTCTGTGTTATTGACTGTCAGCCAACAATGAATTGGTCGATTAGGACCTGTACGGTGGCCGCGATCCCCGGACCTAATCCCTTGGATTTCTTTTTGCGAGGCTTATTAAAGAACTAGAAATAGGGTTATTAATCATTTGAAAAACTTAATAACAATTTAAACAATAATAATATTGTGTAAATGGAGGACATATCGAAAATTTAAAAATCTAATGTACCTAAATAAAGTATGTTGTGCGCGTACTTCAAAAGTACCTAACTACGCGCGGTGCACACAGCCACGCTGTGGCGTGGCCTTGGCGGCGCGGCGCGACAATAACACGCCGCGCGCGACGTTGCCAATTTGTTTTTTTTAATTCGGATCTACAGGTCAGTGAAATGTACTTACACAGGGTGGTTACGTTTTACTCTTATTTGTAAGCTATTTAGTTTGTTTGAAACAAACAAAATCTCATTTTTGGTATTATAAAGTTTTTTGCCGTGTCGAATAAATACTAAGAACGTATAGTATACGTAGTGTAATTTTAAGCCCATAGGTCACATCAACTTTGTATATGTGGTTCCAAGCACTAGACTGCTTTTGTTCAATCGACAAATTTTGTATCTGTAGTAAATCATCTGTACAGTGCAAAAAATAAATAAATAAATTCAGCTAATTTACTGCTTTGCTTTGCTGAAAAAGCCATTAAAAATTCAAGTTAACTTTAGTTTTAGTTAACAGTAAAAAATAATAATGTAAAGTTACAATACACTTTATGGAAAGATTATTTTGATAAACTAGTTGTGATTTCAAAACTCCTAGGACACAATTAGGAAATAAAAACAAAATTAATTAAGTACTGAACTGATAGTTATCTTAATGTTATCACATTTTCACATTGCCAATTATTTATGAGCTTATTATACTGTATATCTATATGATTATTGATTGTTAATAGTTATAATCATTTCTAAGAACATATCTATGTTGTTTCATGTGTTGGCTATTATTCATCATCATCATTATCTCAGCCACAGGAAGTCCACCACTGAACAGAGGCCTCCCCCAACAATCTCCACATCAACCTGTTGGAAGCGGCCTGGCTTGGCCTTGGCTATTATTATTATTTATTATTTAACACTTTATTGTACAGCAGATACAGAAAAGTAGACAGAATTACATGAAAAAAAGCACTAGTGGCAGTCTTATTATTTAGAGAAATTTCTGCCAGACAAACAGAATAAAAGAGAATGAGGGAGAGTTGGGGCAGCAGGTGTACAAATAATTTAATTGATTATATTATTAAATTTATATATACATATATATTGAATAAACATACACATATTACACATATGTAGATATATATACCTATACATATCTACATAAATACATATGTATAAAGGCAACGACCTTGATACTTGGTAAAAAATATCCGGCACTATAAACATTGTACAATGCGTCAATCGTCACTATTCTTTTGTTACAAATCAAATTCAACAAAAAACATGCAGTACATTGCTGAAGCCAGTATTTTAAGGTATTTTTCATCTATTATGAAGTTGATACTTCCGTACGTCATACGCTCTAGTTGGTTTTCGACTATTGACCGTAGAGTACATTGTATATACTGAAAACCATTGCTTTATTTTAGATATCGATGTTTTCGACCTGCTTTGTGATCACAGCATCGCTTTTATCTTTCATTAGTCGCTATCCCGTCCCCACATCCGGGGACTTCCCTGCGAGCTACGTCAACGTTTTGTCAATTGATTAGATTGGATTTTATACATTTTTATTAGATATCGGAAAACGGCTCATACGATGATACGTGATTACTATCGCTTGTGAACATTTACACTTAGATCTCAGGCATCTGTTCTCTTTAAAGGTCTGTTCAAACCGCACACAGGACGAGAACGACGACGTCGTGACGTGGACGGAACGTGAGCAGTGGTAATGTAATTTAAAAAGAATATGTCACACAAAGGAGAGCCCTGAGCGCGACGATTCAGTGTGTTCCATGTCAACCAACAGATTACCACTGATCACGTCCCTTCAGCGTCGCGTAACCGTCGCGTATCGCTATTTTATCAGATTTTAACAGGAGAATGCCCTTTTTACAATGACACTTATTATCGGTGCTAAGATTTCTGTCCCACGATGAAACTTCATTTTTTATGCAGGGAACAGAATATACATATATATTCAATACCACCATCTACTTGTTGCAGATATCAACGCTATGAGTGAGGAGATGGAAATGGATTCGCGGCCAACGAGCGCGCGTCGCACGTTGATAAAGAACGGATCGGCCCGACAAGTGGCGGTCAACTTCATGCCTTCGCGACAACTCACTCACAGTACATATCTTTCTATACTATTTACTAGTTATTGAATTGACAGATTTTATGGGTCGGTTAAGAAGCTCAATCCTACTCTCGATTGAAGAGGAGGCCTGTGCCCTGCGAAGGGACGTATAGTCGCTGATACAAACCCAATAGTTACCTACGAAGTTCTAAAATATAAGTCTTGTGTCGCAGGTCTCAAAAACTATGAGACACTTTTCGGTCTTGCAAACTGAAACTAAAACTTGTGATCGACACAATCATTTGTCTCGGTGCGGGGATCGAACCCGCGGCCTCTCATATAACAGTCGGCATTGAACCAAAAATGCCTCGAGAGCAGTTTGTTTCTGATAAGGGATATGAACGTTAGGCGACAAGTGAAACGGAAATGTGTTAATTGGACCTGACCAGACAACCCATGACGCGTGGGCGACCCCGAATCAAGTCTCACATGTAATTACTAATTACAAGCCCACCAGTGCTCTCATTACCCGCGTTTACTACGCACTTATTTCATATTGATCGATGTTTTTTTACGTCAAAAAGAATACTAATATTTATACATGTAATAAAAGCCTTAGCATATTAACTTTAATATTTGTTCTTGTTATATTTTATTCTTTCCTGACGCCAGAAAAATTCATCTGTTATTTATATTCAGTACATAGAATATCTGCAGTGCAGTGTCTTAATTTTTGTATAGAGGTTAATTTTATAATCATTGGCTCGAATGTTGTGTGAAATATTTCAAACTGTCCTTAGTTTTAATAGTGTATTGCTTATAAAAGCATAAAAATGGAAGAATTAAGTACCTATGGTAAGGATTTTATAGATGCTTTATTTTCCCATATTCCTATGTATATTTCCATAGTTACTATGTATATTTGAATTACCTCAATTGAACACTCGCTTTTAGAGTAGGCCCGTGCCATAGCAATGGCCAGTAAGGCCAGAGTAATAATGGATTGATAAATTACAGATCCTATGTATGTTTTCTTGCTTACATCGGAAAGCCTTCGTGAAATAGTTGCGTAAAAAACGGCCAGTGAAACGAGCGATCGCGGGTTCGATCCCTGCATCATATTCATTATTTACGAATAGTAAATCTAAATAGGTTACAGGCACTTGTTGTGCATTATGATGTTTTTATTTATTTACATATGTATATTTTAATAGCATTTTTAAAATTTAATTATAAACTTTAATCGATATGTAATAAAATGTAACGAATTCTACTCCAGACACGTTGCGTATACGGCGTAATACCTCCGAGCACAATGCGCTGTTGGACATGGCTCGGGACGGGGTGGACCCGGGGGAGGGGGGTACGGGGGATGCGGTGGACGCGGTGGACCGGCAGGCAGACATCATCGTGCGGGAGATGGAACAGCATCACAGGCTCATGGAGGACTCGCCGAGCGCTGAGGAGCTTCGGAGGTCGGTCACGTCTCAGTATTCATAAATGTATCTACCTAACAGTCACATACATATTATATAGATCTGACCCTATATGATAGTCACATATATTTTACGTAATTATGAGTCCATGACACACGTCTTGTCTTTTAGGTATCATAAATGATTATGAGAGTCTTTATGACAAACACCCAGACTCGATGTAAATTATACTTCTTCACCTAAACATTTGTTTCGGCGCCGGGGGAACGAACTAGCGAAACCATCATGTATTTTTTACTGATGAATGGCGAGACGAACATGTCGTTCGTCTGATGGTAAGCGACACGAGTTTGCACTGAGCTCGCCATCCTGAGATATAAGATGTTAAGTCTCGATATATCCAGTAGTGACTCTAGCTACAATGTCCTTTAAATTCAGAGGTGTGCTATTGGATTTGAATCCGCGACCACCGTGAACATGTTGGCATCCGTGTCTAATTCATTTACCAACGGCCCACCACGCACTTCATATTTCAACCTTCAAAAGAATCGATTGGAAATGTACTACCTACTACCATCTAAAAGTGAAGTGGGTTGACAGAGAAGCGCTGAGGGAACTGCCTCAGGGTCTGACGATGAAGAGGAGCGTGCGCGCCAAGCTGTCTGCGTCCGTGAGCCTCAGGTCCAAGCACCGCCCTATATCCTGCACCAAGAGGCTCAAGTACAGGATCAGCTTTGCGTGGAAACGAGTGAGTGTATAATTGGCAATGGTTTGGAGTGAAATCGAATTACATAAATAGCTACGACATTCAACATGTGCTCTCAATTCAAGTACAAAAAACGAAAAATCGCGATAAAATTTGTTATTTTTAACCGACTTCAAAAAAGAAACTCAATTTTTTGTTTGCCTATTTAGGTATTTTTATTTATTAAAAGATAAATTTTATTTCCCTCTTTTTATTACAATTTTGAAGTCGGTTTAATTATTTTTTATTTGTTATTATTTTTAATCTAACATTGGCTTTCAAATAAAAATATGAAGGTCCTTCCTTCGATTGTATGTATGTTACCCAATTCTCTGTAATTTATCAACTGATTTTGATGTTACAGTTTAGCTCAAATTGGTTGCATTGTAATTAAGTCTTCGAGCCCTGATATGTGATACAGCCGGTAATTCCTCAATTTTTGCGTGGATTTATACGCACGATATTTTTTTTTATTTCATTTAAACAAAACAGATTACAATCTGAAGCCTTTACAATAGTTGCAATTTTCTTTATCTTAATTATAACCTTATGTTTCACGAATTTGAATTTGGATTATGTTTTAAGGCCAAAGACCGTCTCCGCGACGTGATATTCTCCATCGAGCTGTGGTACGAGGCGATTCGCAACATCGAGGGTCACTTCGGCTCGGCAGTGGGTTCGTACTTCTACCTGCTGCGGTGCCTGTTCGTGGTGGACGCGGCGCTGGCGACGCTGCTGCTGGCGCTGGTGGTGGTGCCGCAGGCCATGCACGACCGCCACCACAACACCACCACTACCGCCAATACCACACAACCCACTGTGATCGACTTCGTTAGCGGCACTGTGAGTAGTCCAAGAGGAAAAAAGAAACACAACTGGTGGTAGGTCTCTCATATATGAGAGGCCATCTGGGTGGGTACCACCGCAGTGTCTATTTCTCCCGTCAAACAGCAGTGTAAACGCACTGTTGTGTTTCGGGTTGAAGGGCATTGTAGCCAGAGTAACTATTGGAGTCCAATAGTTACTCTGGCTACAATAATTGGACATATTGAGACTTAACATCTTATGTCTCAGGATGGCGAGCGCAGTGGAATGCCAAGCATTGCTTTGTAATTCAAGGTGTTGTTTGGTTTTGCTACTGTTCATGAGCGGTCGTATCGCTTACCATCAGGTGAACGGCATGCTCGTCTCGCCATTAATAGCAATAAAAAAAAAAAACAACACAAACAGCAGAATATTAATATTGTAACGCGGGGGGGTTCCTACTCCCGCGCACTTAAATATCGCGCCGTACGCCGCGCGCATTATGGTTGGCCGAGGCCTATGGCCTTCATGCATCTAGCCGCTCCGGTTGGTCGATGCGTGCGAGTGACGCCACCGCGAGCCGCGAATCGGGAGGCCTCGCGGCGCCCGCGCGCCGCGACGGCCGGCGTAGTAACAGGAGTGAGAGTCGGGTCGGCAGCGCTAGCGCGAGCAAATTGTAAATGTTAGACAAAGTTCTGTTATGCTTATGTTTTTGTGGATAATATATATTTCTTTAAAACACTCAAAAGGTCGTTTTATAGTGGCGCCCAACTTATGGCACGAAAGTTCACGCAATAATCGCGAAAGTTATATACGCGCTCCAAACTGAGTCGAAAACCGCGCCGCAATTCGAGCCAGGAACATGCCGATGACGACGCGAGGACACGATAGAGCCCCCAGCGGCGACCGCGTGACCGCTGAAGACGACCGCGGGACTACCCTGGATGCCGGCTCCGTGTTGATGACCAATGCGCAGTTGACGGCCATCATCGCCGCCATTTCAGCGAGCCAAGCTGAAGCCAGCCGACAAACGTTCGAGGGACTCTTATCCAACACCCGTCTGTCACCGTCACCGGGGCCCGACGAGTCGTCACGACACCGCGCAGGAAATTTCGCAAAATGCACCGCGCGGTTCGACGGCACCGGCGCCTCCCGCGACATGGACGAACGTCTCGAAGCCTTCATCGACGCGGTCGAAGTTTATAAAGAATGCGCAAACGTCGGCGACGAGCACGCACTTCGAGGTCTACCAATGCTGTTAACGGGCGAAGCCGCCGTGTGGTGGCGAGGAGTCCGGACCGCTACTATGACGTGGCAGGAGGCGTTCAGGAGACTTCGCGGCAGATTCGGAGCGCCGCGGCCAGCACACCGCATCCTCCGAGAAATCTACGCGGAAGAGCAGGGCAGCGAGCGCGCAGACGCGTTCATAAGCAAGATCCGTGCGCTGCTTGCGAAGTTGCCGTACGACGTGCCGCGAGAAATGCAGATCGACATCGTATACGGACTGTGTAACCGTAAAGTGCGTAAACATGTGTCGCGTGAAAATATTACCGATCTCGACGTGTTTACCGAAGCGGCTAGAAACATGGAGGAATCGCGCGCCGAATACGATGACAGTAAGGGACCACCGCTCGTAAGTACACATCCATTACCTTCCTGTAGTTCGGACAATGCGACCCATAATATTATTAAATCGCAACCGAAACGTAATAGGCCGCGATGTTCATATTGCAAAGTATTCGGTCACTCGAGTAACGAGTGCCGCAAATCCGCGAACCGCGCTAGTATGAATGAGTCCGAAAACGTTTCCGTTAAATCCGACCCTGCGATCTCCGGCATACGATGTTATGGATGCGGCCAGTTAGGGGTAATACGTTCAAAGTGTGCAACGTGTCGGCCGAAGGTCGACAACGCCCCCGCATCGTCGAATAATGTTAACTTTAATAGTGCGACGTTAACAAACCGTACCGATTTACCGATGGTAAAAATAAGTGTCGTAGATAAGATAGGGGTTGCGATCGTAGACACCGGGGCCACGCATTGCATCGCGAGCCCCGCGTTATATAAAATTCTCGTTGATGATGGAGTGCAATTTTTAGAGTTGAACCGTACGTTTACATTAGCCGACGGTTCGAGTCATAAACGTCCGGTGTTGTCAGCACTCGTAGATGTATCTATACAAAATCGAGTAATACCTACCCAGTTCCTAGTACTGCCCGGCGCCGACACTAAGACTTTGTTGGGCCGCGATTTTATTATAGCCGCAAAGATGACCTTGGACATACCGCAGGACATGTGGTACTTCACGGACGCTCCCGAGGTATGTTATGATTTTGTGCGTGAGTATATATTACCTTCTGAGGACTCGGAGATTATGAGTTTGGACTCCGCCGACATCACCCTGAGGGATGATGAAGGATCACAGCTCACTCCACAGCAGAAAGATGCACTTAATGCCTTAATTCTGGGCCGAACGGAGCAGTTCGCAGCTAACGGTCCCCCAACAGAATTCGCGGTTCACCGCATAAAGGTAAGCGACAACCAGGAACCCATTGCGTCACCCTTATATAGGATGTCTCCAAATAAGAAGGAGATACTGAAGAAAGAGTTAGAAAAGCTGCTCCATGATGACGTGATCGAGGAGTGTGAATCGCCCTGGGCGTCGAATGTAGTACTCGTGTCTAAAAAGGACGGTGGGCTGAGGCTGTGCATCGATTACCGACAGCTCAACGCTGTCACCGAAGCCGACCGCTATCCACTCCCGCGCATAGAAGATGTCCTTCACGCGGCGAAGACCACGAGGTACATGACCACACTCGATCTTCGAGCAGGCTACTTTCAGGTAAGTGTACACCCTGATGATCGCGATAAGACCGCTTTTGTTACCTCATTAGGAACGTTCCGTTTCAAGCGGATGCCTATGGGTTTGCGGAATTCAGGTGCGACATTCCAACGTCTAATAGACCGGTTCAAGTCTAATATTCCGGAGAACACAACCGTCTTGTCTTACTTAGACGACTTAATCGTTCTTTCTGATTCTTTCGAGAATCACCTTCGTGACCTTGAAGCAGTGTTTGATAGATTGAATATGTTTACACTGAGGGTCAACCGTGAGAAAAGTCATTTCGCACGGGATTCCGTAAAGTTTTTAGGACATGTCATTGTACCCAGCGGCGTTCATGTGGACCCTGATAAGGTAAGCGCCATCAAGTATATGGCAGTACCACAGAACGTCAAACAAGTTAAGACCTTCCTTCAGACATCCAGTTGGTTCCGGAGGTTCATACCAGCGTATGCTGAAGTTGCGCGGCCTTTGACCTACTTGCTGAAGAAGGCAACCGTTTGGCAGTGGGAGTCTCCACAGCAGGAGTCATTTGAGAAGCTCAAAGATCTGCTGACCTCCGCTCCGATATTGAGGCAGGCCGATGAATCCAAGCCGTTCGTCCTGCGGACTGATAGTAGCGCATATGCACTCGGTGCAGTTCTACTACAGGGGGAGGGTGCCGACGAGCGCCCTATCGAGTACGCCAGTCGCCTACTAAGTAGCGCTGAGAAGAACTACAATACGACTGAGCGCGAGGCCCTAGCTGTCGTCTGGGCAGTTTTAAAATTTAGAGGCTACATCGATGGTGGCGAAGTAGTGGTGCGATCCGATCATCAACCGCTCAGGTGGTTGATGACCTTGAAATCGCCGAGCGGCCGACTCGCCAGGTGGGCACTTACGTTGCAAGAGTATAACTTGCGAATCGAGTACACACCGGGCAAGGCGAACGCCGTCGCTGACACGCTCTCGCGCCCCAATTGCGTCGAGAAGAGCGAACTATGCCTAACCACTATTGATATGCCAACGAGGTCACATAGCGACATTCGGAAGAGCCAGCTCGATGACCCAGAGGTAGGGAAAATAATTCAGGACATGGAGTCCGACGAACCCTTTAGGGGGAGACCATGGGCTGACAAGGGGTATGTGTTGTCCGACGGCATTTTGTATCGATACACACCCGAAGGCGACGACGACGACGAGCAAGCTTGCCTTATCGTTCCGCAATCGGAAAGACTGAAAGTCCTGCAGGACTTCCATGATGCTCCAACAGCCGGCCATTTCGGCGTCGAACGTACGCTTGCGCGTATCAGTGCTCGATTTTATTGGCCTGGTATGAGGTCATATGTGGCCAACTATATAAAAGAATGTCCGGCGTGCCAAAAGTACAAAGTGGATAATAGAAAGCCAGCAGGTCTTCTTCAAACCCCTGCCAATGCAAGGAGGTTCGAAGTCATAGCGGTAGACCTGTTTGGCCCACTTCCCGAGACCGTCGCGGCGCGCGGGCGCCGCGACGGCCGGCGTAGTAACAGGAGTGAGAGTCGGGTCGGCAGCGCTAGCGCGAGCAAATTGTAAATGTTAGACAAAGTTCTGTTATGCTTATGTTTTTGTGGATAATATATATTTCTTTAAAACACTCAAAAGGTCGTTTTATAGTGGCGCCCAACTTATGGCACGAAAGTTCACGCAATAATCGCGAAAGTTATATACGCGCTCCAAACTGAGTCGAAAACCGCGCCGCAATTCGAGCCAGGAACATGCCGATGACGACGCGAGGACACGATAGAGCCCCCAGCGGCGACCGCGTGACCGCTGAAGACGACCGCGGGACTACCCTGGATGCCGGCTCCGTGTTGATGACCAATGCGCAGTTGACGGCCATCATCGCCGCCATTTCAGCGAGCCAAGCTGAAGCCAGCCGACAAACGTTCGAGGGACTCTTATCCAACACCCGTCTGTCACCGTCACCGGGGCCCGACGAGTCGTCACGACACCGCGCAGGAAATTTCGCAAAATGCACCGCGCGGTTCGACGGCACCGGCGCCTCCCGCGACATGGACGAACGTCTCGAAGCCTTCATCGACGCGGTCGAAGTTTATAAAGAATGCGCAAACGTCGGCGACGAGCACGCACTTCGAGGTCTACCAATGCTGTTAACGGGCGAAGCCGCCGTGTGGTGGCGAGGAGTCCGGACCGCTACTATGACGTGGCAGGAGGCGTTCAGGAGACTTCGCGGCAGATTCGGAGCGCCGCGGCCAGCACACCGCATCCTCCGAGAAATCTACGCGGAAGAGCAGGGCAGCGAGCGCGCAGACGCGTTCATAAGCAAGATCCGTGCGCTGCTTGCGAAGTTGCCGTACGACGTGCCGCGAGAAATGCAGATCGACATCGTATACGGACTGTGTAACCGTAAAGTGCGTAAACATGTGTCGCGTGAAAATATTACCGATCTCGACGTGTTTACCGAAGCGGCTAGAAACATGGAGGAATCGCGCGCCGAATACGATGACAGTAAGGGACCACCGCTCGTAAGTACACATCCATTACCTTCCTGTAGTTCGGACAATGCGACCCATAATATTATTAAATCGCAACCGAAACGTAATAGGCCGCGATGTTCATATTGCAAAGTATTCGGTCACTCGAGTAACGAGTGCCGCAAATCCGCGAACCGCGCTAGTATGAATGAGTCCGAAAACGTTTCCGTTAAATCCGACCCTGCGATCTCCGGCATACGATGTTATGGATGCGGCCAGTTAGGGGTAATACGTTCAAAGTGTGCAACGTGTCGGCCGAAGGTCGACAACGCCCCCGCATCGTCGAATAATGTTAACTTTAATAGTGCGACGTTAACAAACCGTACCGATTTACCGATGGTAAAAATAAGTGTCGTAGATAAGATAGGGGTTGCGATCGTAGACACCGGGGCCACGCATTGCATCGCGAGCCCCGCGTTATATAAAATTCTCGTTGATGATGGAGTGCAATTTTTAGAGTTGAACCGTACGTTTACATTAGCCGACGGTTCGAGTCATAAACGTCCGGTGTTGTCAGCACTCGTAGATGTATCTATACAAAATCGAGTAATACCTACCCAGTTCCTAGTACTGCCCGGCGCCGACACTAAGACTTTGTTGGGCCGCGATTTTATTATAGCCGCAAAGATGACCTTGGACATACCGCAGGACATGTGGTACTTCACGGACGCTCCCGAGGTATGTTATGATTTTGTGCGTGAGTATATATTACCTTCTGAGGACTCGGAGATTATGAGTTTGGACTCCGCCGACATCACCCTGAGGGATGATGAAGGATCACAGCTCACTCCACAGCAGAAAGATGCACTTAATGCCTTAATTCTGGGCCGAACGGAGCAGTTCGCAGCTAACGGTCCCCCAACAGAATTCGCGGTTCACCGCATAAAGGTAAGCGACAACCAGGAACCCATTGCGTCACCCTTATATAGGATGTCTCCAAATAAGAAGGAGATACTGAAGAAAGAGTTAGAAAAGCTGCTCCATGATGACGTGATCGAGGAGTGTGAATCGCCCTGGGCGTCGAATGTAGTACTCGTGTCTAAAAAGGACGGTGGGCTGAGGCTGTGCATCGATTACCGACAGCTCAACGCTGTCACCGAAGCCGACCGCTATCCACTCCCGCGCATAGAAGATGTCCTTCACGCGGCGAAGACCACGAGGTACATGACCACACTCGATCTTCGAGCAGGCTACTTTCAGGTAAGTGTACACCCTGATGATCGCGATAAGACCGCTTTTGTTACCTCATTAGGAACGTTCCGTTTCAAGCGGATGCCTATGGGTTTGCGGAATTCAGGTGCGACATTCCAACGTCTAATAGACCGGTTCAAGTCTAATATTCCGGAGAACACAACCGTCTTGTCTTACTTAGACGACTTAATCGTTCTTTCTGATTCTTTCGAGAATCACCTTCGTGACCTTGAAGCAGTGTTTGATAGATTGAATATGTTTACACTGAGGGTCAACCGTGAGAAAAGTCATTTCGCACGGGATTCCGTAAAGTTTTTAGGACATGTCATTGTACCCAGCGGCGTTCATGTGGACCCTGATAAGGTAAGCGCCATCAAGTATATGGCAGTACCACAGAACGTCAAACAAGTTAAGACCTTCCTTCAGACATCCAGTTGGTTCCGGAGGTTCATACCAGCGTATGCTGAAGTTGCGCGGCCTTTGACCTACTTGCTGAAGAAGGCAACCGTTTGGCAGTGGGAGTCTCCACAGCAGGAGTCATTTGAGAAGCTCAAAGATCTGCTGACCTCCGCTCCGATATTGAGGCAGGCCGATGAATCCAAGCCGTTCGTCCTGCGGACTGATAGTAGCGCATATGCACTCGGTGCAGTTCTACTACAGGGGGAGGGTGCCGACGAGCGCCCTATCGAGTACGCCAGTCGCCTACTAAGTAGCGCTGAGAAGAACTACAATACGACTGAGCGCGAGGCCCTAGCTGTCGTCTGGGCAGTTTTAAAATTTAGAGGCTACATCGATGGTGGCGAAGTAGTGGTGCGATCCGATCATCAACCGCTCAGGTGGTTGATGACCTTGAAATCGCCGAGCGGCCGACTCGCCAGGTGGGCACTTACGTTGCAAGAGTATAACTTGCGAATCGAGTACACACCGGGCAAGGCGAACGCCGTCGCTGACACGCTCTCGCGCCCCAATTGCGTCGAGAAGAGCGAACTATGCCTAACCACTATTGATATGCCAACGAGGTCACATAGCGACATTCGGAAGAGCCAGCTCGATGACCCAGAGGTAGGGAAAATAATTCAGGACATGGAGTCCGACGAACCCTTTAGGGGGAGACCATGGGCTGACAAGGGGTATGTGTTGTCCGACGGCATTTTGTATCGATACACACCCGAAGGCGACGACGACGACGAGCAAGCTTGCCTTATCGTTCCGCAATCGGAAAGACTGAAAGTCCTGCAGGACTTCCATGATGCTCCAACAGCCGGCCATTTCGGCGTCGAACGTACGCTTGCGCGTATCAGTGCTCGATTTTATTGGCCTGGTATGAGGTCATATGTGGCCAACTATATAAAAGAATGTCCGGCGTGCCAAAAGTACAAAGTGGATAATAGAAAGCCAGCAGGTCTTCTTCAAACCCCTGCCAATGCAAGGAGGTTCGAAGTCATAGCGGTAGACCTGTTTGGCCCACTTCCCGAGACTGCCGCCGGGAATAAATGGATATTCGTTGTGGAGGACGTCAGCACACGTTGGGTTGAGCTATTTCCACTCAGGAGTGCCACCAGCCCAGAGTGCGCCAAGACCCTCGTTAACGAAGTCTTTCTTAGATATGGGGCGCCCCGCCGCGTTTTGAGCGACAACGGCGTCCAGTTCATCAGCGCAGTCATGCAGCAGGCCTGTCACTGCATGGGCATAGACCAAGCGCTTACACCGCTTTATCACCCGGAAGCGAACCCAGTAGAGCGGAAGAACCGCGACCTGAAACCACAACTGGCTATCTTGGTCGGTCGTGATCACAGCACGTGGGACCAGCATTTAGCAGCAATCAGGTTTGCGATGAATTCGGCTGTCACAGCTAGTACAGGATTTTCGCCGGCATATCTCACTTTCGGCAGAGAACTCCGCGCTCCCGCTGACAGTGCAGTAGACATGCGCCGCATTCTTGAAGGTGACAATTTCGTACCAGCTATCACTCCTTACCTAAAGAAACTTTCAACCGTTCTCATCGAGGCCAGGGACGTACACGAAAAGGCACAGGCCACGCAAAAGAGATGTGCCGATGAGAGTCGCCGCCAACCTCCCGACTATAAGGTAGGTGACTTGGTCTTGTTGAAAACGGAAGGAGCTAATGACACGAGACAGGGACAGACACCTAAATTTATCCCCAGGCGAGACGGACCTTACCGTATCCGAGAGGTCGCCAGTCCGACCACTTACCTGCTTGAACGCATTGATGACGAGGTAGTCATAGGTAAGTACCATGTTTCCAAACTTACACCTTACGTTGGTCGCATCCAATCACCGGTGCAGGAGAAACGCAAACGGGGTCGTCCGCGTAAAGTTGCTAACCCGAACGCAGGGTCGCATCGTTCGGATTAGAGGGGGAGGATGTAACGCGGGGGGGTTCCTACTCCCGCGCACTTAAATATCGCGCCGTACGCCGCACGCATTATGGTTGGCCGAGGCCTATGGCCTTCATGCATCTAGCCGCTCCGGTTGGTCGATGCGTGCGAGTGACGCCACCGCGAGCCGCGAATCGGGAGGCCTCGCGGCGCCCGCGCGCCGCGACGGCCGGCGTAGTAACAGGAGTGAGAGTCGGGTCGGCAGCGCTAGCGCGAGCAAATTGTAAATGTTAGACAAAGTTCTGTTATGCTTATGTTTTTGTGGATAATATATATTTCTTTAAAACACTCAAAAGGTCGTTTTATAATATTTATTTATTTCTGTATTCTGTATCATATAGCCTTAATGGCCTAACCACTCTCAATCGTATTCCCGATCGTAAAGGCGGGCCGTGCCCTGCAGTTGCACTTATAAAGGCCAATAGATTAGTACAGTGTAGGGCGAAAAAATATAGAATTTATGATGTATATTATTTTGGCAGGGTTGGCTGGAAGATTCTCTGCTGTTCTACGGACACTACCACGATGGCGACATTCGATCTTCGCTGCCCTACCACATGCCGTTCGCTTACTTCTTCACCATGTTCTGCCTGTACCTAGTCACGTTCGCAGTGCTGTGCTACAGGTCTGTCCACATTTTTATAATTTAAAAAGGTTAACACCTGGCGAGTAGACAGATTTTGGAAAAGAGATTTGTTTTTTAAACTACCTACTACTAGTACTATCGAGAATATCGACCAATCGGACCAGGAAAAACGAATACAATTTCCGCGTTTGCTAGATTTTTTACTTCTGCTTCCCTTCTATAGGTCATAGAGTGATGATATATAGCCTATAGCATTCCTCAATTAATGACCTATCCAACACAACATTTTTCAATTCGAACCAGTAGTTCCTGAGATTGGAGGTAACAAACATACGAACAAACTCTTCAGCTTCACTACATAGTATAAAACAAAGTCGCTTTCTCTGTCCCTATGTCCCTTTGTATGCTTAAATCTTTAAAACTACGCAACGGATTTTGATGCGGTTTTTTTTAATAGATAGAGTGATTCAAGAGGAAGGTTTATGTGTATAATACGTGCATATTATTGTAGAGAAATCTATATACAGCCGGGCGAAGTTGGGCCGGGCCGCTAGTTATATATATATATATAATCACGTTTGCAGGACGGCGTACTCGTACCGGCGCAACTTCATCGAGACGGCGGGCGGGCTGAGCCACGTGTTCGCCAACAAGGTGTTCTGCGGCTGGGACTTCGGCATCGTGTCGCACCACGCCGCCGCGCTCACCGCCAACAGCATCTACAACGAGTTCAAGGTCACCACCACCACCACACCATACACTATAATAATGTTCAAGGTCACCATCACACTATATACCACGGTACCTTACACTACATCGAGTTCAAGGTCAGCACCACCATCACACCGCTGTACCACTGTACCTTATTGCCGTACTCAGAGACATTTAGTGTCAATTAGCTCATTACTTAGTGTAGATTTTGCGAACAAAATCTTTACTAAGGAACGATTTAATTGGCATTAAACGTCTGTGAGTACGGCAGCTACACTGTTGTAATGTTGAAGGTCACCACTACACCGTTATACCACTATATGCCACTATAATTTAGACCAGTGATTCTCAACCTTTTTTTTTGTTGCGGCACATATTTAACGATTTCAAAATTTGGCGGCACACAAAGAAAAAGATAAGAATTATTTACTTACTACAACACACTGCATAAATAGTTTATGACAAAAATTTAATTATACGAATTAAACTAATATATACTACAATAATAACTAAACGTTTATTAAGGGATTAATTATAAGCTAATAATAAAAATATGTTTAATGCGAAATTTTTGCTTGATGCAAACTATCACTAAAACAACACGTTTTGTACGCAGAAGTGGCAAGTGTGCGCCGACTTGAGACATATTCCTATTGCTATGCACGCCGCTTCATCATAATTTGGCACAAAGAAAAAACGCGTTCCAAAGCAAATAATAAAATAATTTATTTTTTTGTGGATTGAAATATATATTCATGTTAAAAATATTTTTCTTTTTAAATGATATAATTTAATAATATTAACATTATTATATATTTGCAAAATTTGGCGGCACACTTTTGAAATTTGGCGGCACACAAAAGTGCCGCGGCACAGTGGTTGAGAATCACTGCCTTAGACTATTATAATATGGAACGATGTGCTGTCATGCATTTGCGTCTCTAAAAACGTAGATAACTTTTTGTTTGTAAAGTTGGTAGCTTCTATGTTAGTGAACTTTGAACTAAAGAATTTCTTCTTTCAGTTCTCAAAAGAAAAAATAAATATACAATTTTTTCTTAATGAGAAATGTATACAAAAATCTGCATTCTGCGGGTCCGCAACCGCGGCTATAAACCGTGTCGTTAGAATCCTCCCTGAAGAGAACACTGTAGCATTAATGTCTTCAAAAACAATATTTTTTTCTTTCGAGTATCTATAGAACTGCTGCATGAAAAAAAAATATTTTCTTCTCCCTGTTCTCGCCACTCGCGAATCCGCTCCATTACAGGAGTTGTTATGGGAGCAGTCGACCCGCACGAGCTGTCGCGGCTGGCGCGGGCACAAACCGCGTCATAAAAATCAGTTCTTAGTGTCTAAACATAAAATACACTATCCTATCCATCACAGGAGCTGCTATGGGAGCAGTTTACACGCGCAGGCGTGGCGCGTGTACAAACCGCGTCATTATAATTCTCTCTTAGCCGAAACATTATAAATAATAATAATAACTCTTTATTTAAAACACCACAAAAAATATTTTTACAAGTTTAAAAATAAAAAATATTTAAATCGAGAAAAACAAAGTGTTTTAAAACGGCGGTCTTATCGCTAAAAGCGATCTCTTCCAGACAACCGTGCAAGAAGAGGAGAAAGTGGTTACCATGGACGGAGCTATTATAATACTATAAGATAAACTTACATAAACAATACATAAATACATATACTACAAAAAAAAGACGATGCATTATTAACATACAGAATACATATAATATAATAAAAATAAATATATAAATACATATTAATAGTCAAGTATGGACACAGTTTTAGCTTGCCAGAAAGTGTGCTTTCACCCTCGTTTTAAAAGTTTCCAATGAGGGCGACCGTTTTATACTGAGAGGCAACGCATTCCACAAACGTACTGCCTCCACGGTAAAGGAGCGATCGTAGAACGATGTCTTGTGTGGCGGAAACTTCAACATCAGATTCTCTGACGACCTAAGGGAATGAGAATTTGCAGTATGGAGGAAACTAAAACGTTCCTGAAGATAGCGCGGAGCTGAGGGATTAAACAGAATACTGTAGAGAAGAGATAGGATATGAACATTCCGGCGATGTCGTATAGGAAGCCACTTGAGCTTAGTACGGAATTCGAAAACATGGTCATATTTACGAAGTCCAAATATAAACCTAATGCAAAAATTTTGAAGGCGCTCAAGTTTGTCTAACTGGGCCTCGGTAAGATCAAGATAGCTGATGTCGGCATAGTCGAGGATAGGAAGCAAGAGAGACTGTGCAAGCGCAATTTTAGTGGCAGTCGGAAGAAAGTTGCGCAACCTACGCAAAGACCCCGCAGTCGCAAATATTTTGCGACTGGTAGCCATCAACTGAGGCCCCCAAGACATACTGCGGTCGATAATTACGCCAAGGTTTTTCACGGTGTCACTGAATGGGATACACAGATCACTCCCAATAGATACCACATCGCAGGCAACTGACGCGTGTAATGCCTTTAATGCTTTGCATGTAGGATGCGCTGTAGAACTACGCGCAACGTCAGTAGCGACCACGTCTTTGACCTGTCACTGTCATTGAAATAAAATATGTCTAGTTATTTTGACGGTTTATTTCTGTGGATTTCGTCTATAAAATAATATTTAAATATAACTACGTGCCAAGTGTGTCAAGTGGTGTGGGAGCAATAGCAGGACATCCAATTACAATAAAAATATGGTATAAGTTTACAACGGTAAAATATTTCTTATATTTTACGTGTGACACAGCTCAATTTATAATGGTTATTTTTGCATTTATCTCTTTCACTCCTTACTGTAATTGTATGCATGTCCTTTTTACGCATCGCCATGGAAACGCTTCTCCTAACACATTTCACAATAGTGTTGCAACTTGCGGTCACATGCATTTTAATTAATGTCGATATTAGTACAAATACGTAAAATAATTTCCAATTTGCACTTTTTCGTCATTGATACAATTGCTTTTAAAATAAATTGAACTGTACCAGCTCACATCTAAACAAACGTATAACATGAAATATAATGTTTTCTACAACCATATAAGAAAAGTTTAAACATAAAACATTTAAATACATTCTATTTAGGTTTCCTAAATGTGCTAAAAATAAGTCCCAATGGACACACGCTACATCTCGTGGTACTGAGTGGTTCCTGAGAAAGTATAGCGTCATATGTTCAAGGCACTGCTCCGAAGACAGCTTTAAATGGATAAACGATAAAACATTTGTTTTTGAATCAGCTGTACCTACCTTATGTTTATCAATTTTTGTATGTCGTATTGTATGTTGTATATTTATTAAAATACCATTTTATATTGAGTTTTAATTTTAACTTATATAGGTATTCACTGAAAAGATAAACTGAAATTCATTTTTGAGAATATTTTTATTACAATCTACCTAATTAGATCTCATTTTTAGTTTCCGAGTACGAATAACCGCGTAGGTTGTTATTTGACCATAAATTGTGTGATTTCTGAATCTAATACGCCTGTGTCGAAAATGGCAAAGTTTATTATTATCTGGCTAGCGAAAGTTCATCCTGGCATTAGTTGCAAAATTTGTATATAGCCACACTTTAGTGTTCCAGCTATAACAATGTTGATATAAAAGCGAAACGAGTGACTGATTAATTTTTTTTTTTTTTTTTGGATATAATATAATATATTATGTAAGGAAATAACATTTCTTTAATTCCCTTTGAATACATGCATCCTTTGATTATTGTCGGTAAAACAAGAAGAGCTTGCTTTTAATATTGCTTTTAATAATTATAATTAGAGAGATGGCGCTGTGTGAATAAGGACGTCATCGCAGTTCTAGCGAAATTGTGAATCAATGTCAAAGATAGAAGCCATCAAATAGTAGTAACAGGATAAGAATTAAGATAGTACACGTACCCAATGTAACTGAAAGGTTTGAATATAGAAAATATTTTTATATTGAATCTTTTTTACATACATACATTCATACATAAACTCACGCCTTTTTCCCAGAGGGGGTAGGCAGAGGTGCCAGGGCACCCACATTTCGCCTTGTATGTTCCGTCCCACGATGTGATAGATGGCGAGCCTATCGCCATATCGGGCATAAATTCCTGACTCTAAGCTGATAATGAATAGAAAAATCCAATATTACTTTGCCCAAACCGGGATTCGAACCCGAGACCTCAGCTTTGTAACCGTACCGTAGTGCAACTACGCCACCGAGGCAGTCACATTTTTTAAGTATTTTGTAAATTATTAGGAGTACAAATAAGTTTCCGCCGTTTTGATAGAAATGACATACCACGAAGCTCACGTTAAATTTCGCAGATGATAACCAGCTTGAAAATTAGGTTGCTCATTCAAGAACAACACAACTCTATCAAATTATTAACTTCGTATTAGCATCATATATTTCTTTTGATCCAAAAATGACTAAATTTGACCCAAATAAGCGTCATTTGCGGGAACTTTTAATCTACTTCTTTAATTTAAAAATATCTGCATCTAAGGCGCATCGATTGCTCATAGAAGTATAATATAATGATGCTGCCTTGAGTAAGAGAACATGTTGTGAGTGATACAGTCTTGTACGACTAAATCACCGATTTTAAACTGGTGGTGAAAAGTGGATACATTATGATATTCGAAAAAGAAATTAATCATTGGGACTACCTGGCCACGCGTCAACATCTACATCAAAACCGAATACTCATAGAAAAACACTCATGCTGTGTATTTTGTGGGATCAGTTGGGTGTGGTGGTGTATTACGAGTTATTTAATCCAGCCGAAACAATCACTGGAACTCTACCGAGCTCCATTGAAGAGATTGAGCTGTGCTCTGAAGGAAAACGCCCTTAATAATACTTCAGACACAACAAAAATATTCTTCTTCATAAAAACGCTCATCGTTCTTTCGCAATCAACATTATTATGTTGACAAAAAACGGCGGGAACTTATTTGTACACCTATTATATAAAATTAATAGTAAACATGTTCCAAACATACTGAAAGGCGTTTTTATTATTCTTTTCAAAAACACATTAAGATTATTACGTCGTAATAATTTAATAAAAATGAAATCCGTAAAATAGTTATTTTTAATCCATCGACAATATTATCGACATAGTTTTATACAATAATATTTTGTTCACATCACTACGAGCCGCTACCTCGTCTCTCACTTCCCCGCTCTCGTAACCTAAATTGGCACTTTTGGATTCAAACAAATTTGACATTATGCGGTATCTATTGGGAGTGATCTGTGATGGGATAGGAACCCAATGATGTTTTAATAAAGATGACGCATATCCATATTGCGTGACGCTTAAAAACTGTCCTACTATGCATATACATACTCATTTGTTAATAGTTTATGACAATTTTAGTGAATGAAATAGATTATACAGAAAGTACGAGACGGAAAGAGATAGCATTGCGCTATCAAAACATAGAATCGAAGCGATAGAAACAGAAGGGTGACGATAAATAAAACTGCCTATTTGGTTGTATGAGAATTTAATATATTAATATTGAAGTTGCTCCGTGAGTCTACCTGTGGTACGCCATCCTGAAACAAAACGTAATTTTATTTGCTTACAACCATGAAAAAATAAAGAAATAAATTGTTTTTTATATTAGTTTTTAGGTAAGCATGCACTGAAAAATCGATCTCTTATTAATATTATTTTTTGTTGTAATGATGGCAAGTGATACGACCGCTCGTAGACATAAGCAAAACCAAAAGACACCTTATATTACAAAGCAATACTTGGCATTCACTGCGCTCGTCATCCCGAGACATAAGATCTTAAGTCGCAATAAGCACAGCGATTACTCAGACGAGAATATACAAAGCGGAACATAATATGGCATTTAAACTGCCGTTTGGCGGGAGGAATAGACATTGAAGTGGTACCTACCATATGTGGCGGCCTCTCACATATGAGTAACCCGCCACTAGTAAACAACCGATACTACAACCGATGGTGCAGGTTTTTTATATTTATATATTTTCGTAGTTGTATATTTTTATTCATAATTAAAATGTGCTAAAATAATATTAATTGTTGTTATAGGCATCCAGTCACGATCCCCTCTGTATGTTCGAACTGTACTTAGCTGCTTACCTATTTACGTCTTAAGAGCTCATCACGTGGAAATCTGGAACCATTCAATGATAAGTGTAAATATATATGTACTCGTATAGTCAATCAAAATATATGGGGAAGCTAATGTATTTTGTATTGTTCGTGTTATATATTATGAAAATAATACATAACAAATAACTTAATCGTTTTAAATATGATTGAATTAGAAACAAATATGAAACAATCCAAATCCATTCAAACTTTTATCGTCAATTTTCTGTATCTTCGGTTTCGCTTCTGCCTTATTAGTCTATGACGCACGCTTCTTGTCTCTATCGCACTTCAAGATTTTTGTATTAGGCGATCCTTCTTACACAATTGAAGGCGGTATTTACTAATTTAAAATAAAAATTAAATTTTGTGTGGTTTTTATATACTTACGTATGGTGTGTAGCTCCAATTTAGTTACATATATTTGCACCATAGTTTTTACACTTTTAAAACACACAATTCGGCACTGTAGATAATATTTTCGTAATAAATTATGTTGACAGCACTGACGTCTTCCCTCTGTCGCCGTTGCCATGCGACTAGATGAAATTACACCAATTGCCCGAATTTGAACGCCTCACTTTTGAAGTGCTAGTGCGATATCTACGTCGTATTTGTATAATATATCATTGTAGGAACCCCATCCAGCAACACGCGAGGCAAAAGTGTCCAGTCGACCTTACAGATGGTTCTTGGGCTCCCCACAATAATGGCTTGGGTTTTGCTAGGATTTAATTTGAGGCCGTAAGCTTTACTCCATCTGTTAATTTTCTCAAGATCACTATTCATGAGATGAATAGCATCATCCGGATGAGTGTGGGGAAATTGACAATAGAGTTGAAGATCGTCTGCATAAAGATGGTAGGATGAAGAAAGATTACATGAAATGGAGTTGATAAAAACTGAAAATAAAAGAGGAGATAAGACGCCACCCTGAGGTACACCGGCAGAAGTGCTACACCACGAGGAAGTCATTTCCCCTAGGCGGACACATTGACGGCGGCCATGCAGGTAACTTTGAAACCAGTCAATGACGCTTGGAGATATGTTGAAGGAGCGCAGTACAGCAAGGAGAATATCAAAGTCAACTGTGTTAAAAGCGTTACTGAAGTCAAGGAGCGTAAGCACTGTCAACTGCCCGTTTTCCATCCCGAGACGAAAGTCGTCGGTGATTTTGACAAGTGCAGTGACTGTGCTATGTCTTGGACGAAAGCCAGATTAGAAGGGATTAAGGAGGTCATTTCGGGTAAGGAATGAGTGTAACTGATTATAAACTAGACGCTCAAGGACTTTAGATAGGAAAGGAAGAATTGATATGGGACGGTACTCGGAAAAGGCTTTAGGGTTCGGTTTTTTAGGTAAAGGAATAATCTGTGCTTCCTTCCATAAAGAAAGAAACACAGCATTGGAAATGGAGAAATTTAAAATATGACACAGGATAGGGAGAACAATATCAAGGATAGGAAGAAGCATTTTGCGGCCTATACTGTCCATCCCAACTGCATTAGACGCTATTGACAGGATGCTCCTCCGAACATCACAAGCAGTGAATTGACGAAACACAAAAGAAGGAAGGTCAGGAGCGGAAGCATTGGAGAGAGAATTGATAGTAGAGGCTTTAACAACGCCGTCTATATTAGGAAAAGAAGAAAAGTGCAGATTCATTAGATTAATGTCTAACTTGTTAGAGGAATCCTCTTGGCGAGGCTTTCCAACTCCTAATGACCTGAGGAACTTCCAGACTTTAGCTGGATCCTCAACTTGAACTGAGTCATGAATATGGCGTCTTTGAGCGTCCCTACACACCAGATTGCAGCGATTTCTCATCTTAACATAGTGAGCTCTACTAGCCTCAGTAGGATGCAACTTGTATTTGGTTTTGGCTGCAGACTTTATCTTTTGGAGCTCTTTTATTTCATTTGTGATCCAAGGTGCAGGTGTTTAATTTTAACGGCTCTCAAAGGGGCATGAATATCATATAGCTGGGTGATAATGCTGTTGAATAAAGTGACTTTGTCATCTACTGAGTCAGCCGTCATCACAGGTGCCCAACAACTCTAGAACTTTCGCATCCCTTAAGAAAGCTTCTTCATTAATACCACTGAAATTACGCTGCAGAATGACCGTGGGTTTCAATTTAGGAGGCCGAAGTTTGTAAGAGACAAAGATAAGATGGTGATAGGAAAAACAATCAGCTAGGCATTGACCGTGCTTGGTGACATGCACTAGTGATGAAACAAGGATTAGATCAAGTAGAGAAGGGGTCGAGTTTGGAAAATGATGGGTCGCAGTAAGGGGAAGAATATGCATGTTGCTCGACTTCACAATGCGTTCAAGAGAAGTGGAACGGTGATCTTGTTTGAGAAGGCACGTATTAAAATCACCCATAATAATGGTGTGACTGTAAGAGGGCAAAAGATCTTCTAAGGTCTTCTCAAACGAAGCAAAATAATTAAAACGTAGGGAAGGGCTATAAAAGACTCCGAGTAGTACCTTAGTATGCGCAAGTATGACTTCAATGAAGAGGTGCTCGCGGACATTGGGCAGAGGCGGTTGGGTAGAAGCACTAATAACGGAGAAAGGAATATGTGCTCGCAAGTAAATAGCCACACCTCCACCGCTACTCCCAATCCTGTCATTGCGAATAAGATTGAAGCCGGGTATAGTATATGCAACAGAAGGAAGAGAAGGTTTAAGCCACGACTCGGAGACTAATATAGCATGAATATTCTTAACGTCAAAAGACATCAGCATATCGGAGAAATGAGCCGGAATGCTCTGCGCATTAATGTGAACTACGTTCAAATTCCTAGGAACGTCAGAGAAATGAGAATCCAATGTTTCTGAAAGAGAGGGGATGCTCGCAAAACTATCCTCGCTGCTATCACTTGTCGAACTAAACGATAGGAACTCACTATTATCACTGCGATCAAAAATATTATTCATTACAAATATATTAAATAAATATAATATTATTTATATACCTATTAAATTATTCTATAAAATGCAATAAAAACCTAATAAAAATTAAAAAATGCTGTTATATACGAGGGGCGATCAAAAAGTAATGATAATAAGTATAAAAAAACAACGATAGTAGTTTAAATTTAATTTATTTTTCTACATAGTCTCCTAACAAGTCGATACATTTAGTCCAACGTTTCTCCAAACCTAAAATACCCTTTAAAAAAAATCTATATCTTGACTATCCCAAAATGCCTCTACAGCATCCATCACCTCGCTATCATCCTCAAATTTCTGGCCCCTGAGGTGTTCCTTGAGCCTAGGAAATAAATGAAAATCGCTGGGGGCTAAATCTGGAGAATAGGGCGGGTGTTCGACCAGTTCGAAGCCTGCTTCTCGAGTGGCAGCGATCGCAACTTCGGCTCTGTGTGCAGGAGCGTTGTCCTGATGAAACAGGACTTTCGCTCGGAGTTTGTCCCGTCTTTTTTCCTTTATGGCGTCTCGCAGTCGTCTTATTTGATCAGCGTAGTAGGAGCCCGTAATAGTAGCTCCCTTTTCTAGGTAATCAACCATTATGATTCCCTGAGCATCCCAGAAAACGGACGCCATAACCTTGCCCGCCGAGCTCGAGACTTTGAACTTCTTAGGAGTCGGTGAGGATGGCCTTTTCCAAGTCATCGATTGTTGTTTGGTCTCCGGATCAAAATGATGGATCCATGTTTCGTCCATGGTCACAAATCGTGACAAAAATAATTCTTGGTCAGCCTGGAACTTTGCAAGATTGGCTCTTGAAATGTCAACTCGCTTTTTCTTTTGTTCGTCCGTTAACATTCTCGGGACCCAACGCGCGGAGACCTTCTTCATATTCATTTTGCTGGTCAAAATGTTTTGGATGCTGCCATATGAGATCCCTGTGACCTCAGCTAAATGTCTGATGGTTACTCTTCGGTCTGCTAACACGATATCTTCGATTTTTTTCACGTTTTCCTCCGTGAGGGACGAGGTTGGGCGTCCCTCGCGATGTTCATCTTCTGTGGATGTTCTACCCAACTTAAACTCTTTGCACCACCGTGCCACCGTAGAATATGGAGGAACAGAGTCCCCCAGTGTCTCCACCAAATCGGCGTGTACCTCTTTGGTAGACATTTTTTTCAAACAGAGGTACTTGATGACGCATCTCACTTCGTGTTTCTCCATTTTCGTGTTGTCGCTCCGACTGCTGGTATTCAAATGAATGTAGCTCCTCCAAATGACGTCCTATTTATACAATTTTTTAGCTGGGAAGTGGTGAAGGACTGAAGAAGCGAAATGTTTTTTTTTTTAATTTTTATCTTTATTAGAATTACCCGTTTATCATTACTTTTTGATCACCCCTCGTATGTCCACTTCACCTGCCGGTTTCCGAAAAGAGAGAGAATATGGTAAAAATAACTGGTGATAAGAAAGGTGAAATATTAAATGGTGGTAGGTCTCTCATATGTGAGAGGCCATCTGGGTGGGTACCACCGCAGTGTCTATTTCTCCCGTCAAACAGCAGTGTAAACGCACTGTTGTGTTTCGGGTTGAAGGGCATTGTAGCCAGAGTAACTACTGGACATATTGAGACTTAACATCTTATGTCTCAGGATGGCGAGCGCAGTGGAATGCCGAGCATTGCATTGTAATTCAAGGTGTTGTTTGGTTTTGCTACTGTTCATGAGCGGTCGTATCGCTTACCATCAGGCGAACGGCATGCTCGTCTCGCCATTCATAGCAATAAAAAAAAAAACTAAACTTTACTAACTAAGAATCTAATAACATTAAATAATAATTATCACTACCCAACGCAACAAGAACAAAACTATTCTATAATCAACAAAGTAAAAACAAAAAATAATAATGAGAATAAACCCCTTATCTTTGTATCAAAAAAGAAAACAATAAGTTTCGTTAAAAAAGATTAAAACATTATTATAAAATATTAATAAATAAATTCAATGGTAATCTATAATATTAAAAAATAATCTATTGGACTGTGTATGTGATGGAGTAATAAAACGCAATGAAAACAACTTGGACCCTACTATATTCATCCGAACGAACGAACGAACGAAGTTGGGCCCTACTATATTCATCCGAACAAACGAAGTTCGAAACTTCGGATAATCGCAGTTTATATACGATACGAATGTACCTACATATACTTATGGTCGTAATTGACTTATGGTTACGATGTACGTTATACAACTTCGAACTTTTACAGAGTAGATACATTCGTATCGTATATAAACTTCGATCGTCCGAAGTATCGAACTTCGTTCGTTCGTTCGTTCGGATGAATATAGTAGGACCCCTTATGACAGCTAGACATTCGCTGTCAAGCTGACGTGAAAACATAACCTAAGACATAACAAACATCAATAAAAGTTATAGTCTAACAACATAGGGTAGTGATAATATTGTAAAAATTACCCACTTGGGGTGGCTAATATAATAAATGTATTATGGTACAAACATCGGAGCACCTATTTCCTATTAGCTGCGGCCGCACGCCTTGGTTTAGTAGCAGCTATTGGATCCTTGGCAGTGGCTTCAGTTTTCTTGCGAATGGATACCGCTGGAACACAACTCGTTACAAGTCCATCCAATTCAGCTGCAGAAGTGATACGATGCCGCTTGCCATCAGGGCTCAACACGAAGACGTAGCCATCACGGGTCCAGCATTTTGTCACTCCAAAACGCTCCCGCGCCGCCATGAAAGCATCATGTCTTGCTTTTGTAAGGAACTCTGATAGAGTTATCCCAGAGCTCTTTAATTTTGTTTTGGCTGCCCAGATCTGGTTACGCAGAGAAGAATCACGTAACTTAAACAAAATGGGCCTGGGTCGGTCAGCACTAGATTTTCCCATTCTATGACAGCGAGCAATGTCCACACCACTGAAGCTGGGGAATTTAAAGCGTTGCACGAGAATATCAACAATGGCTGCTGAGATATCTTCTTTGGGATCTTCAGGGACTCCGTGCAGCAGCAGTATTTTCCTCCGTGTGTGCATTTCGAGGCGGTCATTATCAGATAAGAGTAGGTTTAATTGGCTCTGCAGAGTACGAAGAGCCTGGAGAGTGAAACTTTTGAAAGAAGAGAACTCGGCTTCAAGTGCAGACAATGTGTTGGATGTGGATGGTGAAGAAATCTTCTGCTGCCTCCCTTCAAATTCAGCAAACTTTTGATTGAAGATGGTGCTAAGCTGGACTAGAGACTCCTTGATTGACTCCATTGTTTGTGATGTAGTTGTTGTGAAAGTGAAGTGCCAAAAATAAAAAAGTATGGGAAAAATTATGTGTTTATTATTTCTTCAGGAAACACAGTCACCGGCAAGTACTATGGACACACTTTACTGTAACATATATTTTAGTAATAATTAAGCAAAATAATACTATTTTCTGTAGGTTTTTCTGGAGAGGTCTCTAATAACGATGATAACTTTCAAAGTACCGCCAAAAAAAAAAATTATACATATAAAGTACCCTGTCCATCACAGGAGCTACTATGGGAGCAATCCACCCGTCCGTCCCACCGCTTCCGCCTCCTACGGCGCGTGTGGCAGGCGCTGGTGTCGCTGGCGGTGCTGGCGGCGGTGGCGGCGCTGCAGCTGGCGCTGTGGAAGCTGCTGGCGCTGCAGACGCACCCACTACTGCTGGCTGCAGCCGTCACGGCACTGCTTACCTTGTGCCCGCTACTGTTTCATTGGCTTATCAAGTTAGTATACGTATACTGTAGTATGGGAGCAGTCCACCCGACCCATCACAGCCGGCTCCTAGTGCGCGGGTGGCAGGCGTTAATGTCGCTGGCGGCGCTGTGTCCGCTGGTGTTTTATTTGCTTGTCAAGTTGGTGCACATCTATACTTATACAAGGTGTATTAAAACTACTACCGAAAACAAAGCCGATTGGTAGTTTTAGTAACTTCAGACAGAATGCATCTAAATATTTTGCAAAAAGAATTGCAAAGTATTTTTGTTGTTTTTTTTTTCTATTATCGTATTTGGGTGACAAATACTTAGTTTTTTCCAAAACAACAGTGTACACCCTTTTATTGTTAAAGACGCTATGGTACGCAAGGGTTTAAATTATTATTTTAGCAAAGACTATAAATTTACCACCCAAACAGGATGATATTTAAAAAATAGGCTAGTGTATATTTGATCGAGGCTTTAGTGCCTCTAAATTCAGTTGAAATATACAAAGCTGTGATAAGAAGTAATATGTTTCCGTAGGATCGAGTGCTACTCGTCCCGCACGGCCGTGTACGTGACGCTGGCGCGCACGTGGCTCCTGGACGCCGCCACGCTGCTGCTGCTGCTGGTCTACTGGTCCCGCTCCGACCAACACGTGCGTACATCACGCCTTCTAGAAGGGGTAGGCAGGTTAGACGTGCTACCAGGACACCCATGTTACATCTTGCGTGTCCCGCCCCACGATGTCGTAGAAGGCGATCCTATCGCCATATCGGGAAGAAATTATAAAATATCCACAAATATCTGATACCTAGGTACTGACACCACAATACAAAATATTATGTTCTACTTTTGTTAATATTTATTTTACTACGTCGCACTTCCTCTCATGACCTTTCCAAACTTGTTAATTCTTCGCTTAGTATTTAACGTTGCCTACATGCCCCTTATGGATACAATTTTTTAGTCGTTTATAACAACTTCATATATGATATGATAAAACATGCTTGTACAAAGTAAATTAGAAAAGGTACTCATGATTTACCCTTTACTCACCTTCACATGAGTTATTCACAGCATATTTTTTTATTTTTTATTTTGTTTGTTTGCACTCGATTGCAGTGTTGGGAAACACGTTTCGGTCAGGAGGTGTACCGACTCGTGTTGATGGACGCGCTCATCTCGTTAGTTCTGTTGCCGATTGTTGAGTTTATTAGAGCTTTGATTTATAAGTAAGTTTTTGTTTTTATTTTATTTTTTCTAGAAAAAAAAATTTTTCATTTTAATTGGTTTCAGCAGCAAATTTTTATTTACCGTCAAAAATTACAACATTTTAAAGTAAAGTTCTTTAAATTACTACCTTAGTAGATACTGCTATTATATTTTAATTAAAGATAATATACTAGATCATTTTAATTGTTTTCGGTAATTTTTTAATTATTTTTTTTACCATAAAAAAAGCTAAATTTTAATGCCAAAGTTTTTTATTTTTATTTTATTACTACCTCAGTAACCACTGCTATTATATTCTAATTAAAGACAAAATAATTTTAAAAAAAACACTCTCAATCGTGTTCATGATTGTAGAGGAGGCCCGTGCCCTGCAGTGGGACGTATATGGGCTGATATAGATATATAATTAAAAAAAAATTGTTAAAAACAATGTATTGATAACATGCACGAAGCCACAATATTATCGATATCCCCCAGATTGAACCCAGCGTGTTCCCCGCCGGAGTTCAACCTGGCGTACAACTCCTTGACGCTGATCTACAACCAGTCGCTGGTGTGGGTGGGCGCGCTGTTCAGCCCGCTGCTGGTGGCGGCCGTGGCGCTCAAGCTGCTGCTGCTCTTCTACGTCAAGCGGGAGTGCGCGCTCAGAGCCTGCCAGCCCGCTAGGAAGGTGCGCGTGCGCATGGATATATTTTGTTGAAAAACCTAGCCGTAAAGGCGAATACTATAAATAAATAAACACCCAACAGTCACATATATCAGGAACTGCAAGACTTTGCGGTCTCACAAACACCCAGACCCGAGAGGAATATTTGTAAATCACACAAACACAACAATTCCTTCTTTTTTTTGAAGTCGGTTAAATAAGTTTTAAATCTGTCTAAGCGTTTTCACGTGAATGTTTAAATGTGTACACGAGTGGTAATATACTGGCGTCACGCGTGCAGGTGTGGCGCGCGGCGCAGACGCAGACGGTGCTGTACATGCTGGTGACGCTGTCGCTCTTCGCCACGCTCTTCAGCCTCGGCACCATCTACCTGGGGTCAGTATCGCACTGTATAGCTTACTAGGGGGGGAGGGGGTAACAGGCATAGAAACTGTGTGTATATTACTTATTTCATGCCTAACAACGCAATGCTGATGAATGTGTATAGTTTTAATGTTTTATTTAGTTGTAAAAAATTGCGAGACGAGCATGCCATTCGCCTGATTGTAAGCGATACGACTTAGGAGCCCTACTATATTCATCCGAACGAACGAACGAACGAAGTTGGGCCCTACTATATTCATCCGAACGAACGAACGAAGTTCGAAACTTCGGACGATCGACATACGAATGTATCTACTTTGTAAAAGTTCGAAGTTGTATAACGTACATCGTAACCATAAGTCAATAACGACCATAAGTATATGTAGGTACATTCGTATCGTATATAAACTGCGATTATCCGAAGTTTCGAACTTCGTTCGTTCGGATGAATATAGTAGGGCCCCAGCTCATGGACAGTGACAAAACCCAACAAAATTATAAATTACAAAGCAATGTTTGATTTTCCTCTGCACTTAGCACTCGCCATCCTGAGACATAATATGTTAAGTTACAATATGGCTCAATATGATTTTATTTTAGTTACTTCTATACCTCTTTAGTCAATTGATTTGTCACCCACTTTGCTCTGGAGGGAAGTGGGCAAAAAAAAAAAAACAACTATTAATTTAACTTTCTGATTAATTTTGTTGCGGTTAAAGGCAAGTAAGACATTCCCGGAGACTCGTCGAGCTTCAATGCTCGGTGTCATTACATTGCGTGCCACTGTTGATCTTGGCTTACAAGACTTACAGTGGTGGGTGTGAGGGCGGGACAAGGGAAGCTCGATGAGTTTCCGAGAATGTCTAACTTGTCTTTAACTCGCAACGATATTAATCAGAAAGTTAAATTAATAGGAGTTGGAAATAAATAATTATAAATAAATTAATATAATACTAACTACCCAGGCGGTATCTCACATATGAGAGATCCACTAGTAAGCCACGCGTTAGCGCTAAGCTGGAGAAGCATAAGAGCGTAGTATTGACTCATTGTGTGTGTATATGTGCGTGTGTGCAGGAGCTCGTCGTCGTGCGGTCCGTTCGCGGGGTACTCGCGCGTGGTGGGCGTGGCGGAGGACGCGCTGCGCCTGCAGGCCCGGCCCGCCGCGCGCCGCCTGCTCGCCTTCCTCGCACGACCCGGGTTCATCGCCTTCCTGCTGCTCGCACTCGGGTATGTACTGCAGTCACATACAGTAACCACATGCCCATGCCGTATGCTGGTATACATACATTTGTAAATTTATTTTAAAAAAAAATTATTGCAATGAATAGCGAGACGAGCATGCCGTTCGCCTGATGGTAAGCGATACAACCGCTCATGAACAGTAGCAGAACCAAACAACACCTTGAATTACAAAACAATGCTCGGCATTCCACTCCGCTCGCCATCCCGAAATATAAAATGGGAAGTCTCGATATTCAGTAGTTATTCTGGCTACAATATCCTTCAATCCGAAACATAGCAGTGCATTTAAACTGCTGTTAACGGGCCTCTCACATATATGAGAGACCTACCACCAGTAACATACTTAATACTGTTTACATGTTACCCAATACATTAGTATAGAACATAATATTACATTATAATACAATAATACAAATAACTAATACAAATAAGTAGTACATTAGGAGAGGTTAGGCTATACTCTCTAGTTCACGGCGAGTTAAATGGGCGCCATTCGCCTGTCCACATCGTCTGTCACCCATAACGCGTGATGGCCACCGAGAGGTTTTAGTCGGTATGCCGGCAAAATATCTTTTTAGATCTCGGTAGGGACCCAGCCTGATAACAGGCTGGAAGGCCGGAGACCCCGACATGCCCCTTCCGATCTCCCCCGAGTGTCGGAATGAAGGCTAAAGGAGCTTTACTCTCGTTAAAAAAAAAAATACTCTCTAGTTGTTCGATCCCCGCATCATTCTAATTTTTTATAGTCATGACTAAAGAATAGACCACTAGCCACTGGGTCACGACATAAAACTTGTATCTTAGCGTGGAGTCAGTACTACATATGTGACTGTTGGGTATATTTAGTTACTACTAGCTGTACCCGCGACTTCATCCGCGCGGAATTTAACAAAAAAAATATTTTTCTAAAATAAAAGATTTTTTCTAAAATAAATGTAGCCCAAGTTACTCTTTATTATATCAGCTACCTGACAATAAAAGTCCCGTCAAAATCGGTTCAGCCATTTCAGAGATTAGCCGGAACAAACAAACAGACAGACAATAAAAATTCTAAGGTCATTTTCGTTATAGGTATCGTGTATATAACGATATGTAGTTGGTCATTTTTTGATTTTCACTTTACAAACAGACACTTCAATTTTATTTATATGTATAGACTACTTATTTTGTTACGTGTGTGTACAGCGTGTGCGTGCACTACACGCGAGCGCGTGCGCGTGCGCACGCGGGCATGGTGCAGCTGCTGCGCCACATGCTGGTGCTGCAGGCCAAGGACAAGGACTTCCTGCTCGACGCCATCGCCAAGGTCTCCAGGGGAGGTGAGGACTACACTTGTATACCCCTCTATCTTTTTTCCCCTTCTAATATTTATCTATAAGAAGAACATCTCTGAACACAGGCCTTTTGCTAGGGATCGCCACTGTAATCTGTTTCAATTCTTCAGAAAAATAATACGTCTTGGAAAGAAAATACATTTGCAAGCAGAAGAGTAAAATTTTAATATATTTATTTACAAAATAAACACAAAATATTAACGATTCAAATAACTAAATACTTAAATAAAAATCGATATACCGCAGAATGGCTGTACAGTCCGAAGGGCGAGGAGGAAGAGCCAGAGAGTCACACGTGGAAGTACGTGCGCGACGTGCGCAAGCCCTCCAACTGCGGCTTCCAGCTCGCCGCGCGCCCGCGCTCCTCGCGCCGGGACTCGCTGCCCCCCGGACCCCCCGGACCCCCCACCACACACGGACCCACCACCCCACACGCGCAGCGCGACGGAGACACAGACAGCTCCTTCAGCTGGCAGGGCTCCGATCACGAGCACACATAAACATATACCCTTCTGCCCTTTCGACGCTTCCTTTAGACATTATGTACTGTAAGACCCCATTCGTACGGGCGCTATTACAACGTGCGTTAAAAAAAGTTGCAATGAAACAAAGGTAAATCTTTAATAAGCTTTTTTATCGAGCGCCGTCGGATTTTCGACGTTAAGAGTTGGCCGTTAAAGTTTCATTTTATATGAACATAAATATTGGGAACGGTAAAAAACGGGACTCTAAAATTAGCCCTTAGATCCCATTCGCACGGGCGCTTGAAAAGCGTCGTCTTTGTTGGTTTCTTTTACCATTCATACATACATTTTTTTTCGCGCCGATTAGGTGATATTTCAGAACTTGATAAACACACAAATTACTAGAAATCTGAAAATTTTAATATGTAATCCTGTTTTGGGCGGATTTTTGATCAAATTTCGTTTACCAATAGAATTTATAGCAATTTGATTTTAAATATATATAAATCGTTAGCTCAATTTTCACTAACGACCACAGAAGTGGCCCGTTTTTGAATGTATGGCCGCTCTTCCTATTTTATATACTTCTACCGCTACCGTATCTATTAGACAAAACACAGCGGAACGTACAGCATCCAAGCCGCTGGAGCACTATGACTTTACATTGTATAATATTGTAATCTTACGAATGAAATTCCTAGTAATCATAAGTGATAGTCGGAAAGTCGAAAGAGTCTAGTTTTAAGTGATAGTCGAAGTCTAATGGTTTCTTAGATTTACGCGAATGTTACACATTGAAATAAAACTATTATTTACGAATTTTATCGCGAATTTGGTTTAATTTTTACATTATTTAGGGTTTTTTCTAGAGTCCACCTCGTGACCATGAAAGCTGTAAAGTGGTCGAAACGTCGGGAAATTAAAAAATGTAAAATTAAACCAAATCCGCGGTAAAATCCTTAAATAATAGTTTTATTTTAATGATAGTCGAAGTCATCAACAAGGTTGTTTGTAAGAAGGTGCTATTTTGGTAGTCATTACTGCATTTTGATATAAAGTATTAAGCGTTAAGCAAAGCCAAATGGAATTAAATTAAGTATTAGGGACGTCCCAAAACTACGTGCTAATAAGTAATAACTGTTCGACTTTAAACTAACTGCCTAATTTAGACTTAAAACCTATTTTAGTTAACCTTTTGAACGAATTTTGTATTCAGTGTGAGCGAAGAAAAAAAAACATTCGATAGCTAAAATAAGTTTTAAAAACTGTCTATTAGTTAAATCGTTGATATTTACGTGATGGTTGTGCATTTATTACTTTTAAAAACTATAATGATTGTAGAAATGAAAGTTATTTCACAGTGAGACAGGTAAAGTTATGGCGAAGCCAACACATTGTGACAAAAAAATACGCGGGATGAACAACAAAGAACTAACCACACAAAACATATATATATTTTTTATTATCTGTAATATACATAGGCTAAGGGAAAACTTTTGTATAAATATATCTGTTTTTTATTATGAAATATTATTAATTTAACTTATTTTGTAATAAATAGTGTGTGTTAATGTACATATACTACAGGATGATCTATTCTTGGCATTTATTAACCTACTAATATTAGGTGACCTATTTATTTGTTCGTATGCCGGTACTATGCAGTAAAAAATACGTGACTCTAAATATAGTAGGCGACAGGTCGAGATGGTAGTCGGGGTATAAGATGAGGTTTGGCGGAGGGGACGCCCCGTACCGCCACAGATCGCCCACATTGTCATGGTCTTAGTAATGCATGAGACCGCATCGACCGCGGTTATCGATATCAATATATCGATCCCGCTTACATGGTTATTTGTGTATTTATTTGACAGTGGTAACTTTAAAAAACATAATTTTAGATTCTATTAAGTTCACACAGTTTTCCCATAATAGATTTTCTAATATATCTTCCATGTGCAGACAATCAATTGGTTACAAATTAAATTATAGATAAAATGTTTTATCATAATTATTGTGTATAATAAACTTGATATAATTATTTTTACTCATAAGTCGTTGCGTTACAAAAAAAATATCGATATGAACTACTTAGAACGTTATACTACATCACTAGGAAATTTCCATGTCGACCTGTTGCAGATAGGAGGAATATTGTTTTTAGATCAAGGATGTGTAAAGTGTCTTAACCAAAGTCCTATAACATTATAATGTGCAGTTTAATCAAATTCTAACAGCATATTAATGTATGTAAATCGTATATTTTGTATATTACCTATATGTAATCTATGTTATATGTCACATATTAAACTATGTATTTATACAAAACAATGTGGTCCTCATTTTAACGTATGTATGTAAAATAATCTTATACGACCCATATTAGATTATAATGTCTATAACATACTTTTGGCCAAATAGTAAAAGTTGTGAATTATGATGAGTGCATATAGCATTCCCCTTTCGTCATAGTATACCCTTTCTGCTTAATCCTGTAAGGTGCTTTGGGGTAGCACCGTAGCACAATGATGAAAGGGGTAAGAACGTAAACTTCTATATTTTACATGAGTTTACGTGCTTACCCCTTACGTAGTGCGTAGTATTACGGTGTTACCCCAATGTAAGTTATTTATTTAGTCATAAAACATTGGTTTGAACTTTTGTCATAATACCCACTCGAGCCAAGTACCATCAAACGAGGTAAATGGGTACAGGGGTGAACAGGGACAAGTCATATTTATACATACATAATATGTAGGTATATAAATTTAATTGTGTATTAAATGTTCAGACTGTAGTATTTACGATTTCAACACATGGGGTATAGTTTCAATTAATTTGTTTTCGGAGTTGCATACCAAAAAAATTAAAAACTTTATCCTGATAGGTTTCACACACATACAATTAATTAATTACTGGTATTAGAAGGTACGGAACTCTAGATGCTATAGTTCGATTCGCGCTTGGCAGGTTTATTTTTTCATTTGACCAGTAGGTACTCAACACCACTAGACTTCCACTTACAATATTCCCAAGTCAACACGTGATGAACATGATAATGACAAATAAATACTTATTTATTAAGTGCTCTTCAGGGCAATTCAAGTATAATGTTTCAGATATCAGGCGCCAATTTGAAGAGTCTTTTCTTTATGGTTCTTAAATGTTCCGGAAAATTTAATAATGAGAGGATATTTACAAAGTACTTGTACAGTTCATATTTGACGGTTTTGAAATAGCACCCTGCACTGAGACAATTTAATATTCATGCCACCGTGCCGCGCTGGTGACAATTTTTCGTGTCAGAGTGTACGGAAACGGACGCAATTTAATGTTTTCCCAGTTTTTTATTACTGATACTAATATTGCTCTTTGACGCTATATAGTGTCTGTGTCTTTATAAAAATTGCCAGGAGAACAACAATTCATCACGAAAATTCATAGTAGATATTCAAAATCGCGCTTATTCAAACATACACACATAAATGCATACATACCTACTCATCGAATTAAGATCATCTATTTAAAATAGAGTAAAGAAGGGATTAGTTCAGAAAGCGATTTTACAGTTCTAAATTGAAAGTTTCGCTATTTGAAAATGCCTCCTGCGATCTATTATTCAGTACTCCAAGGTCTTAAAGACGATCTCCTATTATTAAGTAGCACATTTTTTAAAAATAAATCGCTTTTTTGTGCATAACTCAAAAAGTGGTTTTAGTACTTACGGCATTTTAGCTTGAGGACGGAAGTATAGAACAAATGGATCAGGTCCATCGGAGGACTATTATTGCCTCCTAGAAAACCATCCTGAAGAAAAGTAAAGTACTTTTGGATTTTCTAAAACAGACAGCCCGGCTGTCTTATGTTATGATGTTATTATTAGCCAGGAGTCAGGAATTTGTTCCCGATATAGCAATGGGCTCGCCTTCCTATTACATGTGGGACGGAACACACCAGGCGAAACCTATCATACCATATCATCATCATATCATTTGTTTGAAAAGGTATGCTATGATATCACCAAATCATAATGTACCTTTTCAAACAAGCTTCGGTGATTATTTGAATTAGATAGGACGGGAGGCATCGGCGATTTGCCACCATTGCAGTACTGGAGACCAGGATTCCGCATCGCACACCTCATGCAGTGTTCTGCCTGGGAGGTGGAGAGGCGAGTCCTGACAAATGAGCTTGGCCAAAACTTCTCTCTGCCAGCTGTCATTTTGGCAATGCTGAGAGGAGAACGCTAGTGGAAAGTGCCGATGGAGCAAGATGGGGTTTTTAGTCGGTAAAAATCCGGCATTCCCTCCTGGTGCGGGAATCCAAGAGGATTTTCACCATTAAAAAAAAACGTGGCCTTACAGCTGTGTGAAGTCCGCCAACCCGCACTAGGCCAGTGTGGTGGACTATATGCCCTAGTCACTCTCATTCGACCTCTAGATTGTAGAGGAGGCTCGTGCCCTGCAGTAGGACTTTTATGGGCTGATACATAAGAACAACTTCGTGAGGAAACCTGAATTCCATAGCGATTAGTTTTCCATATATGTAAAGTCCGCCAACCTGCACTAGGCTAGCGTGGTGGATGAGGACTAAACTCTCACAAACGTATAACGTATTCTGGATTGTAAAAGAGGCCCGTACCCTATAGTGATCCGTATATGCCGATATGGGCTGAAACAGATACAAAACGAAAGCTATTTTGTAATGACTATTTATCCTTGTTAGGTCAACGTGGTCAGTCAACTATTCTACATATATAAACTTACGCCTTTTTCCCAGAAGGGGTAGGCATAAGGCAGAGGGGCGAGCCTATCACCATATCGGGCACAAATTCCTGACTCCGGGCTGATAATGAATAAAAAAATCCAATAACACTTTGCCCGACCCGGGATTCGAAACCGAGACCACAGCTTTGCAATCGTACCGTAGTACAACTGTGCCACTGAGGCAGGCCTATTCTAAGAATGATAAAAAGAAAACCTTTCCAGTGTTCAAGGTAGTTCTTTACAACTGCTTTACCACGTCCTGAAACAGAAAGACAATTTACATTTGAGTGGTCCGACTATTCGTGTGCCTTCTGTCCGAAAAAAAAAAACATTTTAGCCACATAGCCATTACCATTTTCCACGGGGAATGTTTATAACCTCGAAGATACGACTATTATCATAAATATTTAAAAAATGCGTCGTATACAATTGCTTTGAATCTTGAATACGCTACGTTAGCGTGTGACGCCCTCTGGCCAGATGGCGGGATGACTTGCACAAGAGGGCTTAGAGGCTTTGTAGTATATTTTGGGAGAGGTTTAAGTCCAGCAGTGCACTGCAACGGGCAAATGTTGATTAGGATACTTCGATCAAATATACACTAGATACAACATGAGCGCTTAGAAAATGGCACCGAAAAAGAGTGCTTAAATTTCGAGTAAGCACTCTTTCGCCTTTAGTCATAGATAATACACTTATACTAGAGACTTTAGTCGCGCACCGACCGTTGCTTGTGACAGTGCCTAAATGCTCTGTGAAAAAATGCAAAAACAAAACACTTACAATGTTTAAAACACATGGGATTTCATATTTTCGGCAATTATAATCCATGTACTTGCTTTCTACATTAATAAATATGTGAAATTGAGTACCAATAAATAAATATAAATAAATTTAGCAAACTAAAATCAACAAACTGTGCATCGCAGTTGTCCCTTTCTACTCGCTTAAATAGACAAAGATGAGTAGTGTCATGATTTGGAACAGAAAATATATGGAATAGTTTTATTGTTTTTAAATTACTAGAAATAATTAATGTACACTTATTATAAATTAACATCAGAAACATTTATTACAAATTTCCACTTAATGCAATAAAAATGAATAAGTGGCGTGAAATTATATCGCAAGAAATAGACGAAGAAAATTTTAAGCCTAACAAATCGAGCGTGGTGTGTGTGACTCCTTTTCCATATTCCTATGCACTACATATTCGGACAACATATTTAAGATAATATAATTATTACACTCTCGTAAATTCATAGAAAAATATGTAATCATTCGACTCCATTGCGATTGATTCGGGTGTCCAACTAAAGTCGTAAAATTTTATTACTTTCGGGGGCGTGTCATTCAGACTTTAAACAACATTATGTGAAAAGCTACTTTACGCCCCAGGAATAAGGTGGAATTTGTGTTAATTGAATTGGTATATGTGATCTTTTTGTTTGCTTTTTTGTTTCAATGCATCGGTGCCACTTTTTAAAGGAACATTTACAGGGAACTGTGTATCTAGTGTATATTTGATCGAAGTTAGGATACGATAATCTTATAGAGATAATTATCAGCAAAAGGCTACTCGTATTACATCGGAAAACAATGTTAACCCAACTACGTACTGAAACATCACAGTTTAACTATTTCTGTATCAGCCCATATACGTCCCACTGCAGGGCACGGGCCTCCTTTACAATTGAAAGTGGATAGGCCATATAGTCACCACGCTGGTCTAGAGCGGGTTGATAGACTATTTAACAATTTCCATTTAAACATTTTGAGTGCCTGTGGGTCCCTAGATTATGCAAACCAGGAATTTAAAATTTTACAGTTTATGACTAGTGTAAAACCCAGTACTATCTTACTAATATTATAAAGGTGAAAGTTTGTATGTATGTTTGTTACTCTTTCATGAAAAAACGGCTCAACAGATTTTGATGAAATTTGGTATAGTGATAGCTGACACCCTGGATTAACACATAGGCTACTTTTTATCCCGAAAAATGTAGTGTTCCCGTGGGATGAGTCAGGAAATAGAAGACGGGACGAACCTGAAGTCCACGCGAACGAAGTCGCGGGCAAAAGCTAGTAACATTATATATGTACAAATTAATTGAAATACAAATTGTTGTATAGATATAACGGAAAGAGTTTGTGTTTCTGCATATAGTTAATAGTTAATTTACGAAATTCGAGATCTTGACGTGGGACATTTAGATATGGTAAATGTTTGATAAATTCCAAAGTTACTGTTTTACTACACATTTAAGTATACTGAACTGATGATGCATAAGAATGCATCCTTTGAAACACATCAAGAATGGACATGCGGGACTGTCCTACAGTTAAACAAATATGTTCTCGTGAATTCGCAATTTAGTAAGACTAATTTAATATCTAACCATACTGTCTCTCACCTATGGAACAAATCGCATCAACAAGCTGTTATTCGACATTCTTTTCTGTTCTTTTTGCTTCTGGGTTATTCGGTGTTGACCATTGAAATATACCTACTAGAGGGAACACTGCAAATAAAATGTTTGTATCTTCTGTTTCTGTCTCTGTCTTAAGCATGGTGTTGACAGTGGTGCCATCTTGGTCAAACACATTTTTGCAACTTTGACGACCTACAGCAACGTATCGTAATTTAATTTTTATTCCTACCTCCATATTTTCAGTGTAATATGTCTAACTACGCCGCGGAGACCCTTAAATTAATCGAGAACACTTAGCAAGGCTTCAGCGTGATTCTCCTATACCATTCTCTGCTTACTGGACGCTCAAGCTGCTATTAATGCAAGTAAGTATTTCCAGTATAAAAAATAAAGCCGTTTAAATACCAGGATATTTCTCATAAATGTAAATAAATTATAAAAAGCGCTGTTGTGTTCCGGTTTGAAGGACTTTATAGCCAGAGTACCTAACTACTACATACATATATTGAGACTAACATCGTATGTTTCAGTATTACGAGCGCGGTGGAATACCAAGCATTGCTTTGTAATTCATGTTGTTTATTTATCGTCTAATACTGGCTGGTTGAACAGTTTATCCATCAAAAGTTTTTACAGCCCGATTTCAACTGGAAGAGATATACATTCAACCTCTTAGTTTAAGAGGCAATACGACTTGCCTATTCCAATTATAATCAAAGGAAGACAGCTGCGTGCAAATTACCTACCTTTAATTTAATTACAAAAAAAGTTAAATTTATGAATATTCTGGATAAGATAAAATAATTTGTTTTTAAGTTATTGTATTGTCATCGGTCTTGGATAAGTATGCCAAATTTCGAGTTAATCCGACGTTTTGAAGGGGGTCAAAATCATGTTCAAAGATTCCGTTACATACTAACATACGTCTGAAGCTAATAAAAGCGTATAAATAAATTTAAACCAAATCCGAGATAAAATTCATAAATAAGAGTTTAATTTCAATGTAAATTTGTTTATTTTATATTATTCTCAGTAAAGTTGATAGCACGCATGAATTTTGAGATGGTCAATACTGTGAAGTCTGAATAAGTGAACCCTTCACTAGTAATCATATTCCACATACACGTGAGATAGTGAGATAATTACTTGTATCTAATAACGTGACAGTCAAATGGAAATATTGTAGGTACGTATCTTAAGTGGAGCGACGGACGTAGTAAAAGTACCAATTACGTACTCCAAATGTGACTTGCATAATAGGTATGTCAACTGTCAGCATGGCTACTATCGGCTTGAAGCATTTCTCTTGGTCTTTTTACCATTAAAATTTAATCTTGACAGTTATTTATTAGTCTAATAATTATGAAAATATTCTGGCCAATTGAACATTGTGCGAAAAACGTATTCACCATAAATTAGATTCGATAGAGGACATTAACTTTAGTGCAACATAAGAGAGCATACATACATAAATACACACACTGGTTAGGCCATATTATAGTCCACCACGCTGGTTTAGTGCGGGTTGGCGGAATTTACATACCATAGAAATACATACAAATCGCCATAGCATGCAGGTTTCCTCACGGTGTTTTCCTTCACCGTTTTAGTGCGTGGTGATTGATTATAAATACACACATGACTGGTGAGGAAACATTGGAAAGAAACCTGCATATCATAGCGATTTGTAAGAATAACTATTGTGCGTAAAGCCCCCTAACCCACACCCGCAGCGTAGTGGACTACATGGCCTAATTACTCTCAATCATACTCTCGATTGTATAGGAGGCCCGTGCCCTGTAGTGGGACGTATATGGGCTTATACAGTTACTCACAACCTTAGAAAGTATAATTATGTTTCCAATCATTTCTGCCTAGAATGTTCCACGTGACTTACAATAACAGAACCAACTTATTAAGACTAGTACAATCGCGTTACTGACCTATTGACGTGAGACACTTCAATACAAGACAAGTATTTTCAATGGGTGAATACAATTTCCCATTGAAAATACAGAGTCGATATGTCACGTTTTGGCGGCCTCAAAGGTTTGAAAACCACTGTATAAAGCTCAACAGATTATACAGATATACAGCAGAGACATGCGCCTATTGTAAATATTATAGCAATTTGTATTGATATGCACAACACGATAGAGAAATAATAGACCTTTTAGAATATAACACAGAACACTGGTCTAAATGTGGCTTGCAGTTTTCACATAGGGAGCGCAGAAATTCTTGTAGATAATTTATAATATATTTATTTTTCCTGCGATGTCATCTACGAAGCAAGAGATAATTACTACAAGTAAATATTTTGCAATTTGCATATATTTAATTATAGTATTTTATGCCCTAGGTTTGAATCCCTAACGTCTAGTTTGGAAGTCCAATAGGCTTTCAATTGACCTTTTGCACGACACAAGATACAATCAATATTCCTTATAAAAGAATTATTAATACAAGGTGTACTCTAGGACGTGATTTCAAGTTGAGGAAGTAAAGGATGAAGGACGCCTCCAACAGACCGCTGTGGGGATCCTCCGGGGAGACCTATATATAAACCACGCGGATTTCATTTTTTATTATAATCAATGACAAGACGAGCATGCCGTTCGCCTGAAGGTAAGCGATACGACCACTCATGAACAGTACCAAAACTAAACAACACGTTGAATTACAACACAATGCTTGGAATGCCACTGCACTCGCCTTCCTGAGACATAAGATGTAAAGTCCCAATATGTCCAGTAGTTACTCTGGCTACCATATCTTTTAATCCGAAACACAACAATGCATTTACACCGCTGTTTGGCGGGAGAAATAGACATTGCGGTGGTACCTACCCAGGCGGCCTTTCACAAATGAGAGACCTAATAACAGTACCTACCACCATTTTACTCAAAAGAGAGAGATCATAATGAAAAGTAGTCCGATTGTCTATTACTATCGTAGCAATTCGGTTGCAATGGATACCAAGCCTTATTCAATTAAAATCATAAAGAAAGCTTTGAAATTTTCCTGGAATTATATCTCTATATACCTTTGTGTGGTACATGCATGGTACATGTGATGTTTTCAATTCTGCAGTATTGTTTAGTAACAAAACGCTTGTTTCTATTGTCTATGAGAGCCGCGCAGTCTGAGAAAGATTTACGATAGGTCACGAATTGCATTCCTGGGACTAACTCCTTTCAAAGATCTGTCGCATCACGTGGAAATAAAATGGCAGGAAGAAATTTATGTTTTTCAATATATCACAATGAATATAAAGTATAAAAAATGTTCCTGTCTATATTTTTCCACCTTGTTACAATGTCCAGGCATTCCTATGGATTCTCGATTTTTTACTGCAAGCGTCGGTTTTAAAAATTTAAAAATGTCCATTGTTTTGTACCTACACACTTAACCAGTGTCATCCATCCTAAGTCCACAATCAAAGTCATTTTAATAATTTTGTCGATGTCGGTAGGATAATTTTGTCATGTCGTAAGGCTTTTTTTTTTCAAAAGTACGCCAAAAACATCTGCCTGGGCCTCAAGGTGACTAGCCCCAGACTAGAAAGTCAGCCAAGTAAGCGTAGGGTAGATGTCCTCAAGGAAAATGTGAGAAAGAATAATCTTGAAAACAATAAACGCCCAAGTTTATTTTTTGTTTAGTTTACATTGTAATTTTGGTTTTATAACGTTTTAAGAAACTTACCTATATTAGCGTCTCCTGAAAGATAATGAAAAGAATCAAACATAAGTATACAAAATATGTAGGTGTAAGAATGTTCACATTTTTAATGTGGTTTATATACGCTTGTTATGTATTATGTAATACATAACAAGCGATTATAAACCATTTTGTTGTCACCAGGCAAAGGCCTGTTGTAGATATATCTAAGTTTAATAATTCCGTCCACAATACGTTCACAATAGACAACTCCATATTATGTTATTGTCCGATCTTTGACCTCTACAGATTATAAATAACGAGATCTTTATGTTATTATGAATAATTAATATGATGAGTCAATATTACTGTAATTTAAAAACTGGTGATAAAAACATATGAAGAACTGGGAAGCTCCTCCTTTCTTGAAGTCGATTAATAAATAATCATCATCATCGATTAATAAATCTAATATTTACAGAAGCACGAATGGCGCATTAAATTTAAAATCACAAAGGCTAATTGAATAATATATTTGTTGGTCAGCCTTGACTCCTGAGTATCACGAGGTAAGCATAATTCTCTGGTTTATTCATTCGAATAATTTTGACACAAAAATATGTTGCATAATTTATTCGACATCCATCTACTAAGTGCGTCTACATTAATGGCTGAACCTATTCATACTCGCAATAGAAAGACCACACTAGATCGTGATTACGTAGTTTCTGAGCCAAACAAAACACTCGAACAGATACAATCTTATCGTAGCGCTCAGCTGACACATATATAAGCGCGGAACCACAAGCGACTCGCCAATTTTATCAGTCATGGCCGCGTTGCTCGGTTACTTAATATTCTTGTGCGCGTTCGCGTCGGTGCATCTCAAGTTCCCCAGCGAGAGCGATGAGGCCAAGCGGGAACTCGCTGAGTACATCGAGAGGAAGAGACCGAACATCAACCCGCGCTGGCGCCTCCACTACCATGTGATGCCCCCGGTCGGCTGGATGAATGACCCCAATGGTTTCTCTTACTACAAAGGAGAGTATCATTTGTTCTACCAGTACTACCCCTATGACAGCAAATGGGGACCCATGCACTGGGGCCACTCGGCCAGCCCCAACCTCATCGACTGGAGAGAGCTGCCCACTGCGTTGGTTCCGGACAAAGAGCAGATCTTCTCTGGAAGCGGTATCGTCGATGAAAACAATAATCTAGTCCTCATGTACACAGGCCACGTGCTGACCGACAAAGAACCTTACTACAACGAAACACAGTATTTGGCTTTCAGCAACGACGGTGTCAACTTCTACAAGTATGAAGGAAACCCTGTCTTGTCTCTGTCGCCGAACGGAACAGCTGACTTCAGGGATCCTAAGGTATGGAAGCACGGTGATTACTGGTATGTGGTTCTCGGCAGTAAGACTACTGATAAACGAGGCAGGGTTCTACTTTATAGATCACGGGATTTGTACAGATGGGAATTTTTGAAAGTGTTGGGAGAGTCCCACGGTGACATGGGTTACATGTGGGAATGTCCTGACTTCTTTGAATTAGATGGCAAGTTCGTACTCCTCATGTCTCCTCAGGGATTAGCTCCACAAGGCGATAGATACAAGAACACCTTCCAGACAGGATACATCATTGGCGATTTCAATTACGATACGCATGAATTCGTTCCACAAGTAGGTTTCCAAGAGATCGACTTTGGACACGACTTTTACGCGACCCAGACAATAGAAGCTGACGGGAAGCGCATTGTGGTGGCTTGGTTTGCGATGTGGGAAGTCCCTCACCCCGAGGACGTCGACGGTTGGGTAGGCGCCATGACCATTATGAGAGAATTAAAACTGTCCGGCAACCGCATTCTCATGAAACCTTTGGAAGGCATGTTGTCACTTAGAAACGGCTCAGTACATAACGGGCCTGTTGAAAAGAACGAATCGCTGGTATTTGGAAAGACTGGCGAGCTGATCATCAGCGGTGACCTTAGCAAGAAAATTGAGCTGCAGATTGACGGCACCAACGGAGGCAACAAGACCTGGATCAGATGGGACCCGCAAGTTGGCAAGGTTGCTGTTGACAGGAATGGCGATGTCAGGCAGGTGGAATGGAGCCGTCTCGGATCGTCTTCATGGAGACTGTTCCTGGACGCTAGTTCCCTGGAACTGTTCTGTGGGGAAGGAGAGGTAGTATTCAGCACCCGTATCTACCCTGAAGGCGATCTTAAAGTGACCAACTTGAGCGACCAGAGCCTCAACATTGAAGCGTACAAGCTGCGACGAAGCGTTCCGGCCTGAACAATGGTTCCTACGTCAATTCTATGGTATTAGTATTTTAAATTTTGTATTCGTTATAAATTGTGTTAAAATTATGCACGTATTATTTTAAGTATTCGAAATTTGAGTTAAATTTGAAAATTAAATTAATAATGATATTTATGTATTTTTTCGTTTTTATTTCTATAACTATACCGTGACAAAATCATTTTTTAGTATACACATTACTTGGTGACGTTATCAATTAGGTTTTTTGAATTAGGATTAAATTCTTATTAAATTATTTTTATTTTATTTACATTCGTAGAAACTAGTTAGATCTCTACATAATTATCTATGATTAGTTATGTGAATAAGTATGTAAAAATCTATATTTATATTTTATATAGTGCTGTGAGCGCGTGGTGGCCTGTTGGTAAACAGACCAGACGCGGCTACCAACATGTTCACGGTGGTCGCGAGTTCGCATCCCAGGGCACACCTCTGACTTTTCGGAATGATATGTGTTTGATAATCAATCATCACGCACTAAAACTGTGCCCTGCAGTGGGACGTATATGGGTTGATACAGATACAGATATAGTACTAGCGACCCAGCTTCGCCTGGGTGCATTATTATTTGATTCCACTCTACACGTGTCATTTTCCGTACAACCTCTAGTATACCTACACTAGACGTAGCTATCCTACCATCTTATTTTCTTCCTACCATTCCCGCTCTGCTCAGTTCCGCCCCGTCTCGTCTGTCCCCTCACGTCCCGTTTTGTCCCGTACTTATTTTTTTATTACTATGATTATTTATTTTATTTATGTATTTAGCTAGACAAGCATGCCAATCACCAGTCTTACACCAGTACCACCACCTTTCGCAATTCGCGTCATATACTATATCGTCTTACCCCGTGCCTTTACATTCCGTCCTATCCCATCAAGTTAATTCTGTCAACTATCCCTATCCCGTCCGTCGTCCTAACTATATTCTATCCCATATCTTCAAAACCAAATAGTGTGCCTTATAAATTATTGACATCAAAAACTTCAGTGATTTCAATTTCCATGCAATAATTTCATCCCTTATTTCACTCGCATAATGTTGTTTTCCCAAACTTTAGTACGCCAATATTTTTCTTTTGTTATAAGGAGCTGAAATATAAATTTTCATAGAAATAGCATCAATAATTACTATTTTTGATTTAACATTTCAACCCTTTAGGTAAAATATAACCTATGTTATTTTATGATGTTATACTTTCTGACGGTAAATAATAAATAAATAAATAGCACCCAACAGTCACATAAATAGTTCTGACCCCACACTAAGATCGAGTCTTGTGTCGTGGATATCAGGAACTACGAGAGACTTTTCGATCTCACAAACACCCAGACCCGAAAGTAATATTTGTGTACTGCACAAATATTTCTCTCGATGCGGGGATCGAACCCATGGCCACTCGTTTCACAGGCGGCGTCTAACCGCCTGCACCACGGAGGCGGACAAAGAAAGGAGAAATAATTATTAAAATCGGATCGTTGGTTCCAGATATTACTGCGTATAAACAAACAAGTACGTTAAATAGAATTTGCAATGAAAATAAAATTAGATTTTAACTCTAAAATTGGCACCTAACCTTTAAGTAGACTGCAATATTATTAACATGACCTAATTTATTTTTATTCAATTTTTATGCTTTCACAAATTGTTCTCTAATTTCCCTGCTCGGTGCTTATTTAAATATATTTTATAAGCCATGGATTTTATAGCTGATACTATTTTCATTTATTCCCACTCACGTGGTCGGTATTACGTCAAATCTGGAACGAATTAGGTATATTAAAATCTCATCTGTGATCTGTAACAATAATGACATTATGGCAAAAACTTTACGAGGTCAAAAACTGGCCAAAAAAACAGGTAAAATTGACTAGCAGATACAGGGAAGGTAATTTTTTATGCATTACTTTGCATACTAAGTTTTAACTTATTTATCCTTGTAGTATCAAATATACAAAAATGTATTTCCCCTTGAATGTATTTATATTAAAATAGCGGTCGGCCCCGGGTTTGCCCGTGTGCAGATACATGTTTCAAAATGGCGGTCGGAATGTTCAATTCTGACTATCAGTTTAGAATTTCGACCAATCGGACCACCAAAAATGAATAAAATTTCCTCGTATTTGCTAGAAATGTCACTACTGCTTCCCTTGTACAGGTCATAGCGTGATGATATTTAATATATATATGCCTATATAATATGTGCCTGAAGCATTCTCGATAAATTTAGTATCCAACACTGAAAGAATTTTTAAATCGGACCAGCGGTTCCTGAGATTAGCGCATTCAAATAAACACACAAACTCTTCAGCTTTAAAATATTAGTATTATAGATTTGATGATTAAATAACTAATAATAGATCTTGATTTCATGCATTTGTCATTTCTAAATATTTCGCTAAGGTTTTTTTGTACGGGCTAATTAATTATTTTGTGACATTATTTAAGACACTGACACAACACGAAATATACGAGTAGGTACATATAATATCTTATCTATACATAGGTATAATATGTTTGTCACCAATCGATGTCTGTACATGGAAGATAAATGAGAAAAACTGATATGGAGGACTGTATTAACGTAATAGGACCCAAAACAATGATTTTTAGATTTTTTGTTTGTTTGTCTTTGCGGTTGTGCGCGATGAACTCAGATTTCGATGAAATTTGGTATGGAGGTAGCTGACAGCCTGCTAACATTTAGGATACTTTTATCCCGGAAAATTTAGTGTTCCCGTGGGACGAGGAAGGAATTCCGATAAGTTTGTAACTTTTTTATACTCAAAGAGGTGGGTTGGGACTAGATTGCATACCTTAAGTGTGAATGAGATGCGACAGGAAAAGGAGTACAGAAGACGGAAATGAGTTTGAATATATTGGTTTAAAACAGTACCTACGGGAAATAATATGTTGCCGATGTAGACTGGGTTCAAAAAGTATATGCACCCGGGCGGAGCCGGGCCCACCCCTAGTTAAATAATATATTACGGCAAATATATGTGATAATACGCCATTATTCATTTATTTAAGACTAGCGGCCCGGCCCAGCTTCGTCTGGGTGCATATATTTTTTGATTCCACTCCACACCAAATACATGTTATTTTTCGTATAAACTCTTGTATGCCTAAACTTGACGTAGCTGTCCTACTGTCCAGCTCAATCCCGTCTCATCCGTCTGTTCAGTCTCTTCCCAATCCATCCCGTCCTTTCTCTTTATTATCCATCCCGTCTATTAACGTGCATTTATATTTCGTCCTATCAAATCTGCCAGCTATCCCAGCCTTCTCCCGTACCTTCCACTCTATTATATCCCGCCTCTCCATATACATGTACATATAAAGATTGCCTAATGAAATTTTTGTGCAGCAGAAATCATAATATTTTAATTTCACCACAACTTCAAAACCAAACGTCGAATTTTAATAATTCAAAGACCAAATATTATCAACATAAACTGTACTTATTGATGAAATAATTTATTTTGATAAGGATTAATAGTATGAGTAAAATAAACGCGTTTAAATGTAGTCCAAAAAAAAATTCAAGATTTTTAAATAAAAATGTGGTTGTTGTGCCTCACTCGACATAGATAGGTATAGTGTGTCGCGGACTTTTTTGTAGATATTTATAAGATCTACAATTAATTATAACATTTTATGGTTCTATCTTTTGTAGTTTAGGCAGCGTACGCAAAATAAGTAACTTCTTTGGTTGATTTTTTTCAGTTTGTGTCCGAAAAATCCAAATATCTTACGGAACCCTATTTTTTTCCAAAATAAAATATAGTCTATGTTACTCGTGGATAATGTAGCTTTCGAATGGTGAAAGAATTTTTAAAATCGGTCCAGTAGTTTTTGAGCCTATTCATTACAACCAAACAAACAAACAAAGTTTTCCTCTTTATAATATTAGTGTAGATAGTGTAGAAATACACTTTTTAAACATAATGCTGATGCACATGCCTATTATAAATATTATATGCATTCGCACGAAGTCCACTACAGAACATAGGCTTCTTCCAAGGATTTTCATATCGACTTTTCGATTATACATCTACTGTTATTTTATATTATTTTCTTTAATCCGTATACCAATTTTAATTAAAAACGAATAATAGATAAAAATAATAGGCAAATGTAATTACATAAAAATGATTACGCACGATTCTTGACCCGTGATGACCAGTTCAATCTCTACGCAAATATTTTTTTTCTGATTTCCTTGACATACTGATTTAACGAAAACACTACCTAATTCCCGTATACGACTCTGTTTTAGGCGTATATGATACACTAAAAGTACTTAGTGCTTGAAATTATTGGCCTTCCCATAACTTTAAAGACCAGTGGAAAAGATGGCATGCAGATCTCCCCAAGTTTTGTTCAAATTAGAATAATGATATATTTAACTACACATAATAAATAAAATTTAACTTTCAAAGGCTTAATATTATGGGAGTGCAAGTTAAACGACGGCTGCAAACTAGTAAAAATATATTCCTTTGCCAAATAGAAAATATTAAAAACACAAGCCCCTATGTTCGAGAATTTCTTTTCATTTTATATGTGGGTAGGCTACGAAACTTTGTTCGTGGGCGGCGTCGCATCGCCGGCCATTTCTGCACTGATCGAGCTAGAAGATACATCTAGACGTGTGATATTTTTAATCAATTTGTGGGCTGTACTGCAAGCTTCGTTTTCAGTGTGACTTCCACCATTCGCAGTGTAACCTGGATAAGGTTAGTGTTTTCTTTATGATTTGCTGTTAAATGTCCAGATAATAATTACACCGACCGCGACCGTTACTGTTTATTACTATATACGGTATATTCAGTTAATGAATGGCATAAAAACAAGAAATGCAATTAATTTCTTACACTGGCACTTCTCAAATATAACCTGTAATGTTACACTAAACGCTTTTTAATGTGTCGACGATTCCGTCATTGATAAACTAAAGTTGCGTGCCGAAAATTGATGGGCACGCATCTTCCATTAGTGAGTTTAGGTCATTGCTCGAGCTGAATGAATTGTCTAGGGTTACCAACCGTTCTTATAAAACTGTCAGAGCGTGGTAATAGACCGGACGAGGCTATTAAAACGGTGGACACGGGATAAAAAGAGGCCCAAGATTTTCAATGTTGTGCGATGTCTGCTTCCTACCCGCAATAGACTAACGCAGTGGACTCTATAATTTAAATAGGTCATCAACCGACTTTATTCCATCAACTCTGAATTATATAATCAGCACGGGTCTTCTTCAGAATTGAGAGTGCCATTGAGTGGGCAGGCTATGGCCTATGCCCCCATATGGCATAGCCCAAAGTCCATCATAGTTGCCTATTTCGCGTTTGTAGACTTTACATATCACTTTGTTGTTAGTATTAAAACAAAAGATGCATTGGCAACCCCAGATACAGCTCTTTGTTTTACGCATAATAATGAGAATAATTTTCACATCCAAGTAGCATGAAATGCGTACTTAATATATTTATAATACCTTCAACGTCGTTGTGATAATAGATTATTATAATGCATAGTAATTTGCTATTCTAAAATATTTTTTAATATTGGACAAGGAGGAATTGTTTTTACTATGGGACGGCATGTTGACTTGATGGTAAGCGCAAATGCTGAATGGCATCAGACGGCGGTCCCATGCCATTCGTTTTTTTTTATTGCGTATATCCGGCAAATTAGCAAACAGGTCACATGATAGTAAGTGATCACTGCCGCCCATGAACATTAATATAGCTTGGATCATGGATGTGATAAAAATAAAATTCATGATTATATCCAAAATAGAATACGAGTATACCATGTAGAGTTGTTATAGAGTGACGTGACTACCCACTACTATGAGTATATTACTATATATTGCCGTTCGCCTGATGGTAAGCGATACGATCGCTCATAAACAGTAGCAAAACCAAACACCTTGAATTACAAAGCAATGCTTGGCATTCCACTGCGCTCGCCATCCTGAGACATAAGATGTTAAGTCTCAATATGTCCAGTAGTTAGTATTATGAGTATTATGACTCGGCGTTTTTTAAATTCCAAAATCCTAATCTTTAAAGGAAAGTAGAAATAAGAAAAGGTTATTTTTAATAAGTGAAGTACAACTACACTTAATTTAGCGTAGGGTGAAATCCAAAAACCGAACGGTATTTTTTTATTACAATTGTTCCTTAAACAGCTGTCGGTTACCTTTAGCGTCTTTATCATAATATATTTTTAAATGACTTGTTTATGTCCTACGGACGTAGATCGAGTTGAACCGCAGAAATACCATCACAAAAATGGCGTAGTCATAACGGCTGATGACTAGCAACAGCGTCATCATTAAACCGACGTTAAACCTTGAAGAGAGTACATCCAGCAGTGACTTCTTGTGGCTGAGAATGATGTTCAGGTGAGTACCATTTGTTTGTGCTTTATTTTTCTATCTTTCTTCATCTTTCTGTGCTTGTATGTGTTACATTAGATACCCATAATCCTACATGTGCCACTTAGGTGCCGGGGTTGCTGAACATAATTTTAACCAAATGTATGTGTGGTTAGAATTTATTTGAATAATTAACAGACCAATTACATCCGATGACGTGTTTAGAGGTTACGACGCCGTCGATTTGCCCCGGTTGTAAAAGATAAACAACTGTTCGAGCTTGTGGATAGAATTTTCGTACACACCCGCGTGGCTACCATCGTATAGTGCTTCTGTTTTTCGCATTTCGAATTCACCCATAAGTATATAGATATAATTAGATCTTTATAATTGTGTTCTACCCTGATATATTTCTGGACCCTCTCACTTGATACACTTATCATCAGGGACATATTATAACTTAGTCAATAAATTGAGCTGAACATTTATATTAGTCATGTTTATTTAACCTGGACTCTATGCACAAAATAAATCCGGCTAGACTTAAACTTTCATTATTTCGTTTCTTTAGATCAGGTTGAAATGGGAGTCAGTACCACCAGATATGTTCAGAATAGTTTAAAATTACGAACAGAATATGATTTGTCACTTGGTAGGTAATAGCGATTGTTAAAGTTTTTTTTACTGTGTATGGGCATAGTAATTTAAGTATTAGCTGGAGACAAAGAAACACATTAGTAATTACAGTAATGGAATAATAATTACAAAATAAAATATGAATACGCTATAAATACACAGGGAATACCCTAATCGTGCTTTAGAGCACCTTGAAACCTTCAAACGGTGGAATCGTTTGAAGGGTTACTAAACTAACAGGTAGTCTTTAACTAGGTACCTACCGTTTGATGTGTCACACTTTTCAAGTAGGTAACTAACATTTTCAGTAAAAAGACAATTCCATGGTATCACGGAAGAAATTATTGAATGTTGTTTAAACTAAGTCTGAAACGTCAAACAGTACCAATTTGTTTAGCGTCCATTATTCGTCGGGAGCAAGGTCGGGAGTGATTTGTGATTATTCGACATGCCAAAAATACTTGATGCAACTAGGCCTTATAGTTTACACCATTGACTTTAAATCAATGCCTTACACAATGGGGTTGCTAGCGCCGTACATTAGGCACCACGTTACACACGCTATTCCTAGATAGTTTTAAAACTTATTTTAATTATCGATATTCTGTCATCTTCAGTTTGAGCGAAGTCTTTAGAAAGGGACAAAACATTAAATAATTAAGATAGCTTTTAAAACTGTCTACGATTTATAAATAAAGCTGTTAGTCAAAGGGCGTTGGCTTCGATATAGCCAGATATGGACTTATTTCATCCGAGCCGTTATTTGGAGTTTCCAAACTAATCTAATAGTCTTATGTCGTGGATATGGGAAACTTAGAAACGTTTTTTCCTTTCTTATACCTATAAGACATACGCTAAGCTAATGCATCTAGATTTATAAAATTCTACAAAGTAGTTTGATCAGCGTTTATGAATTCTAAGAAAGAATATTCTAAATTCCGCTAAGTGTTCAATAGGGGCTGAAAGTTTGTATGTTTTTTTAAGCTAGTCGATAAAAAATAATATAATAAAAGTTTCGTTCTAGCAATAGATAGCAGTTTCACGAGCTGGAGTAGGATTTCCCCGACAAGCTTAGGTAGGGATTACATGATCCAAGATTGACAAAAGCATTAAAAATCGAAATTCAATGTTCACAAACCAAACGGCAGAATAATCTGCATTAAAATAGTCATAAATCATATCGTTGATTTTAATTTTTAATTAGTTATCAACTTTTAGTACTTCTTAACTTATTCTAATAATACATTAATTAGATATTATTTATATTATACAGAAATATACTTAGTTTAGAATTAATACATTATGCCATTAATTAGAAGTGCAAATATAAAACGTTTCAGAGAGACGTTCTTACAAGAGTTATAGCCACTATCTAACTTAAGTTTGTTTATCCTAGTTTAGTTTTTGTTATCAAAACATCGGTTAAAGAAAGATATATAGATTCTCCCATCAAACAGCAGTGTAAACGCACTGTTGTGTTTCGGGTTGAAGGGCATTGTAGCCGGAGTAACTACTGGACATATTGAGACTTAACATCTTATGTCTCAGGATGGCGAGCGCAGTGGAATACCAAGCATTGTTTTGTAATTCAAGGAGTTTTTTGGTTTTGTTACTGTTCATGAGCAGTCGTATCGCTTACTATCAGGCGAACGGCATGCTCGTCTCGCCATTCATAGCAATAAAAAAAATTAGACAAAAAAAAGATAGAATACACGTATTATAATTATCTGGGATTCATTTTACCGCTGAACTGTCAGTATATTATTGAGAACGGCCGTAAGAAGGATCACATTCTGAGAAGTACTCAATGGCATTCACAAAATTAAAGGAGAGATAATTTTAGGCAAATTGCCATTGTTCTTTTACTTTAACACCTAGTCCCCCTGTTTTGGAGTGGAATTACGGGAAATAATCCAAAATTGGGATGTGGCTATTTCTAACGCTTATTTACAAATGCCTGGCTTTAATGGTATAAATTGATAATGCCTGCTCGGGAAAGCTTGCTCAACAGCGAGACTAGGTGATAAAATAATGCCATAATATCATAGAGTTAGTATTATGACTATCATTTTTTTTTATTGCTATAAATGGCGAGACGAGCATGCCGTTCGCCTGATGGTAAGCGATACGACCGCTCATGAACAGTAGCAAAACCAAACAACACCTTGAATTACAAAGCAATGCTTGGCATTCCACTGCGCTCACCATCCTGAGACATAAGATGTCAAGTCTCAATATGTCCAGTAGTTACTCTGGCTACAATGCGTTTCAACCCGAAACACAACAGTGCGTGTACACTGCTGTTTGATGTTTGTATCATGTGATCTATAATTTTCTTTTCCTTTTAATTTCCTTTCGATTTATTCCCAGTATGTGAACTCTGTAGAAGCGTTATCTTTTTTCTCAAAATCGTCGGGTTCGATTCCTTGCTAAGAATATTGTTTTTTATTTTGGAAATCGAAGTAGGTCTTCAGTTTTATTTTTTCTATTTAATTCGGGTTTGTAACACCTTTGATAATTTTTTTATTGCTTATATGTATGATGAAATTGGTCATCATCAAATTATATGAATTTGGTCATCCACGCCCACTTGAAAAATTCTGTTCCTCTACATTCTTACCAAACACTTTTGGCCTTGTTTACAGTTTATAAACTTAAACTGAATTACGCCCTGGGACATACTTTGAAAATAATCGCAATTCTTTTTTATGTATTTGAATTCATTTTCCTTGTTCACGACAGTTTATTTAAACCCATGATTTAAACATATTTTAGCTATGTATGTTTTGTCTTCTTCCCTCAAACCGAATTCAAAAGTCGTTCGAAATGAACAACACATTCGAATAGGTTTATAAACTGTCTGTGTTTCCGTTTGACAATATACGTGCCCCAATGCAAAATAGTTCGTCTAGCATGGAAAGTAGTGCAAAGCGTAAAATATAGAAAGTAAATATTGGTAAAATAATTAAGAACGTTTCATAAAACGTAAACCACAATTTGACGAACTCTTTTGCATCGATTAACAATAAGACGAACGATTTTGCTTATAAATTCTTCGAATTCAAAACAGTATATGTATATGTTATGGGCCAAGTGATTAATGCGAGCAGTATTCATAATGCCCGGGCAGTATGAATAATGCCAAGCCATATCGGGCCAAGTGATTAATTACAATCTAAACTCGCCTATTTATCACATTGCTCGGGCATTATGAACATGGCTACATGATGATCGGGCAATGTGATTAATAGGTAAATTTTTACGTGTTGCGCTCCCGCATTGTCGCATCTGTGATAGACCCATAAATTAGAGAGGTGGAATTGATCAGATTATGTTTAGTTGTTTTTTAACGTCCGAAACATTATCTTCAGAAGGAAATTAGGGTACCCACTTTATGGATCAGTTAGGTCGACTGTGCCCCAAAACCGACTCGGGACACCCCTACTTCACGCAGTCTTTTGGCTACCAACCCTAGAGTGTATATAAAAAGCCGGAGGCGCGGAGGAAGAGCAGCCCCCGCCCGCTGTAACGAAGGATAGGCAACCGTGCGAGCCGTAGCGGCTGAGGCTGGTCGCCAGAGGCGACCAGAAAGCCGAAGCTGCTGAGGTGAGCATAGGTGCCTATCTTTTGTTACGCAAGGGCGAAGGGGCTGAACTTCCCGTAGCGCCGGAGACGTTGCAGAAGCAAATTTGTATTGACAACAATTGTTTTGAAGTTAGGTTACTATAATTGATATTTCTCAGGAATGGTGCGTTACCTTTTCATGGGAGTGGTACCAGGGGAGGTGCGTGACCTTGCAATAGCCGCACGATGTCACTTCGGCTCATTGTTTTGATTTCGATTCGCTTTACATCACTGTGCCCAATAGGCACTGAGCATTATTCATAATGCCCGGGCAATGTGATAAATTTATTATTTATAATCACATTGCCCGCTCTTATTGGGCATTATTCATATTGCCCGGGCATTATGAATAATGCCAAATTAATCACTTGGCCCATAACATATACATCTAGAAAGCTAAAATAGTTAGTGGTTCATAATTAAAAAAATTCATAAGTAACGCGACACGTGATAGTAGAACAGCTTAATATTTTATATAGATATACAAAAATAATGAAGTTAGAAAAAATCTCAAAGAAAATTTTACACTAGACGAACTATTTTGCATCGGGGCTCCTACGTATGAGAAGGACGCAAATAAAACCAAACGTCAGAGGAGATAAAATACGTTTATTTCTTAAAATTCTTCAATATGCGGTCTCACGTTACAACCTTCATTCATCGCAGCGGGAACACTTCCCGTCCTGATCATAACTAGGGTATATAACAAAACTTAACAATACATGGTGTGCACTTAACTAAATACATTGTTTAGACACGAGCTAACTAATCAGCATTTAGAATGCCTCCAATTAACGCACATTCATATACAATACAGATTTATATGAGTCTGTTTAACTAGAGGGTCGTGAGGCGTCGTGTTTGTTAAATTTTACGTGACAATGGTTGAGACTTGAAAAATGAAAATAACATTTCAAACCAACACCACGATGTGTCGCGTTTGAGTCATTTGCGTGGCGAATAGATCGCTAAAGTTGGAACACAAAATTGCAAACAATACGAAAAGAATCTACAATAAACTAAACACTATATTATTGATTCACCACATTTCCCAGAGCCCCTTGGCTATATCTATGACAGGTGGCTTAAATTTGTGTAGACTTACATTAAGTCCCGGTGCGAATAAATATTAATTTCTCATTAAGTTTATGACAATAAATACATTTACACCACGCTTATAGTTAAACATTTGCAGTGATATTGCATCATATACATTATAGTATTATGCTAGAGCACATCACAAATCATAGTATATACCTGTGTGTGGAAGTTAGGAGACAGGATATTAAATTTCTTTTTTGTTTGGAAAATAAATTGCGTTTTATATGATTTGCAGATTATTTTGACCATTCGGTATAAATCTTATCTTAACATTAAATTTCAACCAAATAACTTTTATTACTTCCGGAGTTATTTGTGATTTTCTCAGTTTTACTTAGGTGAATAAAGTGTTTTCCGTGAGCCCTCAGGGTGGAATGACGCAAAAACTTTTTCGATGTTTCATCTATCCATAATACTTCAATGTACATGTCATACAGTTTGCAATGTTCACGAAGATTCGAGTATTTTACGTGTGTATATAATATTTTAAGCGTATATTTTACCATTTATTATTAACATCGCCAATATTCTGTTACACTATTGATATTAAATACAAAATTGTCCTTACTCCGAGTTACAGTTAGAAAGCGACAGATTATAACAATTAAATATGTAACTTATTTCTATTATATTGTTCTACTGTGTTCACAGACATTTCGTGTTTTGCGTTGGAGTAACTTATATTCGTCATGTATACCTGAGGAATATTCATTTTTTGCGGAGAGTTATGCAAATAATTCTTAATGGATCATGCACCTATGACCGGTACTTAGCAATCATAATTATGGCCATCACAGAAGACCACAACTTAGATAGAAATGCGAAAATATTAAATAGTACCGGAAACAACAAATAATATTCTTGAAACATTTATATCTAACACCAAGATTAACGCCCTTTTTTAGTTTTGTGACAAATGGTGCTGAGCGTTGTTACCAGAAAAAAAATATTTCGCAATATTATAACACTATTTTCAGTACTAGGTTTCTAGTGTTGTGGGCTGTAGGACAATTGATATTATGTAAAGTCGTCGGTAAACACGAATATAAGTCACTCCATTGTGTCACCAGTGTTAATCTGATGCGTGAATTCACAAAAGGGGCCTCGCAAGCAATCACACTTTGTTCACAAAAGAAAGCCTCTCACTAAACATAAATTCACATTTTATTATATATTATTAACATTTAAATGCTAGTTTATAATCTACGTGCATAGCTTAATAATGGTCTTTACACATAGCGCGTCGAAATGTCCCCCGGAACCGACGCGCTAATTCGATATCGATAAACTACGAGTAAATATAAGTTCATATAGTGGGCATATATATTTATGTATATATTTTTATACATTCAGTGGGCATACATATTTATGTATATATTTTTATACATTCACAACGAAGTTAAACGCTTACGAATGTCAGGGAGTCTATTCTAAATCACAAGAACTTGCAGTAGGTACTGTGGCCGCACACACTGTCTTTAGGTATCGATAAATATTTATCGATTAGTCATTACTATAGGATTTATTCAGTCAGATACACTCACTAGTATACGTTATGCGAAACATTTTATCTAAGCGAACGCAGTATAATTTCAATATTTTACAATACGATCTTGTCTATATGTATAAGAATGTAAATTTACTATCATAATATAGTTCTTTTGAAATCTCTTTCAATCACTGTTGCAATATTTTTAATGGTACCGAAGTAAACCCGTAATCAAATCGTTTTTATTTATAGTATATTCCACCGCATTACAGCTTTTTATAGTTTGTGCAATCAAATTAATCTCTTCATTCCAAAGTGTAAACATAATTTATCTTAAGGATAAGTCGTTTAAAAATCTATGATTAAAAATTCTTATAATGTTCAATACTTGTGTTAAAGAAAAAATATGTATTTGAGCAAAATAATCTAGTTTATGTTACTACACTTTGGAATTGACTATCGTAATAACAAAAATCTTTCCAAGGCCCTTAAAATAAAAATCTTTATAAAACTGAAATCAGAATAAAAAGGAGAATGTGTATGCAATTGTTTTATAATAACTCCATCTTATTTTACATGTTCTACATGTACATGTTTTTATACAATATATGAAAATAATAAAATGTAATAATGTCACAATTTTTCGAGCTTAAAAACGCCTTTCACAGTAATATCAGCACGAAACTAAAGTATTGCTTTATGATAAAAATAAAGGACTGATAACAAATATTCGACAGTTAAACATTCTCCTTTACAATAATCGAAAATAAAACTACACGGCCCTGTACCTACTTTAATTTGCTAAATCATAAATATCTTCACAAAAATATAATGTACAATCTATACTTTATAACGTACTTATTATGTAGTTTGCGTACGTTTTGTTCGTGGGTGAATTTTATAGATTTTTTTCACTATATTAAATATTTTTGGTGCTTGTAATATCTTGTGTAAGGGTCAATATGTATTATTGTTGTATTTTTGTATTTGATAATGTCGATATTGGATACTTTAGACAATATATTGATCTTCGATAATTATTGGAAATAATATGGGAAATCGTGGGATGTGTATATTTAGTCTTTCGGAGCATTTAAAAAACCCTTCATTGTAAATAATCCAATTTCAACCTTCACCACAATATTAAAGTGGCGTTGATTGATCGAAAGAAAATCAGCAAAGTTGTCACTTTACTTCAATTGTCTTTAATCGAACTCAAAACTCGTTACAGCATATTAACAAATACTTTTAATACATATTAATCCTTACATAGTCAAAATCATATCGCATTGCACCTCGTATAAGCCGTATTATATTTAGTGCCCTGTATAGAAGTTAGATGGACAGTCCAGGCCCGAAACTCTACGGCTCCGTACAGTGTCCATCAAACCACATTCCAATATTACAATATATTTTCTCTAAATATTTTTGATATTTCAACACACTGATGATATAGTTACATTTATTTTGAACTAATTTAATACAATTAGAATATATGTTTTAACATTGCACTAAGTCCATCGTCGTGAACGTGTGGGTACCAGCTTCATATACATCTGCATACATATTGTAAGAAATTCTCATGACCATGCTCATCGTTGCGAACGAGCCGCGTCCGCGTAGCCATAAGCGGGGAAATAATTGCGAGAGATTCAAAAGAAAATAGAACAATTCGCTTCGATACACAGTGAAGCCAAGCCCCACACGGTTGCGGGCGCGTATCTTAATTTAAATACACTATAACCATTCCAAACGGGGTCCTAAACGTCGAACGTCAAACGTGGCGGCGTAATGCGAAACTCTAAAGCGTCGAACGTGAACTTAACAACTAAAAATGATGCCTTCTCGAGGTACGAATTGCAACTTAACGGTACACAGCTGGGTGTCACTCGCGCCAGCGCCGGTCCTGACGTACTCCTACATATTATTGCTATTCCACTCGCGACGCTCTGCACAGACATTCGGTATGTGTACTCGTATAGTTTAGTGCGGGGCACGCGCGGGGCGGCGCGCGGGCGGGCCCATGCAGGCGGCGGGGGCGGGGGCGGGGGCGGGGCTGGCGGGCGGCGGGGGCGGGGCGCGGCGGGTGAGCGCGGGGCGCGCGGCGGGCGCGGGGGCGGCGCGCGCGCGGGGCGGCGCTCACACGGCGCCACGTCAATACGCGCGCCGCTCCTCTATCTCCGACACCTGCACACACACGAACATTATGTGAGTATGTTTTGAAATTAAGTGATCCGTGTTCATATATTCCAACGACGGAACGCAGCACAGGCGCTACTCTAACGGGTTGTTTGAAGTTGCTATGTATGGGTTCATATATAACAGGTCACAGAGTCATCACGGCGAGCGGCAAAGGCGCCGGGACGGCTCTGTATACCTTGTTCGATGCTAGCCAATACATTACAACTGCAATCAATCTATTTATAGAATCTATAGAATACTGTATTTTACTTTTGTTTATCAATCCACAGGTAAACAAAGTGTGGTGCTTTGCTCATTGGCACAATTGCAACGAGAGGTAGCGCTCAGCGAGAA